>CM050654.1:12569926-13200283 GCA_027574665.1 Rhynochetos jubatus
GTAGAAAGTTAACATAAATAACATAAACAAGTTGCTATACCAGAGATATGTGGCTTCTGTTAGTGTAAGAAATGTGTCATCTGGAGATATTTTTTTTCCTGCATCTGAATATCCACAGTAGTGCCTGCTAAAATGTCATCTTCTTTCTGCAGTGCACCAGAAGATTGTCCTTCCTTATCAGACTCTAATTTGGTACCAGTCATGCACCCACATGACTTCTAGGCTTGATTAGTGCAATTCATTATGGCTAGGAATGAAGCCATTTGCCTTGAGACAGCTCCAGTTCTATCAACCCACTCATTCAGCAGCCAGAGCTGACAGCTCCATGCTATCAACTTTCAGCCCTCGCTCCCTGCAGAATACACAATCCAGTTCCAGGGCCTGATCTTTCCCAATGGGTGCAGGCTGCCTAATCAGAAACCATGACTGGAACTGACACTGACTGGGGCATGTGTTGGCACCAGCTGCATGGATGTGCCTGGAGACTGAGCTGACTGCGCCCTTACAGATAGCCTCTTCTCCACCTATTTGCTAAGCCAGCTCCTGTGTTCTTTGTCTACTCAAACCTCCTACTAAAAGGAGGATATTTTGCATGCACTCAAAATGATCAGAATCCCAATCTCTTTCTTCTTCTGAAGACTATTTAGTTAATTGAGATGCTGAAATAGAACTTAGGCATTTATAGTTATTATGTAAATTATTATTATATGTCAATGTTTTTATCTGAAAATAGTATCTTATGTTATTGAGGCTCATAAACAACTGTGTAAATGCTGCTTGCCACTGTTGTTATACAAACAGATTCTGTGGTTAGAGACTCATGAGATTGAACTCACATAGGATGGACAAAAAGTCTCTGACAACAGGTAGTGGTAGATGTCTAAACAAAGACCTTTGAAACTGGGTAAGCATACAGGGATAATTTCCTTGATATTCCTTCCCAATTTCCTGCACTCTTTTCCTTAGGACCTTCTTGAAGGGATTTCCCATGGTTTTTAGTTTAATAGACTTTTAGTATATTATATATAAATTATATAGATTATGTAGAAAATGCTTATGAACAAATAGTCACTCTCCTTGCCAAAGACCTGACAAGAATAGCAGGCATAATACATTAATAGTGTAAAAACAAAAACTGAAGGGTCTTCTGGTCCAACAAGCTAAACAGAGATCAAAATTTCCATTTGTTTTCTTTATTCTGTAGTCTGTATATGTTAGCTATCTTAAGGAATGGAAGTGCTCTGACACTCTTCAATTTTTCTCTTAGGAAGGAACAGCAGTGACTATATTGACCCTGGTTACACACACCGATCAGCCATGCTGAAGCCACAGCAAGACCAAGGTAAGCATTGCTTACAGACAGAGCAAACCCCGTTGTTTTAGTAATTACGGAAAACTTCAGTCATAATCTTTATATTCCTCATATACAAATATCCTCTCTATGTATAGTGCTGAAAATGGGAATGTAGCATGGCTGTACCAGGTCACACCAAAAGTGATTTCTCTTCCATCTGTGATGCCAAAGGAAGAATGTATGTGTATGTACAACTAGTATTTCCAGCCTACAGTCATTTGCAGCCTGCGAGCATTTTGAGATTAGTGTAGTTTTGACAAATGTTTTCCACTTCTCGAACTCTCTTTTTGGAGATGCAGTAACAATAATCACCTAAAAGGAAAGCTGAAAAATATCAAGTGTGACTTTAAAGTAGCTAGAGAAAAACTGCATTTAAAATGTTAAAACATGTATATTTACATGGTTGGCTAGATTTCCTGTTGAATGCTTTGGAGAGATAGTGCACCACAACATTTCCTGGTTCATCATAATACCTGCTTTAATGTATTAGGTTGCTATGTGTATTGTTAGTGCGAGAAGCAGGGTTGAATCTGGAAGCAATGTTCCTTTAAATCTGTATTAGAAATCAATATCCAGAAGACTTTTCAAGGCTAGAATATGATGTGGTTGTAAAGCAAACAAAGGAGCAGCAGCATAAATGACAGCTTTATTAAAACACTAGGCTTCACCTAAGGCCAAAATCATGTCTAAGTGGAATAAAATTGCCAGTAATGATATTGGTCATTAATGTTTAATTATGCATTTCATTATGTATGGTTCTTATTGTAAAGGAGTTTATTAGCAACAATTAGAGTGCCTCTCTTCTAATTTATATGCACCTGTTCTTAATTACCATGGTATTGAAATCAATACTGAAAAATGCTTAGGTACTTTACATTCTATATAAAGTGTTGTATACAACTAGGATTACACACCTTCAATGAGCTCTGCTGACATTGGATATACCTCGTGCTGTTCAGCACCTTATGGTTATTAGCTGAAAATCAAGTTAACATCTGCTAAAAGATGTTCCTCTTTGTCTTAAAATGAGGTCAGATCATATCTTCTTGTAAAATCTAAGTTTCATCATGAAGGCAGAAGTTATCTGAGTATTAAACTGATATTTGTATCCATTTTAAAATAATCTTTTGTTTTCTATCGTTTATAACTTCTCTGGTTTAGAGTGTCTGTCACTATTGTAGGCCACTGGTGTATGCAGTATACATACTATAACTGTTAATTCAACTTTCACAGCATTCATTACCATACAATGTCCTGACAGAAATAGTTGCTAGGGATAGTAACTATGTGCCAACAGTAAGAAAGATAGCCTCCGTCATTTCATGTGAGACAACAGAGTAAAAGCCATTATCCGTTCACTGTTCACACACCTGTTCAACATTAAAAATAATTCTTATTTTTTGTAACTTTTCATACATAGCCAGGCATTCTATACAAAAAGTCCAGTTTCTATTTACCTTTAAACAGGTAGTGGTGCTTTCTCATGTAATTAATGAAAATTTTTCTTGATGTGTATCAGTGATTATGTTTAACAAACAACCCTTCAAACAAGTAAGCAATCCTAAAAATAGTAACCCTTTTAACTTCAGCAAAGCATCAGTGAGGTTATAGAGTCGTGCCCCAAAATTGCTCGGACCAAGCAACAACCACAGGAGTAGTATGAGCACACTCCCAAGTTCTTTCTTCGCCTCTAGCATTTTGGTTTTGAAACCATACAGCCCACTGAGATTTCAAACACGTTACTACTTAACACCATTAAAGCTAAGAAATGGCTTGTGGTAAATTGAACCTCAAGCACAGCAGGCACATGTAGGAAGCCAGGCGTGGCTGTCTAGATTGTATCTGATTCTCCAACTGTCAGGCAGATATTAGGCATGCTCCAGGCAAAATGTGGCTCATGGTGTCCTTCTAGGTGCCAGACCTGTTCTGGTTTAGTCTTAGGTATACTTGAGTCAGGTCAGCCACACGGCCTTTCTCTTTCTCTCTTTGTTGGCCATCCTCCCACTTATTGAAGCTACAGCAGCATTAGAGAAATGGCTCCATGTGATGAATGGTCTTTAAAACACTTAAATCTCTGATCTAACCTATGTGGTCACACGTCTGAAGTGAAAGGATTTTGACCTATGCTGTCTTGCACCCATTGCAGAATTCACAGTGTGCTTTGCAAAAAGCAAAAACACAGGAAGCGAGGCAATACCATAGCACCAATATTGTAACAGGAAATATTAGCAATATTCCATATAGCCTTTTTAGTACTGCAAAGAAAACTGACCCATGATACACTAATACACAGAAATAACATCAACCTATTTTTCATAGGAACCCAAATGAAAGTTCATTCCCAGTTACAACTTAAAGATGTGATATGCCCATAATAAACTATAGCATCTTTTTACATGAGATTGGAGTTCTCTTACACAAAGTTTTTCAGTGCATCCTGTACTAGATGAACTAGATTTACTGGCATCTGGAGATGATGCCACAAATTTTGTCTCAGGTTCACAAGAAGGTGAAATAGGGCAAAACTGTCTTCATAATATGACTCTAGCAGATGGAACCTTCAAGGAAAAACTGACCAGTGTAGCAAATACATAAAAAGCATAAGAACAAAGCAATGCTCATGATCGTGTGGAGGTTAGGATTTGGATCTGAACACTTCAGACTCAAACAGTAACAAAACAAATTAGCACTGGCAAACAACAGCTAGAGCTTACTTCTAGTGCAAATTCAAGGCTATTATTTGGGGATTTTTTTCTGAAATATATGATTTATAGATGCTACACCTGCAACCCATATCTTAATTGCATTGCTCTGATGGTTTGGCTTTAATGTACATTTTAAAATGTGAAGCCAACAAACCAATAACATCCTTTTTAAAGGTTTATTTAAATTACTGGTTTGCATCCATTACTTTAATTATTTTTATTTAAAATAGCCATTCAAATGAACAGTCTTGAAAGATCACTTTTTTCAGAAGGACAATATCAACACTGCGAAAATGTCTGCAATATAATTACATTGTCAATGCACTTTAAATTATGCAGTTTATCTTCACAGAAAAATACCCTAGACAAAAACAATTGTTAGATGTAGTCACATAATCTACTTAATTCTGTTGCTCAAATGTGGCAAATACTGTTTTAGGGCTTTTAGTATGTGTGGAAGGTTACAGAAGAGAAGTGGGTGACATCCTTGTACCGGGCCAGCATCCCTGCTTTTATCCTCCAGTTCACTAGAGACTGGCTGTTTCTATTTCTGGGCCTTTCCTGTAACAGTTAGTTATACTGAACCGTGTAGCGAATTTATGACACGCACAAATTACGTATCAGTCTCCCTTTCTCTTTGTATAGAAACTCAGCTTTGTGATGCAGTACAAGGCTTTTGTCTGGTTTGGGATCAATCACTGAGACTCTGCTGTTGTAAAGAGACCGGAATTGTTGATTAATCTTCTACTTCAATAGCTTTGCCTTTCATGAAGTAAAATTGACTTCCTTATCTGAGCTTGTGAAGAACTGGAATGTGTACCTTTCTTGATTCATAGCTCAGGATAGGCAGTAATGGAAAAGCTGTGAAATCAGCAGCTTTTAGGATACCAGAAATCACAGGTTTAGGGACAAAAGTTTGATATTACTTATGGGTGAAGTGCATGTTGTACAGTAACTAGATAGTACTTTTTAAATAGAAGAGTAGTTTTACTTCTGTGATGGCAGAAAGTCTCTTCATTCATAAATGGATATTTAAATTGGGGAAAATGAGAGCCTTGGGGAGCATTAGCTTTTTTACAGATCTGGTTTATTTATTCACTGCTGGAGAGCTTCACGACAGTTTATATAGTACAACAAATCTCTTCAGTTGCAAGAGACATAAATTTATTCCACTGTGTTTAAATCAGTTGGGAAAATTAGAAGAAATTTTGAGTTTAACTACTGAGTAATTTACAGCTGCTTTTTCAAGGACCAGCAGGCCCAGGAATAGAGAGCATTTCCAACATAGTCTTACGTATTTTCTGGCCAGATGGTAGAAAGAAGCATTGGAAATCTAATTAATACCCTGTGGTATTCTTTACCAGCTTTATGGTTACTGACCTTTCAGATACTTCTCCAAACCTTGTGAGAATCTTCTCTAGTAATATAGATACAGGTGATAGCTGTACCTAGTATCCCTCTTGGGCACTACAAAAAGGAGTCAAATCTTGGTTCTCTTCTTTGATTTAACTGAAGGTCTGTGACAGTCTCCTATGTAGAAACTAACATTTGAAGAGCTATATTGTTTCCAGTTTCTTTCCCCTGGAGTCTGGAAGTGGCTGTACAATCCTTGAATAGCCACCAACACAAATGCTTGAATCAAAGCCTGAAAAAGAGGGTCTGTATCACTTCTAATTTAGTCTAGACTTTAACCTTTTATCCACCATCTACCTCATCTATTTTGCAATAAAAATGCAAATTATTTCACCCTATAGTGTTCCAGACCTAGATCCCAGTTCCACATGGCTGCTCTTTGACTAACTTCATATTTTGTCCATTTTCTTTCCACTGAGAAGATACTCATATGCTGCATTAATGTTCTGTAGACAGAAGAGATAAATCATCCAGGTATACCACAGCTACTCCCCAGTCTGCAAAATAATTGCCTTGATAGCCACATTTTCTTACTGTTTGCTCCTGCTTTCAGAACTGTCTGCATTAATAATGAGGCTGTGCATCTAGATATTACTATAGCAGGGAATAAGCTCTACTAAAGTTTAACAGTCACTGTCTGTGCGAAGATCATCTTTTCTATGGGTTCTACACACATAATAGTTAGAAGAAACAATAAGGAGTGTACTTCTATCTGTACTGCATCAATAAACAGAACAGGGAATTTGTACCACTAATGACAAAATATTACTCCAACAAAAGGGAAAAAATGTGTTACAGACCTTTGATGTAGGTTCTATTCCTCAGTCATGTTGTATAGTCCTTTATCACATATAAATGTTTGTGTCTACAGAAAGACAAACATTTTACAGAGGTGTTACCCACCAGAAGGTGGTGGCAATGTTTATGAATCTTTCCAGCACCTGGAATCAATACCTGAAATGTAAGTTAGACACTGGAATACTAAGAACTTTGGTAGTGTGTTTTACCACACTTTGGGATTGCAGCACTGGAATCTTTGACCTGTGGACACCTGCAATTTGGACTGTCCTGACATTGTGATTCTTCTGTAGTTTCTTGTAGCATCAGCAGGATTTAACTAAGCCTGCAAGTAAGGAGCTTGAAATAAAAACAATGTGTTCAACACAGCCAGGGTATGAAGGTCACCTTAGGAAAAAGGAAATCAATATACACCAAGAAGAAAGGGCCAATGTAAAATATAACATACTATTATCCCGACACACAGTGTTCTACACAGCTTACTGTCAACAAGTGCTCAGAAATAACAAGAGAGATGGAGTAAAATCCCTCATACAATTGTTTTTTTGGTCATGTTTTGGTCATCATTTCTGCAGGGATGAGTGAGATGAGTGCTTTTGGTTGTACTTTTGAACAACAGAACAGATCAGTTGAGAAAATATAACTTTGGTACTTCCCATTTGCTTTGGCAGCATAATGGAATCAAGATAGAATAAGGTATTAAGTATCATTACTATGGGGCGAAAGTGGAAGGACTTTATTCTACAAATGCCATCATTAAAAGTGAAGGGAAATCCAGCTACCAGTGCAAGGTAAATTCCTGCATAAGAGAATACAACCAGTGAGCTATGGATGTTGTCTGAAAACCTTATTAGTTCAATGAATCACGTTTATATAGACACTAATAATTATAATATAAATAAGGCAGTCAGAATAATGTAAAATAGCCCATCATATAATGCTCGGTGTGTCAATGTTATTACCACAGTGTTACAATTACTGAAGTTTAATAGACAAATGTAAGACACACAAAGTAATTGAGATAAAAGAGGACAGTAAATTGGCATAGTACAGCACAGTGATGAGCCACAGTTATTAATTTCAACAATTACAAACTTATAGAGCAAGTCCTGCTTCTCTTATTCCAACAAATGATGATGTTAAAGCAATTAGTCTAGCATTCCTTTACTTTGTAAATCTGGAGGGTTTGTTAAACATCCCACCTGGATTTTCTGCAATGTTGCGCTGCTTATGTTTCAGTGTTTCTTCCACAGCGTTAATTGCAGATGGGAAAATTCCCTGAAGTGCTGTAGAATGTCTGTGCGCTTTGAAGTGTCTGTCCTGAGTGTGGCAGACGTGCCATCAGCCTGCCTCAAAGCTAAGACATTCATGGATCCCAAATGAAATCAACCAATTCCTTTTTGGGTGTCTCACACTAAAAATACCTCTCCTTTACTATCCCTGGATTTCTATCATATGCTCCTGCCCTTTTGAATGGCTTCTTCAGAGGGAGGTAAAGAAACTGACTCTCAAGACAGTTTTAAGAAAGGGGGGGGAGAAAAAGGAGAAAATAATCCAGTGAGATACAGTAGTGGTCATGTTTCTACGTTCCAAAGACAAAAGGCAGGACAGAGGTTTTGCACGACCAAAATAATTGCCATTATAAGAACCAAGCCAGATCTAGAGAAGTACTAAAAGTCTAGCCTAGCAAGCAAGTCAACTTGGTGGCACCCTGGCATGATTTACATCAGACATTTCCCAGACAAGAATTTCCATTGGTAAGGGACAAGAAGAGACTCCCCTTGTAGTTTTAGGAGCAAGGGATACTGCCTGACTACTGGCTTTAGAAGTCAGCTGAATGAGATCTGGTGATTAATCAGGAAATACACAAAACAAAGTGCTTATGTGGTAGGATAACCGGCAAAAACCTTGTTGAGTTCACACATCCTCTGAACCCTCTAACTTGTCCAGGTGTCTATGATTTTTCTAAAAGCCCCATCAAAACTCTCTGCCCTCATTGCACTATGGGTTTGTGAGTAGTTATCTGGTCTTAAAATAGTCTGAAAAATGAGGGTGACCTAATTCTCCGCACAGTCACAATGTCCAGCAATTAATTCTTCTGTTCCCAAAACAATATTCCCTTCTGCTAGTTGCACCTGTGGTCCTTCTGCAGCTTCTTCCTCATGCCATCTTCTTTAATCCCAGAGGGCTGCAGAGGATCCTCAGCCTGACCGCTCCACAGAGCAGGAAAAAGTGAGAAGACGGCATAAGATACAGTGTGTCAGTTGGGGGCTGAGGGGGAAGAAAAAAAAAAAAAAGATGCAGGTATCTTGAGATGCTTCAAGGCTTTTAATGAATGAGAATGTACTGTGAATTAAATGCTTTCAAAGAGAGAAGGAAACCATTTTTTAAATGTTTTCAAGTTCAGCGTTTTAAGTGTTTTCAAGTTAATTAATTTCAATTAATACTTTGCATAGATATTAATAGGGAACAACTAAGATTGGATGAGACTGAAAATACCCGGGTTTAATTTGAATTTTTGCAGGAAATCAGAAGGACAGTTAAAAAGGATAATGTACAAATAAGAAGGGAAGATAACAGCGTGAAAACTCATTAAGTACAGCCTCAAAATATTTTGATTTGCAGAACCCCTTCAGTATAGTATTGAAGAAATTTTCCACCATTCCTAGGATTTGTAGTTGGAAATCTTTAGAATCTGGGAAAGATCAGAGGTTTGTGCCTGTTTAACAGTATTACCTGTGAGTCTGAGTATAAGAAAAAAATATGTAAAGCTGGGAAAAGGAATTACTGCCAGAATATATGTATGCATTTTCCTGCCACTGTAAGAATGTACAGATTATCAGTCTGGGTCACTTTGTCTCTGGACGAAATTCAAGAATTCATCCATAGGCCTTGTTTTTCCAGCTGCTTTTCTTCAAAGGTATCTATGTGAGCTCTGTCAGCATAAATCTTCCCATGAAAGAGCAGCATCTGCATCCTGCCCCATAATATGCACACCCTTTTTAAGGCTGCCTCATGGGAGACTTGGGTGTCATGTCTGATGGGGGAAGAAGCAGTGTCAATTGCCTGTTGTACGGCTCCTCTAAAAAACCATGTCCAGGATGAGTTATTTCACAAAGACCAAAATAACTTCTTGCTCTTGTGAGGAGTGTCACTATGTTTCTCTGTGTCAGCTTAACTAGAATGTGACAGCTACTTTATCAGTTGCTACTGATAAAGCCAGATCTACTGTATGAAAAACTAAAAAGAGATTTAAGTATACCCTTGGGATAGTGCTTTAAATACAGACCAATTTCTAGGATTTAGTACAGTAAAATAGAAAGTTGAAATATCCTTTATATGAAAACAGAGTCAAAGAAGGCATTAATTTCTTAAATGAGCTATTTCAAGCCTGAGAGTATTTTCAGAACTGCATTTCAGACACAGAAAATCCAAATCCTAACTTTTCACACTAGTTCATATCCAAAAGGGATGTAGAAACCTTGAAATGTTTCATAAGATGGAAATCCTTCTCCCCCACTAGTTAGAATTTAACCTGTTACTCCTCTCCCTGCCTGCCTCCCTGCCCTGCGCACCCCCCCCCCACCCCCCCCCCACCCCCCCCCAAAAGACCACAAACAACCAAAAACAAACAATAAAGGAATTCATAATGTTGGTCATTGAGGTATTCATGTAAAAATGAAACAGGAACCTCAGCATTTATAATATAATTATGTATGCATTTCCTTTAAAGTCTGATCTGGCATCTACTGACATCAAAGAATAGACCTCTTTTGGATGAGACTAATCACTGATGAGATGAATGATAATAATCACGGTAATGAGGATGCTATGTTGCAGAGTCTGCCCATATTATGAATCCTAGGTGAAGACCCCATTATTAATTTGTGCTTACAGTTGGAAAAAACCACAAGTCTGTTTACCCATAAAATGAACATATCAAACTTTCTGATTCAAAAGCTAATGTTATAAATACAGAAACTTAAGTCATCTCAGACAAGAAATTTCATGTAACCTACTGCCAGTTTTATCATATGTTAAATAATCCTTTCCTGCACTTCATTGAGCCCTAATAACATTTGTATTTCTTTCTGAATTGAAACCATGTTAGCATGACAAATACTAGAAGAGAAATCTACTGGGTGATTTATGGGAATGATTTATGAGGAACTTGGTAGAGCAGCCTTTAACAATACCAAATGCTGGAACCTTAGCCATGACCTTCATTAACCAGAGAAATATTGCCAGTTATTAAAAAAGATTAGCTATAAGTGCCAAATTTTACTTACAATTGATGCAAGTGTCCTGAAAAACCCACCAAAAAAAAAAAAAAAGAGGCAGGTTTGGTAGAAGGAAACAAAAAATCTGCCTATGGGTGAGAAAAATAAATTTCCAAACCAGAGTTGAGTAATTATTGAAGACCAAATTCTGGATGCCAAAAACAAAACAAAAACCTCAGAGGTGAAATGACAGGCAGTTCTCCAGAGGTTATGTCACCAACAGTGCCACTGTGCCTTGTCAGGTGGATACCCTTCCTCACTGAGTACTGAAGCCAGGAGGCATCAAGTGGACCAGGAGCATTCTGTCCTGCCAGGTTGCTCCAGCATCATGTTGGAGCACAGACTCTGATCTCACAGATAATACAGTCCTATTCTTTTATACCAGGGCTGTGGAAGAAATGGGGTTGAGATAGCACACATTTAGGAGCCTTTTTGGGAGGGTGTGCTGGGTAGAGTGAATTTTCTTCACAGTAGCTAGTGTGGGGCCATGTTTTCAATCTGTGCTGAGAAGAATGTTGATAACAATGTTACAGTAGTTGCCTAGCAATGTTTATATTAAGCCAACGATTTTTCAGTTTCTGATACTGCATCTGTGTTCCCAGCTTCTTCTCCTCAAGAAGCAGGGAAGAGATACAGCCAGGACAGCTGACCAAAGGGACATTTGATGCCATAAGATATAATAATATATAAGTTGGGGAAAGTTGGCCAGGGGGATCACTGCTTGGGGTCTGTCTGGGAGTCAATCGGCAGGTAGTGAGCGGTTGTATTGGTTTCATTATTAGTAGTAGTAGTATTTTCATTACATATTATTATCATTATTTCAATTATTAAACTCTTCTTAACACAGTAGTTTTCTTACCTTTTTTCCCTCTGATTCTCTCTCCATCCCACTGGGGCAGGGGGGAGTGGCTGCGTGGTGCTTAGTTGCTGACTGGAGTTAAACCATAACAGAGGCATGGAGAACTGGAGAATCCATAGGCATCTAGAGCTGTTGCCTTAGATGGCAGATAGGTGTATTGATAGGATGAAACATTAAGTATAGCTGTGGTCCGCAAAATCTTCACAATAAAGAACATTTCTCCCTTTGGAGAAAGGTATTACTTGGATATTAAGCGTGGTGAGGACACTAGTTATAGTAGTTATAAGGTCTCCCTCTTACCACAGGACAAAACCCCTCCTTATCATGCTCTATGCTGACAGCCTGTGCTTCCTTGAGAACTTTGAACAGGAAGTATGTACATGCCTGCAAATCTGAAGCAGGCCCCCCCATCTCCTTTTGGAGGAGGCACAAAACAGATGACACTATGACTGTTTATTCTTTGGCTGTGACAGATTTGCACACTATCATATACTTGCTGTGTTTGGTTGTTTTGCTTCTATCAAAGAAAAAACCCGTTTCCAAACTGTTGAGAGTAGAGTACAAGTGAATCCATAGCCCATATGTTGCAATTTATATTTATATACCCTTAGGGCACCCAGGGGACCTGGTTATGGAGTGGGTCCTTGTTGTGTTCAGTTACTATTCTGTTCATAAACACGTAAGTGCAAACAGCTACATATTGTCATGTCTGCACTTAAATTGCCATTGTAATTTCACATCAGAAAATTGATACTAAATAGAAGCTGTGCACCATATTATAGTATCTGCTCATGTATTTTGTGCGGATTGTGTAGCAAGAAGCTTAATCTAAAACATCTGCAGCAAGACAAGATGATCACATAAACATTATTTCCTGCAGAGGTTCTGTCGATAAACTACACTGAAGTATGTTTCCACTGCATCAGCACAAGCCTACCTCTGCATTTACCTTTTATCATCAAAATGGAGAACAAAGGAAAATAAAATGCAAGGGGAAAAGTCAAATTCCCAGGCACATAATCAGTGTATTCAGACAGAAACTAACAAAGCTCTGAAAATTATGTCCCTGATCTGTAAACCTGTTCAACAATCTGCATTAAATATCACTGCTGAGTATCTGTTTATGTGCCTAAATTCGCACTAAGCCATATGGAAAATTACTTTCTAATGTGGAATCACCAGAGCTCTTTGATAGTGTAAAACTCCACACACATGTTAAACTGTTCTGAACTCATTCATGTAGCTAGTAATTTGCAATTTTCAGAGCCTAATGGATACAGTAGACACTTAAGGGATATCACAACTTCAGTAACAGCATTGTACTCTATCACATTACCCTGCAATAGAAGCAACAGCACACAACACACGCTCATAGAAGATGGTATAAATTATCCTCATAGCTGAGAGTTAACCTTGAAGTTTGGTGTCCATACCCAAGCAATTTCTCTTCAATCATGGCCTTTAGGCATTTTCCAAAGGATAGGAAAGCTGATCAGTATCAGACATGTTTCAGCTCTAAAGGTACCTATGTGCAGTCTCATCTGTATATAAAATACAGTAAGGATGCAACTTGCTGTCAACACACAAAGAGATTCTGTCAGCAAACCTGCTAATTACAAAAATGTGTGTTCCAAGACTGTCTATGTTAGTTCCTTAATGGACTGAGCATATTAGCTGTTTTCTCATTACATCACTTTGGATATGAGAATGAATACAAGTCCCAACACAGGTTTCAGGCACTGGAGAGTGCAGATTATAAAAATTCACCTAATAGTTGAAAAATTTTGTAAACAAAAATGTCAGTTTTACACAGGAAAATGCTCTGAATGAAATACCTGTTAAACAATTCATGCATGCCCCTTGGAAGTTAGTGGACAAGTTGAGACCCCTCTTAGTTTGTGTGCTGGTTTTTGTTGAGATAAAGTTAATTTTCTTCACAGTAGCTAGTACAGGGCTGTGTTTTGGATTTGTGCTGAAAACAGTGTTGGTAACACAGGGATGTTTCCTCACTGTGGAGCAGTGTTTACACAGAATCAAGGCCTTTTCTGCTCCTCACCCCACCCCACCAGCAAGTGAGCTGGAGGAGGCGACAGCCAGGACCACTGACCCCAACTGACTAAAGCGATATCCCATACCACATGACATCATGCTTAGCATATAAAGCTGAAGGAAGGGGGGGAGGGGGAGATGTTTGGAGTGATGGTGTTTGTCTTACCAAGTAATTGTTATGTCTGATGGAGCCCTGCTTTCCTGGAGATGGCTGAACATCTGCCTGCCAATTGGAAGTGAGGAATTAATTCCTTGTTTTCCTTTGCTTGCATGTGTGGCTTTTTCTTGACCTACTAAACTGTATCTTAACCCACAAGTTTTCTCACTTTTACTCTTCTGATTTGCTCCCCATCCCACTGTGGGGGGAGCGATTGAGTGGCTGTGAGGTGCTTAGTTGCTGGCTGGGATTAAACCATGACACATTGTAAAATTTTATTGATAAAAATCTAGTTAGTTTGCATGATTTGTAGCCTCCTATTTAATCTTTCTAGTTCAGAATTTTCTCTAGCATTCTGTGAAACATAAGGAAAAGAGTTATATATTTGTACTTCTAGACGTCTACAAGGATTTTTCCCTTTTATTATGATCCTCCAAACTGGAGTAGGATTCAACTAATAAAACATGCTCTTAACTGGCCTATCATACGATGTCAGAATATCAGAGCCACTGGTGTAAATGCAAACATGTCAAAACTTGAATGTCTGATGCCAAGTAATTCATTGGCTTGTATAAATTTAACCAAAATAAATTCATTTTGTAGCGGAAATTTTGTAAGATTTTTCAAAGCGGACTATAAGAAAAAAGCTACTGTGTTTTCTGCTGCTGAAGTAGCAAAAGAAATAAGTGCGACATTTACCAAACAGGAAGTAAACTTGAGGGAAGAAAGCTCATTTCCAAACTTGGCTCTGTGTACCAAAGTAAACCGAGGACATGGTGCTGTTAACTGCTGGTGAATTCTCTTCTTTGGTCTTTAAGAAGTCTGGGGATTAAATAATGATAAAAAATCCATGGATGATGGGACAGGCTTTGTTTCCAATGGTTTTGCAGGAGCAGAAACGCAGCCCTGTGGTACTGCGTTCAACCTCAACTAGCGTTGTAACGAACACTCCTGTACTTAGTTCCCAAGCAGAGCCTCACTGACAAGAGGTTCCTGCATGCACAGGCACTGACATGTCAGCAGATCCCAGCTATAATCACTGCCTCTTCAGTGGGTGGAGGAAAGAACTGTGAGAAAAAACTTGAGGCCAAAAACTGCCTAGAGCCTAAACACTGGCAATGACTTCACTCTTCTCTTTAGGACAGAAAGGAAGGCAGGAAGTCCTATTATGTGCAGGGAAGGAAAAAAGTCCTCAAGGCTCATTGGTGAAGTCTATGAATTGGAAAGTACTAATTTAACACATGGGTAGTAAGTGGAATGATGGCATCTCTTCAAATGAATTCATAAATTAAAAGGTATTTCACGTTCTTAAGGGAACATTCTTGTTGGTTATAAAGAAATTAAGAAAACTGAAAACCTCTGAGTAATACATTGTAATTGGATTCACAGGTTATCCCTGAACACTTGTGTTAGATGAGGAAAATAACATCTACAAAGGTTTTCAGGTTAAAATGATAACTGTAGCAAGTCATTCTCAAAGAGAGTTTAGTTCTTGGCAGTTCTTCTAAGAATATATTGACTGATCTCTGCCCACATAAAAGAAGAGCCTATACTTAGTGCCTTCAATAAATCGAAGGTTTGGATATTCCAGGAGGGTGTGGAGAATATGGGGAAAATTTTTAAAATAGATTTTTTAAAATGCCAGGTATTGTCTTCTGTGCTCAATACAGTGAAAGCTGGGTGAAATGCACTGCATCTGGAATACAAGTCAGGCTAGGTGAGCCCTTCTGACCTCAAAATGGGAGTATAACTTCACTGAGTTTTATGGAACTCAGCAACATAGGCATCTGGCCAAAACAAGTTTTGTGAGAGTATTCCTTTACATTATAGTTTTGTATTTAATGAGATTTCATACTTTTATTGTAAATCAGTATCTGTATCAAATTACTTCCTTTGCCGTCTTGTTTCCCATCTGTTTGTTCCTTTTTAATTCATATTTATCATTCTTCATATCCTTTTCTCCAATTGCTTGTTCTTTTCCACTTTCTGTCCCCTGCTACTTACTTTTAGTTTTTACATGTGTATCAAAATCCATTTCTCCTCCTGTTCCTTTCCATCATCAGAAAATAGATATCGTTAATGTGCATTTTGTTGCTTTGCCTGCATTACTAAACATATTTTACAGCTGGGAGTTGAGACAGGTAATAAAATTGCTGGTTTGCTAGTGCACCTTTAAAGTATGTGTCATGGCTAAAAACAACAGAAATCTTCTGCGTTACTGGACAAAGTCCTAACATAAAGAATATTTTTCTTCTTTTTTACAAAACTGTATTTTATTACAATTATAAATACAGCAGACTCAGATACATGTTCCGTTTCATCAGTGAGAAATCTGATAGAACAGTTTTGGAAGGCCTTTCTCTCATTCCTGTCTTTGTTCTCAAGAGGCAGCCATGGTAGATACCCACCAGTGTTCAAGATAGTCAGTAAGCACATTGGCACTGCTGCTATTAAATCAAGTTCTTTTACAACACTACACCACTTCTAAATCCACTCCTACCTTTTTTGTACATCAGTTAAATTTCATTTCTGTGGTTTTGCCCTCTGCATTAACTTGTCATGCCATGCCCCAAATTATATGTCAAACTGGCTTCCAGTGCACTCCCTGCAGAGGATGCAGAAGACACAGAAGTGTCTCACAGAACTCACTGATCATGCTGTGATTTATTATGAAACAATGAAGAAACTGATTGGCATTAGTTTCAAAGCTTTGAATCAGGCCCTTTGAGAATGGATTAAATTGGATTGTATGATATTATAAGCTAGCAAATTTAAAGAAGAATTCTTTAACTTTGAGTTATGTTACTAAAGATCCTGAAGATGTTGAGGTAAAAAAAAAAAAAAAAAAAAATTCAAACAGCCATTCCCCTATTTGGGAAGGCAAGAAGAGCAAGGCAAACGTTGTACAAAGCTGAACTACCGTGCTTCTAGTCAGCGTCCTCATCTATTCTGTAGCGAATTAAACAATTGCTTATACATGTGACATCCTCACTGCAGGATTAAATTCATAATTATTTGTTGTACAGCAATTCAAAGTAGAAACACTCACTGAAAATATGAAAGCTCTAATCAAAACTATTCATAAATGGTACTAATTTTTCTGTAACAAGAATTTACCAGTGGGAAAAAGGAAACTGAATTATTTATAACAACACAATTAACCAGTTAATCAAATAATAATTAATTTGTTGCTTCTGTAACTTTTATTGCTAAGAAGTGCATGGGTATTAAGCAGGGTCTTGTTTCATGGTAGTCATATTTTATAGTGCGTGAGAAACTGTCTTTAATTTAAACTTTCATTGCATCTAACTTTTCACTTGAGCACAGGATCAGCAATTTTTTTTAATACCTCTGTGAAATTATAAAAAGAAAGACATTTTGCTTTGTAAACGAGCATTTATTCATCTTAAAGCAAGTGGGTGAGGGTACACCTTGTTCATTAGCACAATTACTGACCTAGCCAGAATTAAGTGAACTCTGCATTTAAACTAATATGTTGTAAACAGCAATGAATAAGGGCACCTAAACAGCAATTTAAATGCATCCATTTTGGTGGAATGTGTATTATAAAAGAGGGACTTAATTCATATTAGAACTAATTTCCTGCCCAACTCAGCATCTTTATATTATCTCCTGTGCTTATTTACTTTTCATATCATTACCACTGTTGCTTTGCCAGATCTTTTTTTTTTTATGATAACATCAGTTTCTCTCAGCCAAGAATCTTATTTTCCATAATTGCTTCTCATATTAGAACTTTTTGGAAATTACTGGCAATTTGGCACTAGTTGTTGAGGTGATGCTGAGGACTTTCTAGACATCCAGAATTAAAAATACAGAAGAGATGGGAACACTGAAGGCTTCTGGAATAAAAGATGGTAAGGAAGGTTCAGCAACTGTTTCAAAGCCCTCAGAAACAGCCCCTACTGAATCGAAATATTATTACGTTATAATACTGACATGTATGAGACACCATCTGGGATATGCACCAGTTCACCATGAGACCCAAACCTCCCTTGAACCCACATTGTGACTGTATACTCATGGTCAGATGCATTCTGCAGGCAAGCTTGAGTACCTGCTGCTAAAAATCCACTTATTGCAGCATTGTTTGGGCATGCTGCTTATCATATATTCCATATATTGTCTCCAAAACCCATTTTGGAGGCTGGTGTTCTTAGGCTGTCTATAAATGTTGGCAGAGGGTGGTGGCTATCGTAGGACATGGTTCAGAATAACATCTTAATTAGGTTCAAATGGAGCAGCATGCATTTTCCCCTCTTCCTTTGTGTCTCCCAAATTCGTAATTTAGATGGTACTGTCCAATACTTAGGCAGGACACAGGCAGCCTTACGTTATCCCTGAACTTTCAGGGATGCTCTAGGTGCTAAAATGGCACCCCAAATATAGCAGCATAAGCCTAGAGCCATTTGTACCAACCTTATGCTGCTTTTGCACAGGTGGAATCCTGCCCTGGCCCCTTCAGTCTGGAAATCCCTTATGAAGTTTATGTTCTAGAGTTAATGATGTGAAGAGTGGTGAAACAGCACAACAGCTTTGGAGTGGTTCAAGGCAGGAACTCCAGGAACACAGTCTTACTGTGGAGAACCTGGTAGGGAACTTCCATGGCTATAAATGATCCTCGCTCCTTTGACGAGCAAAAGTGAAGGTCCAACCAGCTCAGCCACAGAACAGCTTTGTTCTTCGCAATTCGGGGAACAGGAAAATGCTCCACTGTTGGCATTTTATAATCTTTGGCAAGACAAATCCCTACAGCCTTAGCCCTGCTAGTTGCTTCATGTGGTACACCCCTTGCTAGGATGTACTGAAAGTTTAGTGCCTGGAAGGATAGGGAGGGCCCTTGTCCTAAAGAACCCTTTGGAGCATGTCAGTGACAATGACTTTGTAAGCCTGTCTCATTTTATCCAGCATAAAAAAAGGATCTGATATATTCCATGGCACTGTGTGGCTTATTTGCTTGTGTCTTCTTTTTCCTCTGACTCTTTCAAAACAAAGAATGTTATTTCCATGCATTCTCACATGTTATATGCCATTAATGATCGTCCAGGCCATAGCTGTATATTTATTTCTGTGCCTGATTTCACACGGTCTATCTGAAGTCTTTGCTTTTGAAGTCATTCAGTCTTCTCTTGAAAATGTGAATAAGAGACCAGCTGATTTGTTCCCAAAGACAATAAAATTCTGCAAGAAGTGACTGTGCTGTTTTTTTATACATGTGCTTCTCAGGACAGAAGTACTTTTTAAATCTAAGTGTTAAAGCAAGTCAAAGGCAGGAAGGTGAATCAACTAAGGCCCTCAGATTAGGATGAGATAACTCAATGCTTTCATACTGCAGGGTAGCTATTTCATGATCTTTTGCTTGCAAAGGGAAACAGCAGTTCTGATTAAATGCTCTTTTATCTGTGCTCTTTGTAAGCATAGCTCAGGGAAGATGACGGTGTGATATGGCTGAGTTTTGAAGGCTTGTGCTTAGAAGACATATATCTTTAAGGCTGGTACCTTAGGTGGATTTGCTCCTAATTAAGAACACCTGTAGAGGCCTGACCAGACCCTGTGGTTCAGCAGCAAAACTGCCGAAGGGCTCTGAAACGGCAGAAACTTTGCATTGTCTTTTAACCTGAATTATAACAGGGTTCAAGCCTGTGCCAAGCAGGGTAAAGCTATATAACTTATGAGCTATGAGGCCAGCTCTGGGCCCCTCTGAGGTGATTTTTATCAGTGCAGTAGCATAAACAGTTCTTCTTTACTTGAACATTGGGCACAGGGAGCAGTGGAAGGCCCACCATATAAAGGGGATCCAGCCTGTGCTAGTATCTATGTAGCCCTCGGATATTCAGGTAAGTGTGTTTGCATTCCTCTTCTTTTCTGAGTAATGGCTGAGGAGGAGGTTATGCTGAGCTCTTCTGCAGTGCACTAGAGATGGATCATGGGCTGTAGGCTGCATGACTGTATGTATGAGGTGCAGTTTGAAGACAACAATTTGGGTTTTGCTGTTAAAGTTTTAAGCCTGTTAGAGAGGATCTTTTCTACTTTGTTAGTTTCATTGTTTGCCTTTGTTTTGAAAGGCTCAGCTGTGCCAAACCTCACCAGTTGTGTAATGGGACTACCCACAGTAATACAGGCTGTGCTCAACTGTAATGATGGGTTAGGGCCCTTGCTTTGTCTGTGTTGCAAAGAAGTCTTATTCCTACTCACAAGCAGGTGTTATTTAAGGAATGGTCCTTGAATCAAATGGAAAACTATTAGCTATAAGCAGAACCCATAAAGAATTCTTCTATGTGTTTGCTATATATTATTAACGTAGTTATACATAAACCATAAAAGGTGGTTTGTAATCAACTCAAAATGACTATTTAGAACAGGACTTAGTGTATTGCTTTGTGTCAGGGTTTGAGAGGGTTTGGAAGACTTAAATAATAAGCTATTACTGCAGCTCCATGTTCTTTTCAGCAAATACTAGGCAAGAGGTGAGAATAGCCCCAACGTATTACCTAACTGGAAACAGAACTAAGGTAATGTCCAGTTGTCCCACCTCCAGAAACAGCAGATAGGCTCCAGGAGCATCTGGCTTCCGTCTCTGTTGTAAAAGGTTGCTTTTTGTGGTGTGGAGGTTTGGGAGGGTGTTTGGCTTTTTAAACTGTCATTTTGACTCTAATTGTTATAGGAAAAGGGATGTCTGGAAAATCTTAGTTCATGATGTTGTTGCATTTATTTTTAGTAGCTTTTCTCCTTCATTTGCAGGAGATGCAAATGAATTTTACAGTACAGTGAAAACTTTGAAGTGCTGTGTTGTTCAAAAATGCATCTTGAAGTACATACAGTTAAAAGGTATGTACTTTGAACAACAGGGTGATCTTGAGGTGTCTTTCTTCACACTAGGTGTTACTGGGATATTGATTTTCCTTGGGCATCCTGTTCTGAACATTTACTTCTGGCCTAGCTTCTTCATGTAGTCACATAAAATGCGTGGCATATCCACCACTATGAGGTACAAGTTCAACGTGTTTTCCTCTAATGCTTGCTTTAGGAGGAGAAGGGAATATCTGTCCTGAAGTAACAGATCCCAGGCTTTACTCAGTGCTTTCCTTGTTCAAGGTTTTACAATTTTTTTGTATCTGATGAAGCAAAACAATGGAACCAGTTCTAGGACGGTGTAAGCGCAGTGCCCCAGTATACCGACGGGCTGTTAAGATGCGTAGATGTACAGCCACACATACAGGTTTTGTTTGTCTCTTGAAAAGGGGCCAACTTGATGTATTATTCCTCCCTCTGTAATGAGTCTCCTTCTGTTTCTCTGTCTATTTCAAACATCACTTCCATCTTCTCCCTCTTGACAAAGGACTTGCTTTGCTGTCCCTTCGCAGGTGGGTAAGAACAGCATTGCTGACAGATAGGTCTAGACATGTAAGTGGACTTACATGCTTTACTTGAGTCCCCATATCAGATGTGAATTCTAAAATGTATGTTGAACTCGAGATTTCCTAAAGGAGTACTTATAGTCCATAACATCTTTATTTCACAAATGTAAGAATGATCCGTGTTGTTTGCAAGAGCAGTACACGTAGATGTACTGGAGCTCCACAAAAAGCAGAGGAAACCTGCCTTATTCAGGTAGGAAGGGGCTCCTTTTTCTTGCTATAATAAATAAAGACTGCATGTTGATGTTTACAAAGCTTGGCTTAGGTGATTTTATCCACTTTACCAGCTGCTGCTGTTCTGTATTGTGGTAGTCAACTTGTAATAGCAGTCAAATCTTTCCTGTCATGTCAGTACTGCCCCAGAAAATCTGACTATGCCATCTCTGTTAGGAATAAAATTAAGGCAAATTAACAGAACTTAAAACAGCCTTGAAGACATCCTAACAAATTTTGGATAACACTCCATGGGAGGTCTGTTTAATCAGGGTATAGCTCATATATTCTTTAAGACAACACTTTGGGACATCAACACTGCTAATGTGTATAGACGTGAAAACCTACTGAAACTTCTGAAAGTTCCACCAAAAAAGTGTAAGGAACCAGTTGTCAAGCACAGTTCCACTAATTGCAGCCTACTGTTGGGGAATCTACATTCTAGCCTCAGCGGTGCACAAGCAAGGTCAGCTAGAGCAGGTTGTCCAGTACCATGTCTAGATGGCTTTTGAGTATCTCCATAGATGGAAACTCCACAACCTCTTTAGGCAACCTGTTCAACTGTTTGACCACACTTCCATTAAACAAACAAAGAAAAAGTGTTCTCTTGTGTTCAGATTTAATTTCCTATTTTTTTAATTTGTGCCCATCGTCCTGTCACTGGGCACCACTGTAAAGAACCTGGTTGTGCCCTTTTTACAGCTTGTTAGCAGTAACTTCACCAAGAAAGACCATTGTAAAGGAGATGATTAAGGCGAGCCAGCTGTGTGCTTTTCTATTTTGACCGGCAACCTCTCCAGGGTCCAAAGCAGCATCTGCTTCAGTAAAGCAGACCCACTGAGTCCCTCTGCTGTGTTTCCCACAAGACAGTAGTTTGAAGTACCTACATCTTAAAGATGCTTTTCTACACTTTAGTAAATTAAAAGCTGCAAAACTTGTTTTCCTGAACTGACTTGGAGTCACCACATTCCAAGTCTGAGCTGTCTTTCAATTTCATGTTGACTCTGTTGGTGTTTGTCAGTTAAAACCTTAGAAAGTTTGCAGTTCTGCCTGAATTCATTAGCGAAGGGAAATGGGTTATCTAAATCTCTGCAAAGTTTGGCTGCCACAGAGATTCTCTATTGCACATCTCCAGTAAGAATAAAATGTGAAATGACCTTAAAAGCCTTTGTTGGTTTTGGTTCCTGATGGTTACTGTTAAAACAGCTGCAATAGTTGGTGTCTTAATTTAAATTAAAAAAAAAAAACCACACACACACAAAACAAACCACTTTGAAGTTGCTTTATTTTTCATTTTCTGTGTAATATTACACACTGACTGCTGCAGATGGAGGGGTGGGGAGATACATTTCAGGTTCAGCTTGCCAGTTGCAGCAGAAGAGGACTTGTTATTTAAAAGGAGGGTTTTTTTATGAAAAGCTGGAGCCCTGCCCTCATTAAGCACTGTCAGTGCAACCCTCTTGTGCTACCCAGTTATGCCCCATAAGTCTGAGATAAGAAGCACTTCTTGCTAAATGATTAAAAGAGAGACTCTGAGAAATGTTTTATAATGTTATATTAAGAACTGAGTCAGGTTGTAGGTTGTCCTTGGACTTAAAACAATCAGGGCTACAGTTCCAGCCCTAACATGAGCTCAATGCTCTCATCCTGGAGTTCTTCAAAATTTTAAGCCATTATGGTTTATGACTAACGCTGCAGCTTAGACTGGCACAGTCTCAAAGGAAGGTATTTCCCTGAATCTGGAAAAAAGTGGATGCAGTCAATGACCTTTTAAAGCATACTGCAAGAAACCTGCACAACAGCTAGAGGCATCATGTGTAGGTTGTTTAATTTCTTCAGCATCATTATCCTTTTAATAGGTGTGTGCAAGTACCATAATTCTTCTTTCAGAGATCCCATAGAAGACTAAATGCTTGACTAGCTCAGGCCAATGACTTCTAAGGGATCTGTACTGTTCTTTGTGGCATTTTTAATACAATGGGTTTGTTCTGTAAACAGAAGATCAAGGTCAGATTTCTCTTGTAGGATCTGAGCATCAAGAAAATTTAAAGTAGCTTTTGATTAAAAACATTTAATATGTGAAGTATCCTATCTAATGCTGATAGGGTTGTTCATAATGTGATTGAATAATAGCATAACTTTATGCAAACAACACCATCAAAATACATATTATAGGAGAGTACAAAAAAACATATGGAGCTAGTTTCACTGGGTGATTATGCAGGTTGTAACATCCACTATGGCTTACGCTTTGTTTTTGTTGTACCTTTCTGCTCACTGTGAGGCCATCTAGCTTTAATCCAAAAAGCAAAATGAGCATTTGAAATAACAAACAGAACAGAGAAAATATTATCAAAGGCAGTTTGGAATCTTCCCTCTCCCCTGTTCCCCAAGACTAGATCTGAGATGCATATTCTCCTGTGCTTGAAAGGAGGAACAGAAAGTTGTGCCTTAGAGCAGTTTAACAATATATCACACATGCTTTGTCCCTAAAATGAGGTGTGCAACTTATAATAGTTGAGGTGGTCATCTTGTTTATCACAGAACACTGGCTAGATGAATCAGGCAGCATTCTCCTTAGATATTTGAAGCTATGTTGCTAGTTGTGGTAAATATTACTGTAATACCTTATGGGATTTTTCCCAGAAATAGAAGAATGTGGAATTTCCCTGTTTTTTTCCTATGTTGTCCATGTTTTGCCACCTGGCAGATAGCAGTTTGTGTATGAGTTTTTTGCTGCTTTGTATAGGTCTTTATCAACCAGGCAAACTTGCTGGTCAGATGCCAAGCTATCTACAGGCCAGGAATATTTCATACTCACCAGGTTGTCTGTTTCAGAATTATTATTTGTTTTCTTGGCATCATTGCTCACCTAACAATTGTGGTGGTCCTAGCACCTGGCTGAGAAGCTTGTGCATCTCACTGCTTCTCAGTTTATTTCCTGTAATATTTGCACTTAAGACTCAGTGCTGCCAACAGAGAATTGAGTTGGGGTTGATCATAACTAAGATCACTATCTACTGATCCCACCAAAATGTTCTGAGGATTTTACACTTCAACAAAGCCTCTTTAAAAAGGCTAATTGTGCTTAAAGTCAGGTTACTGTGTGAAACAGTTCTTGTCATAGGACTGGACAGTGGAAGTCTGTCAAAATCCTTCACTTCCTTCAAAAGTTACTGTTGGAGGTCCTCTGTCTTGTCTTGGTGCTGGGAACAGTGTGTGTATCTTGTTGGTCGTTGTATTGCTGTGACTCTTCTCCAGGTCAGACAGAAGTAGTAGTTCACCAAACTGTGCAAGCATGTTCCGAAATGCTATAGGTGACCTCACACCAGGATATGTACTATGGGGAATATGCATTCAGTAATGTGAATGGCCAGCACTTAATTGAGAAGGTAATATCTGTCTAAGATAAGCGCAGTGTGTTGGTGAGTACAGAGGTAAGCCCACCTGGAACAATGGAGTGCATGGTGGGGTAGCTGCTGAAAGCCTGATGATAGCAGACATCAGGAATGTATCTGTCCAGGTTTCAGATGGGGTAGAGTTAATTTACTCCCTAGGAGCTGGTGTAGTGCTGTGTTTTGGATTTAGGATGGGAATAATGTTGATAACATTAAACACTGATGTTTTAGTTGTGGCTAAGCAGTGTTTACGCTATGTCAAGGACTTTTTCAGCTTCTCCTACTGCCCTAGCAGTGAGGAAGCTGGTTGGGGGGACAAGAAGCTGCGAGGGGACACAGCCAGGGCAGCTGACCCAAACTGGCCAAAGGCATATTCCATTTGTTATGATCTCATGCTCAGCATGTAAACTAGGGGGAAGGCTGGCGGGGGGGCTGCTGCCTGGGAACTGGCTGGTCATCTGTTGGCAGGTGGTGAACAATTGCACTGTGTGTCACTTGTTTTGTATCAGGGTTTTTATATTTTTTTCCACTTTCTTTTCTTTCCTATTAAACCATCTTTATCTCAACCCACAAAGTTTACTTTTTTTTCCCCCACTTATCTCCCCATCCCACTTGGGGAAGGGGTGCAGAGTGAGGGAGCAATCAGCTGTGTGGAGTTTAGCAGCCTGATGCATCAAGCCACAACAGTGTCTTCACACACACAAAATCCCTGCAAGTGAAAGTAGTGCTGTGACCTAAAAGGCCAAGAAGTCATACTGAAAAAAACATGAATGTGGAAATTACCAGCTTGAATCAGTCTACACTGTGAGGCACAAAGGGCAGCAGGCTTGGGAAATCTGAGTGTTGTGTGCTTGGTTCTCCTTGTGCTGTAAGGCCTTCATGGGAGGGAATAACTTTCTGTGATGGTGGAAAATTATCTGGATGCTTCCTATATTGAAGTTTTTCTTGGCTAGTTGAGCAGCTGGCTACAATGGCAGCAATGCTGCACTAGCAGGAGTTCTGAAGATCAGGAAGTAGCAGCAGAGTTAGAGACAGGCATGGTGTGTCTTCTGTTGAGCTTCTGTACCCTGTTTAATCCTTAAGAAAATTAGATTAAACACAGCAGTGCTTCTTTAACTAAGAAAATTTCTTAGATGGCTAAAGGAAAAAATTCTGCTGCTAGAACAGGTCTTGCAGTGGTGAGACATCATCAGGAAGGTGAGGTGAGGCACAAAATCAGGATAGGCTGCCAGCACAGAGCAATGTCTGGTGCTGATGCTGACTGGGTTGCTGCCTCTGTAAGGCAACAGGAAATCTGTGAGAAATCAATGGGTGGCTGGAATCCTAGCATCAAAACCTGAGGAAAAAGGGGAGGAAATATTTGGGGATATTGAAGGATGCAAATCCATTTTTCACAGAAATAGCAAGTTTGAAAAGCAAGCCTTAAGTGGGTGTTGTCAGGTGTGGATACACAGTGTGAGAAAGCACAGTTTCATATAGCCCCTTACAGTTTCGGGTTTTTTTCAGAAGAAAACAATAGACAGCTGTCTCCTGGGTAACTGTTAAGGAGCAAGGAAAATGGTGCCACGAAGACTAAAAAAAGGCAAATCCAAAATGTGGATTCTGGCTGTGCATGTTAAACTCACATTAAGACAGAAATATAATATGGCTTAGATTGGCAATCTCATTTAGGAGACAGAGGTTACTGTATGGTTATAATTGACTTCAGATGCAGCTTGGTTGATTGTAATGAAGGGACTAGGAAAACTGGGGAAAACTAATTGTATTCTTTGTAAAACTTCCGTCATACTCAAGACAAATATTTCAATTTTTATTAAAACTTGTGGATTCCTTCCTTCCTTTAATTAGATACTTTTGTATAAAGCTGCTACAACCCTTTCTCTTTATAAGAGCCTAACCCTGCAAACTTGAGAGAGAATTGTTTTACCCACTTTCCCTTTTAGCTAAACCATAAAATTCCATGTGTGTGAAGCAGCTGGTGTGTTTTACAGGATCAGAGCCACATCATTCTTGTAACTTTAATCTCACAAACTCTTTGGTACTGCTGTGGTCTGTCTTCCTTAGGCGTTTCCATTGATGAGCAGTGCTCATTCATACAGTAAGCTTCGTCACAGTTCAGCTGGAGCTGCTCTAATTTTGATCCATTATGCAAACAGAAATGTCAGTGTACTTCCCTAAACGTTGGCTTTGATTTCTGATTTCTTTTTAATCTGCGCTAATTTTGGGGATACTTGGCAGTAATACATGGCTTAAAAAATAGCATTAGTGACTCAAATGTTGTTGCCAGGTTTCTGTGGTTTACTTTTGCCCATACCAAGCATTAAGCAATTAATGTCAAGGTCTTAGGCATGGCAAAACAAAACAACCTCTCAGATGTGGCTCACTGTCAGTTTGGGAAAACTTTCATTGGCAATAAGGAATTTGAAAGAAAGAAGAACAGAATATTTATAAACGATAACTATTTGACAAAATGCTTCTGTAAGCAGAGACTAAACTTAGCAATTGCAAGTCCTACCTGTTTTCCAAGTATTCTGAAGCACAGGTGAACTGATAGGTCAAACTACAGATCTTGGATGAGTTGTCTGTAGTTCTTACACTTAAGTTTGTTATAACATCTTCCTGAAAACTACATGATTTTTTTTTTCCCTTTAAAAGCAGACTGAACTGTGGGACTCTATGGTTCCTAGGTCCACTAACAAATTGTGCCACATGCTGAGCTCTGATACTGATGACACAAGTATATGTGCATGCTGAGGGGGAGTGGGAAGCCTGGAAATCTTTGCCTGAGACCATGCTTTAGCATGAATGCTGCAAATCTGCATGAGCCAAAGAGCATCAGCCTCAAGTGGGGTTTTCTAATGGGTGGAGAAGACCAAGAGCATCTAGAACTCTATAGATAGACTGACCAATGACTATGGCAAAATGCCAAGGCTCTGTGGCCAGATGACAGCTCTGGGAAAGGACTTCTCTCTGCTTGTTGTAGTTCTTTGCTGAGATCCAGGATGAACTGTGTGTGTAGGTGACAACATATAAAACACAGGGTATTTAAATCACCAAATTACTTGAAGCAAAGGAAGATTTCAATGATACAGGTTGCTTTAAAAATACAGCTGTGCCTTCAGCATAAGTACAAACCAGCCCTAACATTACTCCTTCCCATCTGTCTAGGCATATATTTTGACTTCATGAGGGATTGGAAGGGTTACTTGTTTTTTTGGGTTGGGTTTTGCTTCTGAGAAATGAGTGGGAGTTAAGGAAAAATGTTTGAACAATACACTGTTGTTACAAGAAAGTTTCTTAATAATGGCAGTGCAGGGAGCTTAGCAGAGTGTTAGCAGAAGTGTAAAAGGAAGCCAGGTAAAAATTACTTTTGCAGAGAAGGTAGCAAACGATTTTGGATTTCCTGTCATGAGACATGCTTTCAAATTCTTGTATGGGAAAATCAAAGAGGGTGAGAGGAAACTTAACCATTTGCCAAATTGATATTTCTAACAGGTATGCAAAAGGAACATAATTTCTGCTATTGCTTTTGCAAGCTTCATTAAAATGAAAAATTAAGGACCTGAAATACCTAAGGTTTGTAGGATTCTACTGTCTCATTTTCCCCTGATGGTTTTGGAGATGTTTAAAGGTAGTGAGGCTCACTGAAGTTTTATGAAAGCCATTGTATGAGCAGGGAAGAGAGTTTCTATAGGTAGTCCTAGAGAAGTTTCCCGTGGATATGTTAGGTGTTGCCCATGCTGATTCTGGTGAGATTTGAGACAAGCTGCAGGGTCTTTTCCCAATAAGCATGGTGTGGCACAAGAAACATGGGGAAATAGGGTAGGAGGAGCAAAGGGTGTGGGTCTGAGGGTAAGAGTATGGTTTCTGATTTTCTAACAGAATTGATCTGTACTGCTAATGAAGTTATTTGAAACCAGCTTTTTGTAACAGCTTCTTAATATACTCTGTCAATGCTGTAAATGCCCCAGTTAACACTTGGGAAGTTGTGAGGATCTGGGACTGTCACTAAGGGAAATTCCTAGCTGGAGACAAGCCTTCTCTTCGAAAAGTAAAGAACATAGGAACGCACTTGCTGTTCCCTCCTCCTCACTGTTCTGCTACTATTTAACAAACCAGAAATACCACTTTTCTCTTGTATGAAGCAATGGACCCTGCTTTCTTACAGTCTGTCTGCACTATCACTTTCCTCCTCAATACACATAACCCAAACAAAGCTCAGCTATATTGTTCCCCAAAACCCCTTCCTCTATCTTCTTGTTACTTACCATCATCCCATTCATTTTAAATAGTTGGTTTCTATAGTCACCTCTTTTCCTTACCCCCTTAGGATCCAATCTATCCTACAATTGTAGGCCCATTTTGTGTCCTCCTGAGCCCTTGGGGTCCTTAATGCCTGGCAAGGCATTAAGCTTGTACCTGTTTACACGCTACTTTTGAGGGCCCAGCTGTCACTATAAAACTAAGGATTAAATCCAAAATTAACTAAATATAACTGTTCAACAGGAAAGCACCTTTACTGATAAGGCCATCAAATTACAGGAAAAAATAGAGATGTAGAACGTAAGTCCTCTACAGCCAAGAGCAATTAGCAGTGTTCAAACAATGACTAAACCAGCTGGGTAACAAAACAAGCTTCAATATAGCCAGGAAAAAAACAATGCAGCAAACTACTTTAAGTAGGAATTTTCAGGCAGCCTTGTCTTACCTCCTGCTTAGGTCACTGAGATGTAGCCTGTGCTTTTGCCTAGTGTCCAAAGAGCAGGATTATCATGCCTTCTTCGTCAGGATTATCATGACTTCTGCCTTAAGGAAGAAGTCCAGCACAATGGATGTTGTACTAGCAAACCTATGATGACAGTGGGCATCTGCTACAGGTGGGACAGGAAGGGATAGATGTGTCATGAGCGGGCAGAAACTCAAGATATTTTCTAAAAAGCAAGGCTGTTCTTTTCTCTCAAGTCTGACCCTCTGCGTACCCTCACAATGAGACACCACATCACAGGGTTGAGGTAGTCAACAAATGGCAGTTTCCATATG
Organism: Rhynochetos jubatus; assembly: GCA_027574665.1. Classification (NCBI taxonomy): domain Eukaryota; kingdom Metazoa; phylum Chordata; class Aves; order Eurypygiformes; family Rhynochetidae; genus Rhynochetos; species Rhynochetos jubatus. The sequence continues at coordinate 12,599,632 of CM050654.1, forward strand.
AGGAATCCGGCTGTGTAGGTAACAAATCTATCGGCCCTTGAAAGCGATGCAGTCATAGTACTGTAGATTGGCAGAGACCTCTGGAGATCATCTTGTCATCAACACTGGGTCCAATCAGCCATGGTTTTGTCTACACACATCTTTAAAATCTCCCCAGGCATGGAGATTCTGCAACCTCTTTGGGTAACTTGTTCTAGTACTGCACAGCTACCCACCTTGTGAAGTTTTTCCTAATTTCCAGTTTTAATCTCCCAATCTGTAATTTGTGACCATTGCCTTCTGTCCTATCGTTTGCTACTATTGAGAGTAGGTTTTTCAAGGGAGGAACAAAAAGCTATTATTTTCCACATGGAAGGCAAGGAATGAACTTGTATGTGTACACTGTGGATACTAGGAAGGAAAAGCTAGACTGAGTAACATGCCGCATCAAAGTCACTAGTTGTGCCCGTAAAGTGCACATACCTAAGAATCCCACCACTGTCCTCCACCTGAATTCTTGATTTAAAACTGTGATCCTGTGATGAAGTAAAGTCCACAGATTCACCCCTTTTAATGGGGTTTGCAGGGGATAGGAGAAGGACAGTACATGAAGAGCCAGCTTTATTTCCACAGCTGCCATATGGAAATGATAGCTGAAGTGACAGCCCTTACAGTGACTTTGGTGAGTTGTAGTGGAGAAGCTGTGGGAGGCCAATCATCAGAAAATAGACTAATAGAGATGCTAGGTAAGGACAATAAGCTGCAAGATGCTATGAAGTCCCCCATTTAAATATTGCCTAGGGATAGTATGAACTGAATTAGCTAAATGTATGTAATTTTTAATGTAGGCACTCTTTTGTATATTGCTGACGTTAGGGTAAGATTTAGAAAATAAAAATCTGTACCACCCATTGTGGTGGTCTCTTTTTGTTATCCTGCAGAGCTAGAAGAAGGGCTGGGGCTGGAAGGTATATACAGTTTACATTTATCTTGCTGAGTGTAGAGGTCACTTGTGTATTTTTAAGTCATTAACATCAGAGAAATAATTGTGTTTCCTACACAATTTTGCATGGGACCTAGCTAGTACAAGAACTAGCTTGCTCACAATTAAATGGCTTACCTATTCTTGCAGACTCTCTCCTGACTTTCATCTCATTTGATTCCTCTTCAAAATACTGCTGGTTTTCTGCCTTAAAACTAAAGATCTCTTTCCTCCCCTTCCTCAATATCCGCAGAAAGACAATCTTCAAGAGTTTAGGAAAAACTGACATGCTGCCCCTGCTTTCAGTGTCTGCCCTGGTCCAATGTTGGCTTCACTAGGAATGTCTGTCTTTGCCTTTTGAGTCAGGGATACACTTTCTCATCTGGACAATTATGAATAGACCAATCAGTGCTAGGAACTATAAGGAACCTGGGCATAATCAGCGAATGTACACCTGTACCACTGTCAGGTACTGGAGCAGGGATGTCTGAGTGGTGTTTGTGAGTTTCTGTCAAAAGCTTGTAACTTTGCCAAACTTGAATGGTTTTTTTATTTTTTTTTTTTTACCCCCTGGAATAGCAAGGGATCTCTCTCTGATATGTTGCTGTCATACTCTCGTTCCATTTTCATAATTAGAGTCTGCTGCATGAGGCATAATGAAAAGTGACCATAATTTTTGGTAAATTGCTAGAATTGGCAGAGCTTTCCACACTTTAAACAAACAAACAAAAAAAACCCCACACCCCCCAAAAACCCCAAATAAGGAAAACCCAAAACAAACAAAAAAATCCCCACCAACCATCCAAATGCATCCCTGCACTGAGCATGGAATATTCAAGGCCAAATGGCTGAAACCTTGTAAAATTCTAAGCAATTGTAAATACATTTTGTGAGAAAGAAGTGATGAGCAAGCATATTATTACATATTAATGTTACCAGCTTTGCCATTAACCAGTTCAGATTATGCTTTATCTATTGTATTCACTTACCTGTTAGGAGACTGGTTAAGTGAGAAAGACAAATGAGATTTGATACTTGGAGGGTTTAAATGTCCACATCTGAAGTGCAGGATGCTTTTGAAGAGTGATTACAATATACTGGAAAACAGAAAACACTGTATCTGTTTCTCTGTAAATTCACATTAAATGTGATTAATCTCACAAAATAGTAATAATAGCATGGTATTTTTAAGTGTTAAGTCTGAACTTGGTTTAAGAGTTGAAACCCAAGAAAGGTTCCTTCATTCTGGTTCATCATCAATAATAACATGTATGTAGGTCAAACTAGATTTTCATTGACAATTGCATAACCTTACAGAGTTGCCACTGGCTGAAAATAAGCAGTTATCCTCCCAGTCTCCATATTTCTGGTGTCTTATAATGAAAAGTAAGCAAAAAAACAAGTGTTCAGCAATTCTTGGCTGGACCTATAGAGCTGACAAGATAAAAATAGCTAAACTCTTGCATTAGCAAAAGAAGCTATTAATCTGCCAGGATACAGAATTCATCAAATGCATGAGCTGAATATAAAGGTGAAAGAAAGTAAAATGGAGTACCAGATCCTCTGAACTGTGGTATAGCTGTTGGTTGGTGTCGTGGGAAAAGCCCACATCAAATGTGCAAAGGCAGTGGGGATGGTGAACATTAGATGTGAGTAGGGTATAATCTCTTTGTGGTTTAGAAGTAATAGCATACAGGCAAAGACCAGGAACTCAAGTGGAAGTAATGTACTAGCTACATTTTACTCTGTAGGCAAATCAATAAACAACTGGATTTTTCCTAATAAACTTCCCAAAGGCAATCCTACTGGTCTGCTTAATGACACTGTGCGTAGTAACAGTGAGACTCAAGAGGGTCAGTGTGCCTTGTGTAGGTTCCAAGCCTCCAGTTACGATTTGTGTTGCTCAAAGAACGTGGCTTCTCCTATAGCCTGTCTAATCAAGAGATTAAAAAACCTCTAACCATTATTGTTTAGGAAGTAAACTTTCAGCTGCAGCAATGAAAACAGGATGTCAACTGGCACAGATTCTGCAGCACAGAATGTGCTTACAGTAAAGATCCCCTGTGGGACTGTACACAGCTTTGGGCTAGAGGGAAGCCTGATAGGTGGAGCAGTTTCCCTTTCTCTGCAGGGGGAGGAAAGCTTTGAGCAGTTATTTACAGTATCAGATGCAGTGGGGAGGAAACAAATGTGGAAAAGATGTTTATTGTAAGAAATTAGTGTAGCTACATTTGCTAATCTCTACCAGTACACTATTTCTATGTGCTGTGTTCAAATATTTATTAACATTACAACTGAGCCACAGATGTTTGGTTTAAAATTGGTGTAAGGAAATTAGGGGCTGCAGTCAAAAAGCTTACAGTTCACAAGTTTTAGGAAAATAAATAAGGGATAGTGGGGAATGAAGATAAAATTAGGCTAGTGCAAAAGACAGTACAGAAATCTATGCACAAGCAACACGCAGAGCAGGAAATTACCTTAAAGCTCTTGGGGCACCCTCTGCTCCAGTGAAGTAACAGAAATGGACATATGGGAAGTATTTGTCCTCCTTGACCTACAGGTGGTTTGAACCTTGCTACTACTTCAGCTAGTGGTGATCTAGTGACGTGAACCTTGCAGAAGATGTAGTAATGGAGTTACGGTTCAGAGACAAAAGATTTCTGTAATAGAAAATTAATCAAGTTCTTAAGATTTTCTTTCACTGGTGTGTCTATTCATTTAGATTCTTTCATGTCAACCTAAAGCAATGCCTTTCCCTGCATCAGGACACTTATAACTGTGCTCTCTCCTTCACCGGTCTTGTGTTTGGCTCTCTGTCCTTGACCATCAACCCTTATCAATGCCCCACTGAAGAAGCAAAAGCTTTAATCAGAGTCTGAAACAACTACAAGAAATGAAGCAGTCAGAAGGGAAGGTGGGCGTATGTGACATTTGGAATTGTTCCCTCATTTTCCACCCTCCTCAGTCAGATTGCTTTTCTGTTGGTTTTGCTTTACCTCACTCCTCTTCCCAGTGAAATTCCTCTGTGGTCACAAATGATTAGTCAAGTTTCCTTACAATCAGTACACTCATGATCTGATCTTCTTTTAGTCTTGCAGCTGAGAAATATTAACATGGTGGGATTGCAAACAACGCACATGCACACTATCCTACCTCACATTAGTTCTGCTTGGTCCAAACCAAAATACTGCGAACTAGATAGTGGCCTGTTCTGAACACTGGTGTCTCAATGTAACTGACAGTTTGAACCAGCTCTTCTGCATTGGTGCGTTTTTATATCGCTAGCATCTAGACAAGTGTCAGGGAAATAACTTCTGGTGGTCTTTTGACTAAAACACAGGACAAATATTGTGGCAGCACCCCCAAGAGCAAGTTCCAAAGCTTCCAGAGATACGGTATGAATTTTAGGATCAGAAGATGTGTACAGTGAAAACTGAAAGTCATCTTTTAAGGTGAAAACTCTTAACTAGGTGAAGTTCATTTCACTGCTGCTTTCTCTAGTGAACAAAGAACCTACCGTTTTACACTCCACGTGACAAATTTGGGGCCTTTAAAGGAATGGAGTGTGCAAAGGGCTGGGTAGTGAAAATCTAACATGATTAGTTGGGGAACAGATGTGTAAAAACTTGAGTCCATGGTCTTTGAAGACGCCCATCTATGCTTATTTTATTCACATAAATAGTCTTTTTCATTTCACTGGAGTACATCATAGGTAAAGCTAAGTAAGTCTGCGTGTGCAAGTAAAATGCCTTCTGCTGACCCTGCAGGGACCGACAGCCTCTGTGGTAGAGCAGAACTTCTTGCAACAGTCTGTGAGTGTGTTTCATCCTCTCTGTGTGTGTTCGTAGTTACATTCATAGTGTTGTGTCCTTGTAGGCATTCCAAAGCATCAACCCATTTCTGAGGATGCTTTACTACTGACCTAACAGTAAGCACGCAGAAATGTGGAGAAGTGAGCTGCTGATGCACAGGTTAAAAGATTTAATAAACACGGATTTTCATAGTCAAGTTGCAAGAAATACTGTGGGACTTCAGTAACAGCAGATTAATCTTACTCTGGTGTGAAGCCCAACTGCAACATATTTTGTCAGTATCATGAGCTATTATCAGTAGTAGTTCTTGCTAGAATTGCACTGAAAAAGGTGAATAAATGTTAGGAATTGGGCTTTTACTTGAAATGTAAACATATGATTTAACAGATTGCTGAAACGGATTATATATATAAATGAAACTTAATTGTGTTACTTCTTTAGAATGTTAATAAATGCTTTATGAAGAAAAAGAAATTCCCCAGAATTACAGTGTCAGCAGTTTAAAATGCATCCCATCACTAATTATATGTGACAAGCATACAAACAACTAACCCCAGTTGGAACAAATCTAGAGGATGGGTTCTTGATGGTGTTGGCAGGTATCTAACATTGTTTTTAAACTGAATTCTGAGCCAATCTCTTTAGTGTTGCTGTGCTATTGTAAAAGTAAGGGCAATTCTATCAAACTTATAGAGCGTTTGTCATCCTTTAGATGTTAAAGAATTATAGCAAGTAATTTTGACTTCAGGATGAACAAGGTATGAGCTTGGAAAAAAAAAATTAAAAGGACCTTCTAGATTTTGATTGAAAAAGACTTAAAGCAATGAAACAACAACAACAAAAGATATCACATCATGTTTTGTCATTTAGGGTGGGTCGTGTCTAGTGCTGATAGCTGTTGCTATTCCTTCAGCCTATCTGTCTGTATTTCAAGCTGTGCTAATCAATGGTTAAGCCAAACAAGCTGGCTGTATTTAGAACCTCTGTAGTAGTAATGTAGCCCTCGGAAGAGGTGTTTAATCATACCTTTGTTCTTGAAACCAGTCTGTCCGCTGGGAATGGCACTGGTAACCAGACCTTGCTTTGCATTTTTGCTCTTTTCTCTTTCATTATCTATTATATATAAATAGTTTCAGAGGGGTTTTTTGACTTTATGGATATGAGCTGAAAAGTACAAGTAATTTTAAATGTCAGACAGAATAATTTCTCATCTCAAAGAACCGAACTTGCAAACTTAAAGAGTGCTGTATTGGAGGGGTTGTTTGGGCTTGGTGTGCTTTTTGTTGTTGCTGCAAGTATTAAAATGCCAGAGAATGTTTGGTTTGTTTTTCTGTTTCCCAGGTGATATTTTACTAAGAAAATTTGAAAGACTCAATAGTTTACTAAAGTATAATACCCAACTGTATTTAGAATCGCTTGTATCTGTACAACAAAGTGGGAAACTGCAAGGGCTAGTTTCTAAATTAACTACCTGATCCATGTGATCTAGCAAAGCTCCCAAAGAATGAGAAGTATGTTTAATCTGGTAATGACTTGTTTGATCTCTTACTACCAAAGCAACATAATCAGTGTTGATTTCTCCAGAGTTTCTCTCTTAAATCCACTTAACTTTATTCTCAGTAACCTGGAAAAAAATATCCCTTACACTTCTAAAGCAAAAATTCAAGGCTGAGATTTTTCAGAGTCCAGTACAGCCCAGGTTCCGAGTGCCTACTGAATTCTAGTGGAAACAAAATGGACTTTCACAAGAGGCTCAGCCCAATATGTTGCAATCCAGCTGTTTTATTTAAAGACACATTTGACTTTCCTGTGGCTGTAACTGCAATGACAGAAAGCTCTGATGTTTAAAATGGATCTCAACAATCTAGTTATTCTCAGAGTTGCATCTTCCTGCCACCTTAATGTTCCTCTTCTCCCCCAACCCCCAGAGGACTGGCACGTCCAGCCTATGGCCCAGCTCCACGTAAGTCAGCTCTTCTCAGGCTATAGCGACGTGGGCAGGGACCAATTGTACGGGTACACGCTTCTTATGCTGCACCATACTTCTGCCTAGGCCAGCTGAGGTTTGGGTTATTTTGGTTTGGGTTGGGGTTTTTTTACCATATGAGAAACTTGCAGCCAGCACTCAGCTTGGCAATCAGGAGGTGAGTTACCATTGGTACTGCAGTGTTCCCTGCAGAGACTGGATAACCATGGTTAGTCAGGGTTTGATCACCTCATTTATGTCATTAATCCATAAAGGAATTGGGGGGAGGTTTCCTTTGTACTCTGTATCCAGCCTGTTTCAGAGGTTACTGTGTATTGTAACTGCTAGTGGCTGTGGTGTTGATGCCTTCTACATCATATCTTATTTTGCCAGGACCTAATTCTTAGTTATTCTGTGGTGGAGTTTGGGGGAATTTGGTTTTCTTTTTTGTCCTTAGTGCTGCTGGCTTCCTCTCTGTTTCATTTATGGCCTGTAATTAGCTGTATATTTTCTGTAGCTTTATATGGACTTATAGATAGCTTGGACTCTTTTAGCATTATAATGCAAAGTACTCCATCCTTTGCTGTCCTGCTAGTTTCTCCAAAATGGGTTCATATATATGTCATTTGATATTTATATATAATACGTATTGTGTAAAGCTGCCAGTATACCCACTTACAGTTTGTTCTAAATTCTTCACAGAAAATAGATTTATTCTCTGCAGTTTTGGGGTTCTTGTTTGGAGGTTTTGAGTTGGTTTCTTGTTTGGGGTGGTTGTTGTTTTAATGATACTGCTACTCTGTTGTTGTTAAATCCAGATGATGCTGGCACATGTGACAACCTTTGAATGTTAGTGGAGTTTTTTCTGTGTTGTCATTTTACTTATTTTTGATTCAACATCACTAAAGGCTTGTATTTTTCCCACTTATGATCCAAAGAATGTAAAAACTTTTAAACTCTTTCCTGCTATAGGTTCTTCTTAGGTCTGAAATAGGATATGCTGCCATCATAATAGTAGGGTTGGGTTTTTTTTTTTCATTTGGGGAAATGAAAGGTCGGTATTCCATACCACTTCAACTCCCTCACATGCACACACCCTTTATTTCCATTTCATGTGCCAGTAAATCCAAAATGAATCTTAAAAATAATTTTTTGTCAAATAATAATTTTAAAGCCTTCAAGTTCTTATTTTTTCCCATCCACACTAGCATACAGCCCCATTTTAGTTCCTTATACACTGTCCTTACATGCAGCTGTTAAAACATTTCTTATGAAGATTGTGCTGTCTTCATTCTGGAGAAGTAGTGCTGAAACTCCAGCTCTGCAGAAGTATTGGTAATGCCACAGGTTTTAATTTGTAAAAATAATATAGGTAGAGATTCCTTAGAATAGCACATCTCTGGTGGAAATAGGGTGATAGAGCAATCCTTCCCCCACACCCTCCCCAACCCCCCTCCCCAGCTCCGTGAAAAACAACTACAGCTGGACTGCAGCAACCAACATTAGGATGTGGCCCTAGACAAAGTTGGTTTCTCTTCTACAGCAGCTCCTTCAGTGGCTCAGAAGATGTTGCAAGGAGTGGTGGGAGCACTCACTTTCCTATCCTTCTGACTGCATGAGATAAACTTGCATTTTGCTCCTTTCCTGCACATAGGGACCTCATCTGCAAAATGTGAGGAGGAGGGAGAGGATGAGAATGTCTTCATTATCCACATGCCCTTCATCAGTACTGCCTTCCCATGCTGTAACCTCTGTCCTCCCTTGCATCTGTTCTCAGTTGATAGGATGTGCTGGCTTTAGTTGGGACAGAGTTAGCTTTCTTCACAGTAGCTACTATGAGGCTAGGTTTTGGCTGTGCTGAGAACAATACTGATAGCATACTAATGGCTTTAGTTATTGCTAAGGAATGTTTATGTCAACTGAAGGACTTTTTTTTTCCCAGTTTCTGATACTGCACCTGTGTTCCCAGCTGCTTCTCTACAAGAAGCTAGGAGGGGATACAGGCAGGACAGTTGACCAAAGTGATATTTCATGCCATCAAACATCATGCTCAGTATATAAGTTGGGGGTTGGACCGGGAGGACAGGCTTGTTCTCTCAGGCTCCAGCTCTTACTACTCGGGGACTGGCTGGCATTGTATCATTTGTTTTCTTTTCCATTATTTTCATTACATATTATTATTAGTAATATTATTGTTGTTAGTATTATTGGTCTCTATTTCATTTACTTTCAATTATTAAATTGCTCTTATCTCAACCTACAAGTTTCCTTATCCCCTTGCCGGGGAGGAGAGAGGTGAGCAAGTGGCTGTGTGGTACTTGGTTGCGGGCTGGGGCTAAACCACATCATAGGATCATTATCATTTGTATTAAAGTTCAATAATCATTGATTTAGTCAGTGAACATAGTACCTCTGTTATCTTCAGATCTGTAGCTTGTTCTACCTCACAGGTGACTTCCCATGTGGTAAATGGTGCCCAGCTCTGCATAGAGCACTTGTCTTCAACCCATCATTTGGGGCAACTGTTTTGAACAGTAAAACTTTTTGACTCCAGAGACATAAAATGAATGTGCATGGCTATCGCTTGTTTGCTGTCTTGCAAACACATGAGTATGTTATATTACACCAGTTTTTATGTTTAAACCTATTACATAAAATTCTCTGTTAACAATGTTCATGAGCAGCATGATCCGATCCACAGCTAAGACTAATACACCTCATAGCTGAAAAGTTTCTTAGATTTTGTTTGGGCCCATCTTAAATAAGTCCATGCTAATAGCAATTTTCTGCCTTTTTTCTGCTGCCACTGCCCCAAAGCATTTACAATACTTGCTTAGCTTGGGGCTTGGGAGGTAAGCAGTATTTCCAGCCAAATTGCTGTGTTAGCCTTTAATCAGTTATTGGGTGGAGCCAAAATTAAAACTTTTTTTTCACAGACTGATTACTTCCTGGCTTTCCTCCATTCTTTGTTTCTTGCTTGTAGTCCTAAACTGTGCTTTTGGATCCACTGAGCATCAAAAGTGGATGAGGCTTTGGAGGCCCAAGCAGCAAACACTGTTTATATTTTCAATTTAGGAGCTAAAGAGAACAACAAAGGCCAATACGGACCCCAGCTCTCTGACTAGACTGCTTTTATCAGAATGTTTCTAGTCTGTTTGTAGTGGAGAAAGTCTAAAACACATAAATTGATCAATAGCATTAAAAGCCTGATGGATTCTCTTTTTTTGAAGCTCTTTCCAAAACTGCCTTTCCCAAAAGCGCAGGATGACTTCAGAAACTGCAGACACGCTCCTTTCAAGCTTGCTAGAACTCCATCCGGTCTGCAGCAGAGCTAGTACTTGTGCTGTTTCTATCTTCTTTCTATTTTGGACATGTTAGAAGGAGATTGAGAGCCTAAAGAAGTGACATCTCAGTAGAACTGCCAGCAAAAATTCATATGCTCCAACAGGGCTCTTCCACTACCTCTGAAACTGGCCCTCTGTGAGCAAGACACCAGTATAGCTCCAGCTGCCTCTTAGGAGCATGACAGGCATGACCCTTCCTATTGACAGACACTCAGGGTTAATATAAGAAAGGACATAAAGATGATAGTCATAAACTTTGGGAAACAGCTGGGGGGGGGAGGTGGCAGTGAAGTTTTCTAAGAGAATAAAAGGTATTTTTGACTAGAAGATAATATTTTCAATTTTACCAAGAATCACCTCTCTCTTCCCAATCATTAACCAGAGTATCCACAACTAAATTCCATTGCCTGCACCATCCTCTCTGTTCCCTGAATCCAGACACAACCAAAACCAATGAGTAGCAGCTACTAATTCGAGTCCTACAGAGCCACATTTGCCCAGCTGTGCTGCCTTTCATTCTGGTACTGGCCTCAGGATCTTTGTACCACGTTCCAGTGTGTAATGTAGACAAGTCCTCAAATCAACTGCCTTATCTCGAACAGAAGTCTTTTCCTGATTTAGTATCATTGATTGCTTTGTCCTGAATCTCTTTTTCATAGACTGGTCCCTTTTCCCAACTCAAAAGTTGGAAATGTTGTCAAGAGTATATTCCTGCAGAGAAGAACAAGATAAGTTAACATACAATGTCACTAAATCTAGTGGTCTCTGTAAACTTCTTGTGAACATGTGCAGTTTGCAGTGACTGCTTTTTAATTCAGCTGATTAAAGAGCCTGCAAACAAATATATAATGCTTAAACTGTGTGTATATATATATATGTGTCAATTTTAAGGTTGGAAGAGAGCCTAGAAAATTCTTAAACTATACAAGCTTTTTAACTACGTTTCACAAACTACCTTCCCTTTGGCCTTGGGCCCAGTGTAACCATATTATGATGCCTTGGCATGAAACTGTGTCTCTGATGGTTTACTTCTTCTGTGAATGACTAACAGCTCACCAGAAACTTTATTCAAGCACAGAAGAATGGATGACCTTCAAACAAATCTTTTTTCAATACCTGAGAACCTGGCTGGGAGCTGTACCGGAAGTGTTGAGCTGGCATTGTACCATGAGCACTGCTGCTTCCTTTTGTCTTGCACCTCATGTTGTCTTTAGGCCCCTGCTGATTGCTGCCAGTGTAGCGAAGTGCCTCCAGTTTATTCTTTGTGAGAACAAAGGGCTTCACAACCTGGTTGTAAACCAGATTACTTCTTGCAGCCTTTCAAATTGGTTTGCCAGGTGGCAGTTTTCTTGAGAACCGGGAGGCTAAGCTCAGCTCTTGGGTTCCTGTTGACTTCCAGACTCACCAAGAACTGGATGATGCACCCTCTGAGTTCCAAATAAAACAGAAAGATGCATCCTTGGTTACCACATGTTTATTAGCCACCATTACCCTTTAGCTGCTCATTGGTAAAACAGGTAAACGGTGATAATACTTATGGGGATTGCTGAACAGGTAAACATTCCACATTGATGTGAGCAGTTTTCTTGCACACAAAAGACAAAGTTCCAAATATGCTGTTCACATGATCTTTTGATGTTAATGTTGCTGCTTTTTGCCTAGGAGTGAACTAGGCTTTGCATCACTCTGGAGAAATATGTGTCTGCTTTGGTAAGGGAGGCAAAAGACCCCAGCAGTAAAACCTGTGCAACTGAGAAGCCCTGTTTCCCCCAAACCATCAACAACCTTGCCATGCTAGCACCTTTCTCTGTCAAAAAATTTAATATTTACAGGACTGACAGTCAATCAGCTCAAAGCAGAGAGCTGCTGGGTGAGAGAAGCCATATCCACCTCTCCTTGAGAATCTGGGGGAAGCCCCAGGTTTCAGTGTGGTGCTGTTGCAACTGCTGGGCACCACAACTCCGCTTTGGCTCCACTGTATGCCGTGAATTACTCTGCTCCCTTCCTTTGTTGCTAGTTAGCCAAACTCGGACACAACTTGGCTGAGTGAAGCAGCTCCAGGTATAGGCTCTGTGGAGATGAGTTTGCCCTTAGAAAATAGCCCAGATTTTTATCACACTGTGTCAGTGAGGTGAGGCCGCTGTTCCTAATTTAGGTGATTAATATAGGCCGCTGTTTGCCACCTTGGTGGGAGACAGTTCTAACATCTTGGGATCTTACTGAATCTCAGTGCTTCTGCTGGTGGGTGTCCCCATGGAAAAAACAGGGAACACTTACAATTTTGGGATCCTTCAACACTGGGTTTCCTGGTTGTGAAATGCAGAGGTATTGCAAAAGGTGCACTTGATAATAAATATATTAGCTATCCAATGCATACCCTGCAGCATGATGTTCTTTCCAATAAAACAGGCGGTAACAAAACCAGATAGGGAGTGTTCAACAGCCCAAACTGGATTTTGGCAGGAAGAACACCACAAACAGTAACACACCCCTTCTCACAAAAAAAAAAAAAAAAAGTCAGAAAAAGACATTAGATTGTTAATGACCATATATAATCAGAACTTTGATCTTGATTCCAAGAAAAGGTACCTCAAGCCATTACTTGATATCTCAAAAGCAGGCACAGGCCTTGGGTTAATAATGGCACAGACTAAGCTTAATGATACTGTCTGCTGCTGGTTCTCCCATTTTGCTTAGCCTATGCCTACCTAGCTAATCTACAAAATCTAAGCAGCTGTTTGGTTTTTACTGATAACCAAAGACCCTTATGGGTTTTAAATGCATTCTACAAAAAGATAATAACGCTGGGTTTTTCAAGAAAGGATGTTCCATGGTAGTAAGAGGCAATATGATTAGAGTGAATACTTCTCATCCTAGTTTGATACTATCTTTATTAAATAATGCCTATCAAATTTGGATCCCAGAATTCTTATTGTAGTATAAAATCAGCAAATGATAAACAGGAGGCCATTGTTTTTAGTGAGTATCTAGCATCCTTTAAATAAGCTTGGATGTACTGTGTGTACCTCCCAGAAGTCATATCTAAAAACTGAGACCATATGTAAGAAGCTGCAGAATATGAAATCAATAAATCCAAATACTTGCTGGTATGAACATACAACCACTGCCTGTCCCCAGGGGTGAGAAGGGGGGAGGTGGCAACAAGGGTCCCTTCAAAAAATTTGCTCAAACTCCAGGAGAAAAAAAGCACAAACTAGGATTTCACTAAGGAGAACAATTCTGGTGAGAACACAGAACGACAGAGCAGTGGCATGGAGGAAAGGGGTAGTGAGGTCCATGACCTTCTGACTAACAAAGATCATGATCTAGAAGGGAGCATGGGCAGACAACCCCTCCTGCGTGAGCTACGAACAATGTAAGAGCTGACAGGGTGGTTTTGTGTGTGTGTGCAGCATTTGTAATACTCCAGTCCTTTTAATTCTACTGCCTCTGAGCAGTGACCTACTGGATTCCCACATATCCAGAGGAAGAAGAGTTTAGTACTAACACAGCTTTATACTGACCAGCACAGTAAGGCGGGTCAGTTGGGTAGCAGTGATAAGAATTGTGCTGTGCAGCATGTGTGTAGTAAATCTAGTACGTGGACTAACAGATTTCCAGGGGGCAAATGCCTTGCACGGGCACGGTACACACCCCTCAGGCTTACTGTGACGTGTAGCTGAGAGGCTTAGTCACAGAGGACACAGTTCAGCCAGACCAAATTAGGTACACAACCTAGTTCAAGTACCTCCAGCCAGAAGTGCTGGTGAAGGCCAAAAAGGGAAGGCATGGAAAATGACACGTATTTCTTTTCAAAGAAAGATTAGGAGAGGGAAGAATGGTGGAAGTAGAAGGAACACCTTGGTTTTATAAATACGAATAGCTGTCATTACCTAAGCCATCCCTGTAGCAAACATAGAGCTCATGGGAATTAGTGGGAAAGAAAAGGCAGGTATTACCATATTCAAAGATCATGATCCTATTGAAGTTAATGAAAGCTGAATGGCTCAAACTGCATCTGAATAGTGAAAGGTTAAATGCTAATATAGCTATATTTTAAGATCTTGTGCCAGATCACAAAATCTTATGATTAACCAACTATTTCTGGCAATCCAAGTGAGTAACTTCCAGAGAAAAGCCATTCAAAATGGTTTTTTTACTCCATGCACACCCAATAGGTTCCATTTTCTACGGTCAAATATGCTGGGGGTTGGGGAGGGGGATGTTCTATGTGTGTTTTGGTGGTTAGGGTTGGTTGTATTGGGGGTTTTTTTACCTCTTTCTTAAGAAAACATAAGATCAAGCTCTAGGTGCTCCAGTCTCCTGTAGTTTTCACTACTTCATTTTAAAACTAAGGCAAATTGCTAATGCTTTTATGAGTTAATTTTCTTCATCCCTCTTTGTGTTGGTCATAGGGCCTGTCTTACTGATTTTTACAAGACATGCTGTGTTCCTGCTGATTCATACCCTTTTGGAAAAAAACGTAGCCTGTGTACTCCTGCTCCTTACCTATGGGATGTACCTTGAGTGATTAACTGCAGGTCTCTCAGCCATCGCTCCCCTTGCCTCCTAAGCAAATCTGAAATGAATATGCCAGTTAGCTTCCAAAGAAGGAAGTTGATGGATAGCTCTGTTTGGGGGTGTGGGGTTTTTATTCTTTTGGTGACACGTTATATGTCAAATTCTAAATTTTCCAAATCTGACCTTCTTGAAAAAAATCAATTCTCTCGTTATTTCATATTGGGAAAAGAAAGGGTGAAACTTGAGATTCTCTGGCCATCCTTCAGCCAGCTGAAAATGTCTTGCAGGGTTGTAGTTTTAGGGTATGTAGTTATTAGTTGAAGAACTTCTACAGCACTTCCATCCGCTGGCAAATACAAGGTGAATTATCAGGGCAACTGAATGACAACAAGGAAGAGAAAGATTCAGCAGAAGCAGTTTGAAGCATTGAAATGACTTGGATTGCAGTAAAAGTCAAGTACTACGTGTCTTCAGAATTCAGGCCTTAAGTTGCAGTTTTGATCTTGTGGTAAAGGGTTCCTTGCACAGCTGCTGGTTTTCTTCCTCGTAACTTTGTAATATATTTCCATCTTAAGTCTGTTTTGTGCTGTATTTCAGAAAAAGGATTGTATTCAAGGGAGATCTAAAAAATCACTGCTGCTGTTTATTATGTAAGAGGCAACTTGGGCGTTTCTTTGCTATAATCCACTCTCACTACATAGTAATGTTCTCCCTAATCACTTGGGCCATTTTAGGCGTATCCTGAACAGATCATGTGTTTATTTCCCCTGCATTCACCTCTATTTGTTTGTTTCTTATCAGCAAATATCTATTCATTGGTCCTATCTCCTTCTTTTGCATTTATCTGCATTAAAATGTGTGTCACTCCTTACCTCAGGGTTTCTATGTAAATTAAAATCTCCTGTATCTAGCAATTTTATTTTTTCTGGTTATTGCATCACCTAGAAACAAAATTATTTTTCATTTATAGCAAATACTTGAATTTCTACCCCTTAACTATTTCTTAGTTCAATCAGTCAATTTTTGCTATTAGATTGTGTTGAAGTCCCGTGTGTCTGACAGAATAATTGTAATTCGACAGTTCTCTTTCCAAACTCGAGGGACCTAGAAATTGGAAAACCTTTTTTTTTTTCTTTTGTGCAAAAAAGAAAATGTTTCTGACCCTCTTCTAAATGGAGCTTTAAGAGTTATTTAGATAAAAAACACAGGTTTACAAGCCTGAGCTGTATCAGCCTTACTCTGTAATAAGTCTAGCACCTAGTAGGCAGTTCATATTTAAATGTGAATTTTTAGTGAGCTGCTTGTTAGTGTTTTGTCCTCGGAGTCTATCTGAGAGAAAATGTTTGAGAAGTCCTGCTAAATGCTCTTTAATCATAATGATTTTTTACTTCTCAGAGTACTAAAATATTCTGTATGTAGGCGTGTTCAGATTAATTTTTTACATAATTCAAGAATCACATCATACATAATATAATTTCTTTTAATAACATAAGATGTTCACAGTAAAACATTAAATTATACAGAGATCACATTAGTGCAAAAATGAAAGGTAAATTTGATTATCTAAATTGGGTCTTGGTAATTAATGCTGACCTGTAATCTTTGTCTAGTAGATACATAATAAGCCTTCCCAAAATAGTTGCATCAGATTTCTAGCATTTTATCCAACTAGGGGAACCACATGCTACTATTATTTGACTCCGTAATCATATGATCATTCAAATCCAAAGTCCACTGCTGCTTGGATAGGCAAGTTTCTCACAGGTAGTATTGAGACCTTCCCGGACAGAGGAACAACCTTTCCCACATGTCACTTTTCTGACTAAGAGACCCTGTCCCCTTTTGCCAGCTGCAGCTGCTCTTCCTCCAGACTGACCTGCCGCCCTGTGGGTGCATCACCTTCCAGCACCGGCAGCTCCTTTGGCAGGTGTAGAGGTTGGGGGGCAATGTTTATTCCTGCTGTGCTGCTTGACTGGAAACAGCTTCTGGGGATAATGCAAATTTAATGATGAGAGCAACTAAATTAGGAGCGGGGGGGGGGGGGGGGGGGGGGGGGGGGGGGGGGGGGAACCACTTTAAAATATGACAGAGAATAGCTTTAGTTTCCAACCCTGTCACTTTCATGTAAGTGTATAACTTTATCCCAGATGAACAATTAAATATTTAGCACTCAAATATGATTTTGTAATGGAGAAAGTTTAATTTGTTTCAGTTACCCGTACAAATAATTCTAATCTACAGATGAGTTGCCCTGATTTGAATCGTGTGTGTTTAAAACAGCAAAATGCATGTGTCTAAACTTAGCTTGCAATGTTGAAGCATCTTATTAAGACAGGCAGATATTTGATATACATTTGGTCTCTTAGATATGTACAGCTCATAACTGAAGTTTATCATACTAACCCTATTTAGTTAAATGTGCAGTTTTTCCAGCAGAAACACAAAGAATATTAGTGTCATGTCTGAACAAACTACCTGTAATTGCTTCCTGTCAAAACTGATGTAAAAGCAATGGGAAACAAGTTAACTCTCTTAATTATTTTTTATATTTGATGTTCTATTGTCTGATAAAGAAGAAGAAAAAAAATTTACTACTACCATAATCTTATTTCTGTATCACAGAAGTTACTTCACGATTACATAACCACATCCTTTGCACACTTTGGTGTCTTTTGTTTGTAAATCATCTCAAGGGAATCCACAAAGTCTCTACCGGCAGTCAGGGAGGCAGGAATTTTACGTAGTTTTCATGACAAGCATTTTCCCAAAAGTCCCCTGTTTCATGGTCAGTTCCTGGTAGCAGTCTCATTTGATAAACATCCTCCATGTGTTTTGGACCTCCTTGTCCATGAAATGTTACCGCAGTAGTCTTCTGTGGCACTGCAGTGGATAAGTGGCTTAGAGTCCAATCATCTCCAGGATAGCCAGTAAGTATAATAGGATATTTCATTTATTTGTTATCCTAGCTGAGCAGACAGTATGTTACCAGCCAATGAAATGGTGAAATAGAATAAACTTCTACAGGATTGTTACTAAAGTGGCAGTTGCAGAGCAAGAACTTGAGTCTGTTCTCATCACCCTAACTGTAAGTCTGTAGGTGTAAACCTGAGGGCAGAATTTGCTTAATTTATTAAAGCAGGAGTTACAGAAGGTCAATTTGCTTTTCCTGTCCCACAGACTTTATGAAATGTCAGAGGGAGCAAAGAGGGAGAAGTGTTCCTTCAGCTTGTGAACAGAAATTATAAACTTGGAAATTTAGGGCTATATTCTTAGATTAAAATTTGTTGTGGGTATAAAATACACTCCTAGGAAGTTGGTTCACAAGTGGGAATCATGATATCAGATGTAATAATGACATATTAGTCATTATATAAGCTTGATAAATAGCTTGTAGATGGGCTAGCAGTGTGCATCATCACTTTGTAAAGTAGGCAGCTTGAGCAGCAAAGACCTGCTGGATGATGGGGAGAAAAAAATTAAAAAAAAAAAAAAATAGTAGACACATAAGGAATAAATGAGGAATATAGCTGGACCAGGTGTGCTAAACAGTAATGAATGAAAGGGCTGTTGGCGTGGTCATCATCAGTCTTTAATGACACGTCATAACTGTTTTCCCACTACTCATGCATAGAAGTTAATGGCATGTACTCAGAAGCAGCTCAAAAAGAAACATTTAAATTACATCATTTCCTCTTGAACTGTTCTTCAGAGTTGTTTTAGACATTAAACAGACGAATAGTAATGTGAAAGTGATAGAGCAGAAAATAGCTAACTTTCCAAAAGGATTCTCCAAACACCTGCATTTTAAAAGGGTTATGGTAAATCTATTACACTCTTGCAGGCAATGAATGTTTTACAGTGTGCTCAAAAGTGGTTTCTTTAGATTAAGAAATGTGTTATATAACTGAAAATTTAATTTGCCATTATGATAGAACATCAGTAACTAAAGATAGCAAGGGTTAGGCGTGCTACCTCAAGTTAGACATGAAATCTAGGGGAGGCCAGATCTTGGTGTCCACCAAAAGCAATTATTGAAGGTAAATGGTTCGAGGTGCAGAAGGGGTAGTCTTACCAACCCCCTTTTTTACAAAATGCTGCAGTGTTTGTTTTCAGATCAGATCTGATCTGATCTTGGATTAACTGCAAGTGAACTGAGTTATGCAATTATATCAGGTAAGACTGGCAGGTTACATATGCACATAAAACATCAGGTTGAATGATAAGCTCTATGAAAAAAGCATCAGCCTGGGTCTTGAATTGACTTGACAAAAAAGGGTGTTTTGCATCACAGCAGGTTAAAACTTCAGGGTTCTGAAGCACCATTAACATAATCTCTTTACTGTCTAGGTGATAATTGCTCCTGGATAGACCTAAGGGAAATTAACATTTTGAAAGGATAAAATGAAAGCTCAGTGGTAAGGAAGGAGGAATCCTGAAGTTACCTTGGAACCAAATGACTATTAAGAAATCCTTCTCAGCAGGGTGGAGCGAGGAGGAAGCCTTGAATCTTAATAACTCCCCAAGAAGGGGTGTTGGTAGTACAAAAAATTAAGGATCCCCAAAGCTAGGCTCCCTATATCCCTCAGGATATAAGCTATGAAAAAGGACTGGATCTCTGAACGGTGTTAAGAATCTAACAGCACATTGGCTAGATAGAAGGGAATTAGAAGAAACTTCTGGCCTTGCCATAAGTAGATTTTGTATGGTTCCCTCTCATTTCTGTCCTCTGTCTGTAATTGCTTTGTACGTAATTATTTATTATGTTATTTATTTTGGATTTTGTATAAACAATCTTGCTACTTTTTCTTAAATAGCCTGGATTTTAATGACTACAAGACACCCATCTAATATCAAGCTATTCCACCCTTTATAGGCATGATAAACTTTAAACTGTGCTGCTGGACTTTTTTCATAATGTGCCTTCCCCACTCCCCTCCAATACCACCTCAAGGCATCCAAAGGACAACCAGGTGTACCTCCACTGAGGTGCATGGACTGCGGTAGAGATGCCGGTTCATAGGTCTGGGTCAAAGAAGCTTCTTTGGATTGGCAGCATTAGCCAAGAAGCTCCTTGGTATAAATTAAGAGAGTGGGGCCTGTGCAACTAATAATACTTAATGTTTCTTATCACTGAATTTTGGCAGCTTTCCGCTTGGTGTGTCAGTGCTATGAATGGTATTCCACAACGTATAGGGACACAAGTTGTATCTTAGGGAAAGGATACAGTGACTTAGGCATTGAAACATTTGGCACATAAATCTTTTTACACATTTACTTCTATATGATGAATATACAGGCTCGTAACCAAAACTGGTAACTAATATTGTACCAACCCTACCTACAATTAATTAACAATATATGACAACAAGTTATGTCTTTTGGCAACTTGTAGGGCATTTATGAGAAAAGTTGTAATCAGAGAGGTTTAGGGTGTTTCTTTTCCTGAAATGGAACCGTACAAACTCAAATCCTGATAAATTGTAAAGACTCTCTTCCCTGTTAAAATGGTCTCCTTAAGGCTTCATGTATTACTTAGTCTTTCACTCTATCAAACTTGTTCTTCTAAGATCATTGTACTTGTTCAGTCAACAAAACTTCCCCATGGCTTTTTCCCTAATCACTTTTGCTATTTCTTTCTCAGTTCCTTTTTCTTTTCATCTCATATTTGCATTTTTAAAAATCTATTTCTATTCATCCAATTTACACCTCCATCTTTATTTGAGAATATCCATTGCCTTCATGTTTTCATGCTTGATCCAACAGAAATCTTTTTTCAGTATTTCTTATCATCTCTCCTGCACCCCATCGTTTGGAGTATTTTCTTTATTGCTCTCTATTAACTTGTTCTATTAAGCTTCAATTTGGACACTAATATGTCATTCCAGGTGCAGCTGTGTTAAGTACTGGCCATTAAATTATTTTAAAGTAATAGGCATGACTTGTACTCCTTCCTTCTAAAGAAAATTAGGATTTATTGGCAAGGAGACAGAGTGGAACTGTCAGGAATTCTATACTGTGTTTCCAGTTGTGCATCTTTCCTGTTATATAACTTACTGGGATTTTCTTGTGCTTCTAACTTCAACCTCCAAGTCCTAGGTATTACAATGCATGTCTTAACTCTTGCTAGTGTACTTTATTTGCATTCATTTACAAGTCTTGTTCCTCAGTCCAGTAGAAACGACAGTGCTTAGTCTGTCTAACTTTGAAGCTCTAAGTGCATTTTAGGTCTATATAGGATGTACTAAAAATCAAATATATATATATATATTTTTTTTTAAATTGGAATGTAGATACATTATATGACTTCTAGTTTCTGCCTCTCCTTTCTCATCACTGGTTTAAAGTCATTTTTACTGCCTCTGCATAGGGCTGCAATAGCATGAGAAATGACAATGTGCTGTTCTTTTTTTAGATCATTTATAATGCAGTTAATATTAAATTGAAATGTCAAGTTTAAGTTCATTGTCCAAAACAAGATCATTTAGATACCATTGAAAAAGACATCTAGAAAATATTTTTCCTTTATGCTTCTCTTGGTTAAGTCTTGGTTTTCCATTCCAATTAGGGTGAAAAAACAACATCCTTGAGGTTTTATGCAGGTTCCAGAGCCACTCTGCCCAAAACTGGCTTTAAGAGGAAGATTTGGATCACTGTATCTTCCTCTTCTTCTCTAGGGAGAAGCGGCCTATATGGAAACTCTGTCATGCTTCAGGGTTACTGTCTGCCAGTAGATGATGTCTGTGAGGTCAGTATTGCAAGGGCACCCTTTGCAATGTGACACATGTAGGGAACATCAGACTGCCTGCATGTAAGCTGCAATAGGATGCCTGCTCAATGGATGCTACAGAATTCCAGACAAAAGCCAGTCACGGGTGAAAGAGCTCGTGCTGTTGCGTGTATCTGCAATAGCTGCACGTGAGAAGGAGCTTTGAGGTCTTTCACTGAGAACAGGACCGTTATGCCTAAGTTGTTCATTCTCTCAAACAAGGCTCTGTCTAGGAGCAGAAGATCCTCCTGGAAAGCATAAAGTATCATTGGCCTGATTATCTCACACCAGTAGATCTTCCAAGGGATTTCCCTGTATGTCATGCACGGATATTGTCAGAAAGTTTGCCATTGCTGAGGTAATTCTCAATTGCTAAAGCAACTGCTTAAACTTTTACCCAGTGAGACAACAGTGAGAGAAATCTAGGAGCAGGAATCTTAATCCAATCAGAGCCTGAATAAAGGGACGGGATGTAGGAATTAGAAGTAGCTAGAACGGCTTTCTGAGCTGTGAAGAGCTGCAGGCTGCACAGTATGAAAATTGCCAAAGATGAAGGTAGAAAGAATTCCCCATAACCTGTGTCACTTCAAAAATCGGTTAAATGTGTCAAATGAGCTACTTTAATGTTCTCGGGTACTTCCTTTCAGGCATTCTTCCAGCTCAGTTACACCTTGTGAATTTTCTCTAAAATACTGCTTCAACATAGCTGCCATCCACCTTTGCAGAGGGGGAGGTGGGAGCAGAAAGCACTTTGATACTGTCAATTCCTTCAGGCACCTGACTCAAGTGCCACTCAACTGTTCCAGATTAGTTTCTATTTTGCCTTTCTATTAAAGCAGTGAACATATAATCATGTGCATTTTCTTCCCCTTTAATTTTGTCTGAAGCTGATTCTGACCTTTTGGTTTTAATTACCCTGAGACAGTCTTGAACTACATTTAAAAACTTTCTGTGTATCAAGCCCATGCCACACATCTTAATCGTATTTTTCAAACTGAGGATTCCTGCCATCCAGTATTGAGATATGTTTTGAACATCTTGAAATAGAGGTCTTTAGTGAACGACCACCCCGTCATCCTCCCCAAAAGTCTTTCTACAGAGCAGTGTCTTCAGTTAGTAAGAACCCAATTCCAGTTCAGATGTGGAGTAGCTAGTAGGCTGTTACCCCTCTGATTCTCTCAGGAAAGAACCACAGGCAAGGCAGTCCATCTGGTTAAGAGCATTAGTTGTTCACTTTGTGCCTTTCTTCTATTAGGAGATTTTCAAATGTGTACACATCACTGTAACCAAACTGGGCTCACAAGAGCAATTAGATTAGCAGAATTCCAACGCTTAGGGCTCTTTGTGACTGTATTTGTCTTGTCTTGGCCAAGAACAATAATTATTATTCTGCCTGGATAAAGGATGCTTACCACCTCCTCAACAGTTTGTTCACATTTATCTCTATCAGTATGCATTCCCACACCCTTCTCCAATTTCTTATCACTGGTTGCTAGCTCTGGCAGAAAACACCAAGAGGCAGGACTAATGGGAGATTAAATTAGCTCACTTTCACACACCACTTTCAGTAAATCTGCACTTGAATGAATCTTCAGTAGCTGGAAGGAAGAAGTTAAAAATTGTAGCTCAAGAGAGGCAAACCTGTGACTGACTCCTCAGATGAAGGACATTGCTGGCATTCCCTGTACTGATGCTCTAAATCCATTTCCCTTCTTACTGTAAGGGAATGTCAGACCTAATGCTACTGGATCCCTATCTCTCTGGTGTAGTTATTGGCTTAACCTTAGACTTGCTTCTCATACAAAAGAAGAAAGTACCTTGGCTTTGCATAGATGGGGTGTCAGTCCTCTACAGTGAAGCACTGCTCCTGTTACTGCAAGAAGAAATCTCATGCAGGTAGTAGAATTAAACTAGTCTAAAAATACAACATCCAGCATCTTTTCTTTAAAAGAGAAAGACACTGCTGGAATTAAAACTCCAGCTTTACTGCCTGAAAGGGTGTTTTTTTCATGTTTTTCATTCTGTGTCCAAAACTTCAACCTGAAAAACTCAGACCTTTAACAGTCTGTTATGATGACCATAACGAACGCAAATCTTGTGCTGCCTTTTCAATGCTAACAGAAGAAATAGTAATTTTAGTAATTTTATTTCTTCTTGAAATTTTAGGTAAGCTATTATTAACCCAAATCACTACATTTGAAACCATTAAATCATCGTCCCCCATAAGTAGGTGGAAACCATCCTGAAGAATTCACAGGACACTGAAACCAGAAAAAAAGCAGTAATTATTTTGTATATTTTGGGGAATGCTGTAGGCAGTGTTCTTGTATTTCTTAAAGTAATTATAAATACTTGAAGGGTATTTTGGAAGTGGGTTTTTTTAACATTGCAGTTTAAATTTGCAAAGTCTCTTTGGTGTGTAGCTTAGAGTTGAATGTATGCATAAATATTCTAAATAAGGAAATAGAAGAAAATACCATTGTTAACTTTAGTTAATGTGCAGTCATTGAGAGTGTTCCTAAACCAAACCAGTTATTCCCACAACAGATACCCCGCTCTGGAAAGAGCGTGGTAATTTACGCTTAACAATACAAAGTTAAATGCATGTATTTTTCAGATTTATACCAGATAAATTGAGAGGCTATCATTCATTCTCAGGTTATTGATCTTTAATCTATCTGGTAAAACCCAACCTTCTAATAAAAAAAAAAACAAACCTGATTATGTGAGAAATGTCAATCAATGCAGAGTCTATTAACAAACTGAATGCTGTGTACCTAATTAGGTTTGGCTGAGCTAACTGCTCTCCAAACATGTCTTCCTGTGCTTCAGCTAGAAAACCATCCTCAGGGCACAGCTAGTTTTCTATTCCTGCTGTGCTGCCTTAATCTAGTAAACTTCCACCTCTGATCTCATTAAAATATTTCATTTCCTTAATTACAAGATGCTTGCTCCATTCTTCTGCAAAGCCATTTACCCTGATGCCATCTCTGCATTTAATGATTTTAGATTTGGGCATATCTAAGCAGTAGTGACAGAATCAGAATCCATTTTGACCGTGAGTAAGTGGAGTGATCTGATCCCTGGAAAAAGAGCTGTGCTAGTTTGAGCTAAAGCTAATAAGACATTCTTGTAATTCTTCTGACATTGCTGGAGTAGTGCTGGACTTAGATATGGAAAAAGTTTTGTCCAGGTTACTAGCTTTTCCTAGCAGCTTTACCTGTGCTTTGAAGACAGTAAGCATAGAATTACAATAGCTAGGCCCAGTTCTTCTTTTACCCAAATTCAAGGGAGTATGTTAAGTTTTGGGTTTTAGCTAACATCATGACATCATGCAACATAGCTAGAAAAGTGGCAGTGGGCTTTGATTCTTGGTGCCAGCAGAGTCTTTGGGCATCATAGTCTACATGTTCTGGTCTTGTGTGAATGGTCATGACTTCACTTTCTGTGCTGCATAACTTGATTTAAAATACATTTTAAAGACTCCCATAAAAATTTGCAAAGGTCTGACTACAATGGCATGATCACTCAAATGTGAGGCAACTTCAAATATTCTGCAGTCCAATTTGACGCCTACTGTCATTGTGTAGGAATTCTACGAAGCCAGTATCAATGGTTTCTGTTAGTGTGCTGCCCTGCTGGTGCAAGAAAACCAAGTAGCTGAAAACTAAACAGTTATACTTGTAATGTTAAAATTAAGAAGAAAAGATGACCAAAAGAACTGGCTAAACAACGTTGTATTGCGTCTTGCAAAATGAATGAGCAGGGTGCTGTTATTCCTTTTGGCACATTCTCATGAAATCTCAGGAAACTTACTGCTGATTTAGGCTTTGTGTAACTTCAGGGTAAAAAGTAAAAAAAAAAAAAGGTATTACATTTTTACATTTGAGTTTCTAAGTTGTGTTTTGTTTGTAAAACATAATGCCTTTTCTGGGAATAGGCATTACTCCATTTCCAGGACTACAGCCCTGGAGTTGAAACTACATGTGTTACAAATGCAATTTGTCATAAATGTATAAGGTGCCAGCCAGCAGCTCTAAATGTAGGGTTTGCTTCCTGTAAATCTAGAACCTAGAGATTTTGGATGGATTTGAAACAGTAGATTTTTAACAAAAAGTAATCGTAAGAAAATTAGATAAACTTCTGCAAAAAACACAAGTACCCATGCTTTTGAACATATTGCAATCTCCCTCTGTTCACATTATTTATTCTCTTTTATGTATCCTTTTACTTTACAGTGGTATCTTGTTTGTTTATTTTACTGTGAACTTGAGGGAAGAGGCCTGTGCTTAATCTGTTTGTAGACAATAGGCTGGTACACGCAGCTCCATGTGTCTGGTGCCTCAGCTCCTGCCTTCCTGACAGGATGTGTGGTAGCAGCTTCATCCACCTGCTACCCTTGCCAATTCCAGTTAGATTTTTCCTACAACTGATCTACAGGAGTGGGCCCCAAAGCAGCAAAGGAAAAAATTCTATAAAGCGGCAGAACAAGTAGAACTGGCTCTTAAATTTAATGTTTTAACTAAATCTCTTCAGCTTAGGAATAGAAAGGTTTTTCTTGACAAGAATTGTCATTATGAGTAAACTGGACTTAATAATTACGGCCTAATAATATGAACATGAGCAAATGAAGACAAGCAAAGAGGCCCTGTATTAAGGCAGACAGTACATAATTTCTAGACTATCTAGTCTGCGTAGTTTTCTGCAACAACTTCTGGCAGTTGAAAGCAATTAAACACTTTACTGCTTGCAATGAAATATATTCAGGAATTTTCTATGATGGCTCAAAGAAACTAAAAGCTAAAACAATTTTCTTGAAAGGCTGAGAGGGAAGGAAGCTTTTCTTCATGTCAGAAGATCTCCATGGGAAAGAAACCAAGCCATGCTGTCTAATGATAGCTGTGCATTACCGCTTAATTGCAGGTGTTGGTTTTATCTTTTTTATTTTTCTCTTCTATTGTTATTAAAAAAAAAAAAAATCCCTACTGAAACTTGAGAAACAAAACTAACTTTGACATTTAATCCAGAGATTATTAAAGTGAGTTTATTAATTTTAGTAGATTTTGTATCTGTCATTTTGTCCACTGTTTTTCTTGTAGTCACATAATATTTAGGGACCATATACATATACTTCTCTGCATACTAGAAAGGCCTAAATGTTGTTATGAAACAGAGAAAGAAACTGTCATCTTGGATCATACTGAATTCCATGTGTCCAAAGCATTTCATAAACAGGCAGATTTGTTATGTTGTTATGGTGGTTGTTATGGTGACACATACCTGGCAGAACCAAGATTTATTATTTTT
The DNA here is from genome assembly GCA_027574665.1 of Rhynochetos jubatus. Taxonomy (NCBI): domain Eukaryota; kingdom Metazoa; phylum Chordata; class Aves; order Eurypygiformes; family Rhynochetidae; genus Rhynochetos; species Rhynochetos jubatus. The sequence goes on from CM050654.1 coordinate 12,626,309, forward strand.
TAATGTGTATGCAGTGTACTTAAAGGAATAACATGGCTTTCAAAATGCCTGGCTACTAGCATTTAGGACTTCTGCAGAAATGGCAGTATCTGGGAAAGGTTTAAACGCTTGGTAGTCTGAGGGCAGGAAACACTCAGGCTGCGCCCCTCCCCTCGCCCCCCAGCCATTCACACATACACCAGCTTCATGTCCTGCCACGCTCTACCTTCCATAGCTAATGCTCTTATCCTAATTCGGGCTCTGGTCACGACCACATTTCTCAGTAATGATTGTGACATCCAGAGGATATGATTCAGCAAGACCCTAAAGCATGTGCCTCACTCGCACCACATTTACTTTCCCATTGATTTGACAGGCGCTACTAAGCAACTGAGTCACGGTAAAAGCTTGCCTGGGTAAAGCCAGCAACATGTTTTAAACTCTTGAATTGAAGCCTAATAAGGGGTAAGTACCATGTTCCTTCATAAACCTGTTTTATCATCATTTTCAGGGAAAAAAATTAAACTAAGCAGACTCCCTTTATGTTCACTAGGTGACTACTGGAAATGATTGCTTCAGGGTGATAGAAACCAAATAATCTTTTTTCCACATTCTCTTGGAATTCCACCAGCCACAAGCACAATGGGGGGCGGAGGGAGGAAAGTCTTACATCCCATTGTCTCTGCAGGACTCACTGTTTGTCAGTGTCAATTTTTCCAAGGGCTTACAGATTTCTCAGATGGAAAGCATCCTTCTGCCAAAGATAATGCATATGTTTTGAGTGTATGGGTAAAGAAGAAAATTGTGGCGCTGGCATACGGCTTGATTGTTTTTTAAGCACTTCAGTAACCATTCCTACCTTGTAGTTTGTGGGTGATTAAGACTAAACGGTATTAAATGATAGCTTCAAACATATAAAAAAAAGTAGTATTGGTATAGGTATCTCAAAATGAGGTACAACTTTTTTTATACTTTTTTTTTTTTTAAAGATCAGTGTTGACAACAGTTCTCTAAAAAAGTTCTAGCAGTCAGCTTTTTTTGGTGGGAAGTTTCTGGTGTCTGGCTTTGCTCCTCTTAGAACATGACAGACTGAAACTAAGGGAAAATATTTTTTGCCTCCTCTCTGAACTTATATTAACAACATGCTGTTTTCCAAAACCAGGAGAGAGTTTGAAGACCATGCAAATATTATTGCTAAGTTTCAATCCCCTGAAAATAAAGCTAGGCTAAAGCAAGCCAAGTCCGTTGAGGAGAAGTTGTTTTTATTAGGGCACTATCTTCAGCAGAGCTGTGAAAGGCCTTTCTGGTGCATGTCACTCTGCAAGCATCAAATAAGGAAACCTCAAGCTGTCACTTCCTGTATGATATTGAAAGAAAACTGTTATAAACTTAATTTGGGGAGGTTTATTCCTCACCAGTATCTCAGGAAGGGAATACGTATGTATTCTATGTCCTCTGCATCACCAGGGCGTGGCTGTCTGAGAGCAGCGCTGTGCAGTAACGGTCAGTGGTTAGAGCCTTCAAATGCCTGCGATGGGCAGTGACCACATGGTGAAAAGAGAGTTTTACATTTGAGCCCTTATCACCAAGATTTGTTTTTCTTATTGATTCCTCTGTACTCGTCACTATTTAGTTACAATTCCACCTTGGCAAATGCTGCCACAGAGGAACCATCAGCACTAATGTAAATACTGTGATTCCTGACCTTCAAAAAAACCTTCAGATGACAATTCGGTAATGTCCCAATACTGACATGACATTTTGGGAGCTGCATCAGTAGTAGCAGTAGGAGGAATTGGGGAAGAGAAGAAAGAGTCAAAGAGGGAAGACTACTCCAGAGGGGAAAATCCATTTTGGAGCATCTCCCAGATTGAATATTGTGGATGTGCAGCATTGCAAGGCAGTGGTCTGTTGTGAACATGACTGTCTCTATCTTGCACACACCTCACCACCAACAGACAGCCAAAGCTTGTTTTTTCCCTGGCACCAATGTGAGAAACGCTTGCAGGCCAATAACTTCGGCTCAGGCAGAATCGCAGTGAAGCAGCATTTCATTCGCAATTGCAATGGCGGGCATCTTCCCCCTTCGTGGGGGAGAAAGAGAGAGCGCGCGTGCTTAATAGCAACAGAATACACCTTAAATACCCTAGTTCCCGATGCATCCAGCCCCCTCCCCTGTTTCCTCATCGGCCGAGTACTCCAGGTTCACCGCCCACCCGACGCGTGTTTCTATATTTTTGTACAACTTTCAAATTTTTTTAAGGAAAATACGTTAACGCTTTGGTATGTCTTTGTTATATCTTGTTCTGCAATTCTTTATCTTGTTCCCAACCTGTTATTTTTTAATGTTTTCATTATGCTGAGGTGGTGATAGGTGGGGTTTTTTCATTATTTGACCTTGCCAATTAGCCCTTGCTCAGGATGATTAAGAAAAACAGCTCATGCAAACATATGATAAAACCGAGGCCTAGGACCCATCTGCAGAAACACAAAAAGTTAGCTTCTAGGCCTGGAATTTTTCATCTGCAAAACCACAAAAATATCGTTTCTTACACCAATAAGAGACTGTTCTGGGGAAAAACAGAACAAAATGCAAACACCCACCCAGGAGCCTGCTGTCAGTCATCCTTCCTACTGTTCTATTACACTGGGGCATTTCGCTGTCATGGACTGTAGAGAAAAAGAAGTCCAGTTTCACCCACCCCAGCACAGGTTATTGAACACAGTAGCATGCTGCTCCTCTCTGCTTTACCTAAAGAATGGACAAGTTATTACTTACATTGGTAAATGTTTCCCAGCTGCTCAACAGCTGGAAATTCACCAGATGAGGCTCTGTTGAAGGGTCCACTGTCAGGAAAGGACATGGCAATGCTGGCCCCAGATGGAAGAGAACTGCTGGCCTGGTTTCCTACAATGGGAAACCAGAATATCTGTCTGGGGGCTCTGCACAGATGAGACCATAAATTTAAATCATGTTGGGGAAAAAGAAGGTGGGCTTCTTTTGCTGAGGTTCTTGAGAATATAAACCACTGCTTTATGAAGACTGAATCATCTCTAACAAGGTTTCTGTAGCCGAGTTATTTTCACTGTAGCTCTCAGGCCTTTGGAAAGCAGACTTTCTCAGGACAATAGAGCAGTTGTATGTTATCTTTATTTAGATAGCATTAAAAGCTAAAACAGCTGGCTGACCTTCCTGGTGGATCTAGCCTAAGGTGTGAACACGTGTCATAGCAAGACAGAAAGCTGTGGGACACCTGAGGGAGGAAGGGAGAACAGATCTGGGTGCAATGAACAGGGAGAGATGCTTTGGGGCAATTCCATCTGCCTTTGCCAAACTCTCAAAGCCTTGTTATTTTCTCCCTGCTCAGCCTTCAGAATGATTGCTGATCAGGTTATGGTAGCATGAGTCTGACTCTGTGTTTTGCCCTCAGGAGACCATTGACTTCTGAGATGAATGCTGTTTCTCTGCTGGTTTGCAGTGCAACACAAGTGGCATTAACAAAAAAAACCAACCAAACAAAAAAATTGCAGTGATTTTGATCTGCCCCATCCTCCCCTGCAAAAATCACTTTGCTCTGTGTTTACAATTAAAAATATCAACAATAACCTCTGAAAAATAGCCTATCGCTGCTTTGCTATTTGCAATAGCTGGGACTTGTACACTGCACACAACTCAGGGCTCAGCAGTTAAAAGTTTTGTGCTGCAATTTGAGGTGTCCTACTGTGAAAACAGCAACCGTGCTTTTAGAACTAGAGCATACCATAATATTATTTTACTAGCTCAAGGTTCAATTTCAATAAAATAATAATTTTTTTAAAAATGTTCAAAACAGTTCCTTAAAAATACTTTAGTTCAAAACTGAAACTGCAGAAAGTAACTATTCCTGTTGAGGGAAGTGACTACAGGCCATGCACTCTCTCTCCCCTGTAAATTAGGAAGAGGGGAAGTAGCGAAATGACAAGAATCAGACGCTGCTGTCTTGAGCAATGAAGCTGGCACTCAGCGGCGTGTAAGTGGGCTGGTCTATTGTGTACCGTGTGCGTGCTGCTCGCAGGAAGGGGGTGTGTGCGGTAGTTTCCGATGCGTTATGGCTGGCAGCTCATTTTTTGATTCGCTGCTGGTTAGAAGCTGCCTAAGTTTGGGTTTGTCTAGTGATTGCTGTGATACTGTTGGTATCTTCTGAGACAATGGGGCCAAAATTCGTATACCTTTATTTTAGGGTAAGAAGTGTAGACTAAATTAAACCGAAGCCCCCTTGGAAAAATGGTAATGAATCCTTGTCCTTCTGATGTTTGAATCTGAAATATGCTGTAATATAAATAATGTTATCTTGGAATCCCACTGTCCAAACTAAGTACTTTATGATCATTTGAGATAAACTCCATAAGTTGGTTTTGGGGTGAATATTTCCCAGAATTTAGCCTCTGCTTCACATGAGAACTTGGCAATGAGCCAGCCCATCCCTGGTACATGTGAGCCAGGGGGATCCAAGCAGTCTCTGTTCAAGCAACTGGCTTGCCTAAGATATTCTTATTCCAATCTTCCTTGAAAATTATTAGTAAGTATTGACTTCCGTTTCTGCTTAGTTTTAAGAAACAATGTCTTAAAGCTCCTGTGTACAACTTCCTTCTTTTCATTATATGTATTGATTTGCCAGAGGATATTATGTTGTGCTTCAGAAACTTGTTCTCAGCATTTTAGTGAGCTGTAAATTTGACAGATTACAGGCTTTCAAACTTCTGTTTTCACCTGCAATTAATCCAGCCGATTTCTCTCTCATCTCATATATTTAACATGTAATTAATAGCAAAGTAATTCTGAAAATGTGATGAAATTTCAGTGTTTATCCAGCTACAAAGACTTGCACTAAACTGTCTGCAAAAAATACAGGAAGATGGTTCTCTGAAGTATCATTCAAAGTGAGGCTGTGATTCAAACACCTGTGTTAGGGCACTAGGTTTAGGTAACCACGTTACGTGGTCTGATAGCCAAAAGCCTCACTCACTTTAATATATGAAGAGAGTGAAGCACCTTCATGGGTGATTCTTTTTGTCTTCTAAGAAATGGCTAAGAAACCTCAGCAGTAACTTATTCTGAGAAGCTATTCAGAAGTTATACAGGTACACTCTTGACATGTTTGGAGAAAGCCACCTGTTGAAAGCAGCTCCACAAGCAGACATACTTACTGAGAGATGGCACCATGATTAATGAAAAAAATAAGCATCAGTTTGCTCCCAAGACACTGAATTTTGCCCCCACCTGTCCAAAAGACAGTAGCATTTGGGGTTTTTCCATTAATTTTGCCCCCACCTGTCCAAAAGACAGTAGCATTTGGGGTTTTTCCATTAATTTTCAGCCTTGAATTACATCACTGGATGCTTGTGGAGCATTTTGGTATACATTCAATAATGCAAACCTATTACAAAGAACAGCTTTTGCTGGTCAACGTTGTATTTAAAATAACCCTGGAATACATTGCTTTAGCAACAAAAGGCATGAAGTCAAACTGGTATGTTTTTCTTGGAGAAGTCCACAAGAATTTCGCTAGAGCTATCACAGGGGCTCATCTGACTTTACCCTTTGTGTATATGGGAATGGATTTTTAGTTAGATTTATAAAGTGAGAGGTAAGAGAAGGGAAGGTTATGTGAGAGGGGTGGAAAGACATAAATAGCATGAGTGAAATCAAGCATAAATTCTACTTTTTCTTCCCAGTTTCAGTGTTGACAAAGCTGGCATTGTTTGTCTCAGACTGGTTTGGTTCCTGAGTATGACTGTCCGCTAGTTATCTCAGCGATGTTAGTCTAACCCCACCATTACAGAAATGGCTTTATTTTCTCTGCTTGTGTACTGGCACTCCCACCCTTGTGTCTTCTTGGAGCTCTCTCAGTGCTACAATACTTAGCATCACCTGACATGTCAGCAAAGATGCATGACCACACCCCATCTTCCACAAGCAGCCTCGCTAGTCCCATGCTCGCTTGAGGAAATGCTTCTAAACTTCCTCTTCTAAAGGATGGTGGGGTTTATCCATCACTCTGTTACTCTATCCTGCTGCTGCTATTTCTTGCTTTCAGTGGAATTACTACTGGTTTACAGCAGTGGGCATCAAGTGAGGTTGCTAAGTCATGCAGCTGAAAAATAGCAATGAAACAGGCCTCCCCACTCCTCTGCCTCTTCCCATCTTCCAGCTGTGCAACACCTACATGACCTGTCTCTCCATTTCAGTGGTATTCATCTCTGACTTTCACATTTCCTGTCATTTAGACCATATTCTATGTGTCTTTTTTTCTGTGTCAGCTGAAGTTTACTCTTATTTGTGGCTTTTTATGCTTAAATTCACGCTCCTACCTGTCTCATTAGAAATGTAATTGCCATCCAACTGTGCAAAGCATTTTGGGGCACCAACACGGAAAACAAAGCTGCCACACTGAGTAATATTGTCAAATGGTTGTAGTCAAAGCTTTGCAAATAGGGATGTTTTCTGATGTCATTGACACTACTCCTGGTGCCTCGTTATTTCTGTTTGGTAGAAAGGGGGGCAGGTGTTGAAGGGGTTTAACATACTTTTACATCATGAAATACAGGTGGAACAAATACAAAAATGTAGATTGTGGGCGCAAAACCCCAACTCAGTGTGTGCCCACACTTCAAAGCCAAGGTCATGCGCTTTTAACACTGATGACATCCTCAAGGCCAGCATTCTACTGCTCCCTCTAATTCCCATTTATGTAATTATCAGGCATGGAAAGATTAGCTGTGTTAAGCTAACTCTTTCCATAAACTGTGGGCCAGTCATCAATAACTTTGATTTATTTCTGCAAACACTACCTTTGTTTGTGTTCCCTGCCAGTGCATATTCTTGTCCCCTCTCTTCCCTGTAAGGTGTCCCTTTGAGGCTTTGGATCTGGGATAAAGAGGGGATGAGTCTGGACAACATCCTTGCCCATTCATTCAAGCTTAAGTTAGTGAAGCATGTCCACAATAGCTCACAGAGACTCCCCTTTCCACTACTGAAATTTCATAGATGATCATCCCTCCTGAAGTATTCAGTACAGGTAGCCAGTAACTTAAGGATGTCTCTTGGCTTCCTGATTCTGCCTGCCAATAATGAAGGAACTGCAGGAGTTTAAAATTTGTCATTTCCACTTCCATATGCAACAGAGGTGAAAGAAACGGGGACCTTTGTCCCAGCTGCCTACTAAACTCCAGCTTCAGAAGAGCTGTGCTCGTATTACTTAGCTAAGTGTAGGTCATATTCAAAGACTGCCAATCACCAACCTAGCAGATAAAATTGGCAGGGACTGACATAAAAGATACTGACCTTCATTTTCCTACTTTAATCTGCTCATTGATTTTTCCAAATAATGGCAGGGACCATACAATTAAATTTTTCCCTCTGTTTGAGAAGAGGGTGTAAAACAAATTCCTCAGCATGTAAACAGATTACATTAAGTCAATATTCCTTTGGTGAGGTGGATCAGTTTTGGAATCGATCCAGTTGGCTTTCATGAGTGTAAGCCTTCAGAGGAATTTTCAGTTTACCCCACCCAGCCAGCTAGCACAGCTTTGTTTAATGTTTTGAACCCTGCCTGGCTCCAGCAGAGCATATCCCCTATTTATTGACACAGAGCTCTTCTATGGATATGACCATAAGTCCTTTGCGCTCAGCAATCTCACCCCAGTCATGTGCTGAAGGAAGCAGCTGACTGGCCTTTCCCTCCCATCATGACATTTTTACTGTCTTGTCCTGAAAAAGTAAATCTCATAACCCTGTGGGATATGTCAATCAATCCAAAACCTATGTTCTGCTTGCTTGTTGTAAGAAGTGAAAGGCTGAAGAGGAAAAGGCGTGACAGAGCAGCGTAAACTATGCACATGACGAATCATACAGTCTGGGCCATATCCGTTGGTATGAAGAGGAGATCTTTCATTAGCCAGTGCATACACGTGTTTGCAACAGGCAGAAAGGAAGGGAGAAAAATAAATAATCCCGAGTTTGCAAGAGGGGAAGCAGGCTGTGACATGCTGTCCTTGCTTTCTGATATCTTTCATTTCGAATCTTATCCCAGCCCCGCTACCAGCAAATCCCTTGTTTCTCAGATCCAACGAAAGGGGTTTTGGGCTGCTTTAGTCAGTAGGACTGGCAAGTTGTGTTTAAAACAAATAATAACAAAGGGAGACTCATTTAACAAAGTAAAGTTTGCTCAGCAAGAGTTTTCCTGTGGATAAGCTATTTGCTAGCATTGCAGAACTAACCAAAGGGTTACAAGTCATGTTGGCTTTTTTCTATATGGCAGAGACAAGCTTTGTGTGAAACAACTTCAGTTGTTACTGCAGCATCACGCCCTTTTGATTATGTCCCTTGATGTTTATGTAACCTTAAGTCTAGAGCCAATGAAAAAGTTTTAAATTTTTTTTTTTACTAAAAATGTCATCTTGTGTTTAAAAATGAGACCAAAAAGCCTAGACTGTTCCCACAAAGAGACCAACTAAAAAACTTCCAAAACAAAGATCTTTATAATTTGTATCTTGTTTTGGAATGTTGTAAAAAAATCATGAGCTTCTAACTAATCTCCTGTCAATATTTACACTAGTACAGTATTTAAAATTACACAGACTGTGTTACTGACACCAACACTTTTGCTTCAAAACCTACACATATGCCCATGATTGTGTATATATATACACACGCATGTATATATACACACTCCCCCTGTCCAAACAGGGGTGTATGTTCACGTTGTCCTAAGAGAATAAGGGTAAGAATTTTATGAGTAAAGAAACTTTAAAATTATACTTTATAGTTGGTGCAAAACTAGCCAGATCTACTTCAAATTATCACTGAAATTTATACAGTTGAAACCAATTAGAACTAACTAAACAAATCTGCCAAGCAAAGGCTTAAACAAGATCACCCTGTTTAGCAGGAATATGAAAAAAGCATATATAGTCTCTACTAAAACACTGGGTTTATGTACAGCCTTGGAGTTAAACTTGGGCTTCAGATTCATTGCAAAGAAGCCAAGTAGTCCTGAGGCAGTGAAATCCCCCGGAGAACATCACTGCCCATTTCCACGCATGAGCTTTAATCACAGAATCACCACTTGCTTGTAGTGATACTTAAGCTCACCCTGATGCTTAAACACCTTCACTTACGTCCTTGCCATAAGCAAAGTTCTCGGTGCGTCAGCACCCAGTCTCAGTGCCCTTTTACGCAGCCTGGGAACGAGTCCACGTCAAGCCACTGTACCAAATCTTGAAGGTAAATCTGTACAATGCAACTAACCACGCATATAGTAAGTACATCGGTAAACTCAAAGCAGAAGAGACAACTGTCAACAGGTCATGTTTTGAGATCCTGATTAGGAAATCATGTAATGAGGAAAGAAAAGGAAGGTCTTCTATATGATTTCCTGATGTCTCACTTCAGCAGCTCTTGTTAGTGCACTTCTGAGCAAAGCTTTCTATAGTAAAGCTCTTTCACTCCTATGGAATTTGGTAAAATCTCTCTGCGTGGCAAGTCAGCATCAGCAATAGCTGTGCTCCTTAGCCATTCTCTACCTCCTCGAGGTTAATTCTGCCACTTGTGATCTCCACTGACCTCTTTAGCAAGCTGAATAATACTTGTTGGCCATTATCAAATGAGAAATGGCATTTCTGACTTTGATTCAGACTCTCAGAATGAATGAAAGGCAAGGACAGAAGCTAGAAAAATGTTTTAAAGAACAGGAAAGAAAATACGTGTGTAACACATGCCACAAATGCAGCTATGTTGGCATTCAGACTGCCCTAAATTCTGATTTAAGCCTTTGGACTAGGTGATTTCAAATAAGGGAGGAAGTTTATGTTTCAAGCGATCAACTTGGCATTTTCTTGAGACATCAGTATTTCAAAAGTAAGAAAATTAAGTTGGGTTCTTCAACCAAAAATTTGAATTTGCTAGAGACTTGTGCTTTAGGGAGTAAATTAATAGTGAGGAAAAACTTGCTCTTATACAAGCTACTTTTGTATGTACATATATATGTCAACCTTCTATCCTTCACATGCAAAGGGGTTGTTACAAAGGGAGGGCACGCAGAGAAACCAGCGTATGAGATCTGCCATGCTGCCCAGTCTCACACGTCTTCTCGAGGCCTCCATCTGAATTTTACTCAGAAAAGCTAACAAACCTCATGTGGTTTATTTTATTACCGTGTGCAATTCACTTAGAACGAAGTCTGAAGGAAGAAGATACAAAACTTTACATCTTTTACATTCTTTGCACTGAGTGGATTTCTTTCTAGACCAAACAGCAACATAAATCGGTCATGGCTGGTGATCCCCAGTGGGTGTTGTGGTAGGTGTCTAATGACTAAGTCAGAATCAGATCTGCATTTTACTTGTACAGAATTCTGAGAGATGAAGAACCTGCTTGGAGGCAGGAATCATTCAAACCAATGTACAAAAGATCTGGTACAACACTTTGGTATAGAACTTCATAATCACTTTAACAATCCCTAAAACTTGACCTGAGAAGAGGTGGTCAAATTTTTGGACTAGTATGGTGTGTATTGTAGTGACTGATTCGGTAAGATATCTGGAAAAACAGGGAGGGAATGTAGGTGTTATTTTTTTCCCCTCAAAATAAATACTGGTGATGGATATGAAATTACAAAGTCTGTCACCGGGACCTGAAAATGATGAATGATGGGGGGGGGGGGGGGGGGGGAGAAGAGAAGTCATTGAATAAGCTCAGTAAATATTCAGCATCCCATACGAGAAGATTGGTGTAGCAGAACACACAGAGCTGATCTGGCCTTAGGTCCAGACTGTTTCATAGGTTCACATCTTTATCAGCTTGTTACATGATCTGCATGAGAACGAACACTCATCCTATCTGGAAAAGTTTACTCTGCTCTTCTTTTGCACTGTGACTTCGGTTTTATGCTTACGCAGTTTCTGGAGTCTTACAGATAAACTTCCTTTTGGTTTCTAAAGAGTATCAATCCTTCGCATTTTCAGTATTTTGAACTGGTTGTTTTCTGGGAGTACGTCACCCAGCAAAACTCCACAGAGTGATTTTGGGAGGCTATGGGGGTGGATAACCATGGGGGGGTGGATAGGGCTTGGAGTGGGGTAGGGCTGTGGGTAGAACTGGGTTCTGGCTCGGCCAGGACAGGCTTGGGTGGCGCTGGTGCGAATCATCTGATTTAACAAAGTGGAAGGTCTAGTAAGGATTAGGGGAATTGGTTCAACTCTGCAGCAGAAGCGTGTAAAAAACAACGCATGCCTCCTTAGCGAACAGGGGGAGCCGGTTTGCTCGTAGGCTGAAGCCTGCTACGGAAACTCCAGTTATTTCTGGAGGAAAATGTGGTGCAAATGGTATGCAAATTTCTCAGAAAGAAAGATGAAATGGCCTGAAACTTCCTGCAGATGTTCCCACCACGGCACTTCAGCCTCTGCACGCGCTCTCCGTAGCTGGTGGCTGCAAAGCAGCTGGCGGCCCGCACGGTCGCGCTCGTACCGGGGGTGAAGGGCCCCGCCGCACGCCATGTCTGCTGGCCCCGTGTTGTTCCAGCGAGGCCTTTGCTCTACCTGCGGCGTTTCTGTGCAGCTCCTTCGGGGCTGGGAGTCAGATGTACTGCCGTGAGGCGCTCCACCCCAAGAAGAGGGGGTTTGCTGTCTACACAGGCTTTGCGTTTATTTCACCAAACACCTCTTTAAGCCTGAAACGCCCCGTGCCACCGGGAGCCCGCTCAGCTCCGCGGCGGCCAACGCCCGGCGCCGCCTCCAGCGGAAAGCCCGGCGCTGCTCCAGGCCGCCCTCGCGGCCAGCGGCGAGGCCGTCGGCCCCCCGCCGGGGCACAGGCGACGGCTCCGCTCCCTCCCCCCACCCGCCGCCGGGGGTTCGCCCGGGCCCCGCGGCCGTTGTGCGGCCCCGCTCGGTGCCGGCCCTCGCGGGGCAGATGGCGCGGCCGGCGCTGCCTGAGCACGGGGCCCGCTGGCCCCTGCCCGCGGCTGCTCCCCTCTTCCCGCCCCGGCCGCGCGCCCGCCCCGCGGCCCCCGCTGCTTGAGTGATGAGCGCAAGCCGCGGTGGGGAGGGGCAGGCTCGCGCTACGCCGTTTTCGTAGTCGGCGGCGGAGCGGGGGAGGGGGCTGCGGGGCCGCCTGTGTAGTCCGATCCGCAAGGTGCGTAGGGGGGAGCGAGCAAAGCGCCCCGGGCCTTGGCGTAGCTGCGGTTGGTGAATCGGCGTGGCGGCGGCGGCAGGAGCTGCAGGAGGAGGAGGAGGAGGCGCCGCGGCGGTTTGGTACCGAGCGGAGAGGGAGATGCACACGGCACTCGAGTGAGGTAGCTATAAAACCCCGTTTGTTTACATTCCCTCCCCCACAACCGGCCGGCGTGCGGGAGGGTGGCGGCCGGCCGGGGCCGGCGGCGGGGGGGCAGGTGGCGCGGAGGAGGAGAAGGAGCCGGGGACGGCGGGCAGTAACGGACACAACCTTCGCCGGGCTGCGGAGTGGCGTGCGGGGGACGCGGCGGCGCGGCCGCCTCATCACGTGGCGGCGGCGAGACAGCCGCCGGGCCCGGGGCAGCGCGGGTGGGCGAGGGAAGGGGAGCCGCCGGGGGTCCGGGGGGCGGCGGTTGTGGGGGGAGGGTGAGGGGGCCGTGCCCGGCCTCGCCACCCCTGAGGCAGCGGAGCACGAGGCGCCGCGGCGGCTTTGGCGCATCAGCACCCCCCCCCCCCCGGGCTCCGGCCATGCGGCAGGTAAATCCTCCCCACCGCCCCCCTTGGTGAGGGGACGGGGACGTGGCGGCGGGGCCGTGACTCCGCTCGCCGCTCCGGGCGGGGGGGGCCGGCAGGATGCGGCCGTTGCGGGGGCGCGCGGCGGGGGTCCGGGCCCTGGCCGGGGGCGCGGCGGGCGTCCCGTGAGGCTGGTTTGCACGGGGCGCCCCTTGGGTTCCGCTCTCCCTCTTCCCTCCCCGCCCCCCGCTCGGGACGCCGCGGCCCCGGGGAGCCCCTGGCGGAGCTGAAGGTGCGGGCCCTTCCCGTCCGCGCAGGGGGCTGCGGGGGCGGACCCGCCTTCCGGGGGGCAGCCTGGGTGGGGGGCTGCGGAGGGCGCCCGGAGCGCTTCACGGTGCGCGGTGGGGCAGGTGCGGCACAGGCCGCGCGATTAGCTCTCGCTGGGCTGGGAAGTTCCCGGTTAGCGGCAGCAGCTGCCCGGGGTCGCTGGCCGTGGCCGCGCGCAGGTGAGCCCGCAGCACGCCGTGCGCAGCAGCGAGGGGCGAAAGGCGTCGGTTCGCTGCTGCTTACGCTGCGCCCTTCGGAAACGTTTAACGTTGGAGCGTTGGAATAAATTTACTCTTTAAACGCTAGTTATCTTTGTCTTTCGGGAGGGGGGGTGGGCTTCTGTAGAAGCGTTCGTACCTGCTAGCGCTTACGCTCTCGCCTCCGAGCGAGAGCTGCCTGACCTAGAAATGTTTCTAGCACTCTTAAACACTACGTGACTAACGATCGCCGTCTTTTAAATTGAAACAGGATGTCATACCGTGACACTGAGGGAACCTGTGATCCCTGACGCCCGATACGGCATTGAGAAATGCACGCTGGAGGGCCTGGTTAATTTTCAGAAACGTGGAAGCAATTGCGGTCTAGTTAACAGAAGTAAAACGTCGGATGTGTTCCAACACGTGTTCTAGTGTCCCTTTGGGTAGCAGTCACTGGTACGGTGACAAAAATAGAATATTATTTCTCTACAGAACAGGTATCCTATTTGGTTTTAAAAATGCTGTTGAAGCAGAGAACACACTTTCCATTAGACGTGTAGGGAAATAGGTATTCTCTGAGGACTGGTGAGGCATACTACTCTGCTCCAAAGCAATAGTTAGACTTACTAATGGTTACTTCTTAGGCTAATATTCTGGTATGATAACGTAAGAAAATAATGCACACAAGTTCTGTGGTTCCCAAGAACATTCAGACCAGTATGACTTCACTAATTCTGATTTTTGCTCCAAAAAACCTGTTGGAATAGAATTGGTGGTATTGTCCTGCAGTGCTGCTTTTCAAACTGCTTTCAGCACTTTCGTGCGCTGGAGGAAGAAAGCACACAGCCACACAGTCTAAGAGAGAATGGGGCCTATGTATAGCCTGTGAATTAATTGTGTGTGGTTTAGATTGATGGTGGCAGTTCCGTATGGGAATGTGCCTTAGTGTCCACAGAAGGTGGATGTAGAGGGGTCATACACAACCTGCCTGTGTGGAACAAGCAGTGTGAAAGAAGATTCTGCCTACGTTAAAAAAAAATTCTCCCGAACAACGAGGTTTGTTTTAACCGATATTCCTTGCTTTCACGGAGGCCTTTGCTTTCCAGGTTGGCTTAAATAAACACCAGGTACTGAGTGTGGAGTGTGCATCCAACCAGTCACAAAACGTGCAATCGCAAACGTGGTTTAAGATGTCCCGGATATGCTTACAGGCTTAGCTGTCCTAATGTTTGTTTGTTTCTCCTATTACAAAAAAATTCCTAAGAATCTAGTGCAATTGGATCATCAGGGTAATGAGGCATGTGCCAGAAAGCTTACTTCGTGTGAAAAAGCACAGACCCTAGCGCTGACCTGCGTCTGCTGCAGCGCTGGGAAACACTCCGTTGTCATTGGCGATCTCAAACAGGTTTATGTGACACTGTACCAGCAGTCCATCTAACACAGTTAGGTAGGGACAGGTCAGCAGGGGAGCGTCGCGTGCACGTGGTACCCAGGCCTTACGTGTTAATGCACCGTTCCCTTGGAATACTCTGTTGGAAACTTCGGTAACAGGCACTTTTGTGTAGCTTGACTTACACAAGTGAGATAAACGTATACACGTTTTTCCACCCAAATACATCCAACCTGGCACAAATTCCTTTTGTGGTCTTCACTAAGTCAGTCAAGCAACAGTAATTTCAATACTCATAATAAATTTTCTCCAAAGGAATGGCCGATTCCAGAAGAAAAAAACTTTAGTGCCCAGATCATGTGGACATCAAGCTTAGGTGTACCTAGACAGGCCCAAAGGAAGTATGCGTGGACTTGTTTTGGCTGTCCGGTTTTAACATCGTTTGATCGTGATTGTGCCTATTGTAATGGCTTATTCCTGTCTCTGTCACTGTTCTTATGGAAGTGGAAGTTTATTTTGAATGTATGATGGGCACTTGATAAATCAGCCTGGATTTGGAAACAGTTTGCATCAGATGGAGTTAGTTAATTAAAATTATACAAGCTATTAAAAGCGAAGCATGAAGGTTTTCCTGTAAGTTAAAATTTGGTCCTTAACTGTGGTGAAACAGCAGGGAGATTGTGGCATCTTTACAGACAATTTTACTCAGCTGGGGATGGACAAGCGTAGCTGTGCATGAACAACGAAACTGATACCAGAAGGAGAAAACCTCATTCCATTTCCCCACCTTTTGACTGCCAACTGTCAGAATGTTTGCTGTTACAGCAGGTTAGTTTATAGCAAGTTTTCAGAGTTGTCAAACTAACAAAGTTTCAAGAAGCAAAAGCTTAATCGCAGCTCTTCTGATCCTTGCTTTCCACAGAGTGGAGCGTTAGGTGCAGGTAGAGTTCTGTGAGTGCTAAGAATTTATGCCTTTTGGGAAGCAATTTCTGTTCTCCTAATAAGAAAAGCAATATAGCTTCCTGTTTCTCCATGGGAGTCCAGCTTAATTTTAAAACAATTCTATGATACAAAAACTATTCACTTAGGGGTTGGGCTACTGAAGTTATCTGACATGAGAACTAGTAATTCTGGCTTGCTGATAAGGGCCTGAAGTAACACTCGATGCCGAAAGAATTTAGATTGGGTTTAGGTCATTCTTAAGGTGCAACTGAGATACTATTTGAAATATTCCTAATAAAGTCTGGTAAGGAAATGTGTACCAATTGGGCAAAGCTATTCAAAACAAACAGGGTTGTTTTAAGTTGAAAAAACTGATTGAAGTGCCGGAAGCCATGTCCTGCCTCCATTGTGATCTCCTAAAGCAAGGTGTGCCCTGCATGTGTCTACCTATTCATGGTATTGTATGTGCTGTTGCATCTGTGCCATTTCTCCAGGAGTTTTGATGCAGTAGAAGGGGGTAAAGAAGTTAAAAAATAGTTTGAAGACACTTGTATTTTGTTACCTCTTGTGATAATCCAAACCCCGTACAGGTTTTAATACTCAAAAAGCTGGAAGCCAGCGTGAAAGACTGGCAAGATGATGGTTTCCTGATACTGGTCTCGAAAGGTTATGAGAAGAAAGGGTGTTGTACCCAGGCTGGGGGCACTGGGTACTGGAAATGTTCGCATCTTCTGGGTATCGTGTTGTGCTGCCTCATCCTCTCCCTTCTCGTTTTCTGACTTTGCTGCTGCTGCTGCAGTGGAGCAATGACTCAGCTGTTGTCTTTTCTCTCTCGGCTTTTGATGACCTACTCGTCTGGCTATCGCTTTTTCTGTAGCTTGCTGCTTTCCAAAGCAAGAGTGAAAGTGAAGAAAATCTGCGGGGTGTACTGATGCAAAATTAGGGTGCAGCGAGGACAGATGGACCTGTTATAGAAATGTACTGCTTTGTCTACTGGGGAGCCTGTATGTAGGCGTATTTGTTACTGCTGCTCTGTGAACAACATGAACAGGGTGAAAAGTACTCCTGAACTGACCTTGAACATCAGCAAAAGGAATCTAGCAAGCTGTGGATCAGTTTGCTTAGGTTTATTAGACAGTTTCGTCAGTGACAATTAATAAAACCTAGAGAGAAGTTAGAGCTCTTCTGAGCTGTTAAGACGTACAGCAGGTTGTATTCCGTAAGGATTCGATTTGGTGCTTGAGTGACAAAGACTTACTTTTCAGGTCATTGATAGTAGGTAGCTAAATCAATCTAGAATTGAGATAAAGTCTGCATAATACTGGAAGTTAATGAATAACTATGATCATGTCTGAAACTCATTAATCAAATAAAGTCCCTTAATCAAGTCCCGTAAAAGTATTCCTGTGGTTAGTCTTTTTGTAAGATAAAATACATACATGAGATGAAAAAACTCTTCAGATTAAGAACGTATGAAGGAACTTTTATGCAAGTTGCAGGATTTGCATAAAATTATAAATATACCCCTCAGCAGAGACTTTGTGCAGTGTTTCTGCATGCAGGTTATGGACACTTTAGAAATAGTTTCCACTCATAGCTCATAGTAAAGACCTCTATAATAAAATATGAATTCCAGATAGGTGCTGTCATACATTTTATATATAACGATACATATCTCAAGATTACCTGACTTGCACCACATTCATAAAACGGTACACAATGTCACAACATTGCCAGGTTCTTACAAATAAGCAAGAACACTAAAAAATACATTCCTGTCTGATAAAGCTGAATGCGAGAAAGTACATGTAGTTTGATCAGAAATATCAGTGGTGAACTCAGCTTAACTTTTATAATCTTTGTGCATTTTTATTACAACTGCATTTTTATTACTGCGCTGTGATGATTATTGATGAAAATACCTTGAATTCTGAAGGATAACTATAAATCATAATTGATTTACAGTTTTTAACTGAGCTGATTGCTGATCGCAGGGTGCGGCCGTACTTGGGTTGGAGTATCGAAGCAAAACAAAGGAAAAATGTATGTAATCTCTGAGATAGTCTCCCTGAATAGGTGTTACTCAGTGTGATTCTTAATGCAGATTTTTTTTTTTAGTAGTATTTATGTTTTTGTTAATATTTATTTGAATTTTAAGTAGGACTGCGTAGCACTGTATCCCTGGATGACTGGCTGTTCGTCATAGTAACCGTGTCATTTCTACAACTGAAAATTGAGTTTAACTCACCTTGCCAAGTAACTAATAATACCACAACTGAGTATTTCCGGTAAGGGGGAATAGTGGCAGGTATGCCTCTAAGTCTGACTAAGACTTATTTTGGCACTGTAGGCACTACTTCATTCATATCATTATACAGAGGAGTCCAGGAGAGCTTCTTTACCGTCAAGTGGAACATCGTACTCTGAGCTAATGGTTAGGTGACTTCTCAAGGCTCTGTGGGATTCCTGTAATCCATTCCTGTAAAGAAAGGTATCTTTTCATCAGGGCTCCACTACCTTGATAAGTACTGTCACTCCATGAAATGCAAACCATGTAATTTAAGCCATATTTATTGTCTAGTGCTGTTTGCAGAACATAGAAGCATTTTATGTATTACTGACCTGAATCTCTCTCTGTAGAAGGCAATATCTCAGCCTAAAAGAACAGCTCTTAATTGTACTAGCTTACATCAAAATGTAAGAAATATGCCACTTGGCTGCAGACCAAATAATGTGGTAGCTTTGCATTGCTACATTTTTATGCTAAAAATAACATACTCCCATTTATTTGATGTCTAATGTGATACGTAAACAGGATAGACTTTCCGTCATTCCTGTTCCGAGCTGCATATTGAGGCAATTGTCTGCAGAGGCATTGCATTATATTAACAGTGCTTGAATTGTCCAGTTGCTCTGAAGACTGGTACCATCCATTCAGGAAATGTGCAGTAGTTGCAGCAGGATGTAGATACAAAATTAGTTTCTTTTTGTAATATGCCCATAGCCAATTTCTTAATGCTTGTAGAATTTTATTTTACTTGCATGAAAGTAAAATGAAGAAGAAAACCAGCCCAATTTTCCTCCCATGCCAAAACTTTTTTTTTTTTTTACACAGTTACTGTCTTTGTACTACAGGTAAGAGATGGAGCTGTATAAGGAATGTAATCTAACTTTATGGGCCTGCATCTTGCAGAGTAAGGTACAGAGTCCCAGCAGAAGGTCATTTTTAGGGGCTCTGGGCACAAATCCTCAGGCTGGCTTTTGCTACGTTTATATTCAGTAGTAGGGAGAGGAATGTGAGGGGTTTATGCTGACTCTTACAAGAATGGATTAAGATGACGTGCTTTAATAAGAATGCAGCAGCTATAGCCAATTATCATCACTCACTTCTGTTCTCTTTGTATCAAACTTTGTGGTTTGAAATAATTGCCGTAAACGGTTACGCCAGGCGATGTAAAAATACTTTCACTGCCTTTGAAGACCATACTTTGTCTTGTATTCCCCATGGAAACTGCTGGTTTGCCAGTGCTAAGCAGCTGCATCTGTCTAGTGAAAGAGTATTGTTATGGCACCTTTCAGCCTTTGATGCATAGGAATATCATTCATAGTTTAACTGCAGTACAGCTGAAGCCAAGAACCCCTTAAAAATGTATGGATTTAATGTTTTAATGGGTCTTTTGTTAATTGCGCTATGAGCGAATCAAAATGGTGTTTTGGAATAAGACAATGTACTGTTGTTCTTAAAATAGTACCGAAATTGAAAAAGGCAATTTGCCACTTTTTTAGAGAAAATTCTGAGAGTTTCTGCAAATAAATTAATTTACTGCCATTTCCTCTCACTACAGCTTAATTGTTCACAATAAATTCAGAACGCGGACATGAGGTGAAGGATTAATTACATTTTCAAAATATTCTTGAAGTGAAACATTGAGGAGTACATTGTTCTTCAAATAAAAGGAATGTATTTTATCTATGAAAATCTTTTTTTTCATTTTTGCCCACATTTTATCAAATATGTCATGCGAGTCATTCCAGGCAGTGGTTAAATACCAATGAAATACTGAAATGGTAGCTCATATGCTCTGCTCTTTTCTGTACATGCAGTTATGGTTTGCTTTGGTTTTACTTCTCTTGACAGTAAGCCAGGCATCATCGTTAACATTTCTACCTTACAGTCCTCTTAGCAGCAATGTACTTTTTAAATGTTACACTTACATTATAAAAGCTAAAGCCGGATACTAGAAAATACGCGTAGGTTAATCAGAAACGTATAAACAGTGAATTTAGCTTATCAGACAGGAAAATATTTTTTAGTGTTCTTATTTGTTGTGCTTTGCTCTGAGGATATAGTTATGTTGCCCAAAAATAAGATACATTGTTAGCTTTGCCAGATTTCTAAAAAGAGCCATTTCAATCTTTATTATACAGGCATCAGGTTATGAGATTCCCCCTGTATCGAAACCTGACCAGGGGCTGCGGTACAGCATTAGCTAGACAGGGAGGCCACGTAGAGGGTTGAGTGTCAAACAGCCAACCTGTTTATTGAGGGATTTCTGTTGAACCTGGCAACCAGGTGGCCTGCTAGGAGACAGCACGTTACTCCAGTGACTAGATACAAACACATAAATGACTATGAAAAGGATCAGGGGATTCACAAGAAACTCTTGTGCCTCTAGAAATAAGGAAAGAAAAGCCTCAGACTCTTTTTAACAACACACCGATGTTTAGGTGTGGGTAACCGGAGTCAAAAATTCAGTCTGTTCTCAGGATTAAACTCTTACACTGTTTATGTGTAATGGTATTTTAAACGGAACTACTTTAAATGTTAAAAATCAAACATGTTTGGAGGTGTAGGTGGACTGTAACCGTCTCGGTTCTTAACCGGTTCTTCCAGTAATTTTAATTTTGCCGATGTGTATCAGTTCAATAGATTTCTGGCAGTTAACGCTGCTGGTTTCAGCTGTCTTCTACCACAGATCTGTTTTGTAGTCAGTTAGTTAAATACATAATTTGAAACACAGTAGTTTTCTGCAAAATGACGCCAGTTAAAAGATGTGCAATCCTGATCACATAATGCACTTACCTTGGATGGCTTCAATAGGGTCGCAGTCATGTACTGCGTAACATGACTACGATGTGCTCGGCGGGCTCTGGAAGGGGGTGATGTACTGTCAACTTCAGGAGCAAAAAAAGAGGGAAGGAGGGAGGATATTTTTAACAGAACATGTTGACTCCACTACCCATGGAATAATAAAGTGTTTGTTACAGAACCTCGTGTTTATGTCCTGTGAATATTAAATATTTTTGAAGTTGAACCTGTGAAATAATGGTCATAACTGACTATTGACCCGTTGATTTTAGGGGTAGAGTCCTGTTTCCATTTGGTTTCAGCTGTCAGCAAAGAACATAAAACATCTTTGAGAAATTTGATAATCCATAATTTTAGTGGTAGGCTGCCAAACCATTCCCGTTTTCCTGAAAATTATAATGAAAGGAAGAAGACACGGTGACACTCAAGGAAAATTACAGGGGAGCATCCATATTTCAGGGGAGGAACTAGAAGAAGAACGTGCTGAATTACAGTTACTGTAAAAGCCAGGAACTGATACTAGATTGACTTATGATCAGGGTCTGGGTTAGATATATCTAATTGTAATGTAGTTTTTGAAAAACTGGTGTCGCTTCAAAGTTACTTTAATACCTTGTTAAGAGAGGTTAGTAGTTCATGGTGAGCAATTTTTGAAGCCAATCAGAATTTGTCATTTTAAATGGTTTTCTCACTCATCACACACCTGTAGTGGGTAGCCATGTGGATCTTTAGCAATAACCTTGGCTAAAATAAATGAGATCTAGGCAGTGTTAGGCTTCTGTTGAGGTCTTACTCGGAACGTGATGGAAATGACACACTTTGGTTCATCTGGGCACTTTCTTGGTGGATCTGCCTGTTGAAGTATGTATTTCACCTAACACGTCAGGCTGGTGGAGTGTTACTTCTGAATCTAACGAGATGCCTTTACAAACACTTTTGTTTCCCACGGTTATTGAACAAAGACAGCTTTGGGAGCCCACTAACTCAACATGTAAGTGGTTCCAGTGGTTGCCTGTCGTCTCCCAGATTTCCTTTACAGCCATAGGACAAGAAGGCTTGCCTAGGTTCTTGCCTAAGAAGAGCAGTAGTTCCCTTGGTTTGTGCTCTGACAGAATGAATTTGCTAAGAAGCAGCTGAATGGCATGTTGACAGAGGGCCTTATAGGTGTCTGTGACAGTGGTTCATTAATTGAATTTCCTATTTAAAAATACAGTTTTCCATCATTGATACATGTTGTCAAGTAAAAAATTAGCAACCTCTAAATTCTAGAAATGGACTATAATAACCATAATCCACCAGGCGCTAATTTGGCGTGGGTCGTGTAAAGGAAACATGCCTTAGTCCCATTTTTCAATTGACTTTTTTTTTTTAACGCGAGAGAAGTCATTGGCTTAATAGTAGACGTGTGTAATTCTTTTTGGGATTGTAGCTGAGAGGGGTTTTATTGTATAATAGTGTTGGAGTTAAACATATATCGAAGACATGCCCCTAATGCATTTTAACACACTGCAAGTATTTTAACACAGTGAAGGATGAAATGGGTATAGCAGTTTATAGTAAGAATAAACCCACTGCAACTGGTTTTAACACTTCATTGCAAGCATTATTACATTGTGTGTTGAAGGAAAAGATGGACAAATTATTCTCAAATGACTTCCAATAGGAAATTTGTCCACTACTGTTTTCCAGTGTTACTTGAGTACATTTTGAGGGGGCCGGTTGTTTTATTTGTGCTATAGCCAAAATACTGTTAGGCTGCAGATCACCCAGACCTGCAAGTTGGTGTTGCCACCAAAAGCAAGGTTGCTCTTTTTGTGTGCACTGTGGTGTTTGTGCAGCTGCACGGTGAACCAGATAGGAAAAGTGATCTGTCTTGAAAATAATCTTTTTTTTTTTCTTTTTCTAGGCTGTTTTTCAGCAGAATGTAGTTGTACAGCTGCACAGTCAGCAGATCAGCAAACAAATGTGCTGGAATACACAAATGGTTTTGTGGGAATGGGAATGAATGAATGAAGCAGTTGGGGAGGGCAGGACCACTGGTTTAAGTGCAACACTATCTCAAAATATTTGTTGAGCTTCAGCCTTGGTTCTAACAAAACATTTGCTTACTTTGAGTAGAAAAATAAAACATTAAAAGGTAGGTGTAATGGGTTCATCTTTCCAAGCATTTCATTCTTACAAGCACTAGTATCTCAATAGGACAGTTGAACAGTAGGATATTGGCACAAAATCAAACCAGCTCCATTATAAATATTGTGCATTAATGGATGTTTTATGGACTACGTGCAGTTCATATATGGAAGACTGAACGCTACTTCTTGGTAAGCAGAAATACTACTATAGAACTGTCAAGGTCTTTTACGTTTTTATGTTCTTTTGGGCTCTTAGAAGGATTCTGTACCTCAGCAATCTCATACAAATAACTCCTCTTGAAGAAGGCTGCCCAGGTTTTTTCTGATCAAAATAAAATAAATGCCCTTTTCTGGATATCTGAGCTAGTGGATTGCTACTCTGTTAGTTTAGGATCATTTTCTAGTGTGTTTGGGATTTGGCATTTCAAATACTTCAGGTTTCAGATTTTTGAAAAGTTTTCATGGTGTGTGCAGTTATGCATGAGTGCTTTCTGTGCTATTTAAGTCTTATCTGGTATTAACTTAGCAGATATGGCTTGGATCAGTTAGTTCATGGTCTGTTCTTACAAAGTGCCCCTCCTACTGGGTTGTAGGTTTTCGAATGAATGAGTTTTACATAAATCCACTAACCTGTTTCACTGATACTGAAGGAGGAAGAAAATACATGAGATGGGTGAGGACTGAAGTTAGAAATTGTTAATTGTAACTTTTTAGATCTGTAGCAAGATTTCCTATTTGTGTATCTAGAAGCTAATGTCAGATTAAGACAGATAAAAGAGTATTATATAATTAAATGCTTTTATGGCTTTCTTAGTGTCTTTCAGTAACAGCAAGATATTAATTTCAGTTTTTAAAAAAATAATCTTAAAACTGATTTAAAACTATATTAATGCAACTTTATATTCTGGCATTTTTTTTAAACACTTAAAATTTAGGAAATAAAGAGTAGGTTCATTTGTATTTTCAGATTCCAGCCTTTTTCTGTATTGAATATTAGTCTGAAATGTTGCACAGTTGCTGGAGTGGAAGTGGAGGGGGGCTGCAGACATCTCTCCTGCATGTCCATTGGAGTAAATACTTGCAATGTAAGACATCATTTACATTTTCAGGAATTGTAAGGAATACTTATCTTTATGTGCTCATAGCTTTACCTCAAGAAATATTTGTGTTCTCTTTATAAAAAATTTGCCATTTCTCCTAGAGCTGTTACTCTGAGCAGTTCTTAATAGAAATGAATGACATTAAGTGCTTAACTTTCCAGTGCTGAACAGAGAGAATATCTTAGTTTAGTAAGAATATTGCTTTGTCTTTATTTCTAGCACCTTCTTTCTCAGTTCTCTCCTGAAGCATTTGTTTGGCATTTTTGTTTGGTGTGAAAATTGTGGTTGCCCAGGAAGTCTTGCTAAGGCACTTTAGTCATTGTGGCATTGGAACTGAGTAACTACTTAGAGTCATCAGAGATATTAAGATCTCTTCTGCATATAAAGAAAAAGGGCAGAACATTCTTCATGGGCAGCCAGGAAAGAAAGTTGAACAAAAAGGGGGAAAAACTAAAATAACTGGGGAAGGGGAGAAATCCAGTGCATTTATATTACAAATACTTCAGGTTATTGAAATTGCTGGGAGTAGACAGGAAAAAGGGTGAGGGAAGAAAGTTGGGCACTTAAAATATTCTAGTCAGCACTGTACATGAACAAAAAGTGCTGTAGTACGTGGGTTGCAAACACTGAAATAATAGATGTGACTTCCAGTTGAGTTTGAATTTTGTATGACTGCATTCTTTGAATCAAAGTTTGTTGTTGTAAGTGAAGCCTAATTACTGAACCAGCTTTCTAGTTTCAGTGAAGCAGCTGGTGATAAATAAACAAAAACGTCCCCCAAAATTCTGTTCATATTCTATCCAGGCTTTAAACGAAGTCTTCTCAAAAAAAGGTCTGTGAAAGAACAGCTGAGATAGTAGGCACTATCTCAGTTTCAGGAAGCTTCAGGAATGCAAGGGAAACTGGGTGAAAACGGCTTTTATCAGAGGTGATTTAGCTTAATAGCTGGAACGCCACGGGCAGACAGTGGTTTAGCACAGAGCTACTGGGAGTTCTCCCTACAGAAAAGGTAACTCTGGGCTGGTGTCCTGCGCAGGTACTTCCACCCCAAGCCTGTGATTTCAAACCCCTGTACGTGGGCATGCAACCAGTACTGCCTTCAGCAGGAATTCCTTGCTTGCCGTGATGAAGGCGGAGGGGAGGGGATGCGTTGGGCAGCACTGTGAGCGATTTCTGAAATGCCAGCTGGCATGACAGCACTTTTCATCTTAGACACTGTGAATCGCACGTGTGATGGAGCTGCGCAGCTTGACTTGGGGTGGGGTTGTCCCACTGCCTGAGCGCATCCTGAGAGACTCACCTAGTTCTTGTTTGCTGTTGAACGAAACAGTGTCAGTGCTGCTGTTTCCAGCTCTGGCCTATGGGTGCTGTAGTTTCTTACCCAGCACATAGCTAGGAGGTGTTTTACCTCCTGTCTCCCCCTTTTCGGTGCTCGGCCATCATGAGCTATGGAGGGAAGGTAGCAGGCAATCAAATGAATGCATACAATAAGGCAAAGCAGTAACAGGCGGGATCTTTTCCAACTTCAGTGCAGCGCTGTCCTCAGGCTGCCCTTCCATGTTCTTCTGAAGGGATTCAGGAGTCTCGATGTTCTTGTACGGAGATCAGCTGTACACAATCCTGTGCCACTGAAGTATATAGAATTGGGACTTGGGCTTTCTGGTATTTTACACGCCTGGATGCTGCCTGACAGGTTAAAGATGACAGCTATTTGTAATTGCCTGGAGAATAATGAAACTTGTTTAAAAATAAATTAATAACCCTTAATAATTGTTCTGTTTGAGACTTTTTATGATGGGTATGTTTGGTAAGCATCTGTTCTGTAACACGAATTCCAATAGAAGGTACAGAAGATTATATAATAGAAGATGAAAAATACTGTGCTAGGGTTATTACTGTTTTAATTGAAAGTAGTGAGACATGTAATTGATTTTGAAATTGGTCTGATAATGCTCAGCTCTTGTATTTCAGTACGGAATCCTGATCATAGGTTACAAACGACTTTAACCATTAGGGCATGGAGAAAAGGTACCATTCAACGCTAAACACCACAATTAGGGATGCATGACTGCAGTTTCAAAGTAATGTATTAGGAGTATTGTATGAGACAGTCACATGGAAAAGATCATGAGGTTGTGAAAAGGATTATGATCATGCTTTAGTCATGAATTTCCTGGTAGACACATTTTAGTCTGGATTGTGCTTGCTTAAAAGAGAATAATTTGACTTTGCTTGTTCTGGTTATATTACCATTGTGTGGCAAAGGGGGAGAAAAGGCATCTTACCTGCAAAAGTGGTATCCTTTGGGTAACTGAATTTTACTTAAACTTGAGGTGCTGTTTTCAGTACTGAGAGAATGAAGTTACAAAGATACTGAACAATTTGCTAGGGGATTACAGTATACTGCGGGTACTTACCTGCTGCTGCCGTCTTCTGTGTAAGCGTATGTAAGTCCGTCTTCCTCCCAGGGCTTTCATTTGCCTTGCATGTACCTGCTTATTCCAGATCCTGCTCTTCACATTAAGTACTGTTCCACGTTGTAAATCCTCAGCTGATGAACATCAGCATAATCCTATAGAAGTGTGGAGCTCTGCTGGTCTATCGCCAGCCACGCTCCTGATCCAGTACCTTTCCTTACTGCCAGAATGTCTCTGCTTCCTAGGATGATGTAAGTCACAGAGCCCAGGTTCTCAGCCTGTGTGAGAAAGAGCATATGTTCTTTATTTAAAAGTCATGGAATGAGTTTCCAGACAATCGTACAGTCTGAGGGTTGACTCAGTCCAGTGACTCTTGGATAAAGACTTAGAACCTGTTTCTTTCTGCTCCACCAGGAACAACTCTGTACTTAACAGTTTCCTCAAAGGAGAATGGAAAAAGCTTCTGGAAGGTGCTCTGACATGCTTTCAATGTTTCTGATGTATTTATAAGAACATTAAGGATATCTTAAATAGAGTCTGTGAGTGAAAAAGGCAACGTGAAAATAATATCTCAGTAAATTTTGAGGATGAACTTACCATACTACATTACTTGAAAAGGCTTGTCACAGCCCTTAAATCAGTAACGGGAATGTTGGTGATTGAACTGGAGAAAAACTTTTTAAGAGGAAAACCTTCTTCCCAGTCTACTGTGTTAACTCATTTATTTGCTGTATGAAGTCATTAAAAGGTAGTGCTTTTTTCCTTAATCCTTTTCTCTGGCAACCCGTTGCAAGTGCAGGAGCTTTCAAGAGATTTATTTTTTTTGGGTGCGATAATGTGGTTGCGAGTAAAACATCAAGCTAATATTTTAGGAAATGAAGATGGACTTTAAATGCTTGTGGGTTTCCACAAAGCCCTTTCCTGCCTGATCTTGCGAAGCGTGCTTTGGTTAGCAGCTGGGGTGGGCTTGAGGACAGCTAAATTCACCATTTCTCGTCTGAGAGTCAGCAGCATTCCAGGATGGGCTGACTGGGTCACTTGCGTCTTTGTGCGTGCAGGGTCAGTCGCAGCTGTAGGCACGGCGACATAAGCAACTAAAACTGCCTTCAGAGGAAGGCGAGATGAAGGCATACTTGACCTGTTTCCCTGTTCCTTTGCATCCATGCAAACATTTACATTTCCTGCAGTGTTTTGGTAGCATCCGAGTATACAGAAAGCAAGGAGGATGGAGCTCTGTCCTTACTCTCAGCTCTCCTTTCCTCCTCCTCCTCTAAATGTAACTAGTTACGTGTAACAAGCCCTACTTCTGTACTCGTTTCCTTTGTCTGTTTTAGTCACCTCTGTTAAACTGTTTGAAATAGTCATTTAACTTGTACAGATGGGCTGGGGAGCTCGGTGTGTTCTTTTTATGTCTGCTCCTTTGCTGTTAGGAGGGCTTGGTTATCAACTACGTGTATCTAGCAGAGCTGTTGTAAATGTTACACATTGTATTTGGCTTGGTACCAAGCAGAACAAATTAAGTGTTACTAGAAAACCCTGGCAGAGTTTAAATTATTTAAAAAAAACCAAACAACATATATTTTAGAGGTTATTCTCTCCCCAAAATAAGTCTAGAAAATAGAGGTCATAAAGTACAGTTCTTGGTTAAGCTTTAGCTTTCTAGCTTGATAACATTTTTATGTAAACTCAGATTTCTTTTTTCCTTAAAATTTCTTTTATAATAATTATTCCGGTTTTATATATATTTTTGCTAGCAGATGTAAACAAAATAAAGCTGTCATATTTTGTAACATAGTGAATTGTTTTCAACTCTGAACACAAGATGGACCTCTACAGTGTCCTCTTCATTACCTGATGTTGAATAGTAAGTTTCTTGCATTTAATACTAAATTCAAAACCAGATTGTCTAGCGGATAGAATTTCTGAAAATCAGTGCTAACTAGCTGGAGCTAGACTGTCAGCATTAACAGCATTTTTTGAGTTGCATAAACAGACGTTTTGCGTATAACTTTGGTTTTAAACTAACATCCACATAAACCTTTGAAATCAGTAAACTCAAGTAAGGAAAATGTACTAAAGCTAAAAAACATTTAAGCAATACATTGAAGTTGGTTAATGACAACTTATTTTTAAATCACTAACTACCAATCAAAATAGGAAACTGCAGTGTGTGTTTAGTGGAGGTACGTTAGCAGCACGTCAGAGAACTAATGATGTTGTGCAGGTTTTCAACTGTACTACCTGCCTGTCATCCCCATAAATAAGAAAATACAGCATTGTTGGTTTTAAATATCTTTTTTCTTTTGTAACTTGTGCTGTAAGAAGAATTTCAATATTCTAGATTATCATAAGCATAGATGCCTCTGAAAATGTACACAAAAAATGTTTTGTTATGACTGACTGTACACACTGATCTTTTTCATGTAACTGCCTGGTGTAAGTAGTACGGTATGTAAGACTGCATCTCTGAAATACACAGAGCCTATCTTACTGTTGGATAAGAAAAGGATATTAATACAATTTCTGCAGTAAAAATACCACAGTTGTTGTTCTGTTAATGCCAGTATCTAGAAAGATTTGAGAGTCATTCAACTGGTACGAGGAAGTATGAGAGCGATACTCATGTTGTTCAAATGTTGAGATTGCTTTTACACCTAAGTGCTTCCCCTTATGTTTCTTGTAGGAAACAGAGATGAAGGTACACATGCACACAAAATTTTGCATCATTTGTTTGCTGACATTTATCTTTCATCAGTGCAATCATTGCCATGAAGATGGACATGACCATGGTCCTAAAGAGGAACATACACACTACCATAATGACTATCAGATCTCAAATGCATCCTACTTCCAGAATGGAGGAACAGAATCTATGCCGAGTAAATTTTCAACATTGGAAGCTGAAAATGAACAAAAATACTACATTGAAAAGATTTTTGATCGTTACGGTGAAAATGGAAGATTGTCTTTTTTTGGCCTAGAAAAACTGTTAATAAGCCTTGGTTTAGGACAGGTGAAAGTAGTGACGATAAATCATGATGATATTGGCCATGATCATGTTTCTCACTTATATGCTTTAGAAGTACAGGAAGGAAAGCATTCTCACACTCACAACCATCCTCATAGCCACTCACATTCAGAAAACCAAACCATGGTTGGTATGGCTGCAAAGAGAAATCAGAAATGTGACTCTGAGAGAGACGCAGCAGTGCCGTCCGTAAAAGATGATGGCAAACACATTCATGACCAGAGTCGCCATCACCATCATCACCACCCTCGTCTACATCATCACGACCATAACGGGACACATCATTCTCATAATGATTCTGTTAGTCACAGTGAACACGGAGAACAGAACCATGAACCTTCAACAGAGACAAACACAACTCAGGATCAGCCAGAAAGAAAACAACGGAAACAGAAGAAGAAGCAAAAGAAGATCAGTGAAACTTCAGGAGATGCCCCAAATCGTGATCCAGGTGATCAGTATGAGCACAATCGTGTTCATAAACATGATCATGCACATGATGCATCTCACTTGCATGTACACCATCATGAACACAGTAGTGAACGTTCTACTAGTCACGGACATCAAGATTCCAGTTTGGGTAATGAGGATGGACACCACCATACCAGCAAGCAAGAGACCCCTCAGAAGCAGATTAGTGTAAGAAAACATGCTGTTTTTTCAACACGTAGTCATAAGGATCATAGTGAAGATGAACACGATCGTGAAGAGGTGAGTAGGAAACAGAGAACCAGTAAGTTCACTTTCGCTGTTGTTACACCATAATTGAAGGTGCGTACCCACAAATAACGCCGAAGCACATTTGCGTAATACACGTGGCAGAGGGAGAGTGCTGAAGGTCACTGCCAAAGTTTTGAGTTTCCTTTATGGGCTTCCATTTGTCTGCCTTCATCCACCATCTTGCCTGTTTACCTGTACGAAGGAGATCCTGAAAGCTTTCTGAGATAGCTTGCTTACACGTGAGGTGGTTTTCCCTTCTCAGCATTCAGGAATGTTTCCCTCACACGCATCTTTTTTGGACTTCTTTCTGAATCTAAGGTCATCAGCATTTTTGGAAACTGCACAGAGACTCTTTACTAAAAGAGCCATCTTTTCAACGTGCTTCTAATTTGTTTGTCCGAAGAGATTGTGAAGCAGTGTAGGTGTAGCTTCGGTAGCACTGTGCTCACTGTAAGCTCTTCCATTTCTCCCTTCAGCACCCATTAGTTCTGCCAGGACCATACATACACTTCCTCTTCCCCCTTACAGTTAACTACGGAAGCAGGACATTTTGATACCATGGTTTTAAAAGTAGGGTGGGAGATGATGGAGTGAGTGATGAGTTTGAGGTTTTGAACTGAATTAAGAAGTGAAACTCCAAGCACAGAATGTTGGTAGGTAAAGGGAAGTGTTAGAAAACCTATTTTGGATTTATGTTCTTCTACTCCTTTCCTGTTGTTTCCTCATTGCTTGTGCTGTGTAATGGTAAAGAACATGGAAACTTGTTTTCATTGACATTTATCAAAAATTATGTAGGTGTTTGGAGACTGAGTCTGTAATGCAGACACCTTTACTGTTTCTTCCCCCTCGTAAACCACTTAGATCAGCTTAGACATGTTCTAGCACTGGTGGAATGTTGCGGGCCAGAGTTTCTGCTTTCTGTTTGTGTTCTCAAATTGTATGCAAAATTTTCCCTAACTGTAGTTTTTAATGAAATAGTTGCTTTCATATTTAATTTGTTTGTACGATTTGCTTGCAGTGCTTAAATGTTACGCAGCTGCTGCGGTACTATGGTCTGGAAGCCAGCGCTCCAATATCTCCTGAATTGTTCGTGTACATGTGCCCTGCTTTGCTATACCAGATTGAGAGAAGGCTTTGTATTGTACATTATGATGAGCTTGAAGATCTTATGAAAAGCAAAAATGCATCAATTGAGAATAAAGATAAAACAGGTGCCTCAGGTAGGTGTGTAGCGTCTAACGCCCTTGAAATCATTTTGCACTGTAAATATCAACCTCAGAGTTTGAAATGTACAATTTAGCACTGACTTTAGAGTAAAGGAGTGGTTGAAATGTAACATACTCACAGAAGAAATTTGAGGCAGCATGCTCCTTCAAGTCAGGAGACAGCCTCCTGATTGGTGGTGTAATAGCTTCTCCTCAGTAACCGTGGCTCAGGGAGGCATACCTTTCTTTCTTGTCCCTTTTTATCCTTTTTCATTATTTTCGCTTTTTATTTTGTTAGCTGCTGCTTCTTTTTTTCTTTTTTTTATCTTCTGTCACTGAGGCCTAACGTCCTATCATTGGGCCTGTGGCGCAGGCATTTTGGCCTGGATTCTTCCCACGTGTCTTTAGATGTTGGACTCTTGTAGTAGGAACACAGGCGAGGTACAGCGTCTTTGGAGACAGAAGGACCTCTAGGGATGAGCAAGTCCACCCACAGTTTGGATTATTTCCTTCATTTAAAATGTGCTGTGTTGTTTTCTGTTAGTGTGACTGAGGTGCTCCATATGTTTATCTCAGAGTTGGAAAGTTGCAGTGTTTGAAAAAATGTGGCACAAATTTTCTTAATATATTTGACTTGGATCTATTTATTCAGGAAGGGAGAACAGCACCTTTGTCACAGTTAATTCACTGGAAAGTACAATTTCAGGTGTTACGGTTTTTATATTCTAGCAGTGATGTAAATCTGTAGAATTGACATCCAGATTTTTTTTTGAATTTATGAAATATAAAGACTTGCGGTACAAGAGCATTTGAATTGCCATTTTTGACAACACTTCCCTTGTCTGACTTCCTGTGTCGATTACTTTACACTACTTCTCTCTTAAGCATATGAGAAGTATTCAATCAAAATCCTCTCTTGGCAGTTTGAATTTTTTGTGTGTGTGCCATGAATTAAGAACCAGTAGACTTTTTTTCCTTCTTACCACAGTTCTAAACTAAAAATATTTTTAGTGTTGTTTAGTATTAAGAACAGCATCCATTGGTGTGATTTTGTACAGTGTTGTCATCTTGGGTACGATGTCCGTGCTTTGAAAAGAAAAATACTGGTAATTGTGAATGTCAGGCTGGACCGGGCTCTGAGCAACCTGGTCTAGTGGAGGGTGTCCCTGCTCACTGCAGGGGGGTTGGATTAGATGACCTTTAAAGGTCCCTTCCAACCGAAGACATTCTATGTTTCTATGATTATTAGCATCGTTGGAAATAAAGCTTGAAGAAACTCCATTCTCATAGATGTTGTTAACTGTCGGAAAGAATGCATTGCTGGTAATTTTTCTTAACAATGCTGGAATTGTTAAAGCAATTAACTTGTTATACATAAATCTCCTGTAGCGACACAGCAGCTATCTTGTTAAAGATTGCTGTAACCCGCATATACCGTGTGGTTTATATGGCAGCAAATTGTTTTGTGGGGTAGCCTCACCGTAGTAAACACTGACCCCTGCCTTATTACCAAGAGGATTTGTAGAGCAGCTCTGAGCATTTTCTGCCAATTAAAATGTTGAAACCGTGTATAAAACCATCATGTTGCACATGCTTTGACCCAGTTTAATTAGAAAGTTTCTACAGATGAGTGCTCCTTTTTAAAAGGATGCATTTTCTTTCTCTGTAATGAGTAAGGGAGTTGATGAGTAACTCGGCTTGAAGACCTTTAACATTTTAAGAGACTTAATTTGCAAAATTAGTGAAGCTTATTGTGAACATTTAACATGGTTTATGGCATCTAATACCTTGAGTATAAATAGCACATTTGCCACTCAGTTGTAAAAAATTGGGTTTTAACTTATTGATTTGGCTCTGAAAGCAAACAGTAACCTCTAAAACAGGCCAACTTGGTTAGATAATGATAGCTCTTTCTTCATAACCCTTCCCTTATACTGTTAACTACAGTGAGACTTCCGCTGATGTCATAGTAATTTTCCCTTCTTAAGTAAGGAATTGAATCACAAAATAACTGGTATGTGGGGATTGTTGGGGGTGTAGGACAAATCTCAGTCATAAAGTAACTTAACCTGCAGGTTGTAGGGTTTTACTACAATGAAAATGGAAATGTGTGCTTACCCAAGCTGCTGTAAACAATTTTAGATAGAATTATTTGCCCAAGTTAAGAGGATGCAGGCATTTTAAGCACTAGCTTTCTGTGTATTTCTTAGTTTTAATTAAAGCTTTGAAGAAAAACTTAACAGGCCGACACTGGTGCTGTTCGCTGATACTAACCTGTAAAGTTTTCACTGGTTCTGATACTGCAGTTTTCTAAAGCAAACTAATTTAATTAACTGATGGCCAGAAGCTTATGAAGCCATGGCGAGTTTTCTTCCTGTAATCTACAGATAGTTCTGTAATATCTCCTAATAGAGGATTTTGAAGGGCTCGTACAAACAACTGAGCTTTCACAGTGTACCTGTTGGAAGAGGTGGCATTGTTATCACTGAGGGCTCCTCAGCAACCTAATAGGAAAGGTCACCCTACTACCAATCAAGCCAGTGGAGTTGATACATGTAGAGAGTGAGCAATTTTTTTAAGGATGGAGATCAGTTAGAGCTGTTGATTAAAAGTATTTCAGATCAGACATATCTTGTAAATCTGCCAGTGTTCCCTGGGGCTTACCATTCCCTGAACCCAGGAAGGCTTTGCTTCAGTGGAGCCTTCCTGTTAGCTTTCTTTCTTGCTGGCAGGTAGCTAACCATTCTCAGCCTTCCAAGGAGTCTACCTTACTACCCTCTTAGTTTGTTGTACTTTACATGTAGCTTTCCAAACCTGGTGCAGGCAGCACTCTCTTGTTTGCTACCCACTGTCTGAACAGAGGTCTCTTACTGAAGAAATTGTTTGGGCACCTCCCTCTTGTTCTGTTCCGCAGAAATATTTATGCCAGTGCATAGGAACTTCGCCTCATTGACGCAGCTCTGTACAGTATTCCTAGGAGTGTCATACACCAAGATCTTTTACAACTTAAGAGCTCTTGCAGTGTTCATAATATTTCGTATTGGTGCCACTTCCATAATATTCTAGTGTTTCGAACACTCCAGCTGAATGACATCCTTCAAGGAAATTTTGTGTTGGAATGTTGTAGTAAGTCGTCTTTAGCATTCCTTTTTCTATGAGGAGTCTTTGTACATATATGTATGTACATATATCTTTGTATGATATGTATCTTTGGCTTGATAGCAACCTTTTGCTGATAATTTTGGCTCTATACCATTTTTTAAGCATTTAAACAGAGACAGAAGCTGACAACCAACATCTGAGAGATGCACAAATTCTCTATTCTAATCCTCATGTGCCTCATCTTAATCATGGTGCCATGTTTAGATCCTGTATCATTCGTAAGAGTATGTAAGTCCTTCAGAGATGCATTTGCCAAGTCTATGCTATGAGGTATTATGCCAGTTTGCATGATCTCCTTTCCATTTTTCTCCATGTAAGGCTGTTGGTCATCTAACTTGGCACTTAACATCACAGTGTCCGTGTCCCGATTGGAAATCCAGTGTCCTGCCAAATGGCTGTGCAGTTTTTACTTGGGCTACTTGTGCATGCATGCATGATTCAGTATTGAATTACAAGCCCGTGTGTGCTGTTTCTTTCAGCAGAGACTGTTAACCCAGGGGACATGCCTGCAGGGCTCTGGGGATGAATCACGGCTGCGTAGCGGCAGTATTTTGGTCGGCAGGGTCCCGCGTCCACTCCAGACTTACTTTTGTATCCCCATTTTCCAACCTCTGTTTTTCAGTTCATCGGATGGCAGTCTCTGCCTTTCCACCAACTCTCTGTCTTCCTCTCGGTATCAGTGTGCATTTCAGCGTACACTGCATACTTTCTAAAGCTTTTTCCAAGCACTTTCTTGTGATGGATGTGCTCTTGTACCCTTTGCATTTGAATTCGATTGTTTCCTTTCCTGCCCTGTTGTGGAATCGCAGCTACGGACTTTCATAAATAACATTTAAAACAGCATGTTGTAAGTTTTAGTGTTGAGCCAGGCCAGGCCTGTAGCAGCCACAATTCTAGTGCCAAGTCTTGCCAGAACTGATCTGTGGCACTTCTGGTACAGGTAGGATACTCAGGACATGTGACTGCTATATTACAAAATTAATTGAACAGCTGCAATGTACTGAATCTTCCATTCTTCTCTCCCCCCCCATTCCCCAGGATGTTTTCCCCCACTTGGTCAAACATGCGTGGAAATCCATAGGTCGTGCACTGGAAAGTATGGAAATGCTAATGGTTTTAAGTCAGGCATTGTTAACTTTCATTACAGCTGGCAAACTGTAGACATTTCCGATGAAGAATGAAGCTAGGGAAAATAAAACTGGAAAAACCTGAAACATTTAGGCAAAACTGAAATAAATAAAGTTCAGATTGAGGAAGTCATGTTCAGGAAAGGTCTCAGCCCAGTTAATGTTTGTAAAATAGGAGCACCGACTATTCCTGTCTTTGGGGCTGTGAACATTTTGAACTGTATTGTTGGAAGGGTTTTTACTTACTGTTCACTGAAGTTTCTGTGGTGGGAAGAAACGAGAGGTGATGGTGAAGCAGAGAGAGAGGAAAAAAAACCCCAACAATAGTCAAATCTTAACCTTACTGTTGACTTCAAAAAAGTAGAAGAACAAAATATTTTATTAGGGGGAGATGCTGACTGCAAGAGCCATGTTTCTTTGCTTATAATATCTGTTTCTTGTTGAATTCCTCCTTTGCCATGTCTCACTGGAATTTGCGCATCTTCCCTAATGAACAGGATTATGTTGAGTATACGATATCCCATTATCACTTTTTCTTCTAGTGACAGCAGTAGAGGTTCGTAGAAGAAAATAGTGCTTTTTGCTGGTAGCAGGTTGCTTCAGGTCTTCAAGCTCTTGTTGCAGCATTTGGTTTTAATGTTTCTCTGTCAAAGGTTGAGTCTTACTTCTCAGAAATCAAAATGCAGGTGAAATGAACTGTGCCTAACTGAACGTGTTACTGCTATCAAAGGAGGCAAAATACAGATTCTGCTTAAATTTTGCATCAGAATCGTGTTAAAAACAATGCTAAATATGAATTAGCGCTTGTAGAGCTCTGGTAAGGTAAGCAGTAGAGATGGTGTTGTTCCAACGTGCACTCTTTTGCTCTCTGTGTTTCAATAAGGGCTACAGAGCCAAGCCTGGAACTTACAGTCAGGAAGAATTGCTGGGCTCTCTTTTGCTGATTGTCTTTCACTGTACTGTACTGTGCTGCGAATCACCCTGTTTATTTTCAGCTTCAGTACTGCCTGCATTTTTCAGAACCCTTTGAGTGAACAATCACACAGTTTAGGTTAAAGGAAAGTCACCTTCTTAAGAAAAGTCATTAATCAGTCTTGAAAGTTTTACAGGTATTGTTCTGATAACCTTTCTGTGTTCATTTCTTCCCACAGCCTGGTTTTGTGGTATCATCTCTATCACCGTCATTAGCCTGCTTTCCTTGCTAGGTGTGATCTTGGTTCCCATCATTAACCAATGGTGCTTCAAATTTCTTCTAACTTTCTTGGTAGCTCTGGCTGTAGGAACAATGAGTGGAGATGCACTGCTCCATCTGTTGCCACATGTGAGTATTGCTGCCTTATCGTTTGTTCTTCATTGTAACTACAGAATTTTCAAAGAATTGTTTGACAAGTATCAACAAATACATTTTCGCTGAGGCAGATGTAGAGTGACCTGACTCTGAGGGACATCCTGAAACTGTGTGTGAGACTTTCTGTTAACAAGAAGAAAGGAAATCTGTGTTTCTTAAGAAATAAATTGAAAAATTAAAAAAAAAAAAAGGGAAGTGGTTGTGTATCATAGTTCAACTTCTGTCGCAGGACTTTAGAACACCCAAGGAGACCAGCAACCGTATTTTATATTTAGCAGTATGACTGTCTCTTGTCTACTGATAGTTGTGAATCAGTGCCATCTAAAAGTATTTCAGGGAGACTAACCTTCCTGGTTACTAGCGTTTGGGGAGAAAGTAACCTCTGGCTTAGCGAATCAGGAAACTGTCCAAGTTCCTGGGAAGGTAAGCAGCTTGTCATTTGTGCTGGTATACTGTAATTCATAGAAGGGGAATGTTTTCTGAAATTTTGTTACTTGAATTATTTTAGCAAAAAGGCTAATGTTAACGTGTTTTCATTGTGTAAGCTGTAATACAAATGTTTGGTTGTGTATTTTGTGTGAAGGCTTATATTGCAGATCAGAGTTAAGGCTGTAATTGACTGTAATAGCTAAAAAACCCATCTTGACGTGTAGTCGCTAACAGGAGTGAGGAATGGTAATTCCTCGTGACATTTCTGAGTGTTAGCCTCATTATCTTCAGCATCGTGACAGAAAAATATGAAGCTAGATTACTTCCCCCCTCCCCCCAAAAATTACCAGAGGAATATTTAATTGATTAGGGTAATGAAGGTAATGAGTAGTCTAATGAAAAAAATCTGTGTTTGTATTAAAAAGCCACAAACAAACAAAAAGCCCCAAACAGCCACCCCCAACCCAACTTTTAAAGTCTTTTTATGCTGCTTTTCTGGCAAGGTTACGATTTTGTCTTCTGAGCTCGGAGCCATTTCAGTCTCCTGACTGCACCAGCTCATGCTGTGCTATGATTTTCTCTCCCGTCAGTCACATGGAGGCCACAGCCACAGTCACCACCATGGCCAAGGTCATGTTCATGAACACAAGCGGTCTCATCGACATGCCCACGGACATGGAGTACGGAGTGAAGGCTTTCTGGAAGAAAATGACCCAGTGCTGAAAGGTCTTGTGGCACTTGGAGGCATTTATGTTTTGTTCATCATTGAGCACTGTATAAGAATGTACAAGCATTACAATAAACAAAAGGTAGGCGCTAAAATTGCATGCTAGTTTAACGTATGTTACCTCAACTCACCTGCCGCGCGTTGAGGAATCGTCTGTGGGTTGATCGTTATTCTGTGAACGCGAGCAAGTGTTGCTGATCTGCCTTGTGCTTGGTTTTACATGAAGAAACCCTTTTCTAAAAGACGTTGCTTTTCTTCAGCGTTATTTGGGAAGGCACAGCAGAACTCTGATGGGGGCGGTTGCAGCTTTTTTGGCCAGGTCTGTTTGGAGGTAGATCAAAGTAAAAGAGATTGCAGCCCTTCCTCCACAGCGCCGTGATCTTTTGGCAGCAGTAGGACAGGCGGCATGGAAGAACAAACTGGTACTAGAGCCTGCCAGTTGTCAGGCAGTGACAAGGAATGTGACGGTACAGGGTTGGCTGACGATGCCCTGTAACAGAGGGAGACCTTTTTTCCACGTGAGAAGATAAGGAGTTGGCAGACCTCCTGCTTTCTGTCAATTGCCCATCAAATTTTAACTTTTTTCCCTGAAAATGGTTGGCTTTTTAGGGCTGGGAGCATGGTGGTTGGTATATGCCATATGAAGGTGGTACACAGAGCAGTACCTCGGGGGAGTGTGGTGGTGGGTAGGAGTTCCAGCCAACAACGAGCCGTATTCTTTCAACAGTATTAGAAATACACTTTTAAAGTTTTCTCCATCATGGAACTTTGAGGAGAAAATTATTTTGGTGAAACTGTAACTGCTCCCTCCAGTGTGAGTACAGAAAAACACGAAGTTCTCTGTTTCACGTCAGACTTGCCGAGTTGGCTGGACAAACAGCAAAAGATTTTCTGTGCTGGAGGAGGCATTTCTTAGATTTTCTGTTAAAGAGAGAACAACTGTCGCATTGACCACATCTGCTCTGGTGTTAATGAAATAATGAAATCCCCCTGGCTGCTTTGGCAACCCTTTGGTCTCTGTGGTGTGGGCTGCAGATTGGGAGATGGCAAGCTTTTCTCTGAAGGAAAATACAGGGATGTTATAGGAGTGTAAAACTGAAAGCTGAACAAAACAGAGGTGCCGTTCTTGCTGCATGTTTGCTTTCTTGAACAAAACAGGCAAATACAGTAACTCTACACAGCCGGGTTTCTGGGCTGCTAGAGAACCCTTGTCATAATGCACTCTGTCTGTGTGTGTGAGAGGGGGACTCAGTGCTAGGTAGCTAAGAACCTGTCCACTGGGATAAATGCTGTTGCTGAGCTTACGAAGGTTCTGTAGTCACATGCTTCCATTAGGCGCACTGAGAGTCACCCAGTCTATTTTGGAGAGATTTTTTTGACATTTCAGTTTATTTCCATCGATGCCCTTTTACAAAGCAGGTGTTACCTGTTCCCTGTTTCAGAGTAAGCAGAAATGGTGCAAGAAGAAACAGACTGAAGAATCACCAATTGGAAGGAAACTTTCCGATCACAAGTTGAATAACAGACCCGATGCTGACTGGCTTCAGCTCAAACCCCTTGCAGGTAGGCACTGTTTTTCAGAATTTTCTGATGACGAGATTCAAAGTAATGGCGTGTAACCTGTGGCATGTAGCATGTAACTTCTTGTACAGTTTTGCTGCTATTATGCAAATAATTTTTAATAAGGCTTAATAGGCTTTCCCTATGAAATCTTTTTTTTATTTTGTTTTCCTTAGATCTGAGAGCACTCCAAACCTTTCCTAATATGCTATACAGATGGTTCTCAGCCTTCTGAAGCAGTCAGGTTTGGGGTGGCTGTGGTTCTTCGAAGATTTTTTTTAGTTTGTTTGTTTTGGGGGTGTTTTTTTGGTTAAGCTGTGCCTGACTAGCTCAACCATGGCAAAAATTAGATGAAAAAGGAACACACACAACCTGAAAGGGGCTATCTGTTACACTTTGAAGATTCCAGCCTCTGACCAATTATAGTTTTGCTAAGACTAAACAAAATTAATTTCTAGTCATAAATACAACCAAGTATCCTGAATATTCCTCAGGCATCCAAAATAACTTTCGCATACTGTTCCCTCATGACAGGCTGAATGCTCCTGCTGTACGTACCCCAAAGGAATGCCATATCGCCCTCCATGCGGGGGTGAGGGAAGGGAAGGGCTTTTGCTTTGTAAACCTCCCTTTCTGTTGCCTGCATGGCTGCTGAATTTGTCTATGAGGAATCCACAGACTGTATTTAGACACATGCAATTTTGTTAATCTAAATGGTTTGTAGAAGAGAGAGTTAGGACTGTAGCCTTCTCCATTCGGTCCACTTAAAATAGGATTTGGGACAAGGTCACAGAGAGACATTCAGGCGTGAGGAAGGTGGTACATGCATTTGAAATGCCATCTTTTCTTTTCAATGGGCGATCAGAGGAATTTGGATTCTGATAACACGGCATACGTACTGGTTTATAAGACTCTTCCTCGAAGAGGGCACTCTTCCCATCAGCACATCATTCGTACCACAGGCACTGGAAGCCCACGCTGAATTTGAGTTGTGAACCGCGGTGCCGCTACCACTGACCTGACTGCAATTCCATTTCTGTTTAAACAGCCTCAAATGATGTTCAAGTGCCTGTTTATCTGGAACTCTCGTCAGCTGCTTAGGCGCCCTCTGCCTGGTTTTTAATTCCACTTACTGTGTCCTGATTTTTGACTGACATTTTGGTTGAATTCTTGCGAGCTAGTAACCTCATTGTCCAGAACTGCTGTTTTCCCACAACTGGATTTGTTTCCTGGAGCGTAGATTTCCATTTCATTTCTTTATTAATGCTTCAGAAATATTACCAGACTTAAAATTCATGCACGTATGCCTTCTGCATTGTCTTCACTTTGTATTTCTTTGTAAAAATGGCTTTGATCACTAGCAGGGTAATGAGCTACGTGGAAGGAGCTCACTGTGTGACACAAGCGGCCTGTGTGGAGTTCTGTTGGGGTAGATCGGGGTATGCTTCGGTGAAGGCTAAGGTGTCACCTCTGCGGGCACGCACAGGGAGTGGCCAGTTAAGGTGTCTGCAGCCATTCCGATTCCGCCTGCCGCATAGAAGACATTGTTGTTCTGGCAGCTTTCCTTTCCCAGTGTTGGAACATAAACTTTGTCAGTAGCAGAATGGCAGATATAAGCCTAGGATGGGCTAAAACTGGTGTTGTGCACTACAGATACGGTGCCGTTACCCTGTCGTGGAGACTTCCATATGCTGTACATGCAGATTAGTGAAAAAATGGGGCAGTGAGAAATATGATTTGGGGCTGAAAGATGACAACAAAGGTACTAGGTTGGTGTGTGTTACAACGCTTCTTTGCTTTCACAAAGCCATTACGTTCTTAGCTGAATGATGCAGCAGTTGCTGGTGATATCTGAAGTAAGCACTAATGAAGTGTCTCTCCCAACTGGCTTCATTGCAGGAGCAGACGACTCAGTTTTATCTGAAGACCGACTCAATGAAACGGAACTCACTGATTTAGATGGCCAGCTGGAATTCCCTCCCAAAAACTTCTTGTCTGTAGAAGAGGAGAACAATATGCACCATTCCCACAATGACGTTTCACGTAGCGCTCAAGAGCACGATCTTCATGACTCAGAGTATGACAGCCATGGCGAAGATAAAATGATAGCTAGAAAACACAGTCACCACTGGCATCACAAACATTCCCATCATTCCCATGGCCACTGTCATTCTGGAAAAGACCTGAAAGATACTGGGATAGCTAATATTGCTTGGATGGTAATTATGGGAGATGGCATTCACAACTTTAGTGATGGCTTAGCAATCGGTAAGCAAAAGCACTGAGTATTTCTCAACCGTTTCTTCTTACCTTTAATAACTTTGGTC
This sequence comes from Rhynochetos jubatus, assembly GCA_027574665.1. Lineage (NCBI taxonomy): Eukaryota > Metazoa > Chordata > Aves > Eurypygiformes > Rhynochetidae > Rhynochetos > Rhynochetos jubatus. The sequence continues at coordinate 12,668,235 of CM050654.1, forward strand.
GTTTTACTTCCCCGTGATCACAGGTAAGGCTTCCAGCCACCTCCTGTGCTTACCGGCATTGTTTAATCTCCTTCAAGGCAGAAATTAAAAGGCCAGCAATTCTACCAGTCTTCCCTCTGTTAATAGTGTGTGACTGTTTCCACCAAGGTTACTGTATTGATGGCAGCAACAGTAGCAATCTCTGGCAAATAAAGATTGGTGCAGACAACTCTCCACCTGAATTCCAGAGTGTGTGTAATGCACATTTGTTGTTTGGGTTTTGAGTATTTGCCTTTGAGTAATAAAGAAATTATTTTTGCTCTTATTGATAATAATAATATTTCTATTATTAATCTTTAGAATTATACAGTACTTGTAAATATTAAATGTCAGATTACCAATATAATTTAAAAGGCACTGCTTAGGATAATTGAATTTTTGTTTGAGCAAAGTATTGTTTGGCTTATGGTTAGTATAGATTTAATTCTAGCCCAATGGAGAAGAAATTGAAGTACCAAACAGATTTTATTAGATTTATTAAATCAACTTTGATCACATAAACCTCTAAATGAGCTTTGAACTGTAAAGCACATTAAAGTGAACATATGTCATGCAAGTCAAGGTGACAGTGAGAGTCCTGAAGTGCATACTTGTGACCTTTTACTAAGGTAGCCCCTCTGAGCACACAGGCCTCTGAGCTACCAGCAGAAAGTCCATGCCCGTTCTGAGGGATGGAGGATAAGCTACTTGCTAGGGTCTGGAGTTAACGCTGGAAGGTACTACAGTTTCTCCACTTTCTCCGGACAATATCTAAAGAAACTAAATTCCATAAAAATTGCCTTGTGGCTTCATTTTCAGGTTGAGCAGGTAAGGCATTTAGACAGTGGCTTCTAAGGCCCAAAAGGATCACTACGCCATCTGTTGAGGGCTTCACAGTACTGAAACTCGTTTTACAGATAGCCTTGTGTCAAGCCCAGACAGCTGATTCTTTGGTAAAATGCAGACTTTGGAAAAGCATGGTCATCTTTTTAATATATCAAGTTCTGAGGAGTCCAGAGGAAAGTTATATTTCTTCAGATTATGTCTTCTCTTTCCACTTCACTTTGGCTGACTGCTTGCTGCAGGCTGCTCTTGTGCCTTTCTCTGCTACAGTACTGAAACAGAGTAGCACTTTTCTCATCTCCGAATTATTTAAGGTATTAATCAACGTCAAGTTGATTGACTTAAATAAATTAGCTTACACAAAAGTTACTGAAAGAGATTTATACCAGTGTTTTTCTCATTATTTTCCAGGTCTGGCTTATTAATGTTCCTGATAAGTGAACATAGCTGATATGTGCTCCAGGAAGTAGGTTATGGATTAAGTATTAGTTTGGATTTCCATCCTGGAAAGGAGAGCTGGACCGTTGCTCATGTGCATTCTTAACTGTTCTGATGTACCTGAGAGTTCCTAAAAATGTAGAAGTGGTGCTGTTTCTTAGCTTGTTGCCTCTGTGTCTCTGCTTTGCTCAGCTGTGGTTTCCTCTCCCAGATAAACGGAGGAATACAGTATGCAGTGGTAATGCACATCCAGGGTACTTCCAGTATTTGCAGTTTATATTTAGACAGGACACAGGCATAAGGAAAAAATATTAGAGTGTGTGTTCTGTCTTTGGTAAGTGTGTTGATTAAATTTTCTGACTTGAAAATAGTAAAATGTAATTTTTTTTTCTTCCCCTCTAGGAGCAGCTTTTAGTGCTGGACTGACGGGAGGAATTAGTACATCTATAGCAGTATTTTGCCATGAGCTTCCCCACGAATTAGGTAAATAATTATATAAAGTCAATGTGTTCGGTCTCTTCATCTGTACAAAATACGCATCTAAAAGCTGTTGTGGTCCTCGTCCTGATAAGCATAGTGCAATGCAGATGCTGCACGGGTGACCAGAACCTGAGACCAATGGCGCAGTATTGCTCCAGAGTACACAATGAGACTATGAATACCTGCCAAAATAATCCCCTGCCTGCGTACAGCTGTTCCGTGCGGCTTTTTGAACAGGTTTTAAAAATGTTCTTAGGAGCATACGGTTTACGTTTCGGTGTTAGACCCCTGCGCTTTATGGAGAGTTTCACGCTACTGTGTGGCACTGTCTTACACAAAGTCAGGTTACAGAAGTGAACGTAAGACAGTAAAATTCCGTGGAGATCTTCAAAAGACGCTTTGTGCCAACTGTTGCCAAGTGCAGTAGGTGTGGATGGCTGTTTAGGGGAAAGCCTGCAGGTGGTGTTGCCAGTGCCACTGATTCTTCCCCCTAACTGAAGCATTTCTTCTTGCGCTTAGCCAACCTTGATGAAACCTGTCGTTTTCTTGTGAGCCATAAGGCACGTGGCAGGAGATTTCAGTGCACCCTGAGATGTACAAAAGAGCAGCTAGAGGGGGGAGGAGTAATGTGAAATTGTGCTAGGTTGAGCTGTGCATGTACTCACAGCTTGCTGTGCTGCATGAGCTGCAAGCTCTGAATGGTCAAAACCAAAAAACCCAACTGCTTCACAAGCCCTCAGAGGGACCGAGTGAGAGTGAGTGTAGGGCAAGCAGTGGGGAGAGATGGGAGATAACAGAGCACATGTTCACGGTTTGACAACGGTGCTATGCGGTTGTTAGTTCAGCGAAGGATTGCACTATCTATTGGTGTGCTTGTAACTTGCTACGTTACCATGTTAACCTTGTGTAAGGGTTGAGTAGTTCACTGTACATACTTTTAGGTTTCATTTTAGGTTTTAATTCTAGACTGCGCAGTTAATTTCTAGCATATCTGATGTGAGAATATTATATTAATTACCCTCATGACTGCACATCATCTTTCATTCCTCGTATTTACAAGAGTTCAGTTTGAAGGGAGTAAAACTGTCAGAGCTGCTTACAAGGTGAAAATACAGCTCTTCGCAGAACATCTACATCTATCAGCAATTTTAGCAGAGCTGTCCTGAATTCAAAATAAACCAGGTTAACCCGGCATGTCTTAAACCAGCAAACTGACGGGCCGTGGCTGTGCAGTCAGTCTTTCTGAATGCAACTCTTCCCAGTGCTGCATTTCTCAAATTCACTGTCACCTTCTGCGGGGACTCATGCCTCGTTGTTCTCTTCAGTTTGCAGAATGAGGTGCATGTAGCTAACACCGATTTTCACAGGTATTGATCAGAATTAAGCCTCTGTTCTTATGTGCCATGAAGAACTCTTGGGACAGAAAGACAAGACTGTACGCACAGATGTATCCTCTGTGGGAGGACCATGCCTACACTCCCCCCTTAGTCACTATTACCTTTCTGACAATCGGCATGATGAATAGCTACCTTTAAATGAAGGGATGGCAGCACAAATCCAGTTCTTGTACGCGTTGCCATGTTCTGTGGCCCAGTTGTCCTCTGAGCCTCTGTAGCAGCATTTTACTTTAGCGACGCCTTGGATTGGTGAGATAGTAAACGTAGGCGGATCTATCTCCTGACTCTCCCGGGAAGCGCTGATACTAAACCCCGCTGTCCTGTCTCCGTTTTAGGTGACTTTGCTGTGCTGCTTAAAGCGGGTATGACGGTAAAGCAGGCTACTGTGTACAACCTCCTGTCTGCCATGATGGCTTACGTCGGGATGCTGATAGGCACAGCGGTGGGACAGTACGCTAACAACATCACCCTGTGGATCTTTGCGATCACGGCAGGCATGTTCCTTTATGTGGCACTGGTTGACATGGTAAGATTGTTACGATTCGGTGTTGGTTTTGCGTCCCATCCGTAAAGCCTAGGGCTGCTTGTGTCGCAGTTGCCATTTCTTTTTGTTGTAACATGCAAAGTGTCTGTAGACAGTAGGTGGCTGTTTCTGTTCTTTAACTTTTTCAAATGCTGCAGATACTTGGAGAGATGTAGTGAAGTTCTGTAGCTGCTTGCCTGTTCGGGTTTCTGCTGCTGCAGTCTGCCAGTGATTCCTGTTCACGTACAAAAACTACAGAGGGGGCTGGGAAGGACCCTCGCACTTCCCACTAATAAAATTAGGATAATTCTCTGGTTTTGTGGATGGGGCATTAGAAGCTGGAGTTCAATCCAGTATTTAGAATTGTTCTTCACTAGACTTTAATCTTCATATATTTGAATCTGGAAAGCTTAGTCTGAATCCGTAGCTTGAGCAGCTGGTAATACATAGCGCTTGTGGTGATTAGCTTTGTCAAAAACCGTCTGGTGGAAAAATGCTGCTGCTTCCAAGATGTAGCTCTAGGTACATTGCATTTACTGTGTGTACGCCGCAGATCCACATTCAGGCAGCAGTGCCCTTGTGCACACGGTATCAGTCCATATTCAATCCTGATTTCTTTCCTAAGCAGCTTCAAAGCTGCATTTAAATAAGGGAATTTTCTCACTTCTTGTCTTTCCCAAGCCCAGTGATGATGAGTTTTCGTTTTGGGGGTTAATGCTCTTTCTGCTTTAATACATAGAGAAAAAGTTGTGTCACTCCCTGAATTTTAAGGACAGATCTCGTATTGGATTAAGTTATGAACCAGTTAGACTAGGAACTCCAACCTAGTTAAAGCTTTAATTCACAAGAGTTCAGACAGCTTTTTGTGGAGTGGCTCAATTTCCACTGCTTCACTCACAAACTACTCTTTCCTCGTGCAGACATCAAAAGCAGAGGTAGGCTGCCTCACAGCTGCTGTTTTTCTCCTCAAACAGACTAAGTAGCCAGTTACCTGGTGTCAGTAGATTGCTACCTGGATCACCTGCTGTGGCTACATACCACAGTAGAAAAATACTTAAATATTGGAGTTCTGGCTTTGAGTGATGTTCCAGTGAAGGTTTTGTTTGACCTCGTAGCATCTCTGTAGAGGGTTGGGTTTACTGGAATGAGGACCAGCCTGTTTCAGTTTTCAGTTGTGGGTGAAACAGAATATTTTACTGTTCTGAAATATTTTAAACCATGCATTTTCTTCAGTTTTCCAAATTTCTTCAGATATTTTGTTCCATATTTGGTAGCTTTCTGTTAGCCTACGCTGCTAGTTCTGCTCTCCTGCATCCATTTGTGCTGACTATCCTGGTTTTGAACCACATTTTTTTAGCAGCTTCCTCAGGAGTTAAATGGTGCAGGAATGAAATGTGTGATGTTTGTCTCTCACTGGCTATGTAAGAATTTCCCTTGAATTACTCGTAGCTATTATTCCCATATTTAAAAGGAAAATGTGAGTAGGTATGTGTAAGCATCTAATGTGACAACCGAATGGGTAAGTTAATCAGCAAAGTCATTATAAAGGGTATATTTATAGCAGTGTAACTGCTGTAGCAATAGTCAAAGCTTTTTGTTATGTTTATCTGAGCATGGCTTAATTTTAATTGAGTAAAAGAACTTGAAAGAGCAAAACTCAAAGAATGCTGGGCTGGTCCTTACCTTGAGGAAATGAAGAGTTCAAGTAGAGGTGTGATCCAGGAAGCGCGTTATAAAAAGGAAGTCCAAAGGAAAGGTATTTTTAGTTTGTTTTGTAAATAACTGATGAGATCGCGATTTTATCATATGTGGTGGTTAGGGAGAATTTTAGCTATGTCTTAACGTATCATTTTTATAACTGAATCCTGGACTTGGTTTTCTTGTCAATATCATCTTGTAAACTTGTCTGCACGTCCATGGAATAGACATGAAATAAATTGTTTTTCCTTTCAGCTTCCAGAAATGCTTCATGGAGATGGAGATAATGAAGAGCACGGTTATTGTCCTGTGGGGCAGTTCATTCTTCAGAATCTAGGCCTGCTCCTTGGCTTTGCCATCATGCTGGTGATTGCGCTCTATGAAGACAAAATTGTGCTTGACATCCAGTTTTGACCTGACTCTGGTAAAGACTGGTTACAACAATGCTACTGTACGGCTTTGAGTCTGCACTGTTTCACTGTATGCACATTGCTTAGAGGAAAAGCAGTGGCTTGCACTACTTACACAAGTACAGGATGGTCATTTCTCTCTAGATTAACTTCGGCTTTTTTTCTGATTCAAATCAGCGCATCTTCTTAACTCAAGTGATGGACAAGTAGGATGTACTAAGAGAAATGCATGCCAAAAGTGCAGTGTACCCTACAGGAGGCACTGCTGGCCTAAGAAAGAAAACTGTACGGATGGTCTGCTCGTTTGGGAAAATGCCGTTTCATTAGTACATTTGAACAGAACCCAGAAATGTTACAGCTGAAATTCATACCTCTGCAAGGACCCTGCGTAAACTTTTAGTGCCACATAAGTCTTAAGTAGCACGTATATATATCTATATATATGTACAGATATATAGATATGCATATATATATGTGCGTGTGTGTGTATATATATTCATTCTGTGCTGATTCTTCTGCATAGTGGTGACTTGAAGTATAAAACGTTACAACAAACAGCACGTGACTGGAAACGGCTGTGCTGGTTTAAATTCTCAAAAAGGAACCCAAACCCTGAACACTGTTTAAATTCTTTAGAGTATGCGTTAAGCTGCACTCCATCGTTATGAACGTCATGTGTAAGAAGGTAGGCTGTTGCGATACACGCTGCAGAGTACCGCTGAGGATCAGTTTGGTGATGTTTTTCCTGAGATTTATTTGATGTTTGTTCTTTGATATTAGTAGGAAAATGCAAAATGCGGTAGAATTAGCGTTAGCTTGGGGAAGTCCCTGATGTTGGAGTTATTGAGCTATTTCTGGTTCTTTTTTACAGATGCTAAACATGTATTGTGTGCCACTTGCAGCATAAACTACTGAAGAACTGTGGCTGTGAATCTGTGCAAACTTTTGACAGAGAATCCATATGGGAATGTCTCCATTGTTTTAACAATTATTTTGGGCTGTTTTCTCCTCTTCATGTTAAAAAAATCCAAAGTGCAAGATGGTAGTTACTGAACCTGGGCACAAAGGTTAAATTATGCTCTGTGTGTGTAGTACTGGTTGGTTGTTTACAGTACTGTGTAATGTCAGATCAAAACCTGTTTCCACAATGCCTTGATATCAGACATTGTAGCACCAGCCATTTCTGGCAGCAGAGTATGTAAGAAGATTTCTACTTCCAGCATAAAGGAGTTCATTTCTATGATTTTTTTTTTTTTCTTTTACGGTTTTGGTATCTAAATTAGATTATTGAAAAGCAGATGTGATAGATGTGTAATCTGGAAGGATAGACTGAAAATTTGGGCCTTAACTTGGTGGGATCAGCTGTCCTAGCTTGGGTTGTGCTGATAATGCTTTTATTGCCAGACATGAGTTAGTTCTTCTTGTACCCATCTCCTTAAAGAATTGTGAGTTTGTGAGGAGTGCAAGTTGATTCTGTAGTACCAGTGCTAAGCATGGTAGTAGCCTTTTTTAAAATATAGTTTGTCTTCTTTTATGTGTATGCCAGGTAAAGCTGTATTTTGACTGTGTGCTCTAAGTTTGTTTCGGTCTGTTTGGTGCCAGTGTAGCTGTTAAAAACACTGATCCTAACGCCTTTAACGAGAGCCAGTTGGTATCTTCATTCCATTTCAAGTTAACGTGTGTTTCCTGTGGCCCTTTACTTTTTGAAGCTTCGTTGGTCAATTTAGTTTTTACTGAGAGCAGCTCATGTATTTTAAGGGTATCGGTTGGTTCTTGCCAGTACTTCTTCCTGACGCAGTAGCGAGAAGCAGTATTAAGGGTCCATTCGAAGAAGGGCGCGGTTTCTTCAGTGAAGAAGCCAACAGCCCAGAGTTCGGGCGTGCAGCCACTGAATGCCCTGAACTCTGGTTTTCTCTTTTCTTCTTTAAACACATTTACTGTTGGACCCTGACTAGCAAACACACTGTTGTTAGCTTCAGATTACTGAATTGCTGCAGTGTAAAGATCCTGGGTAACATTTTGTTCAGAGTGCCCATGTTAGGCCACTGAATACCGTTTTCAGAGAGTCTTAACTCGCTGGATACCTTCTGAAGATCTAAGTTTAAACAACTGATGTTTCTTATGTATTAAACTGACCCTTAATTGTCCTTTTCTGCTAATTCTGTCAAGTATAAGGGGGTCATCATGTGCTTGAACTGATCTTTTGTCAAATCATTTTTTAAAGTTTATTTCTTTTAATTCTTTTCAAATGAAGATTTCTATATTTCAGGTAGTACATTTATGTTAGTTGGAATATGGTTATAGCTTAATACACTGCCTTTATAGGAAAACAGTTAACTTCCTTCCAAGACCATCTTCAGACAAGGGAAAAAACATGGTCCTTGAAGGTTGGTATTGTATTTTTCATTAAATATGGGTTGTTTCTTTTTATTTTCTAGTATTTATTACAAGTTCTGAAGAGCAGTGTAACAGCTGTGACTTCTTCTGTTTCCACCAGTATTGAATTCCAAATGATTCTTAATGTATGCTTTTGAGTCATGTTACAGACAATCTGAATTCCAGTACATTTCTCTACTTGGCTTCAACATTCCATTCTGCTTGACTCCCAAGTCTCATTTAACTTGTATTTGTTGGAGGGTATAAATGTTACTTGTATATTACAATGCTGTCACTGTGTGACATCCCATTTGAATTTTGATGTAGATCACATTGCACTCAATCAGCTGTGATTATGCTTAGAAAATACTGTAGTTGCTAGATGCAGTGTGATTATTTTTTTTAATTTTTTTCGTTCCCCTCCCATTAACAATTGCGTCTATGGTTTAAAATGTGATTATGGTCATGTAAGATAACTTGCTGAGCTATCAGTCTTTTTGTTATAACTAAACCATTTTTTAAAATTTTATAAAGCTGGAAATGATCAAATGCTGTTTTGTTCATTGTCAACAGTGTTGTGTTCATTTTATGTATGTTCCTTATAAATAAGGAGCCTTCAGAAAATAAAACTATTCAAGGAGCAGATATCTTTGGTTGCTTTTATAGGGTTTTATTGTGCATCTTTATGTTTTAGTATTTTGTTTCAAATCTCATGAAAGGCACAGATGCAACACTGTAAACACACTCGCTTTGATTCCTCCTTGTACATGGTGTTTCGGGTCTGACGTGCACCCCTTGTAAGGGATTTGGAAACTGCACCTACCTCCAGGAGTTGAGATACGTTTACGAGTTAAGCTGACACAGTAACGCCACGCCCCGTCTGATCCAGTGTTCTTGGGGTTTGTCTGACGGGAGAGTCATCGCGATGACAAAGTTGGTAGAGTGGCCTGTAGTTGACAGAATTCCTCTTCTCTCGCTGGTCTTGTACACTGGCGCCAGGTAGCTCGGTCGCTGCGGAATGTCTGCTCTCTTACACGGCTTTAGCCATATCTGCAGTAAAGTGTTAAATAATCCTTCTCAGTTAAAAACAAGTAGGGAAGCAGTCTTGGCTTGGCCAAAGCATTTTGACATTGTTGGGCTTTTGTTTTGTTTGCTTTTTAACAGAAAGCCCTGAAAACCTGTTTCTTGTTTCCTCTTTCTTAGCAGATTGCTTCCTCCTTCAAAACATGCAGCACCAAGCTTCCTGACACTGTCGTTACTAGCAGAGGATTCTCAGCTCCTCTCAGACATCTAATTTCTATGTCAACATAAAACACTTCGATTCAATTAATGTTTGGGTTGGGTTTTTGGGGGTTTTTTTGTTGTTGGTTTTTTTTGGTTTTATTTTAAGAATTACCCTGTTACTTCCTTCAAGACTAGAACTTAAGGGTATTGCTATTCTACAGTATTTGTGGATACTAATACTATATAATGTCACGAAACTGAAGATACTAACCACAGGTACTGTGTCATAGAGGATTTTTGGATGAGATTCTTCTAGCTTCTTAGTTTGTCTGTTCCAGCGTGCTCCATCCAAGAACAATCCGTGAATGTAGACCCCTGAAATGAGTTGGAAAAGACAGTGTTACACAAAAGCTGGGTATGTCTTCTAGCTGAGCGCCAGCAGCCAGTGCATTGGCACTTTGCTCACTGTTGGTTGATCGTGCGGGGCTTCTTGGTAATTCTGCGTGTTCCAAGTGACGATCTCGGAGCTTTGAGTATGTCACAATTTTATACTGTATTACAATTTATGATGATTACAATTCTGTAAAGACTTATAAAGTTACACTAGGATATTGCTAGACATTTGATATCTAGCCTTTTTGAGTAACATAGGATAAAAGTCACTCCAAAGCACAGGACAGTTTTAGAGTTGCTATTATTATGAAGCTTTCTGTATGTACTATATATTGTCACCTTTAATATTTCCAAGCTTGGAGATAGGATCGTATAACTTGTCGTCACTACTTAGTCTTCACATTGTTTCATTGCTTATGTTTCAAAGTGCCACTTGCTTATACCTTTCTAAAGAGGTCCATTAAAGGAGTAAAGTAAAAAAAACCCACACCCATAAAATCTATAAATGTTTAAAAAACCCCTAAACATCTTTGCTTTGACATGACAGAATGACAGCTGTCTTTCCACTCTCCAGAAAAGATTAAATTACAGCAACACCTGGTTTTCATCAAACTTGCACCTTCTTGCTCTGTAGACTGAAAACTGTAGCTTCTAAAGCAAAAAATAAACCTGCCCCAACAGCAAAGGACTTGAGACTGACTGGATGTGGCTCTGCCAGGCAACCTGCCAAGCCCTCATTTCTACACAACTGCCAGTCAGACTGATCCTCAGAGAAGTATCAAAAAGGGTATTAAGAACAGTTCAGTTTAATTTGCCCTTTTTTCTGAGGAAGGGCAAGCTAACCAATGTATCTGCAACTGGATCCTAAGGTAAGTAATAAAGTGGTTTGATTAAAAAAAAAAAAGGCATTTCCCCCCTCAGAGCAGTCCCCTGTTGCACAGTGTGATCGTACCCATAGCGTATTTTTCTGGACATAGTTAAATTAGCATACCCAACTTCTCTACTAAATGTTTGGGTTTCTTTGGCTTAGGAAAATCTGCGTCTCCAGATACATATGGTAATGGAGTGAAGTAAAGGCGGGGGGGGGGGGGGGGGGGGGGAAGCAAGCTAGATATCACTTGAAAGTCTGATCTGTTGTGGGAAGTTCGGGGTGAGGAGTTTCCTCTGTTGTCATATTTGATATCTGCATGCTAATCCAGGAGGTGGACTCATCTCAGCAGTTCTAAAGGACTTAAAATAATATTTTGCCTCTTTACTCCTTGTGCATCTCATGGGGAGCGGTGCAATTGTGCATTTTTAGCTGAATTCATTTACTTAAATTGCGTAACTCTTGAGTGTGCAAATTACTGTTAACTCCTGAATACATCAACAAAGGCAGGTAACTGTGGCATGCATTTACCTACCATCTTCAGGAGCAATTTTGTATTCCTTGTCTTCCAGCACTTCATAGTCAAATTCTAGTAGGTCTATTGGAATGGTGTATTTTCTGGCATAGTTCTGCTGGGCACCTGTTAAGAAGGCTTGAGTGAAGAAGAATCCTGAAATCCAGAAGACTGGTGGCGTTCCATTTTCATACCACAGCTGCAGCAGAAGAGGAGAAAAGGAAAAAGAATGGGGTTTAGTTATCAAACTAGTTAGTTTAGTTATCTGTTGCAGAGAATTACAATGAAGAAACTAAGCTAGTTGTCTACTAGTAAGCAGTTTTCCTCCCAAGAAATAAAAAATCATCCTCATAGCTACGGGCAGTTTTCTGTATGGACAAGTTTAATTTCTGTCCTGGATTCTGTTTAAGAAATGGCACCTCTGTCCCTTACACATACTGCTGCCAGGCCTGCTGCAGATGAAGGTGGAAGTTCCTGAGGTGTGCTGACTGGGTGATGATGGGTGTCCGAAACCAAAGTAAAGGTTTTCCAGAAATGCAGATTTTGTGAGTAGCCTTCCAGACCTGAAATTTACTTTTACATACTCTTTTTGTTCCTAGATCTTTTGTTTATCTTGGCACCTGTTCTTAACAACAGGTATGGAGTAGGCAACTTGCTATGATACTGGTTTTCTTCAGTTGATTGAGATTACTAATCCACCAGAATGGTGCTCAGACTCCAATTATTACTCACTTAAAGTCAGGTTTGGCAATCTGCAATCTTACAGGTGAAGGAATCCCACTGATTCTCCCTAACTCATCCAGCTTTCTTCTCCAGCACTCTACTGAAATCCTGGTATTTGACTTACTTCAACACAAGATTTTGTGTTTAAATGTTTTCCTAATTCAAGTTTTCTCACTGGAAAAGAAACTCCACGGTTCTGTTTTAAATGAACCTCATTACCACCACCAGAGCCACAGTAAAGAGGCCCTCAGTAAAGTCGCTTCAGAAGGTCAGTTCTGTCATGCAGCACGACTGACATAGTGCAGCGCATGTGGCAAAATGTAGTGCTTCATTAGATGCTGTGATGTGCAAATGGCTGTACCAAACAGATGCACAAATGAACTGAACTTCACCTGTCACTTATTTAGTGGCAGCAATTCGTGTGTGTCTGCGCTTGTGGAGAAGTCACCTGACATCAGCAGACAAAAACAATAAGCAGCATTGAACAAATCTGTGTAAACAGGGTGTGCTCACCTGTAAAAACTTCAGTCGATTAAGGAAGTCAGTCACATAGCTGCCCAGAGGCTTGAGGCTTGGGTAGGACTTACTCATCCATAGTCCTGGAATTTTGCCTTTCAGAATGCTGTTTACCACCTCTTCCAGTTCAGCAGACATCACTACTAGCCCCTAAAAGAAGGAAGATGTCAAAACACTGTGCCTAACAGCCTTGCTCTAACAACTAAAAAGCAGCATAGCTCTTTGTCTAACAGATGTTATGAGCTCCTAGCTAAGCCAGACCGGAGCAACACTGCAAACAAGAATGGGCATAACGTATTTCATGAGAAACTACTGCGCTCTTCTGTCTGATCTGGTGGTTAGTCACTAGACTGGTCAGGGAGGTCTGTAGCCTCTTTTGCAGAAAACTGCCTGTACTGGAAAATTTTCCTTTGCCATCCTTCCTCAGAAACATGGTCTTCCCAGAGCACTTACAGGTTCTACTAACTGTAAATGCTCTTTTCTATTATTATTTAAAGTTTCTGCAAAACTACGACATTGCAGCATGTGCCTTATTCTGAAGTGGTCGACTTTTCAGCTTGTAGTTCGGCTTTAATGGGGAGATGGGCGCTGATGCCTCGTCAGCCTCAAGGGAAAATAGGATGAAAATTACCCAAACTGACTTGTCCTGCTTTTTTCTCTATTTTGCACAGCTATAGCTTTTGCTTCCTACTGAGAACAAACGTTGACTTTAGACGGTGATACCTGAACCGGAATCCTCACTGGCAGTAATTTACTGTTTGAGGTGCTGAGGAGCTCTGCTTTCATCTGTAAGAAACTGTGAGGTGCTTCAGTCTTTCATGCCAGTGAGGCAGAAAAGCAGATGTGGACGTAGTTCCTGCTTGTCTTACTTGGTAGCAAATCTGTAGTTAAAAACTTTCTGGTTTGGCCTCTCTACAGTGGGCCCAACACTACTATTACATTCTGGTTTACTCCGATGGCGTTTAAGATACAGGTCAATACGTCAATCAGTGTGGAATCCAGATTCTTTAAAGTTTTTGACTGACAGTGCTCAATCAGACTTCAGGGTCAGTTCTCTAAGGTACTTGTGTTTCTAGCGCAGAGTATGTGCCTTTAAAGGTTATCCTAGCTCACCTTTATTGCTTTCTGGATGTTGATACAGGAGTCTCGTATGGTCTGCAGTAACTTGTTAAAGCGTCCCATCTCTTGGACAAGCACAGTATTCATGCTCTGAGTGTAGGTGGTTGGGTATCGTTGCATTGCTGCTTCAGTGTCAAAATTCAGAGGAAGTTTGCTCAGAATGTCACCTGTGACTTCGTGTACAACTTCATCGGTGGATTTTGCACCACCACCAGATACCCGAGACTAGAGGGAAATTTGGATTTATTTTGAGAAAAAGAAAGAGGAGAGTGAGTAGTTAAACTGCAGAAAAATAGAGCTGTTATGAAGGCACTAGTTAAAAGATCATTACAGTTCCAGCCCTCTTCCCCTGTAACTGAAATTAATTTATTTCAGACCTACAAATACATGCCTATCGTTCTCCCCCCATCTCTGATGTCCCCATTTGGCACCACTGGCTGGCCAGGTGCTGCCAAACGGCACAGAGCAGTGCCAAGTTCTGTCTCGCTGTCCCCCTGTGTCCCTCTTGCTCTCTAGACTCTGCTCTTCACTTTTCTCATGAAGCTCACAGCAACTGTAGCATCCCTAGATTGTACCTGGCTTACAAACTGGACTGAAATTGGCCAAGAAGTTAAAAATCTTTTAAAGCTGGGGGGAACACAAGATATGCAAACAGACTGTACAGAAGCTATGTTTCCTTAGGACGACATTCAGGAAAAGTGAAAAAAAGCCTTAAAGATTCTTAAGTGGAACAGTAATTACACCAGAATGGAGGTAGAACACAATAAGGTAGAGTAAAAACTGAAAAAACTGGCCATACTAATGTGGAGACAGAGTAGAAAGTTCTAGTAAGATGGTGTGCGACGTTTTCCATACCTCTGTAAGAAGAATACTGTCAAATAACAGCTGCGTTTCTGACTGATCCTTGGTAATATCAGCATTTGCGTTCATTCCAAATATCTCTGGGGAAGGATTCAGTGGAAGCGTCTTCGTATATTCAATATAGCTTTGGTACTGAAGAAAGGAAAAAAAAAAAAGAGAGACACAGAAACAGCCAAATACCCCATGACAGGCCACAAGCTCTGTCTCAAAACCACTGCAAATGTTCCTAGTGTAACAAATACAGAGTGTAAACTAATATAAAAGAAAACACGGGCTGACTGTGCCTCACAAATTCCTTTGGTCCATCATCTTACCCTGAAATCAGGATAATTTTTGACAAAATTCTGACAGCTGTTGGAAATTCTCTTACAAACTAAGATACCTAGTGCAAGGTGCTGCAGCCCCTTTCTGGGCTGCTCAGAAGGTGTTTTGCTGATGTGTAACGTAACTCTCCCATGTGATAAATTAAGGTGATTACTATGACCTTTTTGCCTCCAGCAGATACAATCAACTAATTCATTTGTGCCTATTTTCTAATGCTTTTCAGCTGGCTGAGTTTCTCCCCTGCTGGCCCCTAAGCCTGCTTTAGGGGCCTACAAGGAAGCTGGGGGGGGACTTTTTACAAGGGCCCGTAGTGACAGGACAAGGGGTAACAGGTTTAAATTGAAAGAGAAGAGATTTAGATTAGATATCAGGAAGAAATTCTTCCTGGAGAGGGTGGTGAGGCACTGGGACAGGTTGCCCAGAGAAGCTGTGGATGCCCCATCCCTGGAAGTGTTCAGGGCCAGGCTGGATGGGGCTTGGAGCAACCTGGTCTAGTGGAGGGTGTCCCTGCCCATGGCAGGGGGGCTGGAACTAGATGGGCTTTAAGGTCCCTTCCAACCCAAACCATACTATGCTTCTGTGCTGACTCACAGAGGCCAAGTCAATTTAGTTGGTAGTAGCTGGGGTGGATGACTTTTCTACATCATTTCCGTTTCTTAGAAGTCACTGAAACAAGTTCTAATAGAACATGAGATTAAGCCACAAAAGTGAGCAGTAAGCACTGAGGCACAGATCAATGCCAGCAAAGACAGAGCTATTCCTTAAAAAGGTAAGTTGTTGGTAATTCCATTGTTCTGGGATACTTACATCTCCCTCAGGAGGAGCAAAATAGAGGCCACTGGGATCAAATTTGTAATCTGCATTTGTGATTATTTCTGAGGAAAAGAACATGTTTAGAACACTACGGAGCGTACGCCGATCCCAGTCATCAGTGACTCTGCCACCATAATTGCATTCTCCAGTCATATAGCGAAGAGCATCATACGGCACCTCCTGAAATAAAGCAAGGTAATGATCGGAACTGCAGGCTTGCACCTCTCTGGGCAGCCATAGTGGTATTGTGATTTATTCTGAGATCATTCAGAATTCTCCCTGGAGAGTTTAAAAGCTATTATTTACTTCTGCTAGTTCATGCTTGTACCATTGTTCTGCCAGTCTTCAAACACGAATAATCATCCATCAAGTCACGCAGCATTGCTTCTTTAGAACGGCACCAAAAATTTCCATAGAAATGTAGCTGGAACTGCCTGCATACAGGTTTATGAAAAACCATTCCAAAATTACCTGCACTTGTTTGGCTATACATCTACAATACTTGTATGCTGTCACAGGGCCACAGCTATGCCCATACATTTAATTTATATGTTTTAAGAAAATCAAGTATGTTTGAAATCTTGAGGTTGGGAGAAGCTGGACTCCTCTTAGTGCATATTGAGAGTGACAAGATAGAAGCTACTTACAGGAAGTTAGGGCAAGAGTGAGTGTTCACTGAAAATGGGATAAAGCAAACCAGTTGAAAAAAGTACCCAGAAATCTGTTTACTATGCACAAGTTACTATCAGGAAAAAAAAAAAAGAAACACCCAAAACTCACAAACTGCTTCCCTCTCTGCTAGGCACAACCTTTAGTCATATAAGGGGAAAACATCCCACTCAGGCCCCCCCTTTGCACTCCACAGGAACGGAAACACAGACCTTCACAAAGTTGCTTTCTCATGCTGAATCCCTCCTTACCTATTAACCACACTGATAAACACTCCAGGCTGGCAGTGGTTTGAAAATAACACCCGCTTCCTGCCCCCAGCCATAGCTTTAACTGATTCTGGCTACAGAGGGCTGCTTAGGAAGCTGGAACATAAAGAAATGTCATGTATTGCTAGTGAATTAGAGAGGCTTCTATGACACACTGCCTAGCTCTGCAAACAGGGACAGAAACGTCATCTGCCAAACTTCCAGAAACAGATCAAGGGCGTTACTCATCTGTGACAGTGCAGGGTCTAATATTATTACCGAGTAAATCATGGGTAGAAATTCAGCGGTTTAGTACGCTATTTTACACCTTGCAGTAACATTGCCAAGAGCTGAATCCACAGCTCCCGCCCAGACACAGGGTAAGGTTCCAAAGAACCGCGCAACTACATGGAAGAAATACTGCTCTATTTTCCAGATCTTCCAAATTGTAACCTGAAAGTTTCCCACATCAGTTTCATGGTACGCTAACCACTTTAAATGAATGGGGTTAGCGCTATTGCAAGCAGACCTTGGCTTCTGCTTCACTGCCCCCAGTTAACTCTTTCATGGCAGCACTCAGCCTCAATTGGTACATGCACTGAAAGTCCTGGAAAGCGCAAGCAAGGACCACTGTGAGAGATTGCTGTACCTCATACTGGTCGAGGAAGATGTGCAGCTGCTGCACGCTGATGCGCAGGTCGGTCTCATTGAACTCATATGGAATGTTCCAACCCAACGGCCCAAAATTCCGCCTTTCCTGCACCAGTGCGTGGAAGAAACAGAGGCCGTACAGCAACGTCTTGAATTCAGCCTTAAAACAAAATGCAACACCGTTAACAATCATAGTTAGGTTAGACCATTTCATTTTTTCTCATGTCCTGCACAGCAGTGCTGTCTCTGCATCACTCAAAAGCCAGTATCTCCTGCTCCAGTAACAGACTGTTCATGAGCCAGGAGTAGCTTTTCTTGATACAGAAAAACCTTCAGCAGGAAGTCATTGAATTGTCATAAGCATCAATTCTAAATATTCTCTTAAACCCTTGTGAACCCTCAAAGCAATTTCATATTTAAAGCTCTATAGCCACATGTATGTAATACATGACATACTCAGCTGTGTATTAGAACATGTACCTGTGAACTTATTTTATACCACTGTTTACACAAGATTTCGCCCCCCCCCCCCCCCCCCCCCCCCCATCAAGATCGATTTCAGGCCTTTAAAGAAAAACTTTAGGTAGGAACTTTTGTTTTGTTTTTCAATTGAGAACCATTTAGCAAAGCATATGACCTCATTTAGAACTACATTAATTGCAGAAAATCTAAAATATGCTTGCAAACAGACATCTAAGTATGAAAAGAGTGGTTTAGATTTTTCTCAGTCTTACTGTGGGCAGTTTATTTTTCTGACTAGAGAACTACTATTAACGCCATACCACTAATCCCAATTGAAGAAGTAGGAGGCTAGCAAGAAAATAAAAATTACATTTACTTCCCTATGCCAGCAATCAGTTGGTGTCATTGCAGGGTAAGATAACTGTTTAACTCGGGAGGTTTTGTTCCCCCAGAGCATACGTACAGAGTCATCAGGCTCTGCTTTAACTGAAAGTTACAATACAACATTACTAACAGGTTTTCTGCAGCT
The DNA here is from genome assembly GCA_027574665.1 of Rhynochetos jubatus. NCBI lineage: Eukaryota > Metazoa > Chordata > Aves > Eurypygiformes > Rhynochetidae > Rhynochetos > Rhynochetos jubatus. The sequence goes on from CM050654.1 coordinate 12,686,332, forward strand.
GTTGAAGAAGTCAGGATCAGATATTGGATCCATCAGGTACGAACGAATTATATTGGCCCGTAAACCCTTTGGGGCTTCGTTAGTCATCTTCACTCCATTCTGAAGTACAGACACTGGGAACGTGGCAGATGGGTAACTGGTGAGCCAAATGCGGAAATCGGGATGTGTTGTGTCAGGGTTTAGCTCCTGCAATAAATACATAAAAACCAGGCAGCTGGAAGACACAACAGGTTAACATACACCTCAAGTGTTACTAGCAAAGCAATTTTTTTTTGTCGGAAAATATATCAGTCTAAAGTTTAATTTCTTAAATGCTTATATGTGATTCAATAAAACTCAGTTACGAATGACAGCTTCCATCCTACAGCTGACGTATTTTTATTCCAAGTTTCAGTATTTTGAACTAAAACTTGTTCTCTCTGTGCATGTTTGTGGAATACATGAACGAAACCAAGTGCAGGCTCTGACCCACAAAAGCGATGGAATTCACACTTGGCCCATTTACTGTCACACAGCTCTTCTGGGAAGGGCTGTGATAACAATATGCACACATCAGTGTCGTGGTTTAATCTCGGCTAGGAATGAAGTACCACACGGCCACTCGCCCACCACCACCCCCCCTCCAGTGGTGGAGGAGGGTTGGAGGAAAGGACAAGGAAGCTTGTGGATTGAGATAAGAACTATTTAATGATTGAATATAAATGAATAAAATAGTGATAGTAATAATATTAACAATAGTACTAATAACATGTAATGAAAATAAAACAATTGATACAATTTCTCACCACCCGCTGACCGATGCAGAGTCAGGTACCGGGTAGCAAGAGTCAGAGAGTCCGAGAGCCAGAGCCCGACAGCGATTGCAGCAGAGTCCAAACGAGCCCCACAAGCGACAGCATGACTGAGAAATCCAACCGACTCACCAACTGACTAACAAACACACAAACAAACGAGCTAAACGAACAAGCTACCTATGCGAAGAGACTATGGTCCCCTGGACTACCCCTGACTTATATACTGAGCATGACGTTCTGTGGAATACTCCTTCACTCAGCTGTCTGAACTGTGTGGTTGTGAACACTTTATACTGCAGCAGGCAGAAGGAAAAGGACAGAATCAGCATATATCAGCCCCTTACATAACGGGAATCACTATGAAGTAGGCTAAGATAGCTTTTCATGGATCAGACATTCCTTCAAATTGTTTAAAAGAAGGAAATAATACTTATTTTTACCTCACAGACTCTTTCCAGTATTGGCATCCATGAACTCGCTAGATGGCAATTCTGCAGAACTATCCATGTTCCTTCCTTTACTGCCTTCTCTATCATTTTCATGGCTATAGGGCCTTGGCCTTGACCAAGTGACAGAGAACTAAGCTTTGCACCACCGTATCCCTGTGTACAGAAAGCATATTGTAAGTCAGAATAATATTGCATAAATACACTAAACCTTCTGGAATGACAGTTCACATCTATATGTATTCTTGAAATATTTAATGTACAATATATTTAAAAATACAGTTTAAATCATTTTTTCATGTCATTCCAGTTCCTCTTATCTATTTTCCAGTGAAAAACTTCAACTACACATCCATTTAATCCAGAAATGTAGAATTATGACAGTTTCAAAATACTCCTGAAAACAGTATACTCTTTAAGGATGTCAGACAACTGCTATAAAATGCGGGCTACGTTTACAGCTTGGTGGTTGGAGCCTTGAAGGATGTCTGTCATTCAGCACAGAATTATGACAGAATACTCCTCAGGAAATACAAGAAATACGCCCTACCAGAAAACAGCAACCTTCTAGGATTATAACAGTACTCTTCTTCATAAGAACGGATATAGGCTGTTGGAAACTTACTGGTTTAAATGCCATAATAATGACAGTCAAAGCTAACGAATATCAACATTTGAATTCTGAGGTGTAGAAGCCACCCAGGATCCCAAGATCCTCTACTACTACAGTGTTTTTTTCAATTAATATATTACACATAATTCTTATTATAAAAATAATATTTTCAGACAAGATTCCTAACAATGGTTTAAATCATTATGGTTTTTCACCCAATTTTCCATTTTCCACTTGAGATTACACAAACTGATTAGTTAGAGATCAATTTTAGCATGGTTTGGGCAGTTAAAAGCAGGTTTTAGAGCTTACTTGGGCATTTCAACTTTTAATTAAATGTAAGTTCCTTGCTTCATACAAACATACACACAGGCACACACACACACAAAAGCATCAACTATATTAAAAAAGTCTGGAGATACTAACATACCTGATCATCAGCAAATTTAAGAAGGGCTGCCATGGGGTCAGCACCAGGAGAAAGTATAAATATCAGTGGAGCACAAGAGTGACTATCAGCAAATGCTTCTGACAAATCAAATGGGGGTGGCTCAATAAATGGACGTCCCAGGTTATGAATGATAAATTCCTGCACCATTGGTATTATCTATAAAAAAAAAAGGAAAAATAGAATCACAATGTCCTATTTTTGCCTAAGCATTAACACATATTACTCTAAACATTTTAATATAAACTTCAAGGACAGTATTGCTGCATTTAAAATTAGATACAAGTACAATCCCAGAGGAATCACTGTTGAAATCAGAACTCCTATGCAAATGATCCTTAAGATCATTTCTGTCACTACATCTGGACAGACTGATGTGCTGCTAGAAGAATATAGATATTTTTCTTCACTTACTCCATCTGTATTATGGAGATTATTTCAATTTTCCAGTCTTATAATGCAACACCTTTCATAGGTGTTAACACCTTGGCTTGGAAAACTGCTGTGTACAGCAGACTGGTACACATCGGTGTTTAAACTTCCTACTGAAGTTAACCGGGCTGCTTCCCAAAACGACAGACAGTTTATAAAATGACAGCTTAATGCTTTGATTCTGTAAGCCCTTACACATACAATTCTTTTAAGTATCACCGTTTGTTTCATCTCTGGACACGCTAGAATGTTTTACAAGAAACACCTCCCTTTAAGGAAATGCAGCAGTATTTGCAAACATGATAGGAAGACTTAATCTCTGAACACGAAATTCAAGCAATACTAAAGGTTTCAAAGAACAATGTTGATCACTTTGGTCACAATCAGTATACTACTTTTTAAAATGTTATATGTAAAATTACTGTATTCATAAGCAGGGTTTTTAACTTGCATTTTTGACATTTCAATTATAACATTTGTAGCTTTCATTCTGCATTACCATAGGTGCTTTCAGTTCATAAACATGCAGTGTGACCAAGGACACAGAATGGGACAAGGGCGGAAAAAACAGTTCCAGTAGCTTCACCTCTCTTGATCATCCTGCTCACAAGCTCACCTGTGGTTTCACTTACTTTAAAACTTACCCTGCTTTACAGGTGCAATGTGTCACCAATGAGTATAATGCTTTAAATCTGAGAGCAGGAAGGACGCCCTGGGCTATACTACCTACAGGCTGTATAGATGGAGAAGCTCTTGAAAGAGCTTGGCTTGGCTTCCAAGCTCCTGAGTGATTTTAAGGATATGTATGAATATGAGAGTCGTTTAAAAACTTTCACAAACTGGCCTTTTACAGAGAACTGCAAATGCACTCCGGAGAATGTAAGTCTGAAAATGGACATTTTGACTATGCCTTGTTTTGATATACTGTTCCTGAATGTGAAGTCATTGTTAAGTATATTAATGTTCAAGAAGAGTTGTGAGCTTCTACTAAGCCTGAAGATGATGAAAAGTTGAATACTCCTAACTTTCCTCTGTTTCCCACTCAGACATACTGTGGTAGGATGACTGGCTTCTGCATGTTCGCTAGTCTAGCCACAGAATTGGATATAAGTGTTTTTGGTGGGTTTTTTTCTTCTCTTGTCACTTAAAAGTTAATTTCTCGTATTAGGAAGTCTTTCTGATTGCAAACTTTTATTCATTAGAAAAGAAGCCTACTTTTGAAGAAACAAGTACACAGCCAGCAGGAAGGATGAAGTAGCATAGTGATCACTACTTAAAATTCAGAAGCTGAAATTACTTGAACTTTAGAAAACATAATGTTAATGTCCCTGCAGGCTTTCACTTGAGCAGTAAAAAAATCCACCTGTCTTCTACTTTGGCACACACGTGAAACTCCCAGGCTGGGTCTCAGATGAGTCACACTGCGAGAGTTATCTGGGAAGGTGTGATGTTTGTAACAAACAAACTTACTTAATTTGGGGCTTCTGACCAGATCTGTTTCTCTGTCACTTTAGAATCACAAGTTAAAGATGTAGCATTTTCCTCATATTTTTTATTTAAATTTAAAATCTATGCTTTTTTCTCTGAAAATATTCTTTAAAGCCTTGGCTATGGCAGATCTTGCACTGCTACTGAAATACCTGCGTAACACGGCATCTACTAGACATTATCTGGTAGAACAAAGCTACTCCAGTAGCCTGCAGATACCACAGCTATGCAGAAATCTGTTCACCATTTGTAGCCTATTCCTTGTTCCTTTACTAGCTGCTTGTTTACCTGCTTGCAGTCCTTACACTTAGAATTTATTTTTCAGCCTGATCTGTGCTGATACACACTGTGGGGAAAGGCAGAATTTGCAAGCTCTCAAACAGCTTGCTGATGTGACCATGAGCAGTATTGGATAAGGCTCTAACCTTCTACACTGTCACCTGTAGATGGCAAAGGCGGGCTTTGTCCACTGTCCAAATGCAAGTGAACCAGACGTGGCAAAATGTTTCTTTTGCTTGATAGAACTGGAGGGCTGGGAACCAAACGATGACCCATGGTAAGCACAGATGTAGCAATGTTCTTGAAGTATTCCTCCAAACACCTTTGACAACATCCCTTTACTCATAAAATTACTAATTTCTCTGTAACGTTTCACAAAACAGAAGCCTACCAAAAGTTTCTCTTACCCATTAATCTTGAAATAGTTTGTAATTTGTTAATTATATCCCACACTATTCTTCATAGTTTTCATTTTGCCTCTAAAGAGAATAGTTTTGATTCAAAAAAAGTAGAAAATAGTTTCAACATTGTAAACTCAATCTGAATCTTCCCTTCTGTTTTCTTGCCTCACAACTAGCTTTTATCCGAGATCCGCTAAAATCTATTTCTTGTTTTCTCTGATACTTCTCCTACTGATGGACAGTAAAAGTATTAGAGACCCGTCCAGATTTCTTCATCTCTTGAAACATAACTTCCATGGGTTTAATATCTGTTCTTATTCTGCATTTATGCTGCAGGGAGGAACACACCAAACGCCACAGCTGTGGCTTTTTATCCCTTACTAAGCCCTTGGATGACTTGACAATGGAGGAGTACTACATGCTGGAGATGACGCGGCTGCGAACCTTCCTTGTAAGTCTTAACCAAATAATCTGAAGAGTCAAAGCTAGAATGTAAACAGCAACTTCCATCTGTAAGCTTCTCAAGCATCAGCAAGGAGTGATTGTAGAACATGACTTATTCTGAGGTAATGATTTACATGCACCTAAACACTCCTCAGTGTAGTCTATTGTCTAGCTTTTGAAAGAACACCCGTTTCCTTTAGAAATGGCTTTCCAACAACTCATTACAGCAGAAAAAATATCTTGGGTGAAATAACCAATCAATTCACAAAGCCCTACTATTAGCAGCTCTACCTTTCTTTGGAGGGATGAAGAACACGTGAAAAGACAAAATTTGACCAGATCATTGCTTCACATGCTCAATTTTACATGTAAATCAAACTTTCACGCTTAAAAAGCCCATTTAAAAGTTTCACAGTTATATAGTTTTACCCCTGCCCACTTACAGGACTTCATGCATGCCACAGTGTTGACACACAAAAGTACACAAAACTGAGCTGCTCCATCAAGATCAGCTGATCTTTGATATGACCCCTAATCCTACCGATAGTAAGAATCAAGTTCCTGGATGATGCACAGTAAAGGTTCTGCATCTTACTTCCTCGTGCCTTTGCACAAATAAGAACTTTACCTTGCCGACAGTGTTCCATACTGAAAATATACCTGGTGATTATCAAGGTTAATTAAGTTCCCTATACAACAGGCTAAAATACATAAAAATAAGATCACAGGCCATAGTGGGAGCAGTCTGATCTCTTAAAAGGTGAACTATAAGTGAGAAGATAATGTTATCTAACCTGAACAGCAAATGATTTAGAGCAGTGTTCCAAGCAGAAAAGGGGTCTTGGCCAAAATAGTACTTTATTTCAAAGTGTAGTCTATCGAAAACTTGAGGCAGCTTCAAGTGGGGACAATCTGCCCCCAAGAATATTGTCACCAATAGTTTGGAGGGCTTTAACGCACTAGGGCTGGTCTAGAGCATGCTGCCATCTTGAAGCACCAATATCCTAATGCATCCTGAGAAGCAAGAACATGCCTCTTCACAGAAGAAAATCAACCTGGTCTCCCTCTGTGATGCTATTTAAAGCACAGCTAAGCAGTAGGCTCCCAATGTACTTCAGAAGTATACCAGACATTCCCAAAAGTCGTCACTGAACTGAGCCCTACTGGCAAGGCTGGCGGAGGAGATTCAAAATCCGATCGGGATACGTGTGTGCAGTATCTGCTAGACTGGTCTGCACCATTCAGGCAGCAGTATTGCTGGCCACAGCCACAAGTAGATCTCTCAGCTAGAATTAGTAGCAGATCAGTGGGTTTCTGAGGATCTAAGTTTTATGGTTGAAGTAGACAGTTTAAATTGCTCAACTGAAAGTCTCAATCTTTTGCTTTGCTTTAAGTGTAAAACTGGCAGAAGCATAATAAAATCTTTTGAAGAAGAAGTCACCGCAACTAGGCAGCGTCTTGTGGATAACTTTGTCTCCAAGCACCAGTATACACCGCCACTGCCAGTGCTTGTCCATGCTGATCCATCTGCCCAACGTGCTGAAAGCTCATACTGCCAGTCAAAAAAAATCCAGGAGAAGTGAAATGTAAAGTCTGACTCTCAAAGTTTCTCTTTATATGGTAGAAACATTCATAGTTTTCTCAGTACTAAGATAAAGCTGAACCGTTGTGTGAGGAAGTGCAGAGAATTTCTTTCATAGGCTCTCTGGAACAGAGTTCATAACTGTTTATACTAACTCCTATTTTTCACAATGTGCTTTGTCATATGGCTCAGTGTGGACTAGTAGGTGTAGTCTCACTGCCCTGTGAACATATGAAAAATGTCTAAGCAAATACTTGTATTCTGGTTTTTAGTAGGTTGACTTTTTTGGAATAAAGATTCACAACTGTGAGCACCTACTGTGACCTGTGCCACGTTCAAGCCTTACAGCTAGACAGATTCAAATCAGAACAGTTCTGCTTCAAAACACTTTCCATAGAACAGAAGGGATGTGTATCTGCAATAATTGTCGCCTTTATTCACCTACATTATCCACACTCCTCCTCAACACTAAATTATCTTCCTAGATCACACAAAATTTACCACAGATAGTGACAGCCATCAGAAAAGTTACATAAGCAAAAATAGCAGGTGTACTGAAAAAGGAAAGCTACAAGGTTTGTAAGACACTCTCAAGGAGGAAGAGCAAGGGGTATTTTGGTGTGTATGCTCTAACTTAACAAAAGCTCAAGGACTACCCTCCTGTTTTATAAATTTCAAACTTCCTGCTTTTTTTGCAATCTCATTAATTCCCATTTTCCTTTGTGATAGACCATGGTAGAATGGTTGTATACAACCAAGATGAAATGCATGTTTGCAAATACTTTTGGTTTCTAAGATGAACAAACCTTACTGAATAAGGTGAAAGTTTCATACATACTTTGTCCGGTCTCAGGCAGCGAATGAGAAGCATCCTTTGGAACTCTCCCAAGTTGTCCTGCCACTCTGCAGGAAAATCCTCATGCTGGGGATCCTAAAAACAAATGTGTTTCAACATTCTTTAAAGCATTTAGGAATTATCTGTAGTGAGAGTAAATCACCTGTTAACATATCAATCAATTATGCTTTTTTAAATTAATCTACATAAATGGGATTGACATGCTTAAAGCTTTCTAAAATGAAAAACTTTAAATACATGTTTATTTAAGAAGCTTCTCTTACAGCAGATTATAGTATTGCATAAGTGTTTAGAAGATAACCTAAAGTTCTTCTCTAGAAAGTGGAGAAGGAATGAGCTGAAGTAATCCTGAAAATGCACTTAACCCCCCACTTGCTGTTAGCACTGAATTATGGTGTCAGTCTTCAGTATTACAATGTCAGTGACAATCACATTACAGTATTACATGATAACTATGCATTAGGGTGTATCTGAATGCGGAAAATGAGTGCAGGAAAATACGAATTGGAAAATCAAGTCAAAGAAACTTTAGCTTGTAAATGCCCTATGAATAAACCAGCTGTTACGCTGTTGCTGCAGCTATCAGATTGGGAACAGCCGGGGTTGGGTGGTGTGTTAACTTATTCGACTGAAGTACATGCCAGCAAGGTATACCTTCCTGGAAACTGGTATTACAGCTCTTCTGTAACCTCTTAGGCTTGCCTGTAGAGGGTTGGGCACAGAGGTATGCAGACAGACCTGCACAAACTGCATTCTGAGCGACTTCGATTTAGCAAATTGAAGCACCATGGAGCTTGTGCTCTGCTAAGGATCTGAAGCCTGGCTCCCTCCTTCCCCAACTTCTAGGCACTTAGCTTCAGATCAGTATGCAGGATACTGCATTATTTTTGTATTAATACATGGGAAGAACAGCTAGACTCAACAGGTGTTATAGAGGTACCTAAAAATTTGCAAGCTTCTGGAAAGCTGAGTAAATTGGGAAACACTGAGGAGTGAGGGCTGCACTTGTGAAAAATCCTAACCCTGAAAATTCATAGAAGAAAGTAACAAATAACCACAAGAAAATTAAGTTTTGAAAATAGCAGATAAGCAGAACAAGAAGCTGACCAAGCAGATCAAAAAGGAACTAAGTAACAGGATATGGGAGAAAAACAAATGCTGCTCCAACAAACAAAGGGAACTTTGAAGGCCAAATTATCACCTTATATGGAAGGGGAACTTAACATTCAACCAGTGGGCACCATAGGAAGACCACTAGAGGCTTTGGAAGACCCTCTAAAGACCCCTGGAGACCCTTCTTCATGGAATGTGTGCTTGCACAGGAGGGAAATGAATATGATAATTGGCTCCCAGAAAGATAATGAATATATGTAATTATTCTAAGAAATGTGATGACTATGTATGATAAGCAGAGTATAAATGTACAGCTAGGATAGATGTTGGGTAGACATGGTAGGAGGAAATACCCCCTGTGTCCCCAGCTGTTAATAAAGCAATACCATCTTTTTAACACATACAGTGTTGGGGAGATTTATTCCATTATTTTGTTAGCACACTGAAGACAGCACTGAGTTGTGACACTCTTCCAGAAACTTTGCTTCTCCATGCAATGTATCTAAGTTTAAGATAAATCAGCCAGCTGGAGGAGAATTAAGGTTCAGTCCCTTACTCCAAAATACGCAATACAGCTTTAGACAAACTACATGGAATGCTTGAACTGGGGAGTTGAAGTCAGGTCTTCCCTATTTCTGGAAGCAACCTGATCTACAACAGTAGTAGGAGGAAAGTGCATCTCATGCCTTTGAAAAACATTCATATTCAAAGTGGCTCAAGCAACACTGATTTTTGTGCCCTCTCTAATGCACATGCATGAAATGGCTCTTTATTTGTGTATCACTAACAAGACAGGAAAAAGAGCTGGTTGCATATTATTTGGGATAAACTATGCTGGTAATAAAAATAGAGCTCTCAAATCTTCCACAAGACCCATTACTAGCACTTTTGAAAATTCCAGTGGATTCACAGAAAAGTACTTGTATTAGAACTACACAGGTAATGAAAATGTTTTCACATAACAAGTAAAAGGCATAGCAACTCTTCTATATCAGGACACTAGTAGATAATGGCATTCCTTTTGATCTAGCACTTCAGGAACCTTCAGTTACTGAAACTTGACTTCAGTGTTACTGTTTCTTAGACTGATACCTGAGATTCTATAGATCTCATTTTATTGAATGCCACTTAAATGAAGGAATTCGTTTATTTCAGTTTGGCTGTGTGAATGCACACATCGCTATCGCACACTTCCTGAACCTTTACTTCTGAAAGTCAGCACCTTTGATTTACATGAGGCATTGCTGAAAGAAGTCGTAATCTCAAAGTGCATAATGAAGTAGTTCCCTCTCTCAGTCTTTTTTCCAAATGCTATCCATTTCCCTGTTAATTTTCTAAGTGACCATTTCCCAAAGAACTAAAGCCCTCAACTCGCTGTATCTTTTTGTAAATGCTCAGTGACAGCTTTATCTCTGTTACTTGCCTGTTTGCTGTAATCTGGACAACTGAAGGAGCTGCAGCTGCTTAGTTTCTTTACTGTCTCTCATTGTACATCTTATGCACATTTTCAACCAGAAATCCATTCTTTTCCTCTCTGCATACTTTGAACCCATTTGTTAAATAGAAGGGATTGCTACATTCTTGACATTCACAATGAATAAAACACACAATCTCTTTGAAATGGGTGTAAGAAGTCCTGGGCCATTTGACTGAATACTGGTGATAAATTTTCATCATTTGAGTTAACAGTGAGTAAAGCGCTTCAATGGACTAGCACAAATGGACAGTGTTATCTGAACATGGAAGCAGTTATGGTGCACGCAGGAAAGAAGGATAACTTTTAAAATAATTTCTTCAGGAGGTATGTGTACAATGAGCACTTTGCATATCAAGAAGCAGAAGGGTGGGAGTATGATAGAATAAAAAAAGGAGTCAATAGTAAGATTAAAGATTAAGCAAGTGTCCAAACGTGGAGGAGTAAAATTCATCTAAAGAGCTTAGATTTTAAGGAAACAATGATGAAGTTAGATAAAGACAAAGTCATTCATGCATAAATCATGAGGTCACTGTCAGAGTTGAGAATAGAATGGTTCTCATGAATCCCACTCTCATTTCTTTACATGGCAATAATTGGGTTTTTACACTTATCCAAGAAAGCAACATGCTACGTAACAGCATGCAAAGGCACCCTCAGTGCACAGTAAACAAACGTATAGACTGACAAGAGACAGTGGTTGCCTTAATTTTAGCAAATTTCACTATCACCTCACCACTCCATGTTTTGTTGCCTCTCTTCACCCCCAAATTCAAGTCAGATCATGACTTGCTATTCAGAAGCCACCTGACAAATTGGCAATAACCTACTACTACACAGCATTTGCTTAAATATTGACATCCATATATGTTAGAACATACCATGTGAAATGACAGCACTTTCTTTTGCCTGAATAAGTATTTTCAGTGTGCTAATTAGCTCATGAATGCAAGCAATCAGGAATGTTAACATACCAAGCTGTCATACAGCAATTTCCATCCATCCTTCAGTCGCATAAAATCCTCACGAATGTTTGTGAAGCATGGCAAATCATCTATTCGACAAATTTCATCCCACGATTTTGGAGGAAGCCAGGTACAAGGATTAGAAAAGGGATTGTCCAGACCTATGCCTCCAGTTAACAGAAATTTCCACTCATTCTCCTGAATCTGCAATGAAGAACACTGCTCTCAGGACTAAATAAAGAAGATCGAGTAGCTTTAGTACATTATGTAGGAAATCAGATAAATGTATTGAATTATTGCATTAGTTGAAAAAGCTTCTATACAAATACTAAAAAGCTTGTTTCCAAAGTATTCAGTGTCTGCTTTTCACTTAAACATGAATTTAACAAATCAAACCCACTAAGATATGAGCCAATTTAAAGATTCATCTGCATTCCTAGCTTGGGTAATAAACAGTTTTAACAGATTAGATTTTAAACCCATTCTTTAAATCCCAAAATGTTGAAGGAAAAAATTACTGGAATTTTTCAGGCAACCAGGCCTTTTGCAACGTTTTCCTATGCATGTCTAAATATGAAAAAGAAATACCAGCCTATTACATTTTTTATTCCTTTCTCAGTAGTCCTTTATCTCAAAATTCCTTTGATGGCTTGAATTTGTAAATGGAAGTCCCTCTGAATGGGAGAATAGTGGTCCATGATTATTACTGTCAGTTCTTGAAAGAATTCACTTCCCAAATATAAAAATATCAAAAGTTTCTAAAATTTTAAATGTTTTCATTTTACCCTGAAAGAAACAACCCCAAGCAACCGTTTTACAGACGCTATGGTTAAAATGCATGTATTTCATTATGAGTTTAAAAAATACTGTAAATGCTTTTAAAAGAATTACTAGAAATTAATAGCATTCAGTTAGCACAAGTGTTTGAACTTGAGGAATTCTGTGCAAAAATAAGCACGTTTAGCACCTTAAATGAAAAAGATGAGTAGTTTCTTGAATTAATGGTTACAATTAATCTTGATATGCTCTCAGACACGTTACAGTAAAATTTTGCAAAGTGTTCATTGTAAGAATAACCTATGCTGGGCTTTGGTTTAAGGAATGTTTCGAAAAACTTATCTCAGTTTTGTTATACTTGTTATATATTTATTTTATTCTAGAGAATCTTTTTTGATGCTTATAGTTGCTTATTAAAATGAAAATAAAACACAAAAAAAAGGTTTAAGTAATGTAATTATACATAAACTTATTTTTCTATTCTTATCATGTATGTTCCCATTACTCATAGTTTATATATGCAGTTTAAACATAGCCCATCAAACTGCAAATTACTTTTAATTACTGACCAATCCTTCATATTTCAGGAGATTCACAGTTAGACAAAATGAGAACAGCAGCTTGTCCTTTTCAAAGAGGGAGCGACAAACATTGACATAAAGTGAGTAAGTAAAATGATCCTTGAGATTCTTCAACCTACAGGTGTCAGAAAAAGAACAAGCTTGCATTAATATCACTCAAGTGTATGCACTCTGGAAACCTTTTACAGAACTCTCCAGTCAATTACCCCAAAGCAATCATTACATGCATGTACCATTTTGTCAGCAAAAATTCGTATTTTCCTTAATACTCTATACAAATATGTTTCAAACTGTGATTTATTATCAATAGTTTCCTTTAAATACAAAGCAAGGAGGCCGTCAATTGTTTTATGAAGGTTTAAGTTTGAATACAAAGAAAAGTCCATTTGGGGGGTTAGAAATGCAGCGTCTGAATTTGCACTGCTTCAAATACTACTTTCAAGATAGTAACAAAGATGTGGAGAGGTGCTATGGCTTTTTTCCACCTACCTAAGTCACCAATCCCTTGGCTGGGAGCTATACTGAGGGTATTTCTGCAGTTCTGACATGGTGATCACTCAGGAACCTAAGTATAATCTATTATAATTGAAAAGCAGAAAGCTTTTGACAGAAGATCAAGACTGACAGCAAGCTATGTTGTTTGATCTGTCTCTCTTTCAGTCTTGTGTTTCAATCTATTCTTGTTTTATTCCATTCAGCTAACAAGAAATGGACCATTTTAATAATAATAATATGGTAATATAAAAATGCTCCTGTTTTTTAATCAGCATTTTTTAAGTCCTTGCAAAATTACTGATTCCTCATCAGTTAAAGAGATATAGATACAATTTATACTCAAAATACCAACACAAAGATGGCCATGGGACAAAATGTAAACCTCTGTTACAGAAGTAACATGGTTTGCATGAGAAAAGAATGATAAAAAAACCCCCTCATCATAGAGACTGTAGTAAAAAAATGTCTGACTAGTGAAGACAGCCCAAGACAAATGATCTGATGTGAATTATTAATCTACAGAGAATTTTCTGAGATTCTGGGCAAAATTATCAAAATCATTCCCTGGGAATGGATACTGTCAGCTGGGATTCAGGTCCTGTATCTGTATTTCTGCTGACAGAAAGGTTCTGAATCAAAATAAGATTATTTTATTTATAGCTTACTTTAATTTAAGCACACAAGGTTTTTTTGAGATACAAAAGAGTAGACTTAAAGTCGAAGAGATAGGTGTATAGAACACAGATTGTCTTATTGGTAAAAGGCTACCTTGATGTAGTTTCAAATATAGCAAAACATTAAGCTCTGACGTTAAATGGTTAGCAGCAATATCTTTGATAAAACACTTACGCTAGAATTAGATTGCCCAGACCTTGACTGTACGCCACTAATCTGAACACTGCACATTAAACTATACACTTAGTACTGCCTCACCAGGTACTGCAACTCAAATAAAATATGGATGGTAATGGATAATTCAGAAATTGCCATTTTCAATATTAACCAGAAAAATTTTCTATATACAATTTGTGAGAGTAGTTTTTCTCTCACATCCTTTGTTCATTTGGTGAACAGGCAAGTAGCTAAGTAACAGAGGCAATGCTCTGTGATTTGAATATCAAATAAAGCCACTAAGGTAGAATTTATTAACTGATATGATAAAGCACTGAAAAACTTTCTTTAAACAATCTCTGTGTAGATAATTCACTTCTAGAGTATATTTTGAATAATCCTAATGTGATCATAATAATGAGGTCCATGACATGTAAAATAAATTCAGATCATTAAAGTTGGCACAGATTTCCTGTTCTCATGAAGAAACTGGAAAATGGAGGGACACCTTAAGTTAAACCAATAATCAAACTGAATTAAAAAAATGGTTGGGTCAATAATTCCTGCCTGCATACTCTGCAGGCAAGCGCCCCAGTCACAAGACTTCATTCTCTCTCACCACTTGGGTGAAAAAGTTTTGTCTGTTTCTTGAAGACATACAAGAAAGTCACTTGTACATACATCTTCAAGTCACTACATGAAGCAAAGCAAGGGGACCATTTTTAGCTGATACTTTATAATTTCACACACTACTGGAGGTAGCAGTTACTAAATAGAAATAGTGGAATATGTTGCAATTGTAATATACTGTGCAATTTTGTTTCTATGAATAAATTATTTTATGGAAAAGTATCTAACACATGTACACAAAAAAATACTTCAAAATGCAATGCCTGAGACAATACACTCTGATGAAATGACAGTAACACTTCTGGAGTAACTATGAATACACTACCAATTACAAATGGCGAATTACCACTCTTACCTTGTTTGTAAAACTTCTGATTGCTTCGAATTATCTACAGACATGATGAAAAGGTTAATGAACCATGTGAGTGAATACTGGTACATTGGCTCAATGCTGGCTAGATCAGCAATAGAAAAAAACAAGATTGACGAGTGGATAGCAATAGGACGATAGCCCAGACGAGTAGCATCAATCTTCTTCTCTGTCTCTTCAGCTACAGCTTGCTTTTCAGAAATCTCATTAGCCAGAGCTTTGGAAGAAGACATTATCTTAATAGCAGTTTCATCCTCCAAAATATTTCCTTCTGAGGCTGAAAGAACTTCTAAAATCTTGTCTTCTATTTCTTTTAGCTGCCTAAAATAACAAGATAATATAGTTACAAATCTTGTAAATCTTGTATAATCTAATATATAAGATTTTTCACATATGAAAATTACAGCTGTTTTCTGTTAGTTTCTATAAAATAAGACAAATAGATTCTATTCATGGTATGCAACTTACATAACAAACCCCTTTTTTTCTTATTAAACATTCCCTAAAATTTCTGAAAAATTTCAGGTTAAAAATGGATGACAAAGGGAGGAAGTCACAAACCACTTCAAATACTGCATATTTCATGCTTTGACCCATCGGGAAAGATGCCTTTTGCCATGGGCTATCAGTGCAAGTCTAGCACACAATGAAAACATTTCTAAAACACAAGCATTAATAGCTATTTCAAAATTTGTAAGGACAGCAAATCATACGCCAACATCATGGAAGGGATGCATTACAAAAAAACAGAGGACAGGATCACGAGTTGGCATTTTGCAATTACACAACCTGCATTTCAGCTCTAACAATTTCTGATAGTCCCAGAAATAGGAAGCCATAACAGAAGACGAAAGGCACAATCAGTAGGTGTATGAATCCCAATCAGCCTAAAAAACATGCAGAAGCCTAAGTCTGGGCTCTCAAAAATAGCAGTCTTGAATTTCCTGTTGAATCAAACAAAAAAGTTCTCTGAAATGTATTTCCCATGATTCTATTATTTCCTTAGACTGCAATCTGTTTCTATCCCTAGCAAGGGAAGTTTATCTTGATACCTTTTATTCTCAGCCCCTTGAAGGATGAGGGCTTGTTTTTCTTCTTCAAGATCTGGCCTTTCTCTTGCAACTACAATTCCAAGAAGCTGATCTTGCATTCCTTCTGAAGTTATCATGAAGTTCAGTAATGTTACCTGATGGAAATAGCATTTTTTGAAAGTTAGCACAGTTATGTCCAGATACAATTAAAATGCTTCTTCATTTACAGGATGAGGTTGGTATAATATCATGTAATATGCTCAACCAAACTTTGAGAGTAAATTAATTACAGCGAAGGGTTTAAGATTATGTGTTGGAAAGCTAACTCCAGGATTGACCCAGAAAGTTAACCATAAAAGGGGTGTGACGAGAATGTATAGAATTTCATTCTGTTCCTCAAAATTACACTGAAACTCTGAGTATCAGTGCCTCGAGTCATGGGTTCATATAAAATGAACAAGCATTATTGCCTCTGCCACACACATTTTCTCTCTTTAATGGCCTTGTTCACATGCAATATGTGGTGTTATTACGTGGATATTTGTATCCTAGAATTAGGATAGCATCATGTTGTCTTTTCATGAGAAAATAAGTGACTGGAAAAAGATATTACTGTTTAAAAGAATTCCTTTCCAATAAAATATAAAAGATCCAGGAAAACCCACATGCTCTTGCTGAAGAAGTGGCAAAAACATACAATATTTAACATGAGAAAAGGAATACATTACCACCAGAGGGCTAGAAAATTGTTTGATGCATGTAGTTCAAAACCAAGAAAATAAGTTACTTACAAATCATCAAGACTTATTATTGGTTTTAATTAACTGGCTAGATAATAGTGACTACAGATTGTCTTTGGGCTTTTTTGGTGGGTACAGATACCACTGACTTGGATTTCAAAAGAACATTATCCCTGAGCATGGCAATCAGTTAGAATATGGAATACCGGTGAAGTTAATTTGTCTTACTCTGCTTCTGCCACTAATAACATCTGAAAGTTGTCCAAATATTTGAGGATTTTTTTCATGGTTTTTGCTGGTAAAGTTAGGAGGGGTAGTATTTTAACTTTCTTAAAATACGTCACTTTTTTTTTTTTGGGTTATAGTAAACCTCAACTGGAAAAAAAATCAGGAGCACAGATATCACATCACTGTTCTTGCACAGGAATTTTGAGAGCATGTTCAGTCCTATGTGACCCTAAGAATCAATAAGATCTTCACAAGCATCATGGCCGTATTTCTTCCTCTCCTTATTTAACAAGTTTAGTAATAGGAAATATAAGAGGGACCTAATGTTTCAAAACTTTGAGAGTCTTTTGTAGGCTCCACTTCCCTTAGCTACAAACAGCAGAATGAGTTAGCTTTCAGAGCTGCTGTGCTCCGAAAGGTTGGCTGGTTCAGACATCAGAACCTCTGTGGTCTAAGCACAAACTGCTGTCTACATTCTACACTGCTCCTTGGTCCCTGAGGGACAGAATGATATTTTTTATGGACATGAATAAGTCACCTTTCCCTCAATGGTACTAAAAATTATCTGACCTTTTAGTGGGTTTTACTACATTTAATTAATGATGTTAGAAACAGAAAAAAATACTCCCAATGGCTAATAACTGTAAATACATATGTATGTAGTGTAAATACATGTAAATCCACGGCCTGTGTCTCTTTGCAGGTTTCACTATGTAGGTCACATCAGAATTCAATACCATCTTTCCCTGTGAAACATGCTAACCATATCAATAACCATTTTCTCTGGACTCATTTTGTTAGCTAGCTCCTGAATAATCCCCGAGACAAATTCACCAAAGAACGTTGCAATTAGCTTCACACCACGGTATTTAGACTTGACTTTTCTGCCTCCTCTCCCTGTACATGAGCCACTGCTCCTTGTTAGAGCGATTAATTTATGTCTGACTGCACGGAACACAACTAGAGAAGATTCATCTCTAGAAACTGTATTCTGCGGGAGGAGGACTGTTGACTGTGGGTTGGCAACTACGAGATTTGAGTTGTCTACTAAATAAAAAACTTTTCCTTGGAAATAACCTGCATATAGCTTTTGAATGTGTATGTACTCTCAGAGTAAATCTTTTGGATGTTCGCTCCCTTTCCTATTTCATCTTTTTCCCTGAACATGCAGCTAATTCTCTTCCTGATAAGATCAATGTCTAGGTGATTTGATAAGCATTGAAGGGAACAGAAGGTATTCCCTTTCATTAACTTCTGTCCATTTTTCCTTCATCAGTACTCCGT
Organism: Rhynochetos jubatus; assembly: GCA_027574665.1. Classification (NCBI taxonomy): domain Eukaryota; kingdom Metazoa; phylum Chordata; class Aves; order Eurypygiformes; family Rhynochetidae; genus Rhynochetos; species Rhynochetos jubatus. The sequence continues at coordinate 12,704,634 of CM050654.1, forward strand.
TGTTGAAACAACTTACTGTACCATTGTACTGCATAATAGTTTAAAAAGTTTTGATTTCATGGTTTTGTGTTTCAGTACAATCTAGGTTTAACCAATGTGTAAATTTGCAGTACTTTTCTGTAAATTGGTCTTCAAAAATAATAAGAAATAAAAGGGGGAATACATTTCCCAAGCATTTCAAAAAGAGTAAAACACCAACTTGATTCTTTTTAAGCAGGAAATCACCTTTTTTGTCCTAGCATTGAAAAATAAGAATAGCTATAGTTATCAAATATACTATCTATTATAAACAAGGCACAACACCAGTCATTGCTCAGACTTCTGTCCTATACTACAGATAAAAGTTGTGACTATGAAAGTATAATGTAGAGTTTGCATGTGAGCTGACTATTATATTAAGTCCTTGTAAATATTGTTATAATAAAAGGTGACTAAATAGCATCAGGAGATACAGACTAGGAAAGGTGATAAGATTCAGTAATTAAATAAATCCCTGACAGTATGAAAGGACAGTATTGCAAGGTGAAGTACTAGATATGCAAAACGTCAACACTTCTAAGACAATACCACTCTGCCAACAGTGTGAAAAACAACAAATGCCAGAAATTCTCCACTGATTTTACCCAAGGAATCATTTTAAAATTAAACCTGAGTTCCACATTCACTTTCAAAATTCTCACCTTAACAGATGTTTCAGGAAGATAATGTGGATTTCTCAGCTTAGTTGTAATATAAAAGCGGAATTCAGGAGCATACTCGATAGTGGAGTCTCCAAGACAAATGCACAAACTCCCTGATTGCTTAAATGTCTGTTTGAGCAAAAGAGGCTCTAGGATAGGATCAAGTTCTTCTCCAATATTCTCCAGTAGCACTTCAAAATAAGAATTAGTAGGAATTTCCTGTCATTTATATTACTGATTGACTGGTCTTTACAACATGTATGTATAATGTGCGTTTACAGCGTACAAACAATAACAGTATTAATTGAGCTCTACCTAGAGATAAGGTTAATGTTTCTTAGAGCAGTCAGGTGATTGAAAAATTAATCAACGAAATGTACCTTTCATTTTTTTTTTAGTATTATATCAATTTGCAAAAAAAGCAACTAAAATGCTATCACTATTACTGCTGCTAATGGCTTAGGACAGCAGTTTAAGGCTACCATTTTCAAAAAGGGAAATAACAACAAATTAAATACCGCACGCCACAGAGATAATTTTGAGTAACTAAGTACACTTCAATTTTCACTGTAAGCATGAGATTGTCAACATCAAGAAAGAAATAATGGAGAATAAACAATCCATTTCTTTACTTGTAGTCCACTTTAGCCATTGAAAAAGAGCTAAAGCTATGTGTTTCATTAATTTATTTCTACCTGAGGGTAACAAGACTATTTGTAACAAAGATACTACAGAGAATACAAGAATCATTAATGATCACAGCCTAGAAATCTGGTATTCATAGCCTTGAAAAGCCAAATAAAAACAACACTACTTTTTAGAAATACAATTATTGTAACATGAAAATAAAAGAAATAGCAAATCTCATAAAGCAATTATAAGATACAAATTAAACAGAGTATTATATTGGGCTAAGTAGTATCTCCTATCTGGGGTGAGGATTTCAATTACTACAGTATTAATTTGATGCAAAACAAGAAAAAGTTTCTTTTCCTTAACTAGGAGAAATTTGATACTCACTGGAGTTTCATTTTTTTTTAGCTAATTGTGCCCCCTCCAGGTTTTTCTGTAAGTTACACTTTCATTAGTCATTAACCTACCAGGACTGCCAAACTGAATGCAATTTTCCAGCGTGGTAACAAACTGAGGGTCGCTGAGTTTGATTATACGCAAACTATTGGCTTTTTCCATGTTCTTTATCCATTTATTTGCTTGACCTTGAGGATCGATCATCAGAGGCCATCTTCTCGCATTACTGAAAGGAAAAATACAAACTCTCGAAACTGAAATATAAGCTCTTCAAATGTTTACCTCAAGGTACTTCCTAAGGCAATTTGTTCTCTTTTGTCCTTAAAACAAAAGTGCGTCAGTATGAAATCATAGCAGGCATATACTCCGGTATAATCTTTGATGAATTTAACGGGAGATAGATTCATCTAGAGTTCTTTGTTTAAAAAAAATATTTTCCTCTTTCAAAGAAAGTACCTAATAACACTCCTTCATAGAAAGTTTGATTGCATTTAATTTTATAAAACTTTCAAAACAGAAGGATCATTCTAAGTTTTGAAATTCTGAACAGCTTTAACACAGTCATATAAAATACGTAAGTGAGCCTTTTCCAGAAACAACAAGTAGTTTTTTTCTGCTAAAGCGACATTTTAGAGGTAGTATGAAGGGAAATACATAAGCAGATTCAAAGGTATCTACCTTTTAATCCCTAATCCTTAAACAGCAATGGAGAGGAAAAATTAGTAACTACTTTACAGATTTTTTTTTACAGCATTCCCTACCACATTGCCAAGATATCCAAGACTAGCAACACATTTTAACGGCCAATTACAGCAATGTTCACCTAAATTAGAAACCATCTAAGCAGACTGAAGTGAGAATTCTAGAATAAATGCAGTCCTAAGCGGCCCAGTCAGATCCCAGTTGGTTAGGACACATAACAGAGTCTACTATGGGAAGTTAACTTACACACAATGACACTGGCAAACTACTTGTCATTAATAATCTTTTTCAAATTGAACCTATCACCTCTCTTGAAAAATTCTGATTCACAAAGAAAACTTGCAATGTAAACGTCTGCCTCTGTACTCTTATTTTCCTTCAAAATACTAAGATGAAATATATGCAGTTAAGTGAAAGACAACCTCATTTTTGTCTGATTTTCAAATATACCTTTTCTTAGAAAGGGCAATGTTATAAGAAACCTTTCCATAAATTGTCAGCAGAAGGTAGTAAGCCCTGAATTAGAAAAAAGTACAGAGCAAGCAGTTGTAGATACAGTCTACGTTCTAAAAGACAACGTTCAGACAAACTTAGTTCACTGTGATCTAAGTTCTTTCAGGCTTATTAGTTTCAAAATTGTTGTCAGGCAAAACTTTGTAACACATTATAAACCTTGATCTTCTTTCAAGACAGTAATTTTAACAGAGGTATAGCACTGTTTAGGAGACAAAAATCCTTTATATTCTCTGTTACAATCTGTATTCCACAAAAAACTTCTTAAGGACTAAGTGTAGTTGTAAGGTCTATTTATACATGTGTCAATATAACAACACACAATAACATGCATGTAAGCCTTAATCCAAGGGTCCAGCTATCTCTGAAGCACAGCTGTGTGACTCTGGATTATCCTTACTGAAAAAAAGATTTTTTTAAAGCTAGGAGAAGCTAGACAAAGCAAAACTATATAAGATACAACAAGTGAAAACAAAGTTGAAAAAGAAGGTGGTTGCATGGGAATACTGACTCACGAGAAGTTATGGAACTTTGGAAAGAAGAAAAAAGCAAGGACTGGTTTTCCTTTTCTTGGTAGTTGCTGTCAGATCTGGCAGCTCAGCAAGATCTAGAACGAGGCCGTTCCAAGATGCAACAGAGGCGAGCACAAACCCGTGTTCCTGATGCAGTTATGAGCAAACTTTAGCTTAGCAGTCTTAGTCCTAACTAACCATGTGTGTGTTAGTGAAAAAAACCAATTCTGTATGCAGAAATCATGATGAGATTATACGTGGGATGCTAGAGAGGTTCCTTCTATGTTATGGATCACAAACTGGACTTGGGAGTGACCATTCATCAGCTGAAGGAAGATGGATTTCTTCTGCCTTGGAATGATTTAGGAAAATGGGTCACCTGGATGGGACCCTGTCCAGCCTACCAGTGAAGAAGGGAAGCTTTTACAGGCAAAATGCATTTGTAATCCACCAAGGTAGTGTGATACCTAAGCAGATATTAAGGAAGTTAAAATATGGGCTTTGTAAAGTTACAACTATTTTCAATAATTTGATAAACACAGATAAGGGCAAATTTGATAACACAGTAGGGTCCAGAGGAGTAGAGGCTTTAAAATCTGAACATCTGCCAGATGAGGCAGTAGCATCAGCACCATTAAAAGACACACAGTAGGTAACAGTGCTCACCAACAGGTCCAAAGTGTACTGAAAGAATTGCTGAGCTCCCACATCGCTGAGTTCAGTTGCTTATGAGAACTCAAAGGGATATATAGTTAGGTGATTTTAAGATACAGCCACTGCAAACTGTAATCTGAACACAGTAAACTGACATAAATATTGTCTATTTAAAAATGTGCTTAACATGTAACTTGCTCATAATAATTTTGCTGTCCTTATTTTAAACCAAGAATTTAAGTTTTGAGAAATCCCCAGCCAAAACCTACAGTATGTATTTTTTGCCTCATTACTTCACACATTATTTTCAGCATACCCTATCTCAGATTTACTATGTAACAGGCATGAAATACAACTAACCGAAGAGTGGTCCTCTAGTAACAGCTAATCACACATAGCTTAGATCAATGATCTTCACTGATGGGAATGCATAAGCAGTCACTATGTATGTTTGCAAATTATACTTGAATAGCTCTCTCTCTGCGTTTTAAAAATCTGTTGTTATAAAAAGCTCGAGTTGCACTTTATATGGTTCCTGGGGTCCTAATATAACATTAATCTAGCCATTAACTCTTAACTACAGGCATAACATGTATCATCAAACTGAGGTAGATTCTCACATTTCAAAATTAAAAGTTATCATTATTTAGTTTAAAAATGTTAATTATCTTTCCATTAGTTCAAAGAGAATTTTGATCAAAGCTTTATGAAAGTGAAGTGTTAGGATGTACTGTAGAAGTGCTGAATTCATTAACATTTGTCAACTGTTTGCCTGATTGGATTATTACTGCAGTAATTACTTAAAAAAAGTTACATATACAATCACAATCCCAGCATATATTCTCTGACTTCAAGTATTTTTGCTTCCAGAAGTATAATCAAGGCTAATTTTTAAGCTCAAATGAAAGTACACTGAGATTCTTTACCTAGTGCATTATTTTTGTCTTATCTGTTTCATTTTGCACTTTGTCAACTATCCACTTCCCAAAACTGAAGTATTATCCATACATCTATATTTACAAAGCTTAACCCTGTAATACACAATTTCAGTTATGAGTGAAAACCTAACATCCCTTCTACAGTTATAGAAGTATTCATTCACCAGTGCTACACATTACTCCTCAAACTGTGAGAAGAATTTCCATGTAAACAGTAGCAAAAAATTAAGGATCTGTATTCGTTTCTGCAGTAGCATACTGTAAAAAAAAAAAATATAGCTACAGGTTATCATACACTTGATAACCATTAACCTGGCTATGGAAAAGAATTATAAGAATTATTTATTCATTATACAGAAAAGAGAATCTACAGATGTGAAATGAGTGGGTAGTAATTACAAACAGAGAAGCAATTAAAGCAACATTGTTCCACACTCAATAAAGCTTCAGCTCTGCTAAGAAGAAAAGCAACAAGCTAAAGGTCAGTAGCAGTGCATTAGCAAGGAACTGGACAGAACAGAGAGGTTTTTTCTTTACAGTCAGAACAAACACAAGTCCAACTAAAAATCATAACTGCTTATGCAAGGTCACAAAGCTTAGCCTTACGCAGGCACCCAACTCTGTATTTAGAAAAACCTGCAGTACCACAAAGATCTCAGTCATCAGTAGGCACATTAATCTAAAGCTAATCACTACTGAGCTGTAGAAGTTAGACCATCAACAAGGCCAGTTCCCACGCTATACGTTGTCATACAAATCACTGATGTTTGCACTAACCGTGACATTGACACACACCAGATGAACTCTGCCCAGACAAACGTGATTCTAGTGACTGATGTGGGACACAGATGTGCATGTACTGGAATACCACATAAGGATGTAGAATCATCTTAAAAGTGAAAGGCAATTATGTAAGACTTAGAGTTGATGGGATCCATATTTTCTATGAGGAATTTTGAAATTTCAGAATTTGTTTCACTTTCCAAATAAGAATGAGAATATCTTTAAATATGCATAAATAAATTTTTAAAATGTTTAAGCTCAAACAATTTATTGTTACATAAAGTCAAAGTATTTTATTTGGACGTAGCTTAAGGTAATTACCAAAGGGAAAATTTAAAAACAAAAAGGGGATTTCAAAATGAAAAATAAAACATTATCAGAATTTTCTTCAACTTGTGATAAGACTGTTATCATACTAATTACATTACAATAGGAAGCTACAATTGCAACTGCCAAGCTTTTAACTACAAACAGCACTAAGAAAATTCCAGCACTCCAAAGATGTAATCAAGTTTCTGCTATGAATTCACAAGTTTAGCAATTTTTCTTTTTTTATCTTCTTTGAGGACTGGACTGAGTGCAAAGATTTTGTGGCACCCCAGTTGTACTCCTACTGAAGAGGTACCTACACCAACCCAAAGCTCTCTTAGCTTTTGTCTAGGAGTATGCCAGGTTGTTTCCATTATAAAGTTAAAAACTATGATTAGCATTTCTTACAAACTTAAACATTACAGTCATAACTCTGGTTGCTAGACTGGATATACAGTAGAAAGACGGCTATAGAAATGATAACTGAAAAGCACATTGGAAGAAGCTATTTAATGAAAATTATACATTGTAATTTTTTTGGTTTTAAACTTACGAGATAATGATGCCATTATCAACAGAAAACATGTCAGAAGGTAGTCCAGCAATATTCCAAGCTCTGATCTCAACTGGTTCTCCCAGGGTGTTTGTTAAGGAAAAATCATCAGAACAAGGAATGTCTTTTGTTTTACACAGCAATATCCACTCTTTAGTTTGCATCTAGGTAAGAAGAAAACAACTATTAACTGAAGTTCTGCCTATTTGCAAAATTTTCAAACTGTTAAAAAAATAGATCTTTCAACCCACTTCCCATAACAGTTACTAAACACCAGAACACTGTGTATCTTCAAATGGAAAGAAACTTATCCTTCGATACGAAACATCTCTAACACGTGCCTATGTGGTTTCTACATACGAAATGTAACTTTATTTGATCAGGCTTGGTATGATTTTAGTTATCATTTCAGCAGCAGTTTTCTATAATATAAACTGAGAGTGGAACAAATGCATATATTCTAACTAAAAAAATAAAATTGAAGTCTTCATTTTTTATCTCTCAGGAAACACATAAGCATTTGTCATCACTTAACCATCATTTAAGTTTGTTTTTCACTATTCTCTGTATTGCCTCACAACAGTTATGTAAACAATACATGTTTGGCTGGTGCATAGCAAAATGAAGACACACACCTTTAAATATGTAAACCTAAAAGCATATTACACTAGAAGAATGCTCCTACAGAAGAAAAATGTATAGAATCAGCACGTTCATATGAAAGGCACAATCTTGTACAAAACCTACGTATAAGGTCAAAGGAATATGCTGTAGTATTCTGAACTAAAAATTAGCTGGCAAAGCCTCAAGAAACAAAACTCAGAAATGCAGTGTAAAGGAAATGGTATACAGGCTGGAGATATTCACAGAGGTGGTGTATGAAGGATTCATCAATTTGCATAGAACAAAGTTGATAGTCCAAAAGATATCGTAACTTCTCTTACAAAAACTGCAGGAGAAAAAAAAAACCAAACCAAAACACCACCAAAAACCCCAACCAACCAACCGAACAGAAATGGAGAACTGCAAAAAGGTGTTTATGCTATCCACCATTTCTGAAAGAAATGCCTAACTACTATGTGATGTGTCTGCACAACCACAGGAATAAGAATAAGCAACCAGGAATCCATACCTACAGTTTCACAGGGAAAGAAACTGCAGTAGAATGAAGGAAGAATTTCCCCCACGAGTCTTGTAAAAACTCAAAATCCTACAATACAGTTTAAGTTCCACTTATGAATTCTATTAAAACATAATTTAAAAATATAAACCATATACTTAGAAGAATTAATAAGATTTATATTATCACAAAACACAGGGACATAATCACTGTACACATTACTTGTCTGTAGCTGGATGTAAAGGCTCCTAGGTAAGCTACAATTCCTGATGAAATGAGTGTATCTCCAGTCAAATTAATGTACTGCCTTCCCAGCTCCAAAGCAGTCTCATGCCAGCGAGTTTTCTCACCCCCAAGGCCACCAATCAATTGTTCTGCTCGCTGTAGTTTCTTGCTGCATAAGTCAACCTCAGAATAAAATAATAAAAAAAAAAATCTGATTATATAATCACTTTAAAGACATTTTATAAATATTAAAAGCATTCAAGGATTATTTTCCTGTGCAGATGTTTTCTTAAGTAAAATTTAATCAAACAGAAAGAAAACACTTTTTTTATAATGAAAATGTTTAAAGAACAAAAACAATCTCAGTACCAGTACAGTGAAGCCTATTCAGTTACATCTTCATCCAAATAAAGGAAGGTGACTAGTACAAAACATGCAATTCAAAATATGCAATATGGAAAATATTCATAGTCAAGGAAATTATCTACATGTCATAAGAGAAACAAAACCACCTTGACAAGATCACTCTCATAAAAGTTAGGTAAATTCTTTTCTGGGCAAAAAGCATCCTTATGAATGCATAATCTGCATTTCTGTTGTCAGTTTTTAACTAAGCCATCTTTCCAGGCATGTTTATAATCTAACAAAAACAAAAAATGATTTAATAGGAATTTAATCCTGCTTTGTTAGAATTCTTTATTATCTATTAGAGACACATTTCAGCCACGGGATAAGAGGAAAATTATGCCAACTCTTGCTGCTGTTACAATCCTCTCTTTTCTGGTAACCATAGCAGCCGATTTACACCACAGTAACAAACTGCCTGTGTAGCTCTTCCCTCCCTTCTACTTCCAAAGACTATCAGGATGCAGAAGAAACACACAAAGAGCTGACTTTAACTACAGACAAGAATTAAGACTACATTTCAAATTGGGACACTATTTTTGTAAAAAAAATCTCAGGATGAGGTACCAGAAATCTTAAAAAATAAATAAAAATACAGTCTTCTAAATGTTGTCTATTTCTGCAGACATAACAGCTATTCAGCAGTCAGGCACAGAGTTTGCCAAAAACTTTCTCAAAATTGCATTAGCACAGGAGGCATAAACAAACTTTCAGAACTGTAGTGGCTTGCAAGCCAACAATCAAACTCTTAGTAGAGTCACTGAAAATGTATCTCCTCACAAGGAAGCAGATTTGACTGAGGCTGTAGGACAGGAATATCTGTCGGTAAATTCGTAACATCTACATTTTCTATTACTTCAAAGCACTTATTCCCCATGCTTTACCCGTTTATAACATGACAGTTAAAAGGAAAAAAGCCATTTGACAAAGAAGGAAATTTTAAATAACTTTCCTGGATATCAGAGTTCATCTTTTGCATCATATACCTGATTTTCCAAGTCAGCCTTCTCCTGTTTCTTGGACTCCAGTGTCTGCTGGAGTACAGCCAATTTATCTTGAACCTCCCTCAGATCTGCTTGTTTTTTTCTTAGACCATCCATAGCGATCTTCAATTTTCCTTCAGCTTGATTCAACTTCAGCTTTTTGGGTGCCACATTTTTTGTCACTCTAAATAAAGTCAAAGAATAAATTAAACATCTGAAAGATACACCCTCACTCCAGGCTTACTATTAGAAAGATGAACATATGAAAGGTGAGGGGAAACCTCAGCAACTCAGTAGCTCATGCAATATTCCATTTCATAACTTGATGATATCTGAAGACAATTGATTTTCACTTAATCACTCATTTCTGTCCCGATACTGATTTATGCGGTTTTACTTTTTTTTTCTGTAGCAACAGGCAAATAGGGTTATGCTTCCAAACTGTGTCCCTTTTGATCACAATTTAGAATGCATTATGGGTTTCTGCCATTAGAAACACACAAATAATTACATATATTAAGTAACGCTCACAGACACTGTAACACACACACAGAGCCAACTGTGTAAACAAAATGAAAGAAAAAAAATTAACAGCTTTTCACATCCAAAGATCTGTTTTTTCAGCTTTGAGGATTTCAGTCTTTTACACAAATATTTTTTGTGAGACTACTGGGAGTAACAGGTAACTGAAAACATATTTTTTATCTTTTCAAAACAAGAGGAAAAAAATATGCTAGAATGTCCCTATGCTCAACTGAAACAGTATTTCACAAGTAATTAATTATAATTAATGAATCCCCTCTCGTACTGGTGTAAGTTGCAGATCTCCTTTAAAGTCCACCTTTTTTAGTTAATTTTTTCTCTGACTATTGGTACTTGTAATGTTAATAACTGTTTGCAGATTGAGAACTCTTAGCAAGTATACATTTACTAATCTTTTAGTCAAGTACAAAACAATCTCTCAAATGAAGGTGTGCACTACCTACCATGACTCAACTTTCAAACTGCAAGTAGATCTTAGTTGCCCAGTGCTGATTTGCTGTTGAACTTGAGTTCCAGATGTTCCAAATTAGAAAATATCAGAAACAATAATCACATTTTTTCAGTGCATCAAATACACTGTGTAGCAAAAAATATCCTTTGCGCTTAATATGACTACCAGAAACTTATGAAGACATTTCAGTAATGCCTCTGTTTTGTCCAACACTAAAAGGAAGTTGACTTTCTTTGCTAGCCGAACAGATTTACTCCCGTGCCTCCTTAGAAAAATGCAGAACTGAAAATCAGGCTCTACACCTTAACATCAGGGATCCTACTTGAATGAATCTTTGCGGCTGCTTGTTTGCACAGGTTTCCCAGTAGTAACAGGCAATTTCACATCTCTCTTGCTGTTGAAACAAACTGATCTCCTAATCAAATTTATTTTAACTTTCTTTTAATTTTTAAACATACTTACGTATCATAAAACTCCATGGCTATGACCCATTTGCACAGCCCCTCTGCAGCCGTGGAAGCATTTCGAATCTTGTCTGGTACAAACTCAGGATTTGTAAGATACTGTTTTCTTATGATGGTCATGTAAGCTGGGGGAATGTTATCCTTGTCATATTCATGAAGAGACTGAAGAAACCTTATGTCACCCAGAAGTCTCTTAGCAGGACCCCAGAAATCCTCAATTTTTTTTCCAGAACCTGTTGGATCTGGAATCCTATCTGCTTTGATGCCTTTAAGGATGCATATAGCTTCCATTGCAAGCTTGACACCGGCAGGAGGACTCTTCATGGACTTAACCACTGTAATATCCTTAAAATAATAATTTAAAAAAGCTCACGATTAGAACTCTGCACACAGATTCTTTTAATTAAAATAGAAATAATAACCCTTTTTATGTCAAGATAATATTTTCCAGATATATCTGCTGTTCTCATACTTAATAATTTCACACTATGATCTCAAGTTCACAGAACAAACCTGCATAGTCCATATATATATATATAATATCCTATTTGCAAAATTTTTATTTCATTTTTTCCATTCTTTCTAGTCCTTTCTTTAAGGCATGGTACAGGTTAAACTAACACTAACATCTAAACAAAAATGTCTGAAATCTAGTCAAGAAACAGTTCAGAGGAGACAAAGAATTCTTATCTGTAATTCAGTTTTAATTGTACTTTTCCTGCTCCTGATTCAGTAGTGGGCACTGCACCTCAGTTACAGAGTTCTGATGTTCCAGGGTTATCCTCTACCCTTCAGTTCAGGCTTTAACATCCTATACATCCAAGGTGGGTAAGCGGCTGTGTGGTACTCAATTGCTAGCTGAGGTTAAACCAGGACAAGGGTAAATCAAAACCAAGATCCTGTAGAAGTACTCTAAGCTGTCCTACACACAGGAGACTTCCTTTCATTCCACCATGAGCAAAACATTATCCAGACCAAAAGAAAACCCAACCACTGATGAATATCCATAAACCCAAAAGTGGCTACCTCCACTATCACAGTCTTAGGAAAAGTGGTCCATTAACATGGGGAGACACAGAATTTCAACCTCAATTTCTAGACTCTGAAACCTCAAATATAAAAGTATTAGTTGACAGGCTAGCAGGTTCTAAATAAGAAAGTAAAAAGCATTCATTTTCTAACTTAACAATTGTTGAGTCAAAATAATTCATAACTATGAATTCTGAAATGTCTAGAGTAATATTTGATCTGGTAGTCCATAAAAATTTAGCATTACATGTTTTCCACTGGAAAACAGAGTAACATTTTGATTTTCAAAACCAAGTTTTCAAGAATTTTTCCAAATTATGAAACTGTGTAAGTATAATGTAAAATCTGAAAAGGCAGGCATTCCATGCTTTTGCATATCCAAGTACCTCTCCAGTGTGTAAATATGCATTGTTAGCCGTACCTGCGCAGTGAGAGTGTCAAGGGCAGCCAGAGCACTTTCTAAACAAGGCAGGGCTTGTGCTAAGTCAGCATCGCATTCATCTTTGATGGCTTTTGCAGCCATAGCCTGCTCATTTGCCACGGCTTCATCAGCTTTCACAACTTTTTCAGTTTTGGCTACTTCCAGAGATTCTTTCTGAATAACAACCATCATCTCATCAACCTGCTTGCTAGCTTCCCGTAACTGAGGTTGCAGAGCCTCCAGCTCAGACTGCATCAAGGCTACTTGAGATGCAGCAGAGTTCAGTTTCTCCAAGCCAACTTCGTATCTTCTTTTCATTTTCATCACCTTACTGAAAATAAATAATACTTTATTATAAAGCGATTTTATCAGTACATGACCAGTTCATTCACTGGGATCCCCAAATTTCTCACTACTCTGAATAATCAAATGCTCTGCCAATCTTGTTTGATTTGCACAGCAAATGGTAAACACAGCTGGGATTAACCTGAGCCATAGTCTTGAACTATTTCATCATGTATACCCAGAGATTGGGATACAGATAAACAGGTGACCACTTATAGGTAAATACGTAATTGTTAAGATTCTGCCTCTTTGTTGTCAGCAGCTACAAAATCAAGATGGCACAGTAGTAACAGACAAGAAAAGGAGGAGGAAGAGAAGGGGATACACTCCTGAAGATTATTAGTTGAGGTGAGGTTGAAATAGGATTCATTTAACTGGGAAAATCATTTTACCAGCAGAATGTGAACAGAGAGCCAACAGTGTCAGAATCAAGAAACTCCAAAGGCTACACTACATTGTAAACTGTATTCCTTCATTCCTAGAATTTCACTCTGCATGCAGTGTTTCACACAGCCTGTTGATCAAATTAGGCACTTTTTGTTATTGCTAAGGTAGTGTTTTATCAGTGAGGAAGAGAGGAAACAAAAAGAAACCTTCCATCACCAGCCATGGGAATAGAACAGATGTGGACATGCATACAGAGGTTCTTTCTGCAGAGGCATAGCACAGCTGAACCCTGCTAGCAAGCCAATGACACCTAGCAACTTGGAAGCTGGTTTCCCAGATGTCATTCTTCTTACATCCTCCAGAGAACCAGAGTCAGCAGCCTGCACTAATTACTCTGCTATCATAATATACATAATCAACATACAGCAACATCACCGGAGATGTCAGAAGTGGTCTAATGCAAGTGAGTGTACCCAGTAAGACCTCTTGACCAATAAGGAAGCATGTGTCCTAAGAGTACGTTTTATTCATGTACTATTCTGTCAATTTAAATTAACTAAAAACAATTCACTTGTCCAGATTAAAGTCATAGAATATTTTTTTTGAACTTGAGTTCCTCTAGAAATGGTCACATTATAAATCCTTACGTGCGTTTCTTTTTAAGTAGACTTTTAAAAGTGGAGATCAATTCCAAGTATGACGTAGGTGTAACGTAGTTGTGTCTTTGCAGCTCTGCATGGTATAAGTCAGATAAAACAATGGTAGAGATATGAAAGCTTTTACACATAGCAATACACCCACTTCGAATTTCTTCTGACATTTCGACGTCTTCCAAGAAGCGAGAGGCAACAGCTTCTAATGCATCTTCAGGCCATGTCTAAGACAAATGAATAAATACCTTTCTCTTATTCAGTACTTCACACTCATAAGCCTCAAAACATTTTTCAGAAAAGTATCTTTAACCCATTTCATAGATAAAGTAACTGAGGCACAGAGAAATGAAATCATGATGAGTAGATCATCAAATAGGACAGTAACAGAACTGGAAAGAACCAAACTACTTAGGGGATTCAGTTTAAGCCCAATGTCTTATTTCATCTATTAGAAATACTGTATGTCTGTATGTGTGTGTAACTGTCTCTGTTCTTCCTCCTCAAGATAACCTTTAAAGATACAGTACTACATTTTAAAACTTGATGAAATTTAAGTTCCTCAGAGACTTTATATGATTAACTTCAACATCTTAAATATTCTGAAGCCTTTTGCACATAACAGTCAGATAGAACATAGTTTCATTGCAGAGTAGTGGGGAAAAATCTGGTGTTCTGCATCAAAGGATGTCTGTATTTTGACAGGTATTTCCAGTTTCAAACTTTTCTGGTACCCTAGATTCTGGTAGTCCTGGTAATTGAAGAAAACGCTACATATTTAAATCCGTAATGTCTACAGTGCTATGTTAATTCCTTCATACTGCTATACCACAATCTGACAGTTATTTTCTTAATGATTTTGTATTCAGCATATACTGAATTTACAATCTGCATAGTTCTAATGGTGTTAACAATTTACAACTTTTGGTTTTACCTGAAACCAGTCTAGCGTGCAGCAGTTGACAAGAGCTGGGAATTTACGAAGGCGATTACGGAAAGCATCTCCGATGGGGCTCATTGCCAGGACTATATGAAGCTTATCTCGACAGCGATCAACAAACATGTTAAAAAGAGCTATAGGACTGCCATCTGTCTGTTTTGTCCTGTCCCGCTGGCGATCTACTTGACACATTTGTTCACAAATTTCTTGTTTCTCGTCTACTGCAAAGAGGTTTGGCACTTCACCTGCATTTAGTAAGTTGTTGATGTCTTCTAAGAATGATTCCTTTTTAATCTGTGTATCTGTGAACAAGAAAACTCCCTGCGTTTCCCCTTCAGTAGATTTTCTTAGTATGACTTTTAAGTCTTTATGCCACTCATTGATGCCATAACTTTTAGTTATTTCAACCTGAAAAAGTTTGTATTCAGCCATATAGGCTGCTAATCGAGTAAGAGATTGTCGACCACTACCTCCAACACCAACAAGGAGGGCATGGCTGCGAGGTTGTTTCAGGATACGGGAAATCCTACAAATATGTTCTATAGCAAACTGGAACAAGACAAGCTGCATTGGCTTTTTGCTCATGTTGTTAAACTCTTCAAGGTGACCCTCTACAACTAATCTCAACTGATCCACGTCACTAATCTCCCTGTATTTAGTGTCCTCTCTCTCAGGGTCATGAAAATCACAAAACATTAAGCTACGTAAGTCATCTTCTTCCACTCTGCCATCATTGTTGAAGTCTAGATTCTGGAAAAGTTCATGGAAGTCTTCATGTAAGTCATTTTTCACTACTTCTTGGATAAATCCAACAAGCCAAGCCCGGTCAGGATTATCCACCAAGCGATCGTAATACACTCTGAGAACCTGTATAATAAAAATATAATTCTTTTAATAGTTGCTACTGCTTTTGTATTTATGCTCCTTTTTAAACAAGATAAACACAATTCTGATAAAAAGGCTTAAAAACATAAACTACCTTAAACTTCACTACTTAGGAAAGAAAAAACAAACCCCAAAATAGATGCTTAGAATTAATTTGAACAGTTGAACCCAGCAATATTACTTCTGAAGTGAAAATTCATATAGAAATACATATACATGCACACACATATACATATTTATAAACATTAATACATAAATGGACAACAGGCTGCTGCAAACAGGAAGGGAACATGTTGGGTTTTCCACTGTAGCTAGACAGGACAAGTTATGGGTTTATATTTCAAGAAAATAGACTGCAGAAATAGGGACCAAACTTTAAATCACTCAAAATTTCTGGTGACCCAGGAATACTTGCTGTTTTCCTCACTGTTGATTTGGGTTTTTTGGTGGAAGGAGAGAAGAAATGGAAAGGACTGTGCAGGCATTCAAAGCAGCAAACAGAGACTATGTAGTCATATGAAAATGAAGCATCAACAATCAACTTGGCCACTAAGTTACGATTCAAACTTTGAAACAGTCTGATTCCCTCTGCTCATATAGTATACAAAATCCTCTCTCATGAGTGTGATACCAATTCATGGCTATTAGCCAATAGGAGATGGCATTACAAAAGGATTAATACAAAGATCCACATCTTTTTCTTATTTATATAACTTCTTAGAACGACGTGATTTACCTCATGAACCCAGAGACGTTTTATCATTCCTGCAGATTCCATTGTTTCAGGTCTTGACAGGCAAACACCTTGAATAACACGTGAAAAGTCACGGAGATTGAACAAATAGTGAGATTTGGCTGGTGTAGGAAGCAGATTCTTCATAGCTTCTTTATATATATGCATGGTTCCATTAATAATTTGTGGAGTCAATTCTATACATTGTGATGGAAAGCTGTAACTGACAAGTTATGAAAGGTGGTAAGAACAGAATGATTCTCGTAATTCCATCATACTAGCATGTGAAGTAATAAGTAATAGTGTACATGTACACTGATTTACTTATAAATTTGAGCCAATTTTTAAGTCCTAGGATTATACTTTCTCACAGGCAGTTTTACAAATCTTAATTCTCTCACTGGATTAACAGATTAAATCTGCAAATCAAATGTCGTAACTGTGGAACATGCTGGCAAATTTGGTTATGTTAGACAGTTAATTATACCCTTCCCCCCCCCCCCCTCTTTTTTATGACTAACAGAAGCAACAGGGTAGTTGGGTCAAATAGCCCTTGCTATCTTCTAAGACCTCTCTCCCTCAAAGGGTCAGAAGCTGTCAAATCACAAACATGGACTGGAAACAAGATATGAGCATATTTTGGGGCTTAGCTGTCAGCAGGGACAGACAATGAAAGTTGAAGCCCATTCCTAATCATGGATTTAAAAATTATGCAGTGGTGAAAGACCAAAGAAATGTAAGAGCAGTTTCCAGTTCTGTTCTCTGAACAATGACTAACCATATTCTATTCTCATTTATTATACATCAAAGAATACTGTGTGACACAAACACCACAACCAACTGACTTAGGCTCAGCTAATCTAAACCTCTGTTAGAGGCTTCAGAACAAGAACTGTACCACTGGAATATTTTAAGATGAGCCCTACTTCTGTGGTGTCATGAATAACTAAAAAGGCACAGGATATAAAAGACTACAATTTCTTTTCAAGAGCAGTGTCCTAAAAACATATCTTGGGAGACTTCCTAATACCATAATTTAAACACTGACTTTTATCAACGCACAGAGCTCACTTACCATACTGTCAGATGCCAATCTAAGATTCTAGAAAAAATCGTGTACATGGATTCATCATCAAACTCGTTAATAGTAACTGTATTGAAGTGTCTCAAGAATCGTGGTGTTACTGGGTTTCGACCACCACCTAAATATTAGAAAGCATTAATACTGTAACTAACAGAAAAATTTAAAATAGAACACTAAAAGCCAGGCAGGTTTTGCTAATATTCATCTTTGATTCGGCCAGAAGGCTCACATTGAAAAGTAACACACCTTATCATAAACCTAATTAGTCAGTCTCCTGTAACCAACAGGCTGTAAAATACAGTTTTAAATCATCATGATACAGATTTGACACTATTTTAACTATGCTTCTGTTATGAAAGAAAACTTAGATTATAAACTCCAAACCCGTGTTCCTGATTTTCAAAGCATCCCAGTGAAAGAAGTCTCTACAAGCACTGCTGTCTCTTTTACTAATTTCAAATTTTATCCCAGTTCTGGAGTTAGTAGTTTTTATGACTAGATTGTGATTTGGACAATGAAGCTATATATGGAAATACCAGGACATAAACCAGAAATTTACTGAATGCTTGCTCCTGTTTGGAATTCAGGGTTAAACTGCCGCACAGTGTGTTTGACCTTATAGCAGCAAATTGGAAAAAAGTAGCTTACAAGTGGGCACTATACCATCCCTAACGTCAGGAGCATAGCTAAGGGCAACCAAATTAGCATAGTAAGTTCTTTTAAAGCACGTGACTTTGTAGCTCAGGTATGACCCTGTGCTAATGAAACTAAAAGACTCATGGCCTGGAGCTGTCTCACATTCACCCACTCGGGACTGCAAGCAGAACTAGTGATTGTATTTATCTGGGTATGCATTACTAGCGCCTGCCAAGGAATCTCAGTATTTTATGCTAAACAGGCCAGTTGTTCATCCTACTTCCTTCTACCCCAACTGAGGTCATCTCTCACACACAGCAGTTTACAATGCCCCTTGAAGATTACATGTGCACTGATGGCAAAATTATACAAACTATTGAGACATAAATATGAATTTTACCCAAAAGTTAATCCTTGCCTAATATAAATTTTAAACCTAACTTTAGCAAAATAGCTTTCAATGTTCTTTTAAATAGATTTATATTTGCTTCAGTAGTACTATCTACATGTATAGAGTTCAGATTTTTATTTCTTACTAGAAGGAATAAAAAAAAAAAGAAAAGAAAAGAAAAAACAGAGGCTGGAAAGATGAATATAATTTTGTGAGTTCTGGAAGTAGCTCCCTGTACAAAGCCGCTAAAAAAACATTCCTCAGCCTGAAGCTGAATTGTGATATTTGACAATAGTTAGGACCATAACTTGTACATCTGGTCAGTCCATTTTTCACCATATACCCAGAAGAGTAAAATTAGCTACAACCTTCTCCTGTGAAAGGAAAATCTGACCCGATTTCAGAGGAATAGAAAGTCACTACACTGTCACTCTGGAACAGGAACATAGCATGAAGGGATGGCTTTACAGAAAAAGCACCTGTAAATGTGTAAAAACCCCACCAAAAAAAAAACAAACAAACAAACAAAAAAAAAAAAAAAACAAAAAAAAACCAAAAACCAAACAACCAAACAGACAAAAAACTACACACCACAAAACCTGTGCAATTAACTTATGCCAGAACATAGGATGAGTGATGCATTCACCTACGCTTTAGGAAAAATGAAGATGTAAAATTTTTAAACTCCTGCACAGTTTCCTTCTGCTCAGTTATTCCAGAGACTGATACATCCACTGCTTTGAACTGGGGATGAACATTGCATCCAACCCAAATGATTGCAAGAAGCAGCTTTGCTTCGTTAAGAAACCAGATATGTGAAGCAGCAGTAGACCCCTATCCCATGGGCATGCATCACCACCTGGAACACCAAGGTAGTATCAGCAAAGAACCAGCATGTTTGTGTGTTTCTTGTTACATGATTCCCAGTGTAGTGAAGGAAATAGATTGTATAGATCTTTTAAAAGCAAACACAACAGCATCAAAGAAACATTAATTCCTCATTTTAACTGATAAAATATGGCAGACTCAATTTTTTTAACTAAATAGCTCATGTAGTCAATGTGTATGCAGTCTATCAGAAATACAATGACTTCTTTACATCATATGCTTTACTTTTGGTTTTTTGGCCAAATACAGTAAGGTTTATCTGCTTAAGAACTTCCCTTAGGTGCTATTTAGAAAAGTTTTCAAGAACAAAATTGACTGAAGGCCAATGGAGTGTCTCAGTAGACTAAAGGACTTGATAAATACTTTGTAGATACATTCTTGTCTTCCTGAAAAGCAGTATTTCTTCCTGAGAGGCTTTTGTAGTCTCTCTGCTGCTCCTCAGCCACTCTACTATGACTGCTGTTCATGTCTCCTACAAGGAAAAGCTTCCTTGAATCCTGTATCCCTAGCCATGTAAAGACCCAAATTGCAAAACTATGCATCAATAAGCATTCAGCCTTTGGAAACCAAAGAGATGGGAAAAGGCCTATAAGACATGTTTCTTACCTGGTGGTCCCATTGCACACACAATCTGAATATCTACAAGTTTAATCACTGAGCAGTCTTTAAGGTCATACCAATTCCAGTGATCTAACCACTGCCGTAGTAATTCAACAGGTGGCTGAGCACCATAGACCTCTCGTGCTGGCATATTAACATCATCTACAAATACAACCTGAAAAGAAAACCAAAGGATTTTACATTTATTTATTTTACTGAATATATGCCACCATTTCACTTGAACCTGGAAACACTGCACATCAATTCACTCCCATTAAAATTAATGGGAATAATACACATAAACACGTTGTTGCAAAGTGGCCTGAAACTCCTCATGGAGTTGCTGCTGAGTTAAACAAAAAAAAATGAAACTTAGGAAGTAACTGTTCCACGCTAAAGCCATTACAAAACATACCTATAGAAGAAAGAAAAACTACTCTTCTTATTTCTGAATGTAGTTAATGAAAGACAGACAACTAATACTTGCTATTTAAACCTTACTGGGCTACTTACATGGCTTTTCTTGGGGGAAAATAAAAATTAAAAAAAGATGAAGACCCACTAAAATCTCAAACTTCAGTGAGACTATGGTTCTATTTTTAAATGTATTAAACATCACATCTTTCTTGGTACTGCTGATCCTAAGACATACACCACTGCTGAGCAGGAAACATCTTCATGTAACTGATGCAAGTTCTAGAAACAAATTAATGCATTTTACCCCTGTTTCTTCTTACTCTCTGATACAGAGTAGAAATTTGGTCAAAAGAAAAACAGGTTAAATCATGAGCCTTCTATCTTATTTAGCACTGCAACTGAGCAAAATACGGAAGTGGTTTGAAGTGTTCTTGAGTCATACAGATCAAGAAAAAAATTAGCCCTTCAAACTATCTTTACATTTTTAAAACAGGGCTAAAATACATCTTAAAAGAATAGCTTAAAGGGTGAGCCAAGGGAAGATCTTAAAGCACATTAACTTTAAATGGTACTTCCTTAAGGAACTTCTAACATGAACACACTTTTCTCTTGATAACAAGCACTTATTAAATAATAGCTACAAAAACCTGAAAATAAAACAAGGCTGCAAATACAAAAAGTCTACAGGCATTCTACAAGTACCAGCATTAAATCAGACACATCTATCACTGCATTTTAAACAGTGATTTTATGTTTTCCTTAAAAGCTAAATTTTTCCTTAATCTGGAAAAAGAGATAACAAACTCCTCAGATTTCAATTTTCAGTCTCATTGCAACTCTTCCAGACAGAAAAGGATTTGCTCACTTCCAAAATCATTGAACTCTCCAAGATGGAAGGAACCTGAGAGTTCACCTAGTCCAACCTCATGCTCAGTGCTGATTTCTCAACAATGGTTTCTTACCAGCCACAAGCTTACCCATACAGAACTTCTATCTCAAAGATAATACCACAAAATATGGAATGGTAAATATGACAATGCTGTCCACAGTGATTCATATCATGTATCACATTTTCTTCTGTTGATTTAAAAAGTATGCATATTACTAGGAAAATGGATTAAGAAGAGAAACGTGAGGAACTACATTAGAAGAATTAGAACTCCGACAGTTTATTTCAAATTCAGCATCCCTTCGTGATATCGTCTGCGATCAGCTGATAAAATAATGCATTTACATATTTATTTGTATTTAAACACTTATTAAAATACAGAAATAGATATACCATTCTCTTCCCAAGAGGAGGTCCAAAAATTCCTCTTCTCCTTTTGTCCAGCTTGGACATTATAATATTCTGAGTTTGAGCTGCTGTAGTTTGTGCTGAAAAGTTAATAAGCAGTGGCTTGTAGACTTCTTTATTCAAGTTATTTAAAAGAAAATTCTGGAAGGATTGTGAAGAGGAGAAAGTTAAAATATTTACATAGATAAACATACTTTATAGGACTTTAGCAAATAGCAGCCAGATTTTTTTTTACCATTTTTATTTCATTTAAAATGAGAAAGTAGTATTTTATCTTTAAGAAAACTTTAAGAATTATATTTCATCAGATAAACCAGTATTCCTGAATAATTCAACACATAATAAACCTAATTTATCAGAGAAAGATTTCTATCTCCACTACAGACATTTTCACATTCTCTCAAAAAAACCCCAAACTACCTAGTGTTTTATGTAAATTCAGTATGTTGATATTTTACACACAATACTTTGTAGTACTAGTTAGGAGTTGATATATATTGCCTGTACTAATCCACACCCAAATTTGCAGAAGTATCCACAGGTCCAAATATTTAGTCCTAGTTTTGAAGAGTTTCCAGAAATATTTTCTGTGACAGGCATAGCAAGAATATCTAAAGATAAGTTTTGCCATCAAGATTGGTAGTATTTCATAATTCTAATTACCTTCAGAAGTCCCTTATGTTAGTGGTCATTTAACCTCTGGGGGAAATCTGGATCAAACTCGGCATTTCAAGTAAGACTGAAAGGAACTCATTTCTTAACCACATGTAAGTAAAACCCCAGGGAGAAGATACCTTCCAGTAGTTGCTATAGAGCACTATTGCATATAAAGCAATGTCTCTAGTGACTAGTCTAGTCTGTGTCAACAGCTGTTGACAAGAAATATCACATTCTTAACTATCACCCCAGAAATGGACTGGGCAGTAAAAACTAGGCATATTCTTCAATATAAGCATATGTTTTTCTTATGCTTTATTATATTTCTGACATCAATATTCTAGGAATGGTCTTTTACAAACAGATCTCCTTCCAGCATTAATAATTATCTTCTTCAAAAGTATTTCAGGAAAGTAATTCAAAAACAAAATTAAGTTAAATAATTCTTAGTCAGTAATAATTTTTATCACACAAAAAAGAAGGAAAGATAACAGGTTCCAGATCATGAAGCCAAATTTATTTTATTTGCTTACATAACTTTCAAGCTTTGCTCTCTCTGCAAAACAACCGAGCGTACACAGGCTTCATGCTGATTGCACTGGAGCAAGCAACAGAAGCAAAATCCTCTACAAAAAGACATACTGGAGGAAAAAGAACAAATAAAATCAATTTTCCACTGCTCAGAGGAATGGATTCTCCCTTCTCTCATGGTTTACTTAGAGAACTTCATTACCTAAAAATGCAAGAATAGCTTTTTGGTATGACTCCACTCACATGTCCCCTTTTTGCCTCAAAAGTATACTTTCCCATGGATTTAGATAGAACCCAGTGAAAAGTGCTGAATTTGGGAATTCCTGTAAGTGAACCTCAACAGCACAAACATTCTATTGGCACAGTTCTATTGCCTGTCAGGCTTTAACAGTCTCCCAGAAAGGTTGATGGTATCAGGATTTAACACATAGTGTCTGTCAGATCTGCCTGAAGAATTAAAATTTATCTAAAATTTTTAATTTAAACCATTAGAATAATTTTTATATTACCTATATTGTTATTTTAATAACTACATGACAAAATTAAAATTAAAAAAGCACCACTTTTTACTCAAGATGAAAAAGAAGAAATAATCTATCCCAAAATAACTCAGTTACTTCAAAACGATAATAAAATCTGCTTTCAATTGTACAGTCTGACTTATCCCTTTAGACAGAAGAAGTAATATTTGTAGACATGGAAAAAGTAAAAAAAAAAGAGACACATTTATCTTGATTTCTTATTCTAATACCTGAAGTTCTAATGCTTTTTACAAGATTGTTATTCCCTTTGATTACAATTTCACAAGATCTGAGAAATATATTGCAATTGGCTGTACTGTCATTACTTGCATTAAATACTTTTCTTACTTACTATCATGTTTTGATTATAATTAGGTACACACTAAGTGTATCTTGCCTCTTTCAATATAAAAGGCACAGTGGTAACTTAAACAGCTGTCAATTATTTGTTTTCTCTTCAGTGCTCAAACTCACTTATTAAACAGGATTAGTCTTTCGTGCATCAGTGTCTGTCTGGACTACCCCAACTACATCTATAATCACAATGCAAAGTAAACCTATATAGGACCCAAACTGAATAGTCCTGCTTGGGTCCTATTAGCAGCTTATTCCGGTAGATGTCTGGGTGCTGCTTAAGAATTTCATCTGGAAGTACAAAGACAAAAAAAAACCCAAACCCAACACCTTTTGCCACGCAACTGCATTTTTAGTTGCCCATAATTTAATTTCATAATATCCAAAAATTTGTGTCTCATTTTCCTTTTAAAAAAAGTTAGCAAATCATTCCTATATTATAACTACATCTGTCAGCACTAAAAGTACTTACAGTAATATAGGTACTTTTCCCAGTTCCTGTTGGCCCCACAAATACAGGCGATTTTTGATGCACTGTCAATAATTCCATCAATGCCATGTATCGAACAGTATCCAGAGTTGGTACAATAATTTCATTAAACATCATATCTTGAGGTATAGGAGGAGCTGCTCTGAGTGTTTCCACCCAAGGTTCCCAAATTCCTGCTCCCTATTTTAATTTAGGATGAAAGTCATGTATTTATAATAAACAGGAAAAAACAGCATAGAACCAATGGAAATAGAACAAAGTTCTATGACGTAACAGATGTTAAGGGTTATAAACCAATTTTTTAAAGGATTAAAAAATTATTTCATAGGTTTGTTTCAGAATGCAGTGCTTACAATTTGAGAGTACTTAAAAAGAAATATAACACCTGTGCCTGAAACACGCAGCTACTGAAAGTCGAGGGCTTTATCTTTCATATCTGTACACATATTATCTATATATAAACCAAAAAGATACATATATTTACATATACCTGATACATAGTATAGAAACATAATAAAATAGGAAATTACTGTATAAATTTAAATCACTAAAAAAGCACAGTCAGCCTTTTCACAGACTCCCATTCATGATAACAACCTCCAGACTATGGAATTTGAGGGCAGATTAATTTTAGTGCTGAAGCTCCACAGCAAAGCTTCCTCCTTTAAATCAGCCTACTACAGGAGTCTTAAAAGATGTCAAAACTCTCCAGCAGTAAATTACTATAAGGAGATTGTAAAAAAAAATTGTAAATAGCCCTGAAACAACTGTATGTTCTATCCCCAAAGAATTCTATCTTGATATAAAAGTCACATGAAATTCCTAGATATTGCTCTGTCCTTAATTCTTCCTTAGAGGATGCATATTCCCACCTCTGAACACAAAAAACCCTTTACTGGAAGAACATGGTTTTATGCATTATGATCAGAAGACATAAAGCCTTTACTGATGACTGAAATCTCAGCCACTTTCCTTCACAAGATGCAGGAATCATGCATGAGCTGAAATCTTGACAAAAGTAATTCTCATTGTACTGCAACAGGATTCACAGGAATGACAAATTCAAAAAATTAATTCAATTTTTTTGGAGTCTCTGGAGTATACCAGATACAGCGTGTGAAGTTTTCTCCTTCACTGGGAGAGATGCATCATGGATTCACATCTTAATCCCAGGAAACAGGGGCAGAGAAGACAGAGAAGTAGCCTATTGCAGTCATGAGAGAGTTATGGCCTAAGGTATATGAAGTGCTTCCTCAACCTAAGAAAAGGTCTGAAATCCCACATAAATGATCTTACAAGTAACCAAGAATAATAAAAAAAAAAATAAAAAAAAAAAACCACAACCAAAACCAGAATAAATAACTGGTTGAGATTTGCTGCAAACTTGTTCTGCCACAACAGGCAATTATTCTGGTAGCCAAAAAGACAGGCTTTGGTACTGCAAGTCCCAGCCAGAACACTAAATCATCGCTAGATTGCAAGGATGGATGTCTGGCCTATTCAGTGATAAAAGAAGCAGGCAGCAGAAACAAATTTACAGTAACAACACACCTCTTGTAGCATTCATAAAAGTTCAAAATGGAAGTCCACATATTATTTTGCAATCCTCACCTTTTTGACAAAACGATAATCATAAATTGTTCCTTCTGTTGGAAATGGGACTGTGAAAGCTTTTGAAGGCTGCTGATCGATATTGCTCAGCAATTTGTATTGTTCTCTTGCCTCCTCACTAATTGGCCCATTAAGCATTTCTCGCACAACTTTGTCAAATTTCAGCCGATCATCATCTTTACAGGTAGCTCCTACAGACCATGTCAGTGAAAATAAAAAAATACCCTAGAGTTGGGGAAAAAACCAAAATGTAACTTTGGTACCTGCATTTAACAAAATTATTCGCTGAAGTCAAAGCAATCTTTGCCACAAATGACAGTAAAATCGCATTGGACCAACTTGGTTTTACATATATAGCATGGAACCATTATGTTAACTATCAGCATCTAATCACCTTCGCTGTGCGAGAAAAATCCTGACCTGCTCAGCACAGAGACATTATTTTTAGAAAGTTCAAGCTGCTTTTTACTCCAGAACGATTTATCTTGTCTGTCTGTTACACAAAGACCTATGTCACATAGTGATGGCTAGTCTGTTAACAGGGCTTTCCTTGAATTGCAATCCTTAGATAGCATCGATCTCTAGTAATAAGCTCAGATACCAGGAACTGCAGAATCATATACAATTTTGGCTGATCAGTATAAAATTCATTAAATGTTTATCAAGACATCAAACATGCGAGACTCAACTACATATCGGTTATAAAGAATAGTATTTTCCTTAATGCACATCACAAAATGTGTATTCTAATTATGAAATACAGATTTTAGTGCTAGCCAAGTCCACCTCACTAAAGCCTGGTTTGGAATTCCATATTGTATATGTTAGAAAAACCTGCCTACCTCAAGCCAAGAGAAAATGTCATGGTCATTCATCGCTTTAATTTTAGCTTCATCAGCAAATTCATCCATCATGCAGTCCATCAGATTCGTTAGTGATCGAACTAAGTTTGTATCTGAAGTAGGAGACAGTTCCTGAACAGAAAGAAGAAATACACTCAGTTGCAGGTGTGTCTTATTCACTGAAGAGCGCCAGATGGTGGGGTTTTTTCCTTACTGTGAAGATAAAAAAAACTGTAGCATAAATGTGTCTAAAATACATTGAAAAGCAAGTTAAACAATACACAGGAACCATGCTCACAGCTGTTTTTGAAAATTAATAACTATAAATCAGTATGGTCCAAATAAAACGATTTGTCCCTTTGGCATTTTGAAGTGAAAATAATTCATACACTCTTAGTTTCTCAGAAAAGTGCTTTATCCTACCTTTGTGTACTTCCTAATAAACTCAAGACAGAGTGGAACCATTCTGTCAAACAGGCCTATTATAAATTCTTTATGCTCAGAGCTGATTCCTGAATGCATTGTGTTTAGCCAAGACATTGTTAACGCTCTCCAGCCTAACATATGGGGCTCCATATAGACCATACCACACCTTGAAACCTAAAAATAAAAAAAAGAAAAAAAATGGGTGCATGTTATGCCAACGCCAACCTTTTTTTCCAGTCGATAAGAACTTAAAAAACCATTCCGCATTATACTATAGAACTTCTGGGATTATTAGAAGCTGGTATAAAGTGTAGAGCAGGGTCCTGCGAGCCCAGAGACAGATGAGTTTCAAACCTAGCTTTATTTCTTCAGCCAACAGGAGACTTAATTTCATTAAATGTCTGACTTAGAGACAGATTCTCCTCTTTAGTTCCCACCATTAAGGTCACAAAAGATAATAAACTGACTATCAGACTGCCTAAAAATTAAGTTTTACATAATTTTAAGTAAAAATTCCTTCCCAGTATGACTATGCAGATATTTTTTTCTGTTTATATTAGTATCTGAGCCTCTATTCATGTTCAAGAGAAAATTACCACATTCCACAAAGTGCCACCAGAAAAAATAAGTGTGATAAAGACAGGTGTCAGAAATGCAGTGATTTTACCAGAATTTATCTGGGAGATTAAAGATTTCCACATGAATGATTTTATTTTTGTTGTCAGACACTTTCAATGGCTGGACTCTGAACAGTTACAGGGTCTTCTGTATACGTAGTTTACAATAAATATGTAGAGATGTAATTTTGTACAACATATTCCAGGATTATGAAAAATCTGAACAAGAAAACCAAGCTACAATGTCCTTTTTTTAAACGTGTATCAAAGAAATACAAACTTATAATTACTATTCTCAGTTAAATATATTTTTTGAAGTTATATCAAAATAATCAAAAATATTTTTAAACAGTCTTAAAGACAGGTACTTACAGTAGCAGGAGAAGCAACTTCTAAATCCATTGGTTCAAAAATAAGGCTCATTTGCTGTGACATTTTGATGATCTCTCCACTCATAAGGCACAACTTTTTATTATCATCAAGCACAGTATTCATATTCTCAATCCAAATTGCATCCACTGGTCCATCAAAAACAAGCCATTTTCTGTCTGGAGTCTGGTTTGCAGAAATTATTTTTAATAAAATATTTGCATTTTATTTTATTACATTTACTGTAAAATAAATGTTTTAGATCTAAAGATATTTTCCACAAAAAATAACTGAAAATGCCAGGAGTAGAGCTGTATTCATAAGCAGTTTCTGAAACCACAATCTATATTCACAATTTAGTTTTATAACTTTGCAGCATATACTGTAGTTAACTATAGAAGGTTAATATCTTTGCCTGGTTTCTTGCTGTTATACTTGTAATGTAGCACATTGCTTCTGTCAAACTGCAACATATTTAAATACTTTGACTTATGGCACAGTGAGACTGTTACTACAAGTTAACTCATCAGTAACACCTAGTGCACGCATGCCATGGAAGTCAAAAGGACTAATTTAAAAAATGTGGTAATATCTAAATGTAATATGTTTGGTGTTTTACAACATAAGCAAGTAGTCACAGGTATTCATCGTATTTCTTGCAGGAAAATACCGAGCAGTTGTGCAGTTCTGCACATTATTAGAGATGGTGAACCTTGCACTGATCAACTTCAATATACTATTTATTTAAGTTTACAGGGACAGATTCCAATGTGCAATCCATAGCAAAAGTAAAGTATCTGTCAGTAGATGTATTTTTTTATTATATTCAGTCACAATGTTTCAATAGGCTTTAATGGAAGGTCAGCCATAAGCCACACTCCTACAGCAGTTTCTTCCAAAATAAATATTGAATATTGAAATGCCCATACACGTAAACACATCAAAACTGATTTGGGCCACAATCAGACAAAATAAGGAATGACAATATAGAAGAAAGATTAAATATTTGTTTATTTATAACATACGCAAACAAAACTCTTTTCTTCGCATAAGGACTTCTGAAACACAATCTTAACTCACCAGCATCCAAAATGTACTTTGCATGGAGCATACTACAATCAAGCCAAACTGCAGTCTCTGTATTTCAACGATTAAGCATATGAATCTTACAGCGGTTATGCAAACAACATGGAATTAAAATCTGAAATGTATAAATTGAGACGTCATTTCCCAAAACACTCTAAGCTTGTTAAGCACTTACTGTGGAAGAAGCAAATGCTCTGAAGTTCACAGCTAGGATGCCGTCTGACCATTCATGTGACACTGGATCAAACTGTCCATATAGCTGACCCATTGTTATGGATTTGGGATTTAAAACAGTGATCTGAACATTGTTTTCTTCCATCAGCCCCTGAAGACACAAAAGTTAATAAAATCTGTTAATGCCAAACATGCAATTCATTATGCCATTTGTTCTATTTTGAATTTTACAGTTATATATTCTTAAATGTTCATAATAATTGCATCAGTTTACATCAGGAAAGAAGTGACATATTACATTTGAAAGCTGGTTTGCAAATGTCTAAAGACAATTATCCCAACTTTATCATATGTAGTTAAAAGTCTAATTTTAATTCTGAACAGTGGCTTAACAACTGAAAACGGAGGGTTTTTTTCTTTTTTAATGTTACTGAACTGGACATTAGGCAGTCAATCAAGAGACCCAGGTTCTATTCTCACACTTACAGCGATTACAATAGGTCAAGCCCTTTTGTTTCCCTATCCCATTTCTCCCATCTTTAAGGAAGAAATATGATTGCCTTGGTAAATTTCTGAGATTGATGCCAAAATGACATGACAAAGTTGGTTTAGGTTTTCAGGTTTTGGGTTTGTTTTTTGTTCAATATAGGTTTTTGGGGGTTTTTTTTCCTTAAACCATGTAAAGATATTTAATTTCAATTTTTCATTAAACATCAACCAATTATTTTCTTCTCTCCTTGTGAGTAAATATGACTTTTAACAGTGCACACATCAGAGATCAGGTAGCTGAAAAATCACAGTTCCACAGGAATGATACTATACTCCCACAGATACACATAATCTTTGTTTCCGTTCATGAAATATAAAATGCAGAAATTTTTGTTATACTTTTTCAAAGGTGAAAGAAGTATATTTATAAAAAAGTATGAGTACAGCTTCTTTTTCTGACAGTCTGTATTGAATTACAATTCATTCTCTAACATAGTTTCTTATGCCACCAAAGTCAATATTCAGAGTGAAATGTACTATTTAAAGAAAGGGTAAAACAGATAACATCTTATTTGAGAGTTATAAGCTGTGTGAACAGCAAGCAGACAAGCATGATAAAAATACAATTAAAAAAAACCCCAAAACCTGAGTACAGCAAGTTTGCCACAAGTTGCCCAGCTAACAAATTAAAATACTGTTGCAATCTTCAACATTTGCAAGAACATTACAATTTTCTTTGTTATTATTTCTGTTAGCAGCTTCTTACCTCACTGATCACAAATCCCTCCTTCTCATCTTACTCCTAAATTATACAATCTATAGACCAAATACAGCAGCTCGAGATTCCTAGAACTAAACACTACTTAGTTCGCATTGAAGAGATGGTTTACTTCAAGATGGCAGAAATCCTCAAAATAAGCAATTGTTATCATAATCAAAATGAATTCTTGTTAATTACTTGGATACCGGGGCTTTGAGGTTTTTTTGATGTGGGGGAAGCTCCAGTAGGGGTGATGGCCATTACATTAATCATTAGAGCTGATTGAGGAGCTGAGCTCACAGAAGGAAAAGCATCAGACAAAGATTTCTTGCTCTACCACATAACTTTTCTTCTTAACAAACAGAAATCGGAAGGAGTGGACAATGATTCACTGAATTAAAAGGAAAACCAGAAATTTAAATACTGTTTTATCAGAGTGAAAGACAGGAATAGACTCTCTCCTACATACCTAAAGCAAGAGCTTCACAATTTAATCTATAATATAGGAAGCAACTAAGTAGCAGCTTTTAATAAACGATTCTAAGAATAGAGTTCTGTTTGATAGCAATACCAATGTGAAAATCTCACCAGTCTAGTCTTGCTGATATCTGCACAAAAATGCAAGATGCCTGCCTGAAGATCACCATGAAGGAAATGAAACAATTTTGCTAAGGTGGCTGGTTGCATGTTTCCAGTCAGGCAGCTTGAAGAAATTCAGTGTCCTGAAGATCATTTATGCTTCACAGTTACTAGTCTCTCTGCAGGTGTCAGAGTTCACTGAGTGAGCCAGTACGCCTCTCAAGTCTCAAACCCTAAACACTTCATTTCAGAAACAGCTACAAACCCACCTTGTACTGGGTTTACATTCCATCCTAGCAGATCAGACTAGACAAAATCTAGAGGTCCTTAGAGCACAGAATACTAAAGACAATAACTATAACTAGATTATTCTGCAAAAGCCAAGACAGCACAAGGGGCAAGATTTCAGAGATCCCGTACAAAACAAATGTTTTTTGGCTTGAATTGGAGCAAGATTTGGTATAGCTATACTACTGGACCACTGAAATGATCCACTGATAACAATTATCACCTACTTCTACATCAGGTGAGAAGTTATTTAGCAGAACACATCTTAGATTTGTTTCAGATCCAAAATTTGTCTGAAAAATTAAAATACTCTGGTTTCAAAAATTATCAAAATTTGAGACTATTTAAGTTGGTGGGTTTGCACAGGTTTATCATATTCTTATCAGAAAATCTTCAAAATTTTGTGTAAGTTTATGAAGCAGGTCCACAGTTCTGAAAAATCTCGACTAAAAGAGTTCAACAGCTCCCATGAATAAGTTGGAAAGCTTTCAGAAGGAACAGTTCATCATAAAATGCCAAGCAGCTAATTCATTTCTTGACCAATCCAATGAAAGAAAATGTCATGTGAAGTAACACATGAAACGTATGAAATGTGTACATTTAAAATTGGGCCATCCTATCTTATGTAAGCCTGGAAGCACAGCTTCTCAGTCAGATTCTTTAGCTTTCTCTCACATCTTCAGGCTCCTTTAAGTAAATTCTGTATTCAGTATAAATACTAAAATACTAGAAAATTTGTTTGAATATAGTTATCACCAGAAATCTTTATAAAAACGTTTACATACCTTCTCACATAAGTCTCCCAATGCTGCTGCAAGAACTCGATATGCAGATGTTTTTCCCCCAAAGGGCTCTCCAACTATCATAAAGCCATGACGCACGGTCATCATCTCATACATCTGCAGGATCTTCATACTAAATACATCAGTCATTTGCAAATTCATAGCATCACAGTTTGTTTTGATGGCTTCCAATAAATCATTGTAGTCTGGTTTTGGGAGCTTCACACCAGGAAACAAATCAGAAGTAATACCCTATCAAAACAATAAATTGGAAAGCACACTTATTTTCACAGTAATTTGGTTTGAAACTCATGTAATCAACCCTCTGTTTGCACTAGACAGACTAATACCTAATCAAGCCAGATGTACCTGACTACACTGGAGACTTGAACAACAAGGGCAAAGCCTCCAAAATTAAAACATAGGAGGGAGGACATGGGTGTTTCCCATTCTCTCAAGTGTGATATATAAAATGAGGGAAGAAATGAATATTTCTCAGAATAAAGAGGGAAATCATTCTTAAAATCTGTCACAGCTTAATCCCAGCCAGCAACAAAGTACCCAACAGCTGCTCCTGCTCACCTCCCCTTTAGCCCCCCATTTAAATTACATTACTACTGTTGAACTTTTAATAATTCTTTCTGTATCTGCTAAGAATTTCAAACAAAGCTTCTTTATTCCATAACTAACAGATTAGACCATTACAATTGCCACATACTCTGGGCCTAATTTACTGTTGACCCTAATCTGTCCCCCAACAGGTGTGTCATGCTCATTTGTCAATGTTTTTCCTTGTAACATGCATTCAGTACTGACACAATTATCTTTTCAAATTCTATTTATTAGTCTTACATTCCTTAGCTGACTTTCGCTGTTTACAAGTCAGTAACATGATACTTACTAGTTTCAACTTCTAATTTTTTTCCTATTTTTGGGATATGCTAACAAGCAAAATACAAGTATTTGTAATGCTATTTCATCTCTAAATCAATCTACATTTGTTACTCTATGAAAGTGAAAAATATATAGTATTGCTTCATAAATATACTTGGAGATAATTTCTGTACACTAAATTCTTAACACTGCTATTCTTAAGGACTGAAACCTGGAGAACAACTAGCAAAGATGCTTCAGTTGCCCAGACAACTTCTCTAAACTTATCTCCACTGTTAAAAAACTTACGAAAATATGAAATCTCCCTTCATGCACGCATGACTTGTTTCCAGGAACATGTGTGCAATTTAGGCAGGAATTTAATTAGAGTAACAGTGTCCAGAGACCTACGTTCAGTTTCTAATACATAACACTTTCATATGACTTTAGGCAAAGCAATTACCTTTTCTATGCTTCAGAATTCTAAGGTTTTTTTCTTAAAATTCCTAAAGGAAAGAGCTTCCTTCGTGGATGTTTTCTTATAGAAATTATCTAATTTTATTCCAACATAAAATTACAAAAAAATAAGCATTATGCACTGAAATTGCAACTAGTATGACTGCTAAAAATATACCTTTTGCTATCCACAACAACTCATGAGAGTTTTGATGTTGTGAGTGTATAATTGCACATAAATTACATTATATATTTTATATATATATATAATATATGGCTGTATATGAAGAAACTATTTTTTTTTTTCCAAATAAGATCTTTCCACTAATGTTTAAAAAGGTTCACATGAAGGACAAGGTTTTCAGAGTTTCCAAACCTCTATATACACCAACCCAGATCCTTTCTTCTTTTTCTAACAGGACACAGAAAGCTCACAGCTACCAAAGAAGATTGCAAACTTTCCCTAAAGAAGTTCACAGCTGACGTTTGTGTTGGGCATGTCTGGTTCAACCAGAGGTATATTGAACACACCTATCCTGCACTAAGAGATTAGAAGTGTAATCCAAATGGCACGTATTAGGAGACAGACTGATTGTGTGAGTGCATCCTGTAAATCACGGGAGCAAGTTACTGAACATGTTCTCCAGCTCAGTTCCACAGTGAAATCAACACAGGACAAGAATGAATGTGGGCCAGTTAGTCTATTTACCGTTTTGCATGTGTTTTAAAAGAAAACCCACATTTTCTCTTACAAAAAGATGACTATTAGTACCTACCTAAGAATACTTATAAGGTACTCTGAAATCTTGAATACATGATATATAAAAATAGTATGTTACCACCTGAAGCACTAGGCTTGGGAGAAACCTTCACTGGTCTGAACTACCAAAACCCAAATGTTTGCTGTATTTGCTAGGAACAGCTAAGACTAAGTTTTAAAATATTCACAGGCTAGATTTAAAGGGTCTTTAGTCCATCTCTTTGATAAACCTATTATATAATATTTTTATCGACTAGTATTTTGAGAGAGTTCTTTACGTTACTAAAAATCTGTACGTTTTTTACCTCAAAAAGTGGTAAATCATGAGACAAGAATTTAGGCAGGTTGACATCTGTAATGGATCTAAGGAGCAAAATTTCTTCATCTTCCGATGGGTATTTCAGCTAAAACATATAAAAAAATACTTAGTTATTATTTATAGTTTCAAAAAACAGATGTTAAGCTTGCCTGTCTTACTGAATTTCCTACTGTGCCTCTCTGCAATTATTTTGGCAGGTTCAGGTCCACTGATAACAACGTATGTTCTGGATGTATGTCTATACATTCACATCAAGGTGTTTGCAGTAAATTTCTACAGTCAGGCCAACCTCACTTTAGCTTATGCTCAGTGACAGGTGTTACTATAAATTTGACATGACACTTTTTCTTAAACCAGTGATGTTTTGCTTTCTAAAGATGTATTTCTTTTCTTCCCAATAAGGGTAATTTTCCCTACTTTGACGTAAAACTTCTGCCTTCAGCAAACTGGAAATTCTAAAAGTTTGCATATAGATCTCCCTCACAGGTTATTAAGAAAAATATATGTGTGTGTGTGTGTGTGCGCCTCTTCTGCCACAATACATAGCTTAATTACTGATTTTGAGTTTTATAGTGGTTTTCTAATAACAGTAGGATTAGAGGTCAAAAAAAAATTGGTATGGAAGAAAATTATAAATTAACTAGTCTACCTAACTAAAAATAAGTGAATTAATGAAACAACAACTCAGTTTCTTAGTAAAACGTATGCATTCACCCACAACACAAGTCAAACCAAAATACTACATCCTAAAACATTTTTCTTAAAGACAAAAGAGCGATCAAAATCACGTGTCAAATTTTGAACAGCTACTTGCCATTACTTAGAGTAGCGAGCCACACATTCCTAAGTTATTGGATGACAAAGAAAATTCACAAAATCATTTACCTTCAGGTTGCCAGCAGCAGTGAGTACTGACTTCACAGCTCTCATTCCATAATCATAATGGTGCTGAGAAGACAACTGCTCTGAACACAGACGATACGTAGCTACAATTTTTACAGACAGAGGTCGAGCAGTAATGAATCCACAGGAATACAGAACAATCTCTGCAATCATGGCATAATCAGGAACCATCATGGCTACCGTTCTAAAGAGAGCCTATTAAGCACAGACATGAAAAATCACATCAGAAAAGATGAAGCATTATAATATACAACTTCTTTCTACAATTACATAAAATACTTTTTTCATTATTTCATTAATACAGTGACAGCCAATTAAATTTAACTGTCATGAATATGACTACAATATATTTAATGGTTCTCCATAAAGGCTTATAAATACTTTATTCTCCACTGTGAAAATTCATGGTTGTAGGTCTTTTTCATTCAAGATTAACAGCAAAAACACAGGAAACACCACAAGCTCTAGAAGGAATATGGGGGTGCAATACAAGTACCACAAATAAGTTGATGTTCTCAGACTCCTCTTGTTTAGCTGCAGCCTATATCTCAATTTTACCACTGTTCTACAAAACAGGCATCAGAATACTTTCAAGCAGACAAAACTTTCTCTAGTTTTCCTATTCTATCAGAAAGGTTTTTAAAATTATACTCTTTGAATCTTGTATTCATACTATGTGTTAGTGAGTAAACTAACTAAACTAGGCAGTTCTGAGAAATATTTACAAAGACTGTATTTTTCTATGTTTCTATTAATTTATCAAGATATTTGCTCAAATTTCCTTTTCTTTCTATGGACGCAGGAAAAACGTATTTAAAGGGTAAGAAAGGATGCAGCACTCTTGTAACAATCACTCAATAATAAACAGAATAGAAACCTCTTAAATTAAAAACAGCACAAGTCCCTTCAAATCAAACCAAAATAAAAAACAGACATTAATAAACCCCCTCATTTTTATTCAATATTAAGATATTGTTCACTGTTTGTACAGTATAAAGTGTCCCTTTTGATTTTTGAAGTCTCAAGTCCTTAGTCAAGAAATACACAGGGGGTTTTTTTAGCTTTCCTTTTTTCATTCTGACAAGGATGAAAGGGGTCAAGTCAGACCTTGAAGTAAGATACCACTTCCTGACATTTTAAAATCTAGTTTATTCCTATTTTTCAGTCCAAGTTTTCTTTTTAATTTTTTTTTCTTCTGAAAGAAGATTTTTACATTGGTGTAATCAAAAACTGAAGGTAATCGATATTAAATATTCTTGTCTATATTTGAGAAAAAAGTTATTTCTTTTTTCCTTTCTGTATTAGTTATTAAAAATAGTAAGATGACAAGTATTATAATACCTTAAGATTATCAGGCAGCTCTGAACGTCCCGCATAACCAGGATTCATGGTAATGAAGACAGCACACGTAGGGTTCAGTTTCAGTTCAGTTCCTTCAAATACTATTAAGTCAGATCCTGAATTAATGCCTGTGGACAAATAAAAACTAATGTCATTGCTGGGCAGGTTTTGTTGCATCGTTATTCTTTGTCATATATGAGAGATACACTCACACTTATATGATTGAAACAACATGTTACCTCTTTGGATAGTAAAAATCTGCTGAGCAACCACAGAGAGTACTTCCAAATCGATCCTGTTGAATTCATCAAAGCAAGCCCACGCCCCACAAGACAATAAACCCTAGAAGAGACAGACGTATCACTAAATAATAGGTAACTATTTATTTTTGACACGCTGATGAAAACAATTCTGCAATAAGAAAAAGTTTCAATGTGCAAAGACAGGACTTGCATCCATGACCCAGAGCACTAACTTTTAAACAAAATCACCCCAGATAGTTACTAAATTTTTATAACTCTTCTTGAAACAAATTCTAGTTTGCTTGTAAAAAAATAGTAAGACAAAAAACCCGTACAAACTAATCCAAAATCCTGATTTGTCTGTTATACGCGAAGTGCCTATGAGAATGCACACATTTTGCAGGGTTTACCTTTATAGTCAGTATTTTGCAACTGGACAAGGGGGAAGATTTCAGCACTAAACAAGCCTGGAAAAACCCTACTCCTCTTTTACATCTAAGCTAACAGTGTTCCCAGTGACAGAAAGCATTGTTAGGACTTCTGCACGGCTAAAACTAACTGTTGGTTATGGCATCTTGTATCATACCACACGCCTAACGTGTAACTAAAGAATAATTCTCTTTTCATACATTTCAGGTAAATTCACGGGTCTTTTCTGAGATACGCTCCCCTAATGCTACTGTACTGTCACTGCAGGACTGGTAGTCTTTCAATAGCATCTCATCCTTTGTTAACAGTAATCCTAAAATTCTCAATTAAGGCACAGAATTTGGCTTTCATCACTCTAAAGAAAAACTTTTAATCCAGCTTGTTTTGGTGAACTTCATCTTGTTGAATTTTGAAGACAAATCACGTAATTCCAATGCCACCTCTGACTCTGAGGGTAAGAACAGCACCAGGAAGGAAAGCATACTTGCTCTACTTTTGTATTGTTTCAGTCCAGACAGGACACTGGGCTGTAGGACACAAGATGTCCATTCAGGATAGATTTTCATAATACAGAGCTGTCTACTCAAGCTAATATCAAAATAAATATATGCTTTATTTGTATAAAATAATGACTCTTATCAGCTTATTTAAGAGTTTAGATTAAACCCAAGTCCCCTACAATTTGCAATCCACTATGAAAAATACACTCATTCAAATGGCATCTATGCTGTCTGTATACAGCAAATAAAATCATTATGGTATATTTCATTTTCAAATCACATAACCACCAATTTGCTACCTCGGTTGGATCCTTACAGTATCTGCACAATATTAGTGTTATAGAGCTGCCTGGAAGTGTAGAAAGATACATTCACAACACATTAAGACCACTGCAATTGTCAAAATATTGAAAGGGCTATAATATATATTAGGCATATGACCCTCAAGATTTTTCCATACCTTAAAAAATTTTCCTAATGCAAGGTAATCCAATCCATCAGAACAATTGAAAACCACACACTGTTTAGCTACAGCCTTTGCTAAATCTTTTGTAGTTTCTGTTTTTCCAGTTCCAGCAGGACCTTCAGGGGCACCTCCAAGATGTAAGTGTAGGGCACCAAACAGGGTTCTGGAAATAACATAATAGAACAAAAATAGATTTTAAGAATCTGTATGCTATTTTCCCAGCGCCTCTAACTTTTACCAGAAACTTCTAAAAATTTGTTTCATGCTGGCATTTTCCTGCAATAGTATAGTTTATTGGGTTCTGGCCAGGTGTAGAGTTTACAGATACAATGTATGACGTTTACTAGAAGGTCACAATAGCTTTCTTACCACTTTCAAAATCTAAATCCTCTCATAATTTATTACTAATTACAGTGCCACAAAAGATCAATTTTATCACAAATTCAAATTAAAATATTCATACAGGACCAATTCTATTACACCAAAAGAAATGTAGCCTATTAAGAGCATAAAAAATACAATTCTGGAGTCATCAGGACACATTAAAATATCACAACTAAATAAATTCTTGCTACTACAGTACTTTTAGTAACTTGCAGTTTTACCTGTAGCATCTGTCTGTAAGTGGAGTAATAACCAGCCTAGGGGTATTGCCAAGATATTCGTATCCATACCTCAGTCCAGCATTGATCATCTTTGTCTGTAGGTGCCCTTCCTAAGAAACAAGGCATTAATTTCATAGATTAAATAGATTTTTAAGAAACCCACACCCACAACTCAACACTATTTCTCAAGTTCCTTAGCAGGCCTTACACCGTTAGGAACAACTACATGCAGGCGCTGATTGCTCCGAGACACTAGTTTCAGTGTGACCGAAAGAAAAAAAATAAATTGCCAATTAATACGTACTAAAGTATCAAACAAAGATTGTTTTTTACGTTAACTTCTCTAAAACAAGATCCTACTAACCATATCTCATATTGTCTTGCGTGGTATTTTGCTGGCTGGAGTTAAACCACGATGGTAGCTATTTAGAAAGCTAACGGACTTTTTAAAAGGTAAGCAGAAGTAATCATGACCAATAGCTACAGTTATGATCAACCCAGTGACTGATACAGTAATGTATGATCCCTACATAAGCATTTTTTTAAATGTCTTCTGTATTATGGGAAATCTTGTCCTGATGAATGTAAAATATTGTGTGCTACCGCTATCCAGTGTAAGCATTGTTATTTTTGCAATAAATGTAACTCTCAAATAAAAGTCAGATTAAAACCTCTAACAAAACTGTCATCCCTATAGCATTCTCTAGCCTGCAGAATCCGAAAACCACAATAGTGTCTTTGGTTGAAGAAATTGTGACTGTAAGCTCCCCCTCTTCTCCTCCCCGCAAATTCAGCAAACATACTGAGACTCAGCAGTGATGAAAAAGGTAATTTTAATTAAAAACTGTTTGCATCTGGCTACTGGCCATTCTAGTTAGTAATGCATGAAATGATTGGTTACAGGTATACTCTTATCAGCAGAAATTCTTGTAGTAGCATAACCATTCCCTGTGTCAGCAAGCAAACAGAAATTGAAAAACTGTGAACAGAAATTACCTTCTAATAGGATTGAGAGGTATCACTTACCTCCCAGTAATACCTAAGCTGACTTAACCATTCAAAGTCACTCTCATCTTTGACTTTCTTGCTTACTAGAGCTGCAAGAACATCCCTAGCATGAACATCAAGCACAACAAGTGCTCCCAGAGTCACACGATTCTGCTTAGACAGCTTTCCTCGCACCAAGGTGACGATGTCCTCAATCTGTCTATTATTCTGTTCCAGAAAATCCTCTAGTGCCTGCAAAAATTTTTGAAAGTTAAGAAGTTGCATGTCTAGTCTAAGGCATGACTATTTTGTTCTTATTTTTATTTCTCTGTATTAGAAAGTT
The DNA here is from genome assembly GCA_027574665.1 of Rhynochetos jubatus. Lineage (NCBI taxonomy): Eukaryota > Metazoa > Chordata > Aves > Eurypygiformes > Rhynochetidae > Rhynochetos > Rhynochetos jubatus. The sequence continues at coordinate 12,745,001 of CM050654.1, forward strand.
CCCTCTCACTATAACAGTAGTCCAATATCCTTCATTTGCTGGTAGATCAATAGGGTTTGGGGGATGGGTTTTTCTATTTTTACCAAACCATATGTAAAACGTCAGTGATACATGTCTGGAAACAAAAAAGCATACACTATTTTCTTCCTGGAACACAGGAAATAGTCCTTATCTTTTTATACATTTCACATTAAGAAAATTGTGATGCATGTTTCAAAGATCTACTTATATGTATGCAACTTCATTTCTACAGTTAAGAGGCACTGTCACAGTAGAAAAACACCTTTCTGCCCCACATTTAGAAACTGTTAGTTAGAAACATATCTAGCATTCAAAAAAGTTTAACAAGAAAATGCATTTTTTCTAAAATTTGTTTTCTACAGTTTATTGATTTCTGGTTATAGTCTGTGGGCAGTTAGCTTAGTCATTTCTTTTACACAGTAACTGAGAGTTTCTTTCATGCCAATAAGTTGCTGGTGAACAGGAAAGGCCCAATTAAGGAAAGCATTTGTATCATGACAGTACTCAGATGTGATGAAGTGCCTTACTGAATTGAAATCAAAAAGTGGGAATTAACCTTAGCAACACATTCACACCAAAGCATGCTTCCAAGAGAAATGGCTTCTATTTGTCTGGAGAAAATTTTATCTAAGTTTGTTGTAGATTTTTCTCCCTGGTATCCTGCTGTTCCTCTCCCAACACACTGGCACTGGTAACCCTCAACAGATTATGATAATTTTGAGATCTCTCAGCTAGTTATTTTATGAACATTAAATTTGGATAATGCTTAGTATGACTTCTTTTTATTTATGAGAATAAGAAGTAAACACAGAGTTCAAAAGCAATTCAATTTCTGCGTCGTTGCATCAGAAGTTCTGACCAGAACAAAATCTGAAATACCTCAGTTAAGTCAGGGATAACAACAACCCACTTGCTTACCGCCAAGCTTTCCTTGGCAAATGTGAGATAGCAGTTGAGTATGTTCTCAGCTCCCATATCAGTAACATTCCTTGGTGTTATCCTTCTGACTATATGACTGCGTATCATGAAAATGCACACGTTCCACAAAACAATACGTTTGAGTTATGGAACACCTCTGTTTCCATACAGCATTTTAGTTCAGTATTTGGTTTTAATCAAAAAGTTGCACCGTGTTTCCAACCTTGTTAATTGTTTTCAAATTTGTTGGAAACAAACTCAAAAATGTTTCAAAGGGAGCATACGTGTGTACGCATGTGCATGCAGACACGTATTTCATATGAATGAGTGGCTTAAACGATACTGGCACCCCATCCCAGCAAACACTGAAGTGCTTTCGGCAGAATGCAGTACTTTTGCCTTCTCACACCATCACTGATTATCTGTCATGTTTCTTATGCTGTAGAATACAACACAGGAATGGAAAAGAGAAAGAAGATTGCAGGCTGTCAGACTGAGAGTTCTTCTCTGCCACAGATTTGTGACAGACCCTCAGGGGATGCAAATGCCCCTCCACTGTGTCACTACATACAAGGCCTTTTCCACCGCAGAATAAAGATTCTTTGGGCTGAATCCAAATAAGCACAATTCTCACTACAACAGAATTCGAGTGAAAGCCACAGGAAGGACAGGTTTCCCTATTATGCCCACATATAGAAGAGGCTTGATACAGACAGCACAAGAGCTTTTATCTAGGCTCAGAACTCTGTAACAAAAGCAAGTTCATTTAACCCTTGCTTAACTTCCTCTTTTATTCACTAACAATATTAACTACAGACTCATTAAGGTGAGGCTGGCTTTTTCTTTTTTTTTTTTTTTTTATTCTAAAATCTCTAAGATTGGAATTCCTGTCTCTCCTTCCTGAAAATCTTCCACCAACTGAGGATAAATGGTGCGGTATGTAGAAGCCTTATTTCTTTCCCCAGGAAACGGAGGATCTCCTTTATCACTGGGAAAGAAGTATTTTCAGTATTTACCAAAAGTCTGATTTACTACTGCATTATATCAATTTTACATGAATTTAAACTTACAATATTCTTACCTTTTGGCCATTTCTGATAGATATCTGTACTTGCATTGTCCAGAAAGTTTGGGATACACAAAGAACTGTTTGTCCAGGCCACTCTCTTACCCAGTTAACACGTGGAGTTTCTGGATAAGCTTTGAGTGCATCCCCAATGACCTAGACAGGAAAAAAGCACACTATAACTACATCTGAAAACAGTTGATGTTCAGCTTTACAATTAATTTAGGTTAGATTGTATTACTGAGAATAAAAATAAATCAGGATCTAGATTTAGCCTCAAAGTCAACTCTGTAATACTGAAATCTTGCAAGCAAATCTCTCAACAGAGCTCAAAAAACCCCAAAATGTCATGGTATGAAACAACTGATTTCACAACCCATACTAAATGATTCTTGCTATCAGATACTTAAAATCTTGTAGCTCCATTTACAATGAAACTAGAAAACAAGTAAAATCACAATTTAGTTACAAGTAATATCCCAAACTGAAAGTTTTTTCATCTATTCATTCTAGTAAAAACGCAGAGCTTTTAATTTTGCAGATCATATTATTTAAACTTAAATCTAACGTCAAGTGTATTTTCTAATAATAGAATGATTAACCTGGGTTTAGTGCCACTCAAGGATAAGCCCAACAAAATGAAAACTTGCACTGGAAGAAAACTTCCATTCTATACCAACAGGTTATTTTCCTGTCATTAACAAAACCCAAGGAAGAATAAAGTCTTATTATCAACAAACTCCTCAATAAATTTAGATGGCTCTTCAGACAAGCAGTGTAAACTACCTGAGAGAAAATCTGCCATGTGTTTTGCTGTTCTAAACCTTTCTGCTTTTATATACACACAATAGCATCAAATTAAAAAACCCACATCTATGAGGGGGAAATGTGTCTGCATTGACATTAAAACCACGTAAATGTTATCTGGTTTAGATGATTATAAATGTTCTGTAGTCAAGGCTAAATGCAGACAAAAGGTGCTTAAACATTTCTTATTCGTGCAGCTCAGTTTGTCCATGTCTGGATGCACCAGATAGATCAGGTTATTCACGTTCTTCTGTACTGCTATGCCACTGCAATAATTAAACTGCTGTACTGTAAAACATTGTCAGGGAAAGCGTGTGTACATTTAATTTCCTCACTTGACATTGAAAAGGATCACACAAAAGAAGACAACAGAGACGGTTAAATGTATGATACAATGATGAGACCCCATAAAGACTGAAACGATACAGTCTGAAGACGTTAAGGGTCTTGATTAAAGCAGTCATAATTAAGAGGAACATTGAAATAAAACCATAGGCAATTTTTCAGTTTAATCTTGTCACTTAATACCATATCAAGTGTAGAACAATCTCTGCAAAAGTATTCTTGGCACAAATGTGTTTTACTCTACTATTTAAAGAATTTTAGAGAATTTTACAACCAGAAATTGACACCAGGACTGAAAACTAAAAAAAGATAAAACAAAAAGAGATAGCTATAACCTTTAAAGACTGAATTCACTGTTTTAATGTTCATGCTAGGTGCAATGAATGAAAAGTGATCCCAGTATATGTTAATGTTTACTGAAGAAATCAATGCTGAATGACATTAGCCTAGAAAATAAGAGCTAAGGGCTTGTTACCTTGTGGACAGACTTCAGCATAGCTGCCTCCAGTTCAACCAGCCATTTTTCAACTTGACCTCTAGCTTCTGATGTTGAAATTGTCTCTATGAGTTCCACAGTCTCTCCTTCACCACTTTTAATGTGTGTAATATCTAATGCATCAGTAAATGACACTCTTGCAATTCCTTCAAAACATTTTTTCAAGTGAGGTTGTACACTAGAAAAGAAAACCAGTATTAAACAGCTGCTGACATTTTTTCTTGCCAGTACTACCAAAGATCTAATTCCAAAAAGAAAAATACTTCTGAACAATTTACTTAAAAGATTATTTTAAGTTTTTGAAAAAAAATTTATCCTCAACAATAATTCTTCTGTACTACTGCATGCAAGATGCTTACCCCAATAATTTTTGAAGATCAGTTTACAGACATAAAATACTGCTTACAGTCTCTGTAACATAAACTAGTAAGGATAAACAAGTATTCTTTCTTTAACTGCTAATCTGCCTACTGTACATAAAATTTCACTATTTATATATTCCCAGCAACCTATAGTATACATTAAGGAATTTGAGTAAAGCACCTAAGCACAACCTTAAGGCAACAGCTTGTAATAAATAAATAAGCGTTTAAGATTATTTTCCTCACAAGGTCTCATGCCCTGTTCATTGCACTGCATGAGTATTTCTCTGTGACTGAGCTGGCATTTTATTTTTCATTTTCATTCTTATTTTTGCATGACCTTGCACTACATTCACTGCACGCTATCAAGACTGCATACTGGGAATCAAACTCCAGTTCCCCTGCTTATGGTGAAGGCTATATTGCTTAAAAAGATTACTCGTACAGGAATTTTGTAGAGTTAATTCCACTTAGAAGAAGTATTCACGCTAAGTTATACGTTTTGCAGTTTATTCCTGAATGAAGGTGGGGAGTAGAAATCCCAGAAGTTAAAACATGGCAAAAAACTTCTGAAATACTCTACTTAGGCCTACCCCTAAAAAGATAAAACTCATGTCAGCAGTATACAGGTGCCACCTGATATTCTAATTTCACCCTGAACACGGATTTCTGATTCTTCTGAAAACCAGTGGATGGAAGGGTTAGCAGTTTAGAAAACAGAACTGAATTTAATTACTCATATTAAAAATTATTCTACGTTCACCTGTCATAAAATCTTACCAAGTAGATGCTTAATACCATAACAGTGGAAAAAAGGAGTGTTCTGGGCTCAGAGAAACAATATGACAAGACTGTCTGCATGCACTGAAAGTCACAAGTACGTTTATTAAATATTACCATACCGAGTAGGATCTTTAGTCTCAGAAAGAATCTCAAGCAGTTCATCATTAGATAAAAAAAAGAATCTGGGGAAAAACAGGCGCTTCTTCTCTAGGTATTCATTAAGTCCCTTGAGAATTAGCTCCAAAAATTCGTTGCACTTCTTCAGTTTTTCCAGCATCTTATCTATTATTACTACTGTCAACACATGTTTGTCCTGGAAAAGAAATTATTCCAGATAAAAATATTAATGCCTTCTTCAAGCAAATCACCACACAGCACCGCAGGAAGTCTTAAGCAAAATGAAACTTTATTTCAAATTCTGCTTTACTTAAACCATTGTCAGGTTTACAACTTACAACTTTCTTCATTGCCAGGGTTCGCTGGAAAAGTAGGTAGGCAGTTGGTATTAATTTTTCAAAACAGGATCAATTCAAACAGCACAACACCCATAATTCTGCCAGAGCAACATCAATTTACACTGGCTATTCAACTGGATTATGTAATGAAGCAACATGAACAATTAAAACATGTAGATGGATTTTTAAAAGTGTACTTTTATGACAACAGTGCAGTCACTGGTTTTAAGTGGTAATCATCTATCAGAGTTCAATGCAAAAAATTGTCTCTCCTTCCATATAAAAATATATAAACATGCACAAGATTATAAGCATTGTGATGGCAAAGTTATACGTAGGCAACACTGGCACTTCAGTACTAACACTAACTAGTCATGTGATCTAAAAAAGTATTCTCTGATCCTAATGTTTACTAGCTAAATGCATGTTAAAAGATTTTTAGCTTGTCACATTTTGCTAGCAGTATTTGTTTTAAGAATATAAATGAATAGATTTTTATTTCTTTTTACCACAGCACCTGAATAACATCTGTCAAGATACACTAGTGAATAAACCGGGTTTCTTACATTTATACACTGTGTAGATGACAAAATATACATGAAGACATATAGTGCTTTCCAAATTAAACTCTCAAATTAAATGCATGTAAGTGGTTAGAAAAGCTACTGCATAAGATGAAAGTTATCTCAATTAACACAAATGAATAAAAGATTTTGCAAAAGACCTAAAGGTTGCCAAGCTAAGAAGCTTTAAGGAAATACACTTGCCTGAACATCAGGTTCTAGCATTTAATTATGCCTGATGGCCAATTTATAGCCTAATCATCATTACATTTTTTTAATCTTGCTCACCAAGTATGGGGTTTAGGAAGCAAAACAAGACACATGTTGAAAAGTAGGAACTTAAACAGATTAATGTTCGAGGAAGTCAAACTTCTACTGCTTCTACTCAGTTCCGGTATGGGCTTGGGTGCATCTGTGACTGAATTTAAACTAGTTCAGTTCTAGTTCAGGCCCATGCCAGTACATTAACTCACCTGTTAACAGTGAACTGATTCAAACCCACTCACCTTGCAATACGTAACATTCTGTAACAACAAAGCCCTGGCAAGAAAATGTAGACTGGTTAATCCCAATCCCCTGCTCCACCTCCCGAAGTCTGGGACCACAGCTTCTGCCACAGCTTCTCCTTTAGCACCTCAATCAGACTACATTTCACTGGCATCTGAATGGGGCCAGAATGACCACAGGAGAGATGGAAACAGAGCTAACTAGAAATGTCAGTCAACCCTTCGGTAGCCCCTCTGCTCTGCCTGGTGAGTCTGCACCCGTACGCATGCAGCTTGGAACACGTATCCAGGATGAAGATTTAAAAAGACACAGGTACATCTAATCCTAAGAAACACCAAAGAGATAGGGAGGGAGAATTTCAGACTAACTAATCTACTGAGGGCTTGTAAGAACTGCTGACATTAACAACAAAGAATACTCCAAGAATGGACAGCAGAATTCAAAGTGTACCCAGACTATTTCCACAAGGAACAGTTTTGTCAGTTCCCATCACAAACACAGAACGTCCCAGTCAGAAAAGTCCCTGGTAGGGTTTGCAGAACAACAGTCTCACGGAGCAGAAGCCTGGGTGACTCATGACGCAGGGGACAGATGAGGACAGACAGGCTAGACTGCTGTGCAAAGCCTAGAAGGGGCAAAAGGTATCTGTAAGAAACAAGCTCCTCACTGGGGAGGACAATCCGGATTTGACCCAGTAACCTGGCTGCTGTTCAGTTTGGAGAATATAGTAATAAATTACAAGTTTAGTTCTAGTTCAAAAACTCATGCTGCTTTGAAATTTGCCATGTGCATTCAATTCCCTGCTCATGTTACACATACACTTCCAATCTACGTAAAAAACCCCAGAATTGAGTATCTAATTGATCTTTATGGGGAGACACCTCCCTAATACAACATTCAGAGTGTTCCTTTGTACATGAACTACATTTACCTTCTGTCACTTGCCTCTTCCATCCTATCGCACCAGAACAAACTCAGTAACTACACATCCTTTTCATCTATACATAGACAACTAAGCTGGCAGCGTACAAAGTTGATAATTGGTTTCATAAAACAATTTTTAATGCACAAACAACCGTATAACTATACACTGGCAACAGAAACAGGTTTTGTCCCCTCTTTCTTAGCATATTTATCTTCAGCAAATAGAACAAGTGCAACTGGTAAAGCAAATCAAAGCGGTGTTGCCAGTTTTATAAATGGGATTTTTCCTGCCTGGTTTTTTCTTTCATGGGAAAAAAGTCAGGAAAAAAATAAATCATGCCTCAACATAGATGTCCTATTTACAGTTCTGCTAAGGCATGAAGCAAAAGAGGGAATGCCACCATTTTCAGTCATTCAAAACATCAGCGTAACTTACTTTATCAGTGACACTGTCAGTGTCAATTACAGGGAAAACTGTATCAACAAACAAGTGTATCAAAGTAATTTGAGTACCCTTTTAAGAGACCGGCACTAACTCTAGTTTCTACCCTACCCAGGTTGCAGCATGAGATTTGTTTTTCCTTGGATGTTTTTTTCCTCTCTTTCCCTCAAAGACAGAAAAACTTCCATATCCTAGATTATTGGTTTTTTAATTTATAGAAAGTAAATTGAATTTATATCACTAAGTAATTTAACCCTCATTAATGTGCACTGCTTAGATTAGATATTTTAAATAAAGGAATAATATACGATTACTCAAATTTGTCATGAAATCTAAGCAAATAAAAGAATTTTGTAATACACAGCAATTCTATAATTCCATGTCATATAAGCCTGAACAGACTCAAGTTAGCTCTATGGTTTAGGAAAGACCAGTCACACAGACTGGGAAAGGGCATTCTTTTAAGCCATGAAACTCAAACACTGCATTTGTGGAAACAGAGTGCCATCTTCTGGAAAGTAACACCTACTTGTTTAGCCAAAATCAACTTGAGATTGTTAAACTTCTATTCTGGCATTTTCACTCTCCTCTGCAAACAAAAGACTATTCTTTTTTCTGCCAGGGATAACATGTATCACATCGACAACCATTCAGTGCTAACCAAATACAAAGTATCTGAAATAGATTTTATCCAGAGATCATTCAGCACACAGTGTTCAGAAACACAGTACTCAACACAATTCTCAAATTCTTGCCATTTTTTATTTTTACCCAATTTCTTCCCCCAAATGCATACTATCTCTTTCACAGATCTATAGGATAAACTCCTAATTTTTTTCTAAATCAATAGATTGAAAATTAAAAAAAAAAAAAAAAGACACGTGGAGAAAGAAGGGGAGGCAGGGTGGGGTGGGAGAATTAAAGATAAGAAATTAAAGAGAATTAAAAGTTAAAAATCACTTTATTAAGTGATCAAGCTGAATGTCCAGGAAATAAAGCAAATGCTTCTTTTTGTATATTACACATTTTGTGTATTCCTGTATTAAGACCCTATCTCCAACCTGAAAAGAGCTCAGACCAAAGGCTTTTAAACTGAATGAAGATTTCAGCATTTGTCCTAGTGACAGAACGGATGTGCAAAGGCATGAGACAGATGAAAACAAAGTTTCTCAATTTTTTCCTTAAAATGGCAACCTTATGTGCCTACCCTGGAAACCAGTGGACCGCATAAATCTTCTCAAATCTGTTGAATAGTTCAGTAAGACCATTAAAAAAAAAAATATTACAAAAGCAATGTCCTATTATAAATGTCCTTGATATTAGGGAACTTCTGCAGAGTGAATAGTTTTCTCTAATCGTTATCAGAAACCTTAGAATTCTACACCAGGATTACCGTAATTACTAGGCAACTGGTTATTCCCTGAGGAACAGGATTTGCAGAGTGCATTCAGACCATGGATCATGTAACAGCTGAAGAATCAACTGTGCCACTTTCAGATGTTACCTCTTCCCTTACTAGTACCACCTTTTCGCTAGAAGGTATTGCCCTCTCAGCAGACAGCCGGAGAGATTGTAAGAGTATTCTTCATCCAGTCAGGATAGCAAATACAGCCAATCTAACTCGATCCAAGGCTGAGAACATCTAACTACTGAAGCAAAGAGCATTCATATAGTCTCATGAATTGATCCTAGTGCTAACTTCCGGAAAGCATGAAATAAGCAGACTGGCAAGACAGTAACATTTTGAACTGCCAGACGTGTGCAGTGATGGTGTCTGACAACTACCTTATATACTGATCTATAATAGATCAGAAGAGTGTTTTTGAAGCAAATTAAATATCTAAAGAGTTGGAATTTACAGAGCCATCACTACCATTCAATATAAGCAGCATTTCTGAAAAGGAACCACCAGTATAAAATTTCATTGACTCATAGCAATGATGATCCTGGCACAGTAGGCCAATTGAAATGTTACTTTGGTTTGTATGCTGCTTCATTTTTTACTCACCAGGATGTCACATGGACTATGAAAAGAGGTTGGGAGAGCTGGACTTGTTCAGCTTACTGATGTGGAAATTAAGGTAGAATGTAAATGTAGCTAGCAACGACATGAAGGGCAACTGAAGAAACAGAGCCAACTTCTCAGCAGTGACAGCTGGGCAACAAGGGGCAACAGCAATAAATCTTTGCTTGCAAGGTTCAGCTTGGACATTAGGAAAAAATAATTCACTAAGAAGATAGCACTGCACTGAAGTCTCTGGAGGTAATCAGCAAATGTCTGCCCTTGGAGGTTTCTAAAAATTGGCTACACAAAGCTGTGGCAGACCTGACGTAGCGTTCGCGGAAGTTCTGCTTTTAAAAAGAAGTTATACTAACTGAACTCCAGTGGCCCCTCTCAATCAATGCTTCCATGATTCTATGTGAAACAGTTCTGCAAAACAATTTTTAAAGAATCTAAGAAAGGGGGTCAAGATGAAACAGGAAACGGATTACTGTTATATCAGAAGCAATATTTTTGGTACATACTACAAGTTCACTCTATATACTTAAGACAGCAATGCTTACCTGAAAAAATGATTTCATTAAGTCTTTCCATGTCTTAACCACAATACTAAATCGACTACCTTCCACAGGCATCTGAGCCATGATGTCAGGAGAACTGAAAATTGGCTCCAAATAAAGCCAAGTAGCCTGAACCTTCAGCAATTCATCCAGGATCTCCTGTACCAATAACAGCTTTCCTTCCCATTCCCTATAAAAGAACATTAGTCCAAATGCATTAAATGATGCTTCCAATAAAACATTTCCAGCAGAATGGAAAGATCTTTTTGGCAATTGGCATATTCAGCAGCAAGCAGAAGAGGTAGAAATCTTAAGATTTCAGGAGAACATCATATTCACCTAGCTTGATGTCCCGCATAACCGAGTCCACATTAATTTTGCAACTGGATCATCTGTAAAGTTGATTGTAGGATGCAATGAAGTTAACCCAGTAAACAGACTAACAGTATCAGTGAATAATTGTAGTACACGCTTCAGCATGTACTAGTATCTGTCGACAAATTCACTTCAATTGAGTATGCAACTGTTTCTGGCATACACCGGGGCCCAGACCACTGTTTCTGACTGTTTGTTAGGACAGACAGGCTGAGACAGCAAAAGAAAAACATGAAAGTAACCTAAGCTACTAAACCAAAAATATGTACACATTGCCCTAAAGACACATGTTCTTAATTACAAGATTTCAAGTAATGCAGTACATTGTCCAGTGGATAAGTCACATTCTATTTCTGACTTCAAATTCCAAATGTAGCTGCTGAACACATTTGTTTGACAGATTAGAGTCCTTCAGTATTACTGCACACCACTATGGGTACACAGTATTAGAATTGAGTGGCTATTCAGCCTTTCCTTTTGACAGCCAAAAATTCCAGATCTTTTAGTCTATCCGTTTTTCAGTGTCCTCAGATTTTCTGCATCATTCTAAAATTATTACCCCCCACCCTTTCATAATTCTTACTATCTCACCAATATCAGACAGACGTGATATCATCAGTTCTCTAACGTCATTGGTATTCCTAATTCACTGACATCCGCATTTGCAAAAAAATGTATTAAAATGCTATTTATAATCCTGCAACAAGTGCATACATTCTTCTTTCGTGTATAAAACCAGGGAGTATTATTTTTTAAAACTCATACCACAGCATGGACAGAACTGTTATAAAAAGTGCACGCTGTTAAAATATGTATTGTACAAATGAACCACAGCAATGGTTTTCTCAACAGGAGACTTGTACTTGGGCTACACTGAGTTCTGTAAAGTGATACATGTGAAAGTGTAATTAACCCCTTCATTCATTTACCTACCAAAGATTCTAAACAACAGACAGCTTTGCTTTCATGCACCTTCTCCTCTACCCTAAGTCACTCTTTCATCTTTTAGGCATTCATACCTCAGCTCTGGTGGTTTTGCTTCCACCAAGAGGTAGAGAAAAATGCAACTTTCCAAGAGGAAAGTAAGACAGCTCAGTTAATTTGATTACACCAAAAATACACCCAAATGAAGATGAGGAATTTGGAATAATCTCTGGCAGCAATCCAGAATTCTACATGTTTTGCTGCATTATTGAGAAAGCAACCACTGTGTAATCACATAGATCTCAAAGACTAAATAACAGTAATACCTTGTATGATTACAAATGCTGTCAGTCACCACAACACCTTGATGAAACTACCGTGGTGTGCTCACTCTTTTTAAACAGGCAAAACCTACCATTTTGCATTAGTAAGGAAGGAACTCATACTCCAGCACAGTAGTACTTAGAGAATTAATACTTACAGGAAGGTACATACATGTGTAAGTACAGGTGTATTCATATTTACCAAATATGTACTGAAATCTGAAATGGCATTTTTGCAGGTTAATGGGAGTGTGAAGGTACCTACATAGATAATTATAGCCAAACTTTAGATGAAAGATTTTTGGTTTTCCACAATATGGCTATGTTTGGGGGATTTAAGAAGTAAGTAAAGTATTTATTGAGGAAAGAGACAAGAACAGATTAAAATCTATGCTCTAAGATGGAAGCGTAGAATTTTTAACAAGCAATACTAACTTTCAGAATTTAATTTTGTGCATTAGAGAAAAAAAAATCATTCATCACTTCCTTGAAATTTGTCTTGTTTTCATTTTCTTCATCTCCCTTACATAAGCCCTAATATTTTTATTCGTCAAAGACCGAAAAGATTCAGTAGCTTTATAGACAGAAACTTCAGACCACATTCTCTTAGTCTACAACCCTTCCATCTATACCTCACATACATCATAATATTACCTTTTTTTACCAGATAAAATATATCTGGCACCTTAATTACTAGAGAGTGTTAAAAAAGTTAGGCAACCTCTCTAATGCATTAGCGCTTCCCAAATCGTTAATTAAAAATCAGCTTTATGGGTTTAAATAACATGTAGCTGACATGGGACAAAAGCTTTAGCCCTTTAAAATGAGATTAATTCACTGCTTAAGGAGGATAAACAAAAGCATTTGAAGCTCCTATGCTTTAGATTAAGCGGAAAACATTTATTTGGCAACATTACTTTGTGACTTTCGTTAGAAAAAAAAATTACCTTATTCTCTTTTCATAATGCTTAATGAATGGAGATCCTCTCATAGTCTGAGTTTTGACAATGTGGTCATCCAATAACATCTGAATATCATCTACAGATGACAAAATATGGGTTCCTGTTTCTCTATAGGCAAGAAGGGTGAACTCCATTTGATCCCATTCAGAAATCATTTTTGTTAAAGCTTTCTCAAGTGAATGTTCTTTGCTGGCTGTTTCACTGATGGTCTCAAACTTTTCTAGGAATGGTTCAAGATGCAAGTTAATATATGACAAGACATTTGAGTCTTCAGAAGGAAACAGTGGTAAACCAGCAATTTTTGACATCTCTTCCCAGTGCCTTTCTTGCAAACCAGGATTGCAAATCACCTGGATTAGAGGAATGTGACCTCTGAATTCCTCTACTTTTGATTTAATCTGTCTTGTTAATGCTAATGCACTTGGAGAATTGTGGAAGGCTTTTTCTAGTTTATACAGCCCATGCCAGTAGTTTCCTACATCTACCTCCACTTTGTCTGGATTCGCCTCTGTAAGTGATCCCTCTGTCCAGTCCTTGTGTTTTTTGTTGAATTCAACAATCGTATCATAGAGACGAAGATAGGGAGCAAGAGTATTCCGGATGTTTTGATGCTGAGGGTACTGAGATATCGGCCATCCAAAGGACTCTTCCTCTGAATTAAACTGATCAATCTGTTGAAACATAAGTGAGGGCTGAAACACAGGCAAAGCTGGCCGTAATACCAGGTCCTTACCACAGGGATTAGGGAGGTTTTCTGGTATCTTCAACAAGCTTCAAATTAAGTCCTGAGTTACTAAACCAGTCTGTTATGTAATTGCTGACATTGGCTGCAGTTAAAGCAATCTTTAACAGCTCAGCATTCACGCTAGTTGATGGAGGACACTAGTTAGAGATCTAAAACGGTACATGGGCATTCCTCCATAATTTGCATTTTCCACGGAGGCCTTAACAGACAGGAGGCAATAATGAGCACCAGGAATCACACTTACAAGATCATAAAAGTATAATTTTTATGCAGAACTACGTAAACTTAATCTACTCTTTCACTATGCAAAGTGCAGCCATATTAACTCAAGACCACGTAATAAATTACTGTGCTGAGTAAATTTGCAGTTTAAATTGCAAATCATGTAAAAATATTTCATAGCTGAATTAAAAATCATTTTGCCACATCTCTCTAACTGCATTACTAAGCAAACTGTTGATTCTGAGAACACAAATACTGAGACTTACAATTTATAATATTGGACTAGTTTTGACTATAATCTCTACCTTGTCAGCAGCAAGATCCAATTTTGTATTTAACGCTTGAGCTTTCTTCAAATACCTGCTGACTTCCTGAATATCTCCAAGAGTGCTAAATTCTTCAACCTGCTTAGAGTAGCTTTTCAGTTCCTCAACAAATTGTTGACAGCGCATCTAATTAAAGATCAAGCAAGCATATACTCATTTTAAAAAAAAATCACAACAAATTCCCATAAAAAGGCGGCATAACTATTCTGATTTGCTATAGCAGGACACTTTATACTTGCAGAAAAACCAAGACATCCAACATATTTGCACATAAGTAACTATTCCAAATTACAGAATACGCCCTGAATCCTACTGTTACCTGTAGTGACTTACTGGGCTGAAAGACACGACTTTGGGTTCTGTGTCACAGAATACAGCTTAAAATAAAAATTTCTGCTTTCTGTGATGGACATAGTCAGTAATATCATGTTTCAAGATAACAGAGTCTATGCTGCACATTTACTTATATGAGTCTATGAACATATAAGTAAAGTATAAGAGATTAATAAATAAAACCAAAAAGAACAAACCTGAATCAAGGCACTTATGTTATAAAACTACCTTATTTGACATCATCCTAATGGCAAAATCACACATTTATTGAGGATTAATGCAGATTTTTTTTTTCCTTTAAGCTATCATAGAAATTTCATAAACTCCCACTGACTCCAAAGAGGCTGCTCATGGGCATAAATCAGGCCATGCACATGTCTTTAAAGGACCTGAGTATTACTGTTTCACATACAGACAACTTTCATCAACGTTGCTGGAATTTCTGTAACCAAAGAGCTTTCAGGAGTACAAATTATGAGATGCGTCTTGTCTTGCAGAACTCATGGATAAGTGAAAAACAAGTGAGTGGAAAGCAGAAAAAAATAATTAAAACTGAGGCTAATAAAAAACCATCTACTTCAAACTTCTTTTTAAAATATATGGGAAAATAAGAGAGGTTATTCCATCAATTATTTGGTGTCTTATATGCAATTCAAAATTAGCCGGCTCAAGAATTTTTAAAATACTGTCATTGCAAACCTTAAGACCATCTTGCAATTGATCTGTTCTTTCTTCAATTATCTTTC
This sequence comes from Rhynochetos jubatus, assembly GCA_027574665.1. Classification (NCBI taxonomy): domain Eukaryota; kingdom Metazoa; phylum Chordata; class Aves; order Eurypygiformes; family Rhynochetidae; genus Rhynochetos; species Rhynochetos jubatus. The sequence continues at coordinate 12,760,208 of CM050654.1, forward strand.
TGTGCTCTTCAAAGATAGCTGGCATTCGTGCATACCACTGAAAAACACTACTGCTCAGCCGAACGTCTGCTGGTGAGAACTTGACACATTCTATCAGGAAAGCAACACGATTCATAGCATCAACTAATTTCTGCTTCAATTCAAGCATGTCATGCATTTCCACTTTCTGTATATAGGCCTGGGGAGCAGAAGGGAAGACCTTTTTTTATATAATTTAATGCCAAAATAATGCCTGAAATAGTTACTTAACTTTAAAGGAGCTTTTTTTAAGAAGAAAAAATTTAAAAAATCAGAAATACATCACCTGAAAATTAAGAATAGCATGGTATTAGCCATTTTTTACAGCACATAACTTCTTAACACAGCTGCAACTGCCTCACTAGGTTTTTTATTGAATAAACATTTCAAAGAATGGGTGAAGCTGTATGCACAGAGGTTTGGACTAACTGAAGCCAATCCAGACAGCCTGCTGTAAGCATTGCAGTTTTAGGAAAGAAACAGTGGTGCTATCAAAAATTAGTAAAATATCTACAAGAGAAAAGGGTAACACACTTCAGGAAAGGAAGCACTGGTGGCCCAATGTAAGATTAGGCCCTTCCTCGCAGTAAGAATATAAGGAATAGACAGCCACTGTACTGCTCATTATGATTAAAATAAAAATAATGCTGTTCTGCCACATCTCAAGAGTTGGCAGTAAACTACATAGATAGATGTAGCATTCTGCATGGTACTCAACGGAACAGCAACACAGCCCAGTTTAAACAATAATGCATAATGAAGCACTCTGAAAGCCTCTTAACAAGAAAAGAGCTGTTTTAGTTAAAATGCTGGGCAATTGGACGGATCAATACAATATCAGTATATGTAAATATTACTTGATATCCATCAACTGAAGATATAGACAAATTCACATTTTCCAATGAATCATCCTGTGCACCCCCTGGGCTGCACACCCCCCACTTTGGAGACAGCTGCTCGATGGGGTTTTTGGTCCATGCCAAGCAGCATTCTCACCAATAATGCCACTGTAAAGCACAAGTGACAAAGGACAGTTCCAAATAGGCAGTCTGGTTGCAGTCCTGATGTTTTGGTGGGGAAAAGAGTTTAGCTGTATGTGTCAAAGCCAGGCTATGAAATTTAGCCTTATGGCCAAAGACCTGTCCCATTCTATTCTGCAATACAGACAGAGCACCAGGGACTTTAACAAGGCCAGAATCATACCTGTAATGGGGTATAAGGCCAGAGCAATAGTATTGGTAGCTACTTCTTGTCTGGACTCATAAAAAACCAAGAGAATACCTTAAGTTCCATTAGTTCCTGGGTATTAGATGGAGTAGTAAGTGCTTTTTCTGATATTCTCTCAAACTCATCACATAGTCTGAAAAATACATTAAACAGTGAGCTTGGCATCTCTCTTTTGTTTTAATCCCCCTTACACAAATCACATACATTTAGAACAGCAAAAATGAGATCAACATATCCTTTAAGGATCAAAACAAATTCAACAGTGGAAACAAAATTAACACATTTTCTGTTAGAGAGTTACCTCGTATTTATGTCTTGATGATCTTTGAACATTTTGGAAATAACTTTTTCACATATATTGTCTGCTTGCTTTACCAAAGCGCTTATCAATTCATCACAGTGCAATTCAAACATTCCTAGACGGAGATACTGCAATACAAACACAACAGTTGTTAGAACACTGTATAGCTTTGACCTATTTTTTTTCACTGTCTTAAGCAGAATGTCAGGGATTTCACCTAGGATTTGAGTTAAACCAACCACAAAATGCTTTTAAAACTTTCAAGGGAAGAAGGGAAAGACAAAGCTATAGTTATGAGTAACTATTCTTCTGTATGTTGCATATCACACTTCATATAAATCTTATTTCTATTGCTTTTTACCTTGACAATCTGCTTCCTAAAAAAAGGGCATCCACTGTCTGTAGCAGTGAATGTTTACTGGTGAAATGACAGAGTTTGAAATACATCTAAAATCCGGTAATCTTGCTTTGTTGTTAGAGACACACTGACATTCTTTAGGATTAAAAGGGACTCTGCTTCCCAATGAGTCTGAATCCATTGCTTTCTCTGACTAGCGCGCAAGTGAACTTGACTGCCACAAACACAGAAGCTCTCATGACAGCCCTGTAAGTACCATGTTCTCATCTTCTCTAGAAATAAGGTTTGCACTGAATGGTAGGAGAGAAACAATTTAAGGAAAACCACTTCAGCCTTCCGAGTTCTTTTTCAGAAAGGACAGACAATGATTCTTAGCACAGAATATCCTTACAGGGACAACAAAAGTGGTTCATGTTAAGGATTCTCTCTCTGCCTCGGATGTTTAGAAGGAATTTGGAGGTGGCTGGACCCACACTTTCTCTTACTCCTTCACATCAAAGAGGAGCATACTCTACATGTCTTCAGAAGTCCCAAAACAATTTCTACCAAAAATAACTAAGGCTCACTTAATTACAGCAATACACCCCAGAAATGCTAACTCCTGAAAAATCATTGTTCTGGAAAAAATAATTTTATTTCACTTTAATTATCTCACAGCTAAGTACTATCACCTTTGACTGACAACATTCTTAGTACAAAATCGAGACTAAAATGATATTCATATTTCTTGATGAATACTATTATAGTTTACCTTCCTAGAAGTATATTTTATTTCCTTAGCAAGTTTCTGGTACTTTATAATTTCACTTTTCATTTCTTCAAAGGTACGTTCCTCTGTCAGGAACTGATCAATATCTTGTTCAGCTTGTTTGTTTATCAGGAAGCTGTACTTATCATACAGTTTGAGATGTTCCAAAGGTGCAGCACTTTCTTTGGTAATTTTTTCTCTGATCCTTTTCTTATGTTCAGCCAAGACCTCATCTAGGATAACAGGCTTCAAGACAGTTGATGGGAACTCACCTTTCGGCTTTGGAAAAATAAATTAAAAAAAAACAAAACACACAAGAAACCCACACACAATTATGTCTGTAGCTCAGTTACATCATGGAAGAAAAAGAGGATAGAAAAATCAATTAAATGTTACTTTAAAATCTTTCTAATTAAAGTCCAGTTACAAACCTAGTTTTGTAGATACAGCTATTTATATTCTAATCCCAAATTGTTTTTGATTCCTAGCTTATAGATGTTTGCCTCTAACAAGTAAAAAAACAGAGACTTCATTCAAAAACTTAGAAGTCCACATACTTATCCACCAAAAAAATTCTATCAACAATTTTAAACTTAATCTACATGGATTTTATTTTTCCTGAACCACACACACAATTTTACTATCAACTGATGGAAAATGAAATACAATCTGTAACATCAGAAATATGGAAAACACTACCCTACAACCCCACAGAAGATCTAAACCCCTGCTTTTGTCTATTTAGACATTCTTGATGTTTTAAAAGTTCTTTTCACAGGTTATTGATTAGTGCTTTTATCAAGTACAGCATACTATTCGGGTTTCTGCTTGGTCATGTGTCCAAGCATATTGACAAAAATGTTGAAGCTTAGTGTCTTTACTTAAAATTCAAGTTTGTGCCAGACACAAAGGGCAACAGAATGTCCAAATGATAGTCCCTCAGGAAAAAGAAATGTTCATCTCCCACAGCTCTCTGGGAAATGATCAAGAGGCACCACACAGCATTACTTTCACTCTCTCCCTGTTGAAGAGTTAAGACTACTGTACTGAAAGTAACACACAAGTCTAAACCAAGTAGGTACCTTTTTTCTGTAATTATGTCACAAAATGCTTTTTACTAACCTGGACTGTTTCCTCTTTGACTTAACATTTTAATCTGGTCTAATGCATAAAACAACAGAAATATAAACTGCTTAAAATTATGGTTTGATCTTTTTTTGAAGGATTGCCTACTCAAAGGTTTCTATATTTAAAGACAGTATTCTTTCCAGTATCAAAATAGAAGGTATTTTCCAGAATACTGCAGATATGTGTTTAAAATTTAAATACATCTATTTTGTTTGTAGTACATTTGTAGTAGCGGCTGCAGAAAATAACTCATAAAGGAAACTAGTTGATTCTTGGCTTTTTATTTGCTTAGAGAACAGCCATTGGGCCTTTTATTAATAAAATTAAGACATTCTGAACATCCTGAAAGAGTATTATAATATTACTATGTGAGTTCTGACAACAGGGCTATTCATTAAACTACCTAGGAAGTAAATATAGCAACAGTATAATGATTAAAAATTACCCCACTAGTATTGTAATTTCTTACCCACTTAGAAAATAATTTGGTCTCAACTCTTGGTATATCACTGACAGCTTGAATCATAACAGTATAAACATTCAGTAATACATCCTCGTAGTCATTAAAGTCAGGTTCAAATTTAATACTGTCATTCTTGAGGATTAGCCTCAGGATTAAAGCTGGGCAGCTGTAGGCTTGGACTGATGTCTAACACACACACAAAAAAAGTAAAATATTAGTTAATCTAACTCATGCAGGAAAAGCCAAAGGACCATTAAGAATTACTTTAACATACACATTTTAAATTGTCAGGACTTTAACTGACAGTTATTGACAACAGCAAATAACATGCCATAATCCTAACACCTGTGCAAGAAGGAAGTATCTCTGATAATATTCACATAAACTGGCATTCATTAAGGTGAAATACATTGTTTTTAGCAGGCACAAGAGGCATCCTCTATACACCAGCAAACAACTTTTATAAAGTTGTTTGTATAGTCTGAGGCAGAGTACCTTTACAGCAGTAGCCCTCACAAATGTAGCAATATAAACGATTACGTGTACAGCAGTAGGTGGAGCAGTCACTATGAATCTATGAACCTTAAAAAAAAAAAAATTATTTTATAAACAAGAATCTGATCCACAAAAACTGAGTATTCCGAGAGCTATATATGCAGTATGGATGCCCACGTGTTGCAGTGTAAGAATTTGTATATGCTTTTGTCCTTGGTGGAATAATTTGATTTTTCATCACATCTTTAAGCTGGATCAGACATCTCTTACCTTTCCCACCTGTGCTAACATATGCTAGCTACACAATAACTTAATCGGGAAACATGAGGAAGCATTTTATCACTACTGGGTAGCACAGGATCACCATTAGAAAGGGTAAGATTAGAAAATACATACCTATTACTAATAATAACAGAAAAGAGTACTGTAGACAAAGCTCAGTTAACTCTGAAGTATATAAAGCAACTACAGGGGAGTAAGAATGAAAAATATATACTCTGCATGCACAATATGATTCCTTACATTCTCTGCATGGTTTTTTATCAGTATTATCTGGAGCCAGAGTTCTGTGGTGATCTGATGGCAAGGCTGTATTAACAAAAAGCTGAGCAAAGATCCAGTTGCACTCCAAGACATCAAGTATCAACGAGAAATATTTACCTCTACAACAGACATGATATGAGTGCAAAAAAACCCCTCCTTCTAACTTATTTCTTTTTCCCTCCAAGAACTAATCTGCCAAAGCATGTAGTAGACACCTACTAACAGCAGAGAGAAGATAAGACTTCTTCACAAAGGGATATTACAGCAAGAAAGCACTAGTACAAGATGCATACAGCCCTTATGTTAATCAATTTCTACTGTATGCCTGACTGCAGTGTGTTCTTGAGGATGCTAGATTTAAATGTTGGTATTTCCCCTTTTAGATAACCAAAAATAAGTTATTTTAACTCCACTTAATAAATAATGCATTCCTAAAAATTTTTTTTTTTTTTTTTTTTACAGAAAAGACCTGCCACCAGAGTGCATACTTCCTTTTCCATTACCTGTTTTTAAAGAAAACAAATTGTACATACACAGATAAACAATGCTGCTAGTATGCATATGAAAGACTACTTACTGCAGGTTGAACAATTAAATCTGTAAAGTCTTGAATCGAATGTAAAAGTAAATGTTGCAATTGATGAGTCATTAAAGTGGCAGCACAACCGAAGAAAGACTGTAATTTAGTGATGTTGGTATCGCTGGGCACTTGTTTTCGTTTATTACCTTGGTAAAAGATTTTCTGCACTTCTGGTAACCACCTTAAATGAATACAATATTTTAAAGCTTTTCAAGTGATTAGCATTAATAAACCTGTGGTTGTAAGTTAATTGCTACAAATGCTTACACTACATGCAGTCAAAAGATGCTGCAGTACACCTGGGAAGCTATTAAGTAGGTCATACGGTAGTATCTTTAAATTCTAAGGCATCATGTCTCTCAAAATGTTATCTATTATTATGGAACCTTATTTAAAATACAAGATACTATGATAGACCGATCTTCTATCTTGTTGTGGTCTCCTATTTGTCAGGCCAGAAAGGCTTCACAGGCAGCAGGCTTAAGTCCCAGGAGTTGCGCAGTTCATTATGAATCCTTGTAACCTCGGTAGAGGTTAAGATGTGAAAGCAATCCAAAGGGAATTCTGCCTAGTTGCCCTTAACCAAAATGAAATTGTCTCTAGCATTGCCGGGGAATACGAAGGAGGAAAGCAGGGATGTGTGCAGCCTTCAGTTAAGAGCAGAAAGGTATCTTCAGGGTCAGGAAGAATTACCTCTGAAAACAGTAAAGGCAATATGTAACAGACTCATAGGCAAGTATAGAAAGAAAAACCTTCAAGGTTAATAACACAAAAACCCAAGTATTTGAGACTATAGTGGCCTCTTATCTAATTAAAACCTCAAATAGTAAAAATGCACTAATAACTAACTGCAGGAATCAAGCCTTATTGGTTAAAGAAAGATCGGATGCATACCTACAATACAGTTTGGCCCCAAATATCTAAAAAAACCCTAGCAATTTTGATGTTTTACTGGAAAACTTAACCAGAGCATACTGAGTGCACTACCAAGAAAACCACCTTTCTTTTTTTAGAGTATTTCAGACTGAATATACAAACACGATATCCAAGCACTTTACTTTTGAAAATCTTAGTCATAATCTCTGAAGTCAATGGATCTCAGTAATGCAACATTTTTAGATGATTCTGCTCTCAGAAGCAGCTACAAAACAGAGAATGTACAAACTGAAATTCCAAAGTCATCAAGAGATGTTCTACAGAGGTACTGTTACTGAAGTGATACTAGATCAATCTTCCTATCCATGCGACACTTCTTTTTGGTGAAGTAGGGACGGGGCAACTCCTCTTATAGGTTATATCACAGCTTATATTCCAAAATGTCATAAATTGACAGTAGCAACATTGCATTTCCTCATTTGTCCAGTACAAATGAGTCCACAAAAAAAAAGTTCTTGTCACAACAGACTAAACCACATATATTGTTAATGTTGCTCTAAGACATGAGCAAAACACGTCACAACAAAATTCAGAATAAGAGAACCGCACAAATCATGATAACATGCTCAATATTTACACAGTTCTCCTTCAGAGGTCACAAAGAATTGCACCACACCGCATCTTTCTTTAATATGCATGATTAAAATGGATCATCCCTTCACTCTCCAGAAAATTGCGAGTTTCAAAAACAGCTGAAGAAACAGTTAAAAGATTTCCCTGTAACTTAAAAGGTATGAATACACTGGATCATACTTCTTAGATAGAATCCCTTTGGATTTCTCAATTTCCTTCATGATTTTATTCTGGAAAAATAAGAGGTCCTCAGCTTCTTGTTTATTGTGAAATATTTGTGTATCAAGAAGACGTAAATTTCTGAAACAGAATATAACATGAATATTTCAGAAGCATATTCACTATATCTTGATTTTTATTCTTTTGTTTCAATAATATTTTTTTGTATTTCACATTTCAAATATAAAGGGTTTTAAAACTTATTTTAAACACTTTAAAATAATTTTATTTTTATAAATTGGCTTTTTATTGTTTCAGAACAATGAACTATAAGCACTACAGCACTGTCTGTGTGTGTGGTCTTAAACTGAAGAAGTAATTACTACATTCAAGCATTTAAACAACTATTTTCAGAACCCGAGTTTGTGCATATGTTATTTATTATATACAGGACCAATTATTAAAAATTATGAATGTGTTAAATAGCATTCCTTTCTAGGGCTGGATAGATTTTTACAAATATTATTAAACATGTAAAAATAAATAACCATCTAAACTTGGAAATCTTAGGATGTCACCATCCATTATTTCCCTGTATAGGTTCTGAAAACATCAAGCAGCTGAAACCTACGAGATACAGGTAACACTTACTTAAATGAGGTCTCCCATAAGTTCAGAATGGCAAGCATTAACGGATTTATTGCATGCAAATTTTCTTTCATGTAACTGCACACCGACCAGAAAGACTTGTTCCAAGGTTTTGGCACTACTTGGAGTCTAACAGAAAAAAAAAAACCAAACCAAAAAAGCACACCACAAAACAAAACCAACAACAAAACAACCAATCACAAAACCAGGAAGAAACAGCAGGATGAATGTAGCTGTGCTAAGAACCAACATACTTCGGCATTTGCTTCAAGATAATTGTTTTGCATCCCGGAAAGCACAGAATTCATGAAATAAATCTAGCTTTCTGTTAATTATTCAAATATCAGAAGAAAGTCTTCAAATATTGACCGCTGTTTAAAAAAATAAATATTATGAGACATATATTGGCCAAATCCTGAGATCTGTAACCTATTCATGGCCTCTTATAATTTCGCATGCTGTAAAATCATTATACATATATAATGTGCTAGTCAATTAACTTGTAATTCTCTACAATAAGAGGTATATATGTTGATGCTCGTGACATCAAATCTGTAAAAACTCATAAATTTAGAGCCTTTTCATGCACTTAGTTGTTCAGTGTTCATATTTTTAAAAACATTAAGCTACCTTGGTGGGATTTGTTATATACACTTTTTTTTCCTTTAAAAATTGTTGTCATTTTTTACAGGCAGTCTGATTTTACTATTAATACTAAGCATTGCAACTTAAGTACACATTGCAACCTTTAGGTTGCAAGGGAAAACCAAAAACCCTCCTGTCCAATTTACCATACATTTGTAATACTTTTATTCTCATTTTCATAAGGAAGTCCTGTAAAAAAATTCTGATATAAAACCTTTTATTCATTTCTCAATGAATCTGTATTCTATAGGAGGCAGAAAAAGTAGCTACAGAGGTTCAAAAACGTCAAGCTTTTCCACATCTAATTTCCACATTCACTAATAACAAAATCTTACTTATGGCTGACACTGCCTACCACTATTAAGACTGTTCCTTATACATGCTATTCTACCCCACTGTTCTCTAGTCAGCGTTTTTGAATAAATATATTTCTTACTCTGCACGATGAGGAGGAAGAGAACCTTTCTCCTTGCCTTCATCTTCTTCCCTGGTGTCTCTTAAAACCAAGTCAACTGAAAAAAAGTTTAAAAAAATAAGCCAAAATAAGCTTAGCGAAGGAATGGACTCATTTAGGTTGTAAAAGACCCTTCAGATCATCGAGTCCAACCATAAACCTAACACTGCCAAGTCCACCACTAAACCATGTCCCTGAGCACCACAGCTACACGTCTTTTGAACACCTCCAGGGATGGTGACTCAACCACTTCCCTGGGCAGCCTGTTCCAGCGCCTGACAACCCTCTGAGGGAAGAAATGTTTCCTAGTATCCAAGCTATACCTCCCTTGGTGCAACCTGAGTCCATTTCCTCTAGTCCTATCGCTTTTTGCTTGGGAAAAAAGAGATGCCAGTTCCCTCATCTGCTTCTCATAAAACTTGTTCTCTAGACCCATCACCAGCTTCGTTGTTCTTCTCTGGACATGCTCCAGCACCTCAAATGTCTCAACCAAAATGTCTAAAGGCACAACTCCTTGAGATAAGAAGTTTTATCTAGATATACATGAAAAGGGATTTAGGAGAAACCTCTACTATTACACAGGGATTTCTTATATTAAAAAGTGTTTTTAAAAGGCGGTGAAAGATCAAAAATGATGAGTAATATTATCTTTGGTCATTACAAGGATAAGAAAACCTTACTATTCTTTTTGTTAAAATGTGCCTCTAACAACCAGGACAGCACTGTTATACAACACTTCTACAGGGGTAGCTCTCAGCAGTGAAGAGCGCTCAACAATGAATGCTTCTGAATATGCTGTGTAGGTGAAAATGCAACTAAACTCCTAGAAATCTACCTATAGCCTTCTTTACACTCAGAAGATAGTCCTCTTTAATTTCCTCAGTCAGTGAATGTATACTTTTATCAAGTACTTTCAGGCGTTGTGGAATTAAAGCTATGATGTGCTCTAGCCATGACGCATCCACTGGGGCTGCATTTGCTGTATCAATTCCATGCTGAATGTAAGGGTAGTATTTCTGCAGGATAAAAGAAGAAGATGCATTGGTTAAGTCCAGTACTAGACAGCCATCGCTACGACAGGTTTAGCTAGAGATATGGGCTCATTTATTAAAATTAAATGTAATTAGCACTAAATACTGATTTATGTTGTGAATTACATATACATCACTGAATCTGATGTAAATACCTCTATCAGCCTACGAAAAACTAGTAGGTGGGAAGATAAAAAGCTGTTGAAACAGAAAAACAGGATATGGCGGCATAAGCCTCATTCCATTTCTCCAGTGAGAGCTAAACAACAAAAAATTCATTGAAGAATAGACGTAACTCATAGAAAGCTGGCTTCTCATTTGCTTTTACAGTTCTAGTGAGATGCCTCTCCTCTGCACTGTCCCAGTACCAAGCTTTTCCTTCAATAAATGTTCAATACATATTCTTCTATCTTATCATTCCATTGCTGCCATTATTATCCCTTAGCTCTGGGGCTGGACCATGTATTCAAACAGAAAGCACGCTTTCTGCGGAGTTTTGTGTGGACATGCAACGTACAGCTAATGCATGGCTCACAATAGAAATGTATAACCAAAATTAGTACATCTGCTCTTCCACCAGCATTTAAACAGGATGTGAAATCTGATTAACAAAGCCTCAGAGCATTAAAGGGAACACAGATGAAGAAACGTAAAAGTCCAAATCCCAAGAAATGCAGAATGCAGTACCAGCTAGATTACCAATGCGAGGAATTACCACATGAAACTATTTAAATCAATTTATCCCAAAATGAACCTAATCTATTTTAAATATATATAAATCACAAAGTTGTGTATACAATTGTGCCATAAAAGGTATCTTAAACCAGAATGAGAAGGAAGAACATCCTAGCCCTTAGATGAGGGTAACCCGAAGAGAATTATCCTGTGGATAATTCAGACAGAGCAGTGCACCCTCCCTTGCAACTTATTCTCAACTTCACCAAGTGTAGAAAAGAGTAACTTATTACTTCCTGACATGGGTTATCCTCCAGTTACTAACCCATTCTGCAGTTCCTTGAATCATCCATACCTTCCTAACACTCCATTCTTAACAGTAACAGTGTAACTGATGTATTTCGTGAAACTAACAGCGGAAGAACACCTCACAGTCAGTCATCTCTCACTGTGTCAAACATCCTGTCAGTATTTACAATAAATGACTGGCACTGTATTTCATTTCCTACTGTAGAAAACAGTCTTTAGGTACCAAAATATCTTGCTCTATTAGTGTAGACGAATCTCCTCTCGGAGGTTGGGTTCTGTCAAGGAACGGAAGCTGTTCTTCAGGAAGGTCTTGCTGCCTGGGGAGGGGGGGATAAAAAATTATGCCTCACATTTTTCAGATACATTTTACTGGCGTAAGTAACATACAGCCATCCTACATTCCAGTTATGAACAAACAAAACAAAACAAAAAAAATGAACCGGCAAAACTTTACAACGGCCACACGACATTCTGATTCAAAACCAACACTGAAGCATGTGGCCAAGTTTGTGTTTTACCTGCTAAGCTTCAGCTTTTAAAACTGGTGATACAGTTCGTGCTCACCTACATACTTTCAATTTGCAATCATCAACATTTTAAAATAATTGCATTTAAAACCTGGGTTCATCTATCAAAAAGTAAACACGCGTGAAGATAAGGAAACTCACAATATAATGTCAACAAGAGCACTTCTGAAACGTTCATGCTTTTTTTTCACATGACTGCTGCTCTGCAACGTAGAAGTTGATGGCCCGCCACCCGTTTCGTTATCAGAATCCTGCATCTTGTGTCTCCTGCATCTCACCTTCAAATATTCTTGCAGAAAAGACATTTTTAAATTAAGGGTTTTTTAAAAACAAGTTCAAACCTATCACACATATGTTAATGTTTCTGAGAGTTTTCTGTAAGTAGTATTAAAAATGTTAACCTTACCAGGTGAACCCTCATTTTTTACAGTAAACTCATCTGACTCATCATCTTTCTGTTCTTTGCGCAGATGAAACGAAGGACAGGTCTGCTGCCACACTGGTTGGGACCCTGACTGAAATAAATATTTTACATTTTAGTTTTACACTTGTAGGTGCTACTAACACACACCTCAAGGCTTCTTAAACGTTGCAAATCAAAGAGGCTGTAGCCTAATATACAGCAGGAATAAGGCAGCATGAAAATCATACAATAAACTACCACTTATATGTTTCCCTCAAATTCTAAATATCCAGACTGTTAGATATAACCATGTTAAACTTACTGTAAACTCTCTAGCTTTATACCTTACTATTTCCAAACTTGTTCAGATACTCCACTTCCAATGTTTTGCAAATGCTCCACATACAGATAATATACTTACATTATATATATACACACATAGGGAGAGAGCGTATACACCTCAGCACGTATTTGAATGAGAACCATGGCTTTTACATAACTATGTTGTAACACGGATTTGAAAATGAAAGCTCACAAAAAAAAAGCCAATGCCTGAGACAACTGTGGTACTAAGTTCACTGTTCTCTTTCCAGCTTCTCTTTGCCACTCGGACTGGGCTTGGGGGGGAAATCACAACTAGTCATTTAAATTACTACCAATGACAGAATTCTGGAAATACTTAAACTTAGAAACAGGGTTACAGCTGGATTACATCTCTTATATAATAATTTTTACACATACAATTGCATATCACTTCCCCCATTCTTCCAAGAGTACTTCCACACAGGATTCAACTTTCAAATCCCTTTTAAAAATCACAGCTCTGAAAAATGAATTTTCAGCTCAGAAGCATTCATGTTACCTTTTTGCCAAGATAAACATCAAAGCATTACAAGATACTCTGAAATAATACAAATAAACAAATCTTTTATCAATCAACATTTTGAAAACACAGAATGGTCCCTCTCTTTCTAATCCGCAGACTTTAACGAGCGCGCAGTGTCCCCTGGCACTGCCCACATCCCCTTCCACGCAGCTGCACTTGCAGTAATACCACGTGTCTATGCTACAGCCATCCTCTTCCTGCCTTGTGTCTCCTGCAAAGGCTGCAGCGGAGGCAAGACAGCACACAAAGTTTGTGTAGACGTACCCGAGCTACCCTTAAACACGTGGGCTTGGCTGCCATTTGCAATACAGATGCGGTGGTGTAAAACTCACACACGTTTCAGGCACTTGACTATTTATACAAATTTTGCAGTCAAGGATAATCTCTGGCAATTCTCAAGTGACCCAAAAATCAAATCAGGCTGCAAAGACAACCTCCTTCAAAATACAGGTATGTGACAGTGGTAAGCATGTACAGACACCCATTATCAGCTCTTAGCAACCTCTGCATAAACTCATCTGCGGTCCAACTTGCAAAAGGGGAGCAAACTCACTCCAGCCCTAGGGAGTTCTTTCCCTGAAGACGATGGGGAGAAACTCCTTGACTACCACTAGCTGCACAAGGGAGCCATACAACAAAATGTTTTAAGCACTACTCTTTAATGAGCAAAAGATCCATCCTCCTCCTTTCCCTCCCCAAATGAGATTAAACGCATCTGGCTTCCTCTTGACTAAAGATCAAAATGCCTGGTGAATTAAAGTGCTCTAAACACCAAGCAGGCCAATTTTGATATTTTTAATCTAGCCTTCTGGCAACCATAGAAGACTGAAGACTTGGCCACAATAACCACACATCTCTCTCAGTCCCTCGCTTAACGCCAGTCCATCTTCTGGTTAGGCATGGTCCACGTGCAAGATTTTTCACACCTCAAAATTCTAATGCCCATATCAGTCTCAGTTTGCAGTGACACAGATGACGAACTTACTTCAGCAGAAATAAGAGAAAAGCAGTATTATAACCAGGACAGGGGGGTGTACATGACAACCCTGCTTTTTGTCTGATAATTGGAGCAGTTGTAACTGCTGGGAATATATGATGCCATTTATTTCTCTGCAGTCTAACACATTCAGCTGCAAGAAGATTCTTACTACAGCCCAGGTAACAGCTACCAGTCTCTCCTAATGCTAGCACCAGTACATCTCCTACAGCATATCTGTGCTGCACCATAAAACTACTGCTGACCAAGGCAATGAGCCTGTAGGGTGCAAACGTGCATACTGTCAGAATTTGGACTGGTTTGGACACAGCTCTATACTAACACACCATGACAGATCATAGACAAAGTTAGGCCGAAAAGGGACCCTGATTAGCTACTCTTCTTCTCAAAGCAGTATTAACTACAAAAAGTTAGGTCAGACTGGCCTTGCCCTGTTGAGATTTGACGTTCTCTAAAGCCAGTGCTTCTCTGGGCTACCTTCTCCCCTACTTAACCATCCCATGGTGAAGAACATCATCCTTAGGCCTAGTCAGAATTTTCCTCCCTGCAACTTAAGAGCGTTGCCTCTCCTCCTGCTGCTGCACCACACCACCAGCGATCTGGCACCATTTCCTCCCTCGTTCAGGCACTGGATGACATTAACTACATTCCTCCACCACCTTCTCCAAGCTCAACACACACAGTTCCCTCAGACTCTCTTCATGCCCAAATGCTCCAGCCCCCTAACCATCTCAGTGCTGATCTGATGGACTCCACTTTGTCATCAGCTTTACAGCCACCAGAGCTGGCTCAGGCAAAGTCACCTTAGGTGCTTCTGAACCTTGAGCACACACACGCTCTTTGTTCTCCGTGTCTTGCATAATGAGACCAAAATATAAAGCTCATTGTTCCTCTAGTCCAGATTCTAAAGTGGATGGTGAATGTTATTTACTACTCTCTGAATGGATGGGGAAAAGAATCTTTTCTATAGGAGAAAACAGTTTTGAATTCCTGGAAGAGTATTATCTATTTCTCTTGGTGAAAAGTTCCACAGTCTTAATTCTTATATTCCTGGTTGGGAACAAATAACAGAAACCCTGGTATTTTTACAAACAATAGGACTACAAACGTGATGAAGGCTATACACCTTGTCTTCATATACAACATCGCACAGTTTTGTTTAGCTTTTCTTTTGTTGAAAAACACAGAATTCAGCACCACAGCTTGCACCTCTGAGCTGCTGGTACTGATGAACTGTGTTGAACTGAGCTCCACTGAAGACAGTGACAATATTTAAAAATATTATTATACTGCAAACTTATTACTGGCAGTAAGACGTACTAAAAAGAGAGTCCTTGCCAGTGAGGACTATCCCAGATAGTTAGGAGCAACCACTGACACCCTCTAATACGCACCTCAAGAAGAAACACACCTGAAGAAAAATCGGTGAAGCTCTAATTCATTGAAGGGAGTTACTGAACAATTTCACTTAACACATCTCACCTGCTTCACTAGAGGAAAACAAATCTAATGAGGACATCAAACCCAACAGACCTACAGCCAGGATTGTCTTAGGAACAGGAGAACATGATTTAAGAGGGTAGACCCTTAGAATTACATTAACCAACTGCAACCAAATCAGGCCACTTGAGAAATAATACAAACTACCATCGGCTAATGCCCAGTGCTTTAAAACCCTATGCATAGCCAATAGCTTCTATGAGCATTCATCTTCAGCATTTAAGCTTCCTCTAAGTCTGGAAATAAGCGGAATTAACTAAAACCTCTTCCTGCTCCGTGTTTGAAAACCAAACCAAACATCTCCAAAGAAACGGGGAGAGGGCTTATCACCAAACATTTCGTACCCAGCCGAAGGCTCACACCGATTTCTGTGGTTTCCACCGGGACACCTTGGGAGGGAGTTACTCTCTCTGAACACACGGCCGAACAGCAGCCCAACCCAAACCCGCCTGCTTAAATCCGCTCTGCTGAAGGAACTCTGGGCAGCTCCGGGGACGACCATGTCGCTTCTAAAAGCCTGCCTGAAGGAGTTCACGGCACGGGCACCGCAGTTCAGTTTTTCTGGAGGGTATCGGCCCCAACCGGCCCGCGACTGACGGGGCAGTGCGGTGACGCCTCTCTCTACTAACATGCCCCCCACAGGTTTCCGCTTATAGAGTGCAAGCATTTCATTTAGCGTCATGTATAAAAAAACCCGCGATTTCAGAAACTGAATTCAAGCGTGTTATTTAGGGTTTAAAAGAAAACCAACACATTTGAGATGAGAACAAGCCCCCCGCGGTAGCCAAGTGCGCCCCGTGAACAGCGAGCGCTGCCCAAGCCGTCCCCCTCAGCCAGCCCGCTCCTCCCCGGCGCCCAGTTCCCCTCACAGCCCCCTCAGCCCCGCCTGCCGGAGCCGCGGCAGAGGCAGCCGGCCGAGGGAGGCAGAGCGGGCGGACAGAGCTCGGGCTCGGGGCCGGCGGACCCCCGCTGCCCCCCTCAGCCTCCCGTACCTGCTCGGTGCCCATGTCTGCGCGGGAGGGGCAGCGCTGCTCTGTGGCTGGCAACGGCGCCGTCACCAGGCGCGGCCGTTGCCCGCCACCACCCTGGCCGCGCGCACAGCTCGGAGCGCGTTACCGGAGCGGCAGAAGGCTCGCGGAGGCCTGGCCCAGGGAGAACGGGAGAGAAACGTCGAGAAGTCGCAGCGCAGCAAGACCAGCCCCGCCCTGCCACTAGCTAACGCGGCTGCACGGGCTCAAGCGGCCTGAGGCGAGCGGCGCAGGTGCGCGGGGCGGAGGCCGTGCAGGGTGCTGGCTGATAACAGACTGCCAACACCTGTCAGGGTTGGTTTCAAGCTACGCGCCGCTACGGCAGACTGAAGCTCAGCTTTGCTGCTACCTCACGGCGTTGTCTTCGAGTAGAAAATGCTCGACACCCTTCTGAGGCCTGCCAGTCCCAGGAAAATAATGGCTAAAAGTGCTTTGAGTAGGCAGGGCTGCCTTCTCCTGACTGAACTGATGGGTTCGGTGGCTGGCTGGCTGGCTCCAGGCAAAGGAGCAAGAGCTGAGCTCCAGCTAACCACGTAAAAGAACACAGCTGTGCGTGCAAACCCCACTCTTAATGAGCTCCAATGGCTGCACTGGGCTGTCTGGACCAGAACAGCAACCCAAGAACTTTCAGGTGCCACATCACATGCCAGCCCGTCTTGTGCACAACAGACAGAGTGTTTAAACAACCTGCCACCGCCTCCCCCACCCCCCTGGGTCCATCAATTAAAAGAATAAAGAAAATACAAATCTCTTGGTTTCACTGGTAGTAAATAGGTGTTTCAGGCAATAGATTGACTCATCTAAATAAAATTGCGGGGTGGTTGGTATGGCTTCTAACACTTCACTGCGACAAGGTTTGGATTTCAATGGGATCTGAAACAGCTGTTGCCATGGCAGGTAGGTTGTGAATTTTAAATGAGAGGTTTTGTTATGTTTTCGCATTACCACCACCTGAAAGGTAGCACAACAGCTTACAGTGGAGTTAGCCTGCTGGAAAAGCCCCTGTAAATGAGCTGTGATTCAGGCCTCTACCCAACCTTCTGAACTGTACATAGAGCATTGTAAGAGTCGATATATCAAGTTTTAAACATAAAAGCCCCTTTGTTAAAATACCACAGACAAAGAACCAGAAGGGTATTTTTGCTTTGTCCAGCTGTAGAAAATTCAACATCACTCGGAATTCCCAGTGGATTTTCTAAAACAGTACCAAAGCCTGTTTTGATTTTGTCATGAGAAATACCCTCATAGTCAACGTAGCTTAGTGAGATTCAAACAAGCTGTATGCTGTACTGGCTGTAAGAGTCCAGCTGGAGAACATGCAAAGGGAAATCCGAGCTATCTCTCTTTAATACTGAGTCATTCAACTAT
This sequence comes from Rhynochetos jubatus, assembly GCA_027574665.1. Taxonomy (NCBI): domain Eukaryota; kingdom Metazoa; phylum Chordata; class Aves; order Eurypygiformes; family Rhynochetidae; genus Rhynochetos; species Rhynochetos jubatus. The sequence continues at coordinate 12,778,208 of CM050654.1, forward strand.
TAGAAGCTGGATCAGGAGAAGGCAGTTCAGCACCCACTGCCATACACCATTGGCCACTGCCACCCCTTTTGCTAGAAAGTGACATCTTGTTTTTTCATTATCAGATTAGGAACCTGGACATTCACATCTGCTTGTAACTCCTCAGAGGAGGAAAGACACAGGTTGCTAATATGAGGAACATTCATTTCCAATGTATATAGCATTTTTCCATTATCACAAGAACTTTCTTCTCACATAGAACTAAAAACTTCTATGTTGCTGTTTATTCTTTTTCCCTTTTTCTCCGCATCTCATTCTTTTCCTGCAGTGACTAGTTAAATACAATTTATTGACATAAATACAATACCAGGTGATTTTAATCTGCTTTTCCAAGGCCACAGGAGGACACAGCAGAAGAAAAATGATTACAACCCAGCTTTTTGCCTTCTTGTAATTAGTTAACATCTCACTTTCACCTGAGATCCCACAGTCATACCTAACAAAACAATCTAAAAGTTCAGAGATAAAAATAAGACCAAAAGAATAAAATGGCAAAAGAATGAAAAGTACATACACACAAAGTCAGTAGTCCTCAGCATCTGTTTTAGAACGCACTAGAAGCAATTAAAAAATGGAGCAGACTATTAAAAAAATTGATCATTAGCAGCCGAAGTCAACAGAACACAGACATTCTGTATCACACAGTTCAAATACTGTTATGCAGTAAAATGTTCAGCCAGGATTGGAGCACCTGTACAACAAAAAAGGATCAGTGATGCAGTGAAATTAAATACAGCAAGAAAAAAAAGGCTACCGGTAACATTTTTATCACTAAGTGTTCATTTTCTGAAAGGTCCCATGACATGGGGTTTTTATTCCACCTTGATGCGTCAGTTAAATTCTGCAGTGCTGGTAATCTCCCTTCAGAGGCAAAAGTATTAAACAGTAGGCAACAATGTGGTTTATAATCCACAAAACAGACCAAAATACTATGTACAGTGAAGCATTTTACTGACAAGATGTTTTATTTTTAATGTGAAAAGAGTGATACTTTAATTTTTAACCGAAGTACTTCCTGGCATGCCTAGTATGTTTTGATTAGAGCAAATAACGTTTGAAAGCACAACAAATAGAGCAACTCCTGTGTGCAGAATATTCCCAGATTTGGGTATTGCTTTAAAAATAATTTTAAATGACAGACTGGAACAAGATGTTTGAGTGCAGTGGAATCACAGCTTCTTAAACACCTATGACTTGTCTCCAAGCTACATTCCTAAATCACTCCAGCAGTTATGGTGATCTCAGCTGAACACCAGGAGTACGTACTGGAACTTATTCCCACATAATACCTTTCCTTGAGCCCCACTTCATCTAAAGTCTTTTTTGGGTTTTTTTTATTAAATACATACAGGTGTATATGTTATTTATGTATTGTTTGTAAAATCCTTCTCAACAACATGCTGTGCTACGAGAAGCATGTGTTTACTCAGATGAGTCTTCTGCTCATATGAACTACTGACCATCAAGGAAACATCACTTTGTAAATTGTTTTAGAACAGCCACCGCAGTAATAGCACAGACATACAACACAATCCTACAGTTACTGGAACACAGGAACAGGGTTTTTTTAAAGACAGCAAAGAGTTCTGGGCTCATCTGTGTGAACAGAAACAAAGCACATTACAGGCCAGAATTTATATGCCTATTTCATCTTCACAGCCACTCCAAAATGAAAAAACCCCACACCAGAATAAGGTTGAGCACCTATCTGTGCCAGTTTAACAAGTGAGTCATTATTTACTATCAAGAATATCCCAGCACTAAAGGAAGTGTGAATACTTGGTGGTCGGTGTCGGTATGCTGACTTACTGACTCCGGATGCAAACATGTTCGGCACAGGAAGCCTCTCTCCACACTCTCCTCAAAGGCGAAGTCTTCATTTCACTGAAGGCAACAGCTTTGCCACAGGTGTTACTGGGTCAAAAATCACTCTTCATCGTCCTGTTGTGTTGGGAAAGCAACAAAAACTAGTGCTGTCGCATGAAATGATTGAATCTCTGAAAGCTTTATGTAGTAGTCTGGCCCTTATTTATTAGGGCTAACACTACACGGGCTAACCAGCTAAGAATTTTCATGTCGTAATTCATGCACGTGCTTTTAATTAAGACATTTGCTTATACTCTCACACACTGGTAGGTGATTCGGCAATTCAGCTTTGTAACGTCACCGTTAATTTTGCCGACTTCCTACACACTGACTCATGCTCTATCTTGCTCACTTCTCCAGTGCTGAGTGGGCCAGGCAGGGTTTCCAAGACTGTCAGCTGTGGGTTCTTAAGGCACAGGACAGCTGGTTTCTGAAACAAACACACACTAATTGCATACCTCCATCTTGCCCCAGTTTCACAGCATATTTATCCAAGCACAACTCACCTGACTTGGCAAGAGTACGAGCACAACTGGCCTGGTAAGAAGACGGTCAGCTATTATCTAGACTGTATGTCTTTCTAACATCTCCTCCCTTAGAAGCCCTTTTGAAAAGGCAAATTTCACACCATCTCAAATTGCTACAGTGTTAAACAGAATAATCAGTTTCCTAGAGGTCTTAAAAACGTAAAGAAAAAGAAAAAAGGCAGCATTCCTGTTAAGAACTTTCAGTGCGGGAAACGTAAACATTCTGATAATTTCTGAACCTAAGGCTGCACACACCACCAAACCAAGCACATGAATACACTGTTTCTTTCACTAAAATGAAACCTCGTTTGTGCCTTTCTAACAAAGAAAAGGCTTTCATTTCCTCAATGAAATGTGCCTTTGTAGGAAAGGTCCAGGCCACACCTCTCGAGTGCAACTTCTTTTCTGAAGGAAAGTCGGGTGGGTTGTTTGGGTTTTTTGTTTGTTTTTAAATTCAGCCATCTATTTGAAAAAGAGAGAAATGTACAGTTAGTGCCCCAGGAGGCTAGTATGTGTAACAAACCTTCCCCTGAAGCTGCCTTACTCCTGCTGCAACACACGCATACACAAATACAGGGTAGGGCCTCCCAGCTGGAAAATACCTTTGCAGAAAAGGTCCTGGTGGACACCAAGTTGAACACAAACCAGCAGTGTGCCCTTGCCACAAAGGCAGCTAGTGGCAGTATGGGCTGCCTTAGGCAAAGTATCACCAGCAGGTTGGTGGAGACCATCCTTCCCTTCTACTGAGCACAGGCATACCAAGTCCGATTCTGGGCTTCTCAATATGCAAGACAGACATACCCGAGAGTCCAACAAAGGGCCACAAAGGTGGTGGAGGAACTAGAGCATCTCTCCTGTGAGGAAAGGCTGAAGTAACTGGGACTGGTCAGCCTAAAGAAGAAAAGGCCTGGGGAAGGAGAGGAGGTGTCTTTACATAAATATCTGATGGACAGTGCAGAGAAGATGGCGCCAGGCTCTTGTCAGTGGTGCCCAGTGACAGGACAAGAAGAAATGGGCTCAAACTGAAGCACAGGAGGTTCCATCCAAACATAAAAGGAAATACTTTTTTCACTCTGAGGGTGACTGAGCACTGGAACTGCTTGCCAAGAGGTGGAGTCTCCTCCAGCACACTTGGAGATACTCAAAAGCCACCTGGACATGGTCCTGGCCAGCCAGGTCTAGGTGGCCCTGCTTGAACACAACTTCCAGAGGTCCCTTCCAACCTCAACCATTCTCTGATTCTGTGAAGAAATGAAAACACAGGAGTTCTGAAAAAAGGCAAAGTTTATTTATATTATAAAAAGGGTCATAAACTGCATAGAAATATGACTTAAGTCATCTTAAAACATTACTCGTCACTCATTTACACTCTGCAATTCCCAGTAATAAGGCAGGAAGCAAGACGGGCTAACAGTTGTCTACAATGTATGTATTTACATTCAATTCAAGTTATGCATGCACAAAAATATTTTTAAATAAATCAAACACTGATCCAAACAAAATCTGATTCAAGGTATATTTTAAGTTTACATAAAGTACAAATAAGTCCTCAAAATTTAAGTTCCTTGGATAAGACCGATTTTCATTTAGTTAAATTTAAAGATAAGTTAGCTCCCAAACTACTAAGAAATGTAAACATCAGATACCACGACAAAAATCTTAAGGAATAACAATATTGTCATAAAGTGCTGCCATATACTCTCAGCTTTATTTTCAGGATGTTAGAAATAGAATATTAATCTATAGACTTTCAAAAGCTTCCCAGTTGCAATTTCAATTGAGTAATATTTCTGCAGAATTTTAAAACTTAACAATTTTATAAACATTCTTTTTTACCTTTATCCATTTTTGACATTTTCATATCTTAAGTGAACTGTAACTTCTGAGTACGTATAAAAGAGTTGGTATTTTTAATTTATGCCGTTCAAAGTAGACTCTGTGCTGGTGGAAAAAACCCAAAAGGTTAGGTAAGACTCCAACTGGGAAAACCCAAGGAATCTGAGAAGTAAAGGTATAAGGTACCTGAACACAATCCAACAACTACCTCCAGGAAAGTCATTTGATAATAGTCATCAGCATCACTGAAAAAAGTTACATGAGAATTAATACACGGAGGTGAGTCAGTGTGGTTCATTTATATGTAGGCCTCTGAGCTTCATCCGTGCTGAATGTATCTGTTACTTCATCTCACATGAGATTAACTCTAGGAAAAAACTTTTACTTCTTCTGACAAACGTAAGCTGGAAAATCGCCTTCCATGCCTTACACCTCAGTTGACTTCTCACTTGTCAACATGAGTGTCACCCAAAATAAAGACAATGGTCCTGAATTCCACCATGCATTATGCCGATATTCTACGCTGAAATCTATTTGTAAGCGCCCCTGTTCCTTCCGTGTGCCAAGAAAGATAAAATACAGCCTGTTACCACTCAGTATGTTCACCCCTCAATCATATGTTCTTCCAAAAGTTCAATCTGGCTAACTATTGACAAGTCCACAGGCGCACTTGAAAAATATTATCAGATTGTGATATCATACAAAACAAAACAAACCCAAATCAAAGACAATTAAGACTAAGCTCTGAGGAGTGGAAAATCCCTAAAGTATTTTAAAGTGCCATTTACTTTCAAAATGTTTATCAGAGTTGTAATACATTCCCTACACAAAAAGACTTCCAGCCTCTGTTACAATTAGGACCTTATCTTGTCAGTATTAGTTTCAGGCTGTTAAGGCATGATTGGTATTTGCTTTAAGTCAAAACTTGACACAGGCATTATTTCCTCAGAGCCTAGAAACAGGATGTGGAAGGGATATAACTTTAGAAAATAACAAACCCACTAAACACCACACATTTAAAGACTTAGGACAATTATTAGGTAGTTTGCCTTTAAATACTAACACACTGCAGTCCATTTCTCAGAGCGGGCATGAAGCTAAGTTATTATGGATAGCAGTAACTGAAAAAAGATGCACTGCACTTCTACATTAGAGGGGCATAATGACAAGCTTTTAACTGCAGCTCCACTGGCAAAAATGGTTATTTTCCATTTATTCAGTTATTACTTTTAACTCTGAAGAGGCTTTCTGTTTTGTTGGGTTTGTGTGGCTTGGGGTTGGTTATTTTAAGATGAGGAATAGGGCAGTACCAGTACAAAATACTATTTCCGAGGTTTTATGAAAGCAAACTAACAAGCAGTGAAATACTTGCATCAGCATGGGACCTCATCCTCTTCAAGCATAACTTACTGATAAGAAGCAAAGGACCACTAGCACAAGGACTGACAATCTACCCGTTTTCTATTCAAGCATTCCAGAGATCCAACACAGGAAAAAACACAGAGTACGCATTGCAATCCTTAAATGCACCGGATCTATAAGGCACCAACATTTCCTTCACTACTACTGACACTAGAGAGAAAGCAGTTCTCCAAATGGCCCCAACAGATGGATCATATTCCTGAAATACACCAACTTTAGCTTCCTTTTAAAAGCTGTGAGAATGGTCACAAATAAGCTCAGTAAGACAGCTAGATTCAGTTTCCCTGCAGGGGCCAATTTCTTCTTAGGGCTAGTCATAACAGTGTGCATGTATTCAACCACTTTGGCAAAGCTTGAGTTTAAACAAACTAATTTCCTGGTTTTAGTTTGTTCAATCTGGCATCATTTTTGGACTAAAACTTGAAAAGTGCAAAAATATTTAATTCTATCTTCTTAAAAAAAAATTCATTTTAGTGGTGCAACCACCCCAAATTGTCAGGAGTTAAATCCATTGCCAGCAATGGATATGAAAGGAAGCACCAGCACAAAAGAATCAAAGTGCATTTCCAGTACGCCAACGCTGCACGGACTGGCAAACCATAATCTTGTATTCACCACTGGAATAGATTACGCTAAATTCATTTTATAAAAGTCTCCATTACACATTAACATACGAAGTCTGTCATGAAGTCTTGGGGATACTGCAACGAATCATCAAAACGGAAACGTTTGGAGACTGTACTGCTGTCCTCTGGAATGTTTTCTTTGTCTTCCTTGTTGCTACAGGTACCATTACAACTGGATTTTATATTCCGCTCTTCTGAGCATTTTGCTGTGTGTCCTGGCGTCAGAGAAGAGCAACAAGTTTCTTCAGGGCTACACAAGAGCATAAACTCCCCTTGCTGCAACCACGAATGAGCGAGACAGGCCTCTGCTGTGGGTCTTTCCCTTTGAAAGAGAAAAGGATAAAGTTGCTTCATCTCAGAAATACTACAAACGTCCTTAAGATAGGTCTGACACGTGCTAAGAAATCTTAAGCAGACTTGACAGTAAAGTGTTAATACTGCCGATTTTCCACCACTCCTGTTAAAACACACATTAGACCCTATTACATTTAGGGGTTAAATATTGGCAGCATGTGTCAGTGGAGAGTTTCCCCTGCTGCTGAGTGTCAGAACTGGTAAGCTTTTCACCAGAATAAGAAATAGGTATTTCTCAGCTGGTATTCATAGCTCCTTGGCATGTTCTCATGTGCACATCCTTAAGCTTTCGAAGTCCTATGTTTTATAAAATACACTGTAAAAAGGGAGGCTAAGGAATATTTGCTCATTAGATTTTCAAGGAGGGCCAAATAACATCATCAACTCTATCTGACATTTTGCAGCGTTATACTCTTGCCATTAATCATAAACTAGTGTAAACCCTTCCAAATTGTAGTTACTACCAAGCAAAGTACAGACTTAACAAAACTGTTCCTTTGGATAACCTAGTATAGTGCTACTAGAGTTTTCATCAAGTTCTGCATTGTCAGGTTCCACAGAACTTGCTGGAAGTGCAACAGAGCCCACTATGTGTCCTTAACTCCGCCTGAACACGGGAATATTTTCTGGCCAGAGAACTGTAACTTTACAGAGTTGACCATCTGAGGGCAGATTTTTCCTCTTAAGATTCAAGGTATAGTCATCAAGGATTGGAATGGGGGGCAAAAAACCCCCACACTGTTACTGAGAATATAATGAAGACTGAGATGCCCAGAAGCAGGTAAGCAAGTAGGAACTGTGATGGAACGTCAAAGACCCCACAGGTCCACACTAACATTTATCAAAGCGGTCCCTTCATACTTGCTTCCCTCGTGATGCTGTTTTTCATGAGTTATTCCAGATATTGACAAACCCTCCATGTGAGACCAGACAACAGAAAGGACCGTTCATCCTCTCCAGACATTAATTTATATGGAGTCATTATTTTGCTGAAGTGGGCACTTCATGGATATCATCGCCCAGCATCCCCACCTATCCAAAAAACCCTTTTCCAACCCAACAACAGGGTCACTCCTGCTTGCTGCAGGGTCCCTGAAGATGGCAGGAACTACTGTCTCACCACAAAGGACAATACTTACACTGTAATTGATAATATCTGACCATGCCTAAGAACATAACTGACTAACTTCACTAAAAATTATTCCCTCATATACACCTTTTTGGGGTGTCTTTCTTTGGGGTTTTTTTGTTGTTGTTTGGGTTTATTTGTTTGGTTTTTTCCCCACACTGCATTTTCTGGTGCAACAGTTAAAGAAATACCCAGATTTAACACTATACAGCAAGCGCAGACACAGTGAATGTCTGTAATTCTCCTGCTCTCAAAGATGACCTACTCACAGCTCAGCTCCTTTGAAGGGCCTCGATTAGAATCTGGACTCCCGAAGAATGCAAAGTTATGGAACTGTGCCTTACCAACAAAAAGAAGTTCATACCTTTGATGGAGAACCCCTTTTAAAAGCCTGATCATGCAAAACACTGTGTATTTCTGAGGAATATATGCTCAGTCACAAGACTGCCAAGTTTTTATGTAGAATGTACTGAGGTAGGATGATACATTAAAGGTAAGTCAGGAAGCAAGAAAGCACTGCAGCAAAAAGATGGAATTTTGTCTCTCCAAATGGTGCAAGAAAAGGTTAAATTATAGACAAGAATGTGACCTTTCTAGAATGTATTTGATCACATTTGTTACTAAGCCGTCCTCTGATTGAAAATATAAAGAAACTGAAAATACAAAACTCAAAGCACAAGCCTGACTACAGTAATACCCAGAGAACCAAATATCCTTTTCATACACTATGGAAAAGCATAAATCTACACTTTTAAATATCCAGCTGGTAATACCAACGCATTGCAAAACGCCTGACTGATCTTATCAGCAGTACTGAGCTCCCAAATTAACATTCACTTTTTCTACACGCTCCACAAACAGCAAAGATATTCTGGCCCAGAGAAGCTTGTTACTTACTCTGGATTCTTTATGAGAAGTTTTTGAACAAAGTCCCTGGCAGGCTGCGATACTGATGAAAATGTTTCTTCTGAATAATCCACGTTAACTTGAGATATATTAAGGTAAGTTTCTTGATTATCAGCTCCCACAAATGGAGATTCTTGGGTCAGCAGCATGTATGAAATTACACCTATGTTCCTGAGAAAAGAACACAAAGTATGATCTTACTAGGATACCTAAACAATACAAACCCCCACCCATATTTCTTGTGCTGCAGATCAAACTTCCTGACCTATGTCTCACTCAAAGAATTAGAAACATCATGTGACATCTCACTTGTATGTGATTCAAGCGTGTATGCACACGCACCCACAAGGAAAGCTATGTATACAGTTCAAGGAAGTGATTTTTTTTTTAAACTGAATAACAAAGTAAGAAAAGGGAACGTTGCAAGTGTTAGGAAAAGGAAATGCACCTCTTTCACACAGCCTGTTCTTGGACATAAGGACAGTTCTGGATGACAGAACTCCATGAAGAGAGACTTTCCAATTTGTAGGTAAATAAACCCCCATCTTTCACTACAATTCTGGATGAAGTATCAAAGACTGAGAATTAGCAAACGGTTCTGTACAACTGACACGTTACAATATTCTCTCGCCAAGATGTTTTTTTCCCCCTAAGAATATGAATGCAAGTACCACACATCATGTGATTTTTATAATCCTTAGATGGTTTCTTGATGCATAACAACAATGGTTTTGTGATCTGATAGATCAAACCTTAGCACTCGTTACTAAATGCGCGGAAACATGCAGCTGCTGTGTTTGTCATTCTGCATACAGCACCACTAGTTTGGGTCTCTGTCTTCCCACAAAACAGGCAGAGAGTGGCTAAAGAACACTCACAAACAGATTTAATTATTATTACAAGTTGAGAATTTCAGGAGTAGCTAGATCATAGCAACCTTCAAAACTGAATTTTACTTATTCAGATGCTTAAGAGCATACAAATATTATGTTTTTAAGGAAACATGGCAAAGCTAGCCTTTACACTAACATAGCTCATGAAATCAACAGGCTACAAAGGTAGACTTAATAAAGCTGTGGATTAGTTTAAAGTACTTGTCTCTTTTTATGACTCACTCCGCAGATACTGCTCTAAAGACAAGTACAGAAAGTTAAAATACTTTATCATTTGTATAATAAAATTATTTCTGACAGAAAAGTGGGGAGGGTGGAGTGCCCAAGAGTAGTTAATACCTGAAGCATGTCATCCAAGAGTAACTAATACCTCAAGCACGCTATGCAATCATTGTTAGTGTTCCCTTAGAACACACACCTATACGCTGCTCACTCAGAAGACACCTGCATTCCCTACTAGCTGGGCAACAGACCCACATACAGTAATTCCTTTACGTCCCAAATTATATCCCGAGGGTTCCTTCTCCCTCCCAACAGAAGGGTATTCTTGGAAGCCAGATAAAACTGCATCAGAGCCTGGATCTGGCCCACAGACTGTTCCGTGGTCACGCCTACCTCAATAAAATGAATTAACAAACACAACCTACCACATATCTGTAGCTGTGGTAATAGGATCATAGTTTAAGATTTCTGGAGCTAGAGAAAGAGATGGGGAGAAGAAAAACACTTTAATAGACATATTATTCAAGTGGCCTTGATTCACACACTAAATTTCTGGCAGTTTTTTGCCAGCCATTATTATGAGACTAAACTTGCAGTTTCAGTAATCAAGTTTATTATTTTCAAGCCATAAGGGTGAAAAAAGATACTTCCATTGGATTAGACACACTGACTTTTAACGGGTTCACATAGCACTATGTGGCCTTAAGTCTATCCTATCCAAGTCCCAAGATACTTTCTAATCAGATGCATGTACATAAAAGATCCTTCCAGGAGTTTTTCAAGTATATAGCTTTTTAGGGGAATGCATAAAGCCTTCGGCATGCTAATGCTGCAAAGCCAGATGACCAAGCCAATTTTAGGATCAGTGGCTGTGAGCGTATGCTGGACAGCAAGTTATTCACTACAGATTGAAGTGCTCTTGAGTGTGGTCAGATCATTAAGGAAACCTGCCCCTCAGCGAGGACCAAGTTTTAATGGCAATCTTTCCCCTTCCGAGGAATACTTGAATCTCATTAAACAGTGTTCCTAATTCAAAGGAGTTTGTTGTGCATTATAATGTTTTATTCCAACTCTAACTGAAAAGGATTTAACAGCCAAAGTTTCTTTCTGTCAGTTTAACAGTCTGCACCACAGCAAATGCTACAGCATGAAGTTAGAGGGGCACTTACTGATGTAATTTGGGAATTTCTTCGGTACTAGTATTTACTGACTACACTAAAAAAAGAGCAGCTCAAAACATGTTGCCTTGCTGTTCTTCCTCCAGTAGTGACTGATACGTTGATAAGCATATTACGTGAACTGTTCCTGTTTTCTCAAAAGCACACAACAGAAATTGTGAAGTAACTCTTCCATACCTAGATACTCTGTTGTTCCCATGATCTGTCGCAGTTCCCTAGAATTCTCCAGCTTCCGAGACATACCAAAATCTACAATTTTTACATCACCAAGAGGATTGACACTGCTCAGCAAAATATTTTGAGGCTACAATAGAAAAGATTTAATTCTCAAATTAGTAAGATACAAGCTGCAAAAATCCAAATGTACAAAATGACATTTCAGTTTCTATTATGCAGTACTTATTGCTAAACTTTAAGTAATTTTTAGATATAATCTAAAACACTGCTTTTTCTTCCTCGTATTTATGTATTTAACAAATGACTTTAATATTAAATTGAAGATAAAGTCCTAAAATAAGAAGTCTGCTGCAGCCTCACCTTTAAATCAAGATGAACAATATTGTTTTCATGCAAGCAACAAAGTCCTTCAAGTATTTGTCTTATAAGTCTTATAATATCCCTTTCACAAATTCTGTCATCCAGATCTGAGACACACAAGTCAAATATTTCTCCTCCAGCAGCACTGAAACACATAAAAGAACACTTACATGTTAAGGTTGAATTTTCAAGCTTAAGTGAGGAAAAATCTTATATATAGTACCTATGCAAATCATATACATCCATTTTGATAAATTCCTATTCTCAGGAATGCTGGCAATACTGCTGGTTTGGTTTTGTTTTTTTACCACACGCTTATGCCAAGACACATCATATAAGCACTTAGAAAAGGAAAAAATTAAAGAATCTGATGATGCTTTTTCTTTCCTTACAGCAAGTAACAGCACTTGAGACAGTGAAACAGAACTATGGCTGAAAACCTCTTAATGCTTTGGTGCCCTCAAGCATGCTTTTCTGTAAGTCAGTGTGAAGATATCTTCAGGAAGATGAGTTCGGTCATCGTTCCCTAACAGAAGCAGCCTTTCTCTTTAAGTCAAATCTAAAGTTTTTCCATTAGACTAGTTCCTTAAATAATTCAAAGCAAGAAAGCCCAGCAGTACTCCTGTTCTCTGTACTCGGGAGTACAAATACTCCTTTTTCGCATGATGTGGCTGTGGTGTAAATGGAAACACTACAATGTAATGAATAGCTAGAGTTGCTGAAGACTGTTTCTGGCATGGGACAAAACTGCATTATTTGCCACCCTAGATCCTGCCACTCTGATGGAAACAAACAATCAGGTGTTTGTATCAGAAAGGTACCAGGAAGAAATATCTAGCATGCTGCCGATGAACAAATATACAGGTGCCTAGTCAGTCAGCGAGCAGTATCTTCCAGAACTTTAGTAGACACAGAATATTGAGAAATACAAGGATTCAGCTGTCACTTTGAAATCTACCATTTCCACACTAACAGAGATGAGATTGACAAGCTTCACATTTTCACACAGCACCTCAAACGTGTCTTCCTCATAAAAACACTGTTGCTCACTTACAGAAACCCCTACCATTAGCACAGCATAAAGGAAGCATGGAAATAACCGTGTGGCATGTGGTTTATTCGTTTTACTTCCACACTTTGCCAGAGTATCAGCTGTTGCTTTTGCTGCTGGGTTTGAAATCCTCACTCAGCCTGCTCTAACTGCCTCAAGTCTCTCTCTCAAGGATAAAGGGCTACCTCAAAACTACAGATCAGTAAGCCCAAATTTCATCATTAGCAAAATGATGGAGCCTATAAAACGTTAGATAATGGACAACTAAAACACAGCCACTAACCTGCTGGAGCTACACAAGGTATGGGTAATGCTTCCCCTGGCTGCCTTTATGACAAAATGTAGACAAAGGAAGGAGCAGTGGCTGTCATTTACTTCAACACTGTTTCCTACAGTATTCTTCAATCCAAATTACTACATTATGGTCTGGATGGGCAGAGAGATGAGGAAAGAGCTGAACAGCTCCATTTCTCTCCTTTATTTAGCAAATGTCTGCTTATACAAACTGATTCTTACTACTACATCCTCTGAAGAACCCCACCAAGACAATCCAAGTCAGCAAGGACCACATGGAGGAGGAAAACCACAGCTGAATGGGAAATACTTATAAACTATTTTCTGAGTAAAAGATTCACTTCTTGCAATGCTTTTGAAGTACTGCTTCAGAGTTCTGATAATGAGAAACAAATTAAAATAAAGATCTGTGTATTCTGCTGCAGAAGGACATAATTTAGAAGTGTCATCAGCCCTCTGCTTATCCCAACAGAACTAGGAACCCCTACTACAAGACTTCTGAGCGCTACTACAAAGCAGACAATTAACACCAATGTAGTACAAGGAACTTGTTTCATTACAGAGCTTTAATAAGCAAGATGGAGTTAGCCAAGCTGAAACAGAAGCAGGAAAATCCGTATGGCTTTTATGGGAACTTGCACTTGTTCTTGATAAGTTGAAAACTTGTCATCTGGACTTTGTCTTTACTTCTACATTATTATAGTCTTCACTGAACAACAAATAATAGGTCAGGGATCATCTAGTTCTATGAAAAAAAAACGGTATTTATGATTACCTAGCTACATTCCTTGGAAAATTTGAAGACATTTATCATGGTGTATGTACACCAGCATTAACAGCTCTTCAAATACTCTGTATGTGAAACTTAAAATCTCCAACCTAGAGAGAGACTTTCTGAATTAACGTCACAAACTCCACTTTTGCTCCTTACATTCCCAACAGCTACCCATACAGCAAACAAGACAGATAATTCAAATTACATTCCTAAATTAGACTTGTTTTCAGAGCTTATGAAAAGCCACAGGAGCATCTAAAAATATAGGGGGATTTTGGAGGAAACAGCTCCAGAAGCCAAACAGTTTTAAAACAACAAAACCCACTAAATTTAGCCCAAAACCCACAAATGAACTGCAAGTTTTCAGTCACAAAGTGTCAAGTAGTGACTGAAGTTCACAGAACTTGAACATCCTCAGCTCCTCTGAAATCTGTGCACTCAGTATCAGTGGCTCATTTTGGGGTTGGGTTTTTTTTGTATGATTTAAGATGCATCAAAGCAATGTACTTTCTATGGGGTTTAGGGATATTGCCTCCGTTCAGCTTGCATGAAAGATTGTTTAAGAAAAAAAAAAAAAAACAACCTACACCTTAGTTTGTATTCATGTTTTAGATTAGATTAGCCTGACCTGAAAACTGACCAGAGTGTTATTTTCACAAAAATTCAACTAGCAGAAGAAATAAGCTGCTCAAATTCAACAGGCATGTTTTAATCAAGATGACTCTCCTGAGATTGTATTTAAAAGCACCAAAAAAATTTCCATTTGAAATTGAGTGAAATTGTCTATAAAACTGAGTTATGTAGGGAGAAGAAGAAACTCTATTTTTGATAGCTTTTTGTAAAAAAATCTTGCAGTCCACTATTTAAATTGCGATTACAGAACTCCTATGGGTTTCTGTGTGTTTTGTTTTATGCAAGACTCCGTACCGCTTGACGTAACTCATTAGCTGTGGGTGTAACAACACACGTACCAACCCAAAGGTTCAAACTAACAGCAATTGATTCAAGTCTTGCATTTACTTGAAAATAAGTCATACCAAAACAGTCCCCAGGAGCTTATAAAGTACACCATATTGGAAGATTAGCAAAACATATATAGCGTACTGTTGTAATTCTTCTGGGTGTTTAGGCAACCCATGCAAAAGATGAGTACACTGACAGATTTGTAACTGCAAACATGGAACATCTGATGAAGGCAGACTTACTATTCCAGCACCAAGATGATTTCATTTGCTGTTTCGTAGACTTCATGGAGATTGACTATGCGAGGGTTAGATTTCATTAACTCAAGCACGGCAATTTCGTGAAGAATCTCTGCTTTGCAGTCCTGACCTCTTCTTCTTTTCTTTAAAAATTTAGCTGCATACTCTTGGCCAGTGGATTTAGCTATACATTTTCTAACTACAGCACACCTTCCTCTGCAAAATGAAAGGAAAAACATTAAGATCTAAGACACAAAGTAAGTATGTAAAATGCCATTAGAAATAAAAAGGCACAGCAAATAATTGTGAACTAAAAAAAATAATTCTACCATGGGAGTACGATGTTTGGCCTATTTTTACACTATTCCTTGAACATTCCCTTTCAGTCACTGTAAGAGAAAGCATACTAAGCTAGATGAAGCTTTGATGAGACCCAGCACAATTCCCTTATACAGACCAGCTGAGCATTAAATCGGAGTATTGGGTCACATGGACGGTCTGACTGTAGGATCACAGAATAACTCAGGGTGGAAGGGACTTCTGGAGGTCTCTACCAAGACCTCCTGCTTAAAGCAGGGCCAGCTATGAGAACCTAGCAGGCTGCTCAGGGCTTTGGTCAGGTCAGCAAATTACATTAACAAAACCTCAACCACGTTATGACACCTACAGGATAGAGTAATAAAGAAAGCAAACCCCTGTGAAACGTAGAGAATGAACACAGAAAATAAACCATATTTGTATGCTGGGGGGGGTGGAGTGTTGAGGGGGGAAGGTCTTCAGTGCAGACAATTTCTCCACAATCACAATTTATCCAGAAATCACACAGTACTGCTAAAAAAAAAAAACCCCAGGTATCTGCAAAATATTTTAAAGCATCTCAACAGAAAGACACCCCCTACTTTGCGTTCTCTTTCTCAATCAGAGCTAGACGAAGTGTGCTGCTTTATTTCCTAGCCAACTGTTTAGGTATGGAAACAAAAATGTATTTTGGCAAAGAAATGTTTTTAAAAGAAAACCACATACTGCAGTTAAAACACCAAGCTGACCTTTTAAAAAATTAGGGGAAAAAATGCAGTTCTTTAAGCCAAGTTAGAAACTCCTGAAAAAACAAAGTTTTATAATCACAAGTTTTGCATTCCCAGAAATGCCTAGCTGCATACTTGCAAAGTGTTTTCAAACGATACAAGAAAAGATCTGTAAGCCCGAAACAGCCAAGTCCTTTCCCAATTGCTAAACCAGCCTATTATTGCAGAGCATTTGAACCTATGGGCTGAATTTCATAATATACCCAAGTTTAAGATACCACCCCCCAGCTTACATTGTCATTTTAACATCGCCCTGTGAACCACAGAAGTTTCTCTAATGTTAAAAAAGGGGAACTGGTTGAGCTTCATGAGAACAGCAAGATCTTCCCTGATAGATTTCACACATCTTCCTAGTCACTGCGGGTGCGCAGCTTTCAGGATCCACAGTATCTCCAAATAAACGATGAAAGAATTGCCATTTGTTTATACTCTATTTGTAGTGTGTTCATTATTAAGACACGAAATAGTTCTACAACAGTGGAATTCCCCCAGAAATTAAAAAAGTCAGATCTGAAGAGTTGCATTGAAGCAAGCAAAGTGGTTCCCATTCCTCGTTGCCTGCAAAGCAACTGCCTAACCATCACACTTTACAGCCCCGTTTTATGAGATAAAAACTGATTTCAAGTTGTTTTCATATTCCAAGTTATAAACCACAGAAATTCAACTACTTCAAAAGAAGCCAAGACATCCACTCACTGGGGACAAAGCTACTACCCACTACACAGAACCTGCCTGCTTCGTGAGTCAGCGTCTTAAATACCAAAGGACCTAAAAGATAAGGGTGTGGGAGGAAGAAATGGGACTTGGGAAGCTTAAGCAGAGAAAAACAAAAGAACCATTTACTAAGTAACCTGAAGAGGAAGATGAAAATTTCAAATGAAAAGAATTGCATATTTAATCTTTTAGAGAAGCTACAAAGAAAGGTGTATTTTACATCACTGGAAGTGTTGCAAACACTTAAGACGTTACAAAAAATAATGCACTGTTAAGCCAGAAAAAGTAAAAAACGTTTGGAAAACATACTACTCTGCTTCTGTTTCCTTACATTTTGGCATTTATTTTGTATGTCTGTTTTTGCACGTGCAGAAAGTATTACAGACTGACTTTTGGAATCCACACAAAATCCTTACTTTTGCTTGTTTACACATCTCATGAGTATGTATAATCTGAAAATCCAGCACTGCAGTGGATACTGGAGCTCTAGAGGACGGTGCACATAAACTGCTTCTACAGAGCCCAGAATTTAAAACTAGAGCCAACAAAGGGGTAAGAGGGACATTATGGGCTGCAAGGTGCACTTTTATAGAAGTGTACAAGATGAATGAAGCACATGCTAGGGGAAAACAACCACCACCAAAACCCACGACACCAAAAAACCAACACGCACGTAAGAAGAGACCAATGAAGGCTAAAAAGCTTACAAAAGTCACACCCAGTTGAACATCTTGGCTGACAAAAAAGTTACAGGCGCAAAGGATCACCATGTAACACAGGAAGGCACAACTGCCAAACTGACCCGTGCCACTTCTATTCACGGAGAACTTCTGGAAACATGACCATGGCATTGTGTTTGCATTTCTTTTACACCCAATTCCCTGAGTATTTTCAGGGTATGAATTCACCCAATGATTTCCAAAAAACATTAACTCAGTTGTCTGAAGCAGTATCATAAATACCGAAGGGTTTTTTTCATTTGGTTTTATTTCCTATTTCACTACTGCCACATGAGCAAGGGAAGCAGGCTGCAAAACTACCCCAAAACAGCAGGTTGTTAGAAACTCAGACTAACTGCTTCAGGGTGGCAGGGGGGAGAGAAAAAGGTGTTTTCTGGACTTCAAAAAACTCACCGGAACCACCAGAATAACCAACTCAAAATCCCCATTCTTTGTCTTGCGGCAGTACCCTACGTCATCTCTTCTTTAGCTTACATATCTGGAACGTGATGTGTGACTAGGCAGGGGAAATGGAAGAACAGAAAGAACCGCAGATCTACAACAGAAACTCCTGTTACTAAGATAAAATAAAAAGGAATAATCTCACCTTCCAAGCTCTTTCGAATCAAGCATATAAAAATTGTGGAAATTGTCTGTCTTGATTTGTGTCTGCAGAGATGTGGCTAACAAGCCAGAAAGGCTTTTGTTCTCCAACTTTCTCCTCGACATAGTCACGACTCTCGCTTCTACCAGTCACCTGTTAGAGCAAAATAATTAAAAGTTTTGGAACTCCCATAATTACAGTGCAAGAAAGTACACACATAATGGAGTTTAAGTCTATCAGACTAGAAAAGCCTTAAGTTTGTGCAGTAGGGACCTGAAAACAGCACATTCGATCACCGTAAAAATGAAACCTGAAAAGAACACCAATCAAGACATGCTAAGAAAATTAACTGAAACTTTTTTTTTTAAAAGATATAACATTTGAGGTAAGATGTTGTTCCCCGACCCCCTCCCCCCAGCATATCCATTAAATATTAGGGATAAGCTTCAGTTCTAATAAAAATGCTAACAACTGCTTAGCTATCAGTGATACGTAGGGCAGTTGGAGGTGTTTTAGCTTTCTGAAAACAAGCCTTAAGTCTTCCTTAGATTCTGGGTAAATTCCAGCAATTCCCTTAAGTTTATACTTTTAACCGGTATTCCTGGGGGACTTAACCAAAACTCCTTCCTGTTTCTTGTCTACAACACAGCAGGAAGAGCTAACCACAGGAGAGAAAAAAAGGGTTCTTTTCTAGGGGGAAGATTCATATTTCTTATTAAACTCGCTCACAGTTTAAGTTTCATTTTAGCTCTAGATTGTCAGAAATTGCAAAGCGGATGTTGCTCATTCAGATCATTTAGAACTAAATGATGTAGTAATCCTGATTAAATTATCCTAATAAACCAGTTGAAGATATACCCACCCACATTATTTCTAGTACTCTTAAAGTAATTAAAAACCAGTAAAAACACTGTGTTCTGGCATTCACATTGATAGGTCTGAACCATTTCTTCAGGTGAAATGCAAAAGCAAAGCGGAAAAAGGTTACTGAAGGATAACAGGTCTTAATTGATGGTTTATCTTAAGTTAAAGAGTAAGCTTACCTTTATTAGTGAACAAAGAAATAAATCACAAGGCAAAAGGCAGTTCAGCTACAGTTAACCAACTCACAAAAATAACAGAGGCATATCATCAGAAACTTCTGGGGGAGCACTTGATCTAGTTATGAGTCACATATAATCCAGTGCCCATCTAACACTGTTCAAATTACCAGCTCTTGTCATATCGGAACTATTTTGGATTTAAGTCATAATTCATGCTTTAGCAGGAAAAATAAATACTACGCAGTTTAATAACATCTTCAAAGTAGCATTTGATAAGAATTAACTAACTTGAAGAATTATCAAGGGGTTACAATGCAACCCAAGATACAAGTCTTTGAATCACCTTGTTTACAACAAACACGCACTCCTTTTTCACCAGTTATAGGATAGTTTTATCATTTCAGAGACTGATTCAGATGTTTGAAATTTTACATGACTCCTGTGAGCTGTGCTCACTGAACACATTTTAACAGTTAGCTATTTAGTTACTACAGTACTTCAGCAAAAGAGATGTATTCATAATAGACCATAGTAAGCTCTTAATCAGTTTGGTCAACTATCAAACGTATTATTTAAAGTTTCATTTTCTATCGTAATTCTTATATAGAGTTGCTGTTAAAGAGAACCTTTGTGTTATGTTGAATTAACAGCTTCTCTGGTAAGAAACCACGTCTTGCTAGACTGGCATCATCAAGAATAGAGGAAAACATATATTCACAGCAGGAACCAACATCTCTTCAGGAGAAGGAGATGCAATGTCAAACACAATGAGCTATGAAAAAACGTCACAAATTCCAAACTGTTAACTATACCCAAAATTAGAAGCGATACCTGGGTTACACACCGCACTAAAAGCCCCAGGAACAGACGCCTCGCACAGAAGTTTGCAAACTTCCCCCTAAACCGTCCTTAAACGGACAAAAGGCCATTTAATTTACCTGTTTCCAGGAAAAGTCAAGTCCCTGCTCCGGGGCAAGCAGACACTGAGCTGCAGCAGAGAAGGGCCGGTGACGAGCAGCACCAGAGCGCCCGCACCTCCCCCGGCGGCGGAGCGGCCAGCCCCGCGGCGACCTGCGGGGCCGGCAGCGTCCCCGTCCGCGCACCAGCAGCCCCGGGAGGCGGCCCCGCACACCTCCTCCGCGCCCTTCGGCAATGACCTGCCCCGCTCGGCGGCCGGCGCTAAGACAACGTCAGATGCACACGAGCGACGGCGAGGAGCGGTACTCATGGCCAGCCCAGGCTCCCCGTTCGGAGCGGCCAAGCCGCGTCCCGCGCGCTCGTTCCCTCGTTCCACACCGGGGCGGCCTTCCCCCCGTGACCGGCCCGGGGAGGGCTGAAGCACTCCCTTTCGCCTGCGGCCTCCTCCCTGCGCCACCGCAACGAGAGCCCCAGGGGGGCTGCCCACAACCGAGCGCGCTGACACCCGGTCGGGGCGGCCGCCGGCGTCAGAGCGGGACTCGGCCCAGGGCGTCCACGGTACGCGCCGACACGGGCACCCCCGCGGCTCGGGATGCTGCCGCCAGCGTTCGCGGGGCGGGGATCCGCGCACCGGCGGGCTTCGACACCGGCGGGGGAAGGCAGTACGCCGCTCCCAGCGCCCCCCCGGAGCCGCCCGCCTTCGTCCGCGGCGGCTGAGGCCGGGAGCTGCGCCCCAGCTCGGGCCCGCTCACCTCTCTCCGCCGGACTCCCAGGAAGCCCCTCACGGGCCAACGGTCGCCGCAGCGGCCCGCACGCGCCGCAGGCCGCCCGCCAACCGCCACAGCCGCAGAGTCGGCGTTTGAAAAGCGCAGCCCGACAGATGTGGCTGCCCCGCCGGCGCCCGCCCGGCCCGCCCACCTCGGCCGCAGGGAGCCAATCCGCACTCAGCGGGACGAGCCGTCCGCCCGGCGATTGGGTGGGGCACCCCCCGGCTGAGGAGCGCCCCCGCCCGGCTGCCCTCGCCCCCGCGGGGGCAGCGGGGTGGGGCGGCGGCTGAGGCGGCCGCGGGCGGCAGGTGCCGGCTGCCTGGCCCTCCGAGCCACCGAGAGCCGAGGGGTGCCGCCGAGTCGGCCGCGACACGGTCCCGCTCCCCCTTCGCCTCTCGCGGCCGTGCCCAGCCCCGGTGCCGGGTGCTTGGGAGCCGGCGGCGGCCCGGAGCGGGGCCGTGCGCTGAGGGTCCGTCCGCGGCCGGGGCAGCCGCAGCAGAGCCATGTTGTGCGGCCGCCTCACGGAGCGCAGGGCGCGCCCGGCCGCCGGTTAGATGCACGCAGTGTCTCCCCGCCGCAGGGCTGTGTTTAATCCGTCACGAGGCGTACCGGGGTGTGTGCCGCATTCAGCAGTGCGAGAACGAGGAGGCGGGGGCAGCGCAGGGTGGGCTGAGGGGGCGCGACGCCATCCCCGCGCTCCCTGGTGCCGGGGAGGCCGCGGGGAGACGTGCGGAGGCTGCTCCGTGTTCTTCCTTCCTGGCCTGGCGGAACTGGGGATGCGACAAACCCGCAACCGCCACAACAGAACATGTGGGTGCTTACCGGCAACGGCTGCACGCGGTTATGCTTTTCATGTTCGGTTTATGACGCAGCGTGCAGCGTCTCGGGCCGCCGCATTACAGGCTGGGTCCAGCTGAAAACCAGTGGGTAAACCCGTTCTCACTTGCACATGCACGCTCAAACGGGGACAGTACGGTTTTATACAAGGGCACATCTCGCACAGAGCCTGCTTAACAATCGCTTTTTTCACGCACCTGAGTGGCGACTGGGTCTTCAGAGCCTCTGGCTTTAAGGAGCCCAAAGCGGAAGAAAAAAAAAAAGACTTGTGGTTTCCAAGACCCTTTTTAAGGACATGAAATAGCCTAAAGCGTGCTTTAGAAGTCAGTAGAAATAAGAAAGGGTTCTAAAATAGCTGCAATTTGTTTGTCAAATTTATTTCCTCTGTGAAGCAATCCAGCCAGCTGCCCGAGAAATTTGCAAACATCCGTTTTATAACAGATTGGCCGTGAAGGCAGCAATAGTAACATAGCACGAGAGTTTAGGAGTTACAAATCTAAATTTCAGCAGCGCACCATTAGTTACTGGGTTCATACTGTTTATGCCACGGCACTGCCAGCGAAGTGGGTCATTGCTGTGTGCATGGCGAGCAGAGTACCTAAGTCGTGCTGTCACGGCAACGCTTCTGTGTAGATGAGGTAAAGTGGTATAAATGAAGATGAGCGATGCAGGTTGAGAAAACAGTTTTCTTGAAGCGTTCACTCCCGCTCGCTTTACCTTATGTCTAGATTTTTAGCATTTCAAGTTGTGGATATTTTTGACAAAACAAGCCCAACATCGTTCTCTCCAGGAGTTCCACCATCTCTGCAGAGTTCCAGGCTGCACCTTTCTTCGTTATAACAGGATTTCAAATGCCTCTGCCAAATAAAAACACAACACGTAGACAAGATGGGTTTTGTGGAGAAGCGTTCTTTTGTGTATGAAAAGCAAGCAGCATTCCGAACATACCGAATGATCCACAGGAGTAAAATGAAATGATGGCTACAGTTAAGATGGTTTCGGTTATTATAGCACGTGGTGCCAAAAAGAAAATGACAGTGCTTATGTTTGTCTCCTTAGCTGCTTGTGTGTCTTTACTGGTCCTTTTCAACACCAGCATTTGCTGTACTCTTCCCTTTAAGTTCGGAAAACAAAATACATACTAAAAATGCGCCGTGACATGCGTGTTATTGTAGTCTTGATTATCTGCTTATATAATGCGATAGAAACACGTATGGCACTTAGAGAAAGGTATAATTGGTGGGACTCCACCCTGAGGACTTTGGAATTTACTTAGATACACCACAGAGAATGACAAACAGAGGGTGGAGAAGGGGGAACAGTAGGCTGAAGGTCACAGCAGCACAGGATCATGAACTGTGCTCATTACTAAAGCATGTGGCTGGTCATTAATTGCTATTTTTAACTGTCCCAAAGGTGTTAGCTTCATAATTCCCGTTCTTAACAGTAATGTCTTCTCTTGCTTTCCTTAATCTATCCATTACAAAGCTGGCTTTTTACAGTCTGTAGAGGCTTTCAGGAAAAGAACTGAACTCTTCCTTCTTGATCAGGTAAGTGTTTGGCAAAGCTCTGATGTACAGCTCACGCTCAACAGTGCCACAGGTGTTTTGGGAAGCTAACCTTGTGGGGAAAGCTCAGTTCCCTCGAGAAGTGCTGTTTTCAACTCAAACCTGTCACGGGGCTGATGTAGTTTGGACTTTAGAGACAGCAACCTACCCTTCTCAGCAGGGAACTCCGTCGCTAGAGTGGGAGACAAGTGGACAACACCAAGAGCTGCATCGATGGAAGCTAAGAATGTCTGAGCCTTCTCCAACTCATTTGCCGTAACTTTGACAAGACATTGACGAAGCCAGACCCTGATCTGTAGCACCACAAAAAGCCTCAAAAAACATCAGCAAATGAGTAATCCCACCAAGCTGTGAGGTTTCTCTGTGGCATGACTGTTCCATGGGGCAGCACATGCTTAAGTACCATGACAACACATGCAGAAAGAAGCCTTACCAGAGCATCTTCAGGATCCTGCAGTTCAAAGAAGTCACGGAGGTAGATCCACAACTCCTACATGTTGCCTCTATTAATGCAGCCTTCAAGAGACAAGAGTAAATCCGCCTGCCAAGTGGATGATCGAAGTGCAGGGCGCCCACAGCTGTTTGCTTGGCAGAAGAGCTGAGAGTTGGCACACCAGAACACCACACAATAGGCCAGCTGAAAAGTGTGCTGATCCAGGGCATCTCAGATTATAGCATAAAGCTCCTGTACTTACTGACACTGTTTCTCGCACTCCGTGGGGATAAAGTAAGCAAAACACCCTCAACACGTCACCACCCTGTAGAGACTACCCATGGCCCAAGCACCTGCAAGAGCACCGTCAGCTGAAGCAACCTCTCTGGTACCAAATGCCAACCTAAACCATGACATACTCAAAGCACAGGACAACGTTTTGCCATAGGTCCTTCAGAATCGGCATGCCATCTCCTGCCACACCTGCAACAGTCAATTCTGCAAATGACCACTGAACACAGATACCCCCCTCATCCAAAAACTACCATTTTTTGAGAGGTTGTTTAAAAAAAACTTTTTTTTTTTCCAAGTCAAAATCTCTGCAAGAATCCCACCAGGTTTGTGCACAGGAAGTAACAAGAGGCAGCCCTCAATGCCACAGGCAGATACTCTGTGTGCCATTCACCCCCTCACTGCTTACCAGAATGGCCTCGGTGGCACCCAGCATGGAGCTTCGTACAAACTCCAACCTTTACACCGAGGGAAATTGCTCAATACACGGCGTCACTTATCAGCGATCTGGATGGGACTGTCTGAGTCTAGCATGGAGAACTACAACAGAGAGCAGAGTCTGAAAGAGATCCCCTCTCAAAGCCTCGTCTCTTCCCGCAGCAGCTCCCCTGCAATGCTTTAGGCTAACATGCATCGCGTTTCTGCTAGCAGCAAGATAATGCAAAATAGCTTTCTAGAGAAAGTTTTATCGTAATAGGAGTATGACTTCAATATCGGATACTACCGAGAGTCTGTGTGACACGCAGGAGAGTCAACAACGTGCCACTGAAACCTTCTGGAGCAAAGGTCTCCTTGGACTGTGCCTCGATGGGGAGAAACCTCGTCTAAGTGCTGAACAGAGACCAGCGTCTCTTACTGGAACTAGTATAACCAGTTGTAAAAGTAGGAGGAAGTCTTTGTGGTGGCCACCGATTTTTATAAAAGACAGAAAAATGTATCTTTCCCTGCTGCTATTTCCCTGTGAAAATACAGTGCTTTTCTGCGTCACAGCCACCGTCGCTGTGATGCTCCATTCAAACCCAGAGACTTTTGCAAAGCCTGGGCCCTCTCCAACCTGTTGACTGATCACCTGGTTCACTTAATTTGTAATAGTCTGTGTTTCATACGTAGTTATTGTTCAAAATATGTTGCATATGGCTGCAGAATCCTTAATTTCTCTGCTTCCAAAATTACAGCTTGTAACATGCCAGACTGCATAGGCCACCAGAAGTCCTTTAAAAAAGGTGATGTAAGAATGAGTATCTTGTGGTTTCTCTAAAAGTTTTAAGGTGCTGCCAAGGACAAGGAATGATGTAGAGATAAGAGGTACTCATTTAAAAAATGATGTCACGATATATTCAGAGGCACAATAAAAGAGTTGATTTCCAAAGTGCGTTTTGTAAGAAGGATTTATTTTAAGTGATTTCATGATGAAACATGGTCTTAAACAAAATAGAGATCAGTATGAAAATAAAATTATACACAGAAAAATCTTTTCCCCAAATGTTTTTGAATAGCAGGAAATACAACACAACAGTCCTGTATTGAACTGAGTAGGTAATTATGCAAAGCTGTGAGCAGTCAAACACTACAGTATATTCCCTGGGCACAAGGAAAGACCATGTGCCCCTGTAACACACTCCGCGTGTTGTGTATCTGCGCTCTCTGCCTCCAAGAAAAGAAGTGAAATGATGCAATGTAAATGGAGAAAAGGACATACACCATGTGAATGCCTGAAGCACATATTCCCCATGTAGTGTTTTGGGAAAGACACATACCAAACTCAGAAGAAACTTAAACTGGCTCATAGAAAGATAGAAAAGCTTGGTATTGTGTTTGATATACAGTCTTGTGAAGACTTAACTGAAAAGAATGGAAAGGATTAAAAAATACATGTTGTGTTCTACTTAAAGCTTAGAAATAAATACGCACTCTGTAATCCCAGTGCCTGAAATTCTTTAAAAACAAAGAACTTGGTATAAAATTATATCAAGTAATTGTCAAAAACGAGGGAGAGGCACCTGTATACCTGTCGGATTCTGGATGCCTGCATCCCCACTACAAAAACGTGTAAAACTACATGCACTTTCAAACGTGCTGAATAACCCGAACTGTAGCCTCACAAGGGCAAGAATAGTGACCGGCTTGGGGGCGCCAGTATTCCGGAGCACATCGCTCGTTACCTTTTCTGTCTCTGAGGTTGTCCCCTTCCAAACTGTACCAGCCCTCACCAGCACAAATGTTCAGTCGTCATACAAAAAGCAGCCTTGCTGATTGGGATTCACGGATGCCCTCAAGGCTATGACACTCCAAGGAAAAACAGAGTACGAAGAAAAAGCATCCTCCTAGGATGATTTATGTACTTAATATTATCATTTTCTTCCTCCCTGCAATGCTGATAACGAACAGCAGTCTCCCGAGTGTTGCAGACTCACTGCAGAAAAATGTCCTGCTGTATGAACTACTGAACCACCACGGTCCAACGTACTACTTGTCTTCTAGTTTAGGACTTGAAGTTTATATAACGCAGTTACCATGTTGAAGAAGAAAACTTGCAAGGAATTTTTCTTTTGACTCTTACACTGACCTACCCAATAGTCTTGGCTTTGGAGTAAAGAACCGGGTCACCTCTTAGGTAGAGAACCAGATCCTGAAATCCTCCTGCCCTCTTACACAGCATTTTTTTATTTCTAACATCATTAGAGTGTGAGTGATGGCAAGACTCACATCAGCTTGGCCAAAGCTAACTGGATCACTGAGAATACATTTATTACGTCAAACAAGCTTTAGAAATGTCCCGTCAATCCCAGAATGACAGAACACTCCTTGTGGAAAGTCATGGTTCTTATGTAACCATAACACAAACCCCAACCTAAACCGAACATTTCCATTTTCACACATCTAAACGTTGGGGATTTGGCCCATCACATTTAAAAGGAAGGTCACCCTCAGTAGTGGTGATTTAACTACTTGGATAGCCCAATGCAGCTAGTAATAAACACAACAGTTACTCGTACAAACTTCCAGACACCACCCATATTTTATCTAAAGCCTTCATCTGCCTGAGTAGTCCAAATAAAAAAAAAAAAAACCCCAAACCAATAGAACAAGAAAAAAACAACACAGAAGTAAGTTTTCCAATAGTGTACTTTAGATTTTCAGAACTTAATAATTAGGTAAAATATGCCTTGCAGTGACAGTGACACCAGCGTATTTTAGGATGAATAGACATTTTTCCTGGGTACACTGTCACAGTCTCATTTTCAAGGAAAAAGCATCCCCCTTTAGTAGAGCCAGTGGTCAGCACAGCTCACTGTCCTACTCCCTGTTTGCAAAGTGCAGTCCGTTTTCTCTCCCGACCCCTTCAGTCTTGTCTCTCAGCACTATTCCATGGTTGTGCTTTGTGTGCTCCTGTCTGCTGAGTATCTTATCAGTACAGCACTTACAATTACATTCCTTCCTTAGCGTTATTTGAGGTTTCAAAGACGTATTTGCTTATTCATGCAGTACTCGATTTTAAAACTACTCCGCTCCAGTGTCTGCAGTCAGCACGGCAATCAAATATGACGCCTCAGCAACATCCTCTTTTATTTACCTGCTTTATACTGCTACATCAGTATTTCTAACTGTAGAAATTGTAATTATCATTTAAAATGAGAGATGCCAAATAGTCAACTGAGTATTAATTTTGCAGTTCACACTGCAGTTAACGGGCAATGCAGATATAAAGGAGCTTTTGGAAGAAACCAGTTCACGGGCCGTATGACAAAGCCTCCATCTGTGGAAGGCACAGTCCTCACTAAGGTCATAAACGACCTAAGCATTGCAAGAAAAATCCCCTGCCTTGTCACTGATTTTGCAAAACCAACATGAAAGGACATTTTACCTTTGGATACCTGACCAACTGTCTTCCAAAAAACTTGTATGACTCTTTTTCTTGCACGGCTCGCAATCTAGATATCAGAGTAACTATGATCCTGTCGACTCTCTGGACTGAAGGGAGCTGCTGCTGTTGCAAAGGACGCCAGTTTAATTCTCGATTTAAAAATAAACAAACCCACTCTGGTAGTATAGCTACCGTCAGCGTAGGTGGTCAGCAATTGTCTCTGGGTGATTGTAGGATTATGTGCAATTAAAAGGGAGAGGATGGCTGGCCTTTGGAAGGCAGCCCAGAATAAGGGAGACCAGAGTCCTGTGGAGCTTTGCAGGTCTGTACATTTAAAAGCTGATTATGTTGATGTCAGCACAAAACTATGTTAAATTAGTGGAACAATATACCTCCTGAGTGCTTAGCAAAAGCCCGCTAAGTAAGACAAGGTTTCTTCTAGTAGGGGCTGAGGGAGAAGTTTCTGGAAGTTCTAAAAAAGAAGCCCCTGAAAAACAAAATGCTGTGTTCATTATTGAGAAGTTTTTAAAGGGAGGAAGGCTAGCTCAGCTCCTTTTCACGTTCACCATAACTTTAAGAGGGTTGGCAGAAATATAACTGTAGTTAAATTTTTATTGTTATTTTTCTGCAGTGCAATCTGACTGCATTTATATATAAAGGGAACAAGTTCAAAATTCCAATTATTGACTTAGAAGAGGGCTAATCAATGAGCGTATGTAATTATTTCACAGAGTCCTCAAGAAATATCTTAATTGCATTTTGATATATACAGATACTACAAAGGACTGTCCATTCCAGGGGAGTCCTTGACTGCCACCCTTTAACCTACAGTCAGGAGAAGCCTTTCTGAGCACTGACCAGGAGGTCATTATAATGTCACTGCTACTAAACAGACCTCTCGAATTAATCACAAGTTTACATTAAAATACCTATGGCAGAACATGGCTCTAAGCAAAGCCTGTGAAGGAGAGCCCTAAATGAAGTTTCAGCCTGAACACCACCTTTCTTTATAGTAAAATTATTTTAGAAAGCACTCACATGTTTGAATAAAAACCTTTCCATAGGAATGAACATTTTGAGGAGTAGTAGTCTGGTGCTGAAACTGGTCAGTCTGAAACGGAACAGAAGTGCTATGAAGATCGTGGTCTACTCGCAAGAGATGGAAAACATAAACCAACACACAGAGTGAAAACTGTGAGCTTATACAGCCAGCTTTATAACTATGCATACTGCTAACAAAAATGGGTTGTAAAAAGGCTGTTAGCCTTCTTGGCTTTATAACAAAGTTCTTCTTTTCCCCTGCTGTTGACCTATTGTATATATGTATTTTTCCAGCAAACAAGCAATTTCAAATTCAACTCCCTAAACTTTTCCTATAAAGTATCTAGGCAAAAAGTTAGACTAGTCCAACAGCAGCTACTCTAGTTGTGCTTCTAAAATTGTAAAGGATTTTTTACTTGCCATTGGCGAGCTAATCAATCCATAACATTTCTGCAGTTCCGTTTCGTACCGCGTAATTGAGCCAAAACGCAGAGTGTTTAAGAAGCCAGGTCTGAGTAACTATT
The DNA here is from genome assembly GCA_027574665.1 of Rhynochetos jubatus. Taxonomy (NCBI): domain Eukaryota; kingdom Metazoa; phylum Chordata; class Aves; order Eurypygiformes; family Rhynochetidae; genus Rhynochetos; species Rhynochetos jubatus. The sequence goes on from CM050654.1 coordinate 12,807,474, forward strand.
CTGAAAATTTGCCTGGAGCTCAGTTTGCTTGCCTGGGGAGGAAAGGATGAGAAGGGGAAACAATAGTGGTGGCTGAGCGTTTGTACTGTACGGTTAGCGTTAAAGCTGTCATCTTATGACTGGAGACCAAACGTACTGCTCAGTTCCCAAAAATGCTAACAGGAATAAATTCTCCTTCCACATAAGAACAATATAATCGGTAATTACAAATTTTCATTTGCTGAAAAGAATTAACTTGCAGTGGGAAATGAACTTATAGAGGCTACTCAAACACAGCTGCCGCAGATTCCGCTTCTGGGACCAGGAGTTCCCTCAGCCCAGAGCCAGCATGCTTGCAGCGTCTCCGTAAGCCTCTGCTGCAACACTGCACGCATTCAGGAAGCATCTGCAACTGGTGCTGCTGAAATCACATTTACCAACCAGATGATACCATTAGGAATGCTTTCAGAAGAAAACTTTTCTTCTTTTACTTTTAAAAGGATTAAAAATACATGAGAAACCACAACACTCTTTTCTTTCCTATAATTTTAAACTGAGCAAACTACCAGTTCGGTGCTCTACCAGTTTAACTCGTGCCAGAAACTTTGTCTGATGCCCCGCCAGCACACTGCTGCCTGGATTTTAAGTTCCCCAAAGATAACATGTATTCACCATACATGACCCAAGGTTAACCGCTTCGGTGTGGAATGTATGTGGTGCCCAGCAGGCCTGTGTACGCAGACAGATTGCACCCTAGATACTCCGAGTCATAGGAACACCTTGTCAGGGTAGGCTCACAACAAGCTTAATGAAAATGGTGTTTAAAAGCAAAAAAGGCAATTATTTGATAAATTCGAAGGAAGAACGGCAGGCAGGGGGTGGGGGAAAAGGTTTGCTTCAGGTTAGCAGCACTGGATTTTAGTCTGGATTGAAAAGCTTTCCCGCCTTACCCACAAGATGCTGCTGATGGTGTGATGGAGGTCGCAGATGGGCAGCTCCTGCCTGCTGTGGGCAAAGCACTGCTCCCCTAACTGTTGCTGCCCCGCTGATTTTGAGCAGGTAACTGCTGGCTACAGGGTGCCATGTTGCTTAAATGCAGCGATTATAAGCTTTTCTAGTGTACTTCAGAGAGTTTGGGTTAAACTGACTGCTGGCAGCACCAGGTGAGCAAAGCTGACTGCTTGGCCAGGGTGCTGGGACCTGGACCAGGTGGGCCTGGCCCTGGGCGCCAGGGACAGAGGCCACTCGCACATCTCATGCTGCCGGGGAGCTGCTTGCCACTGTTTGGCTAGTGACACATCACTTTCCCGTCAGAGCAGGAAACGTGGGACCCTCACTTGAAATCTTGCGGCCATTTCCCCAGCCAGACACTGCCTGCTGAAGATGCTGCAGGTTAAGTTAGTACCAGCTGTCATCACGCTGTCGCTGAGGGAATCCTTTGTCTACTTCAGGTTGACGGGCTTATTTTCCCCCTCCCTAAATGCAGAGCTCCTTAGCACCGTCTGGAAGATCTCTGAGGACATATAGAGCTTTCAGAAAGGCTTCTCAGTCTTGATCAGGTCCCTCATGCCTGCTTCAGCACGTAGTAAGCAAAAGCACTGTGGTCGCTGTTGGACTCATCTGCGGGACATGGGAGCTGGCTTTCAGTTGGGATACACTTAACAGGAATGGCTTCTCATGCAGAAGGAACAATATTCATGCAGCAGGCAGGACATGTGGGTATTTGAGCTCAGGCTTCCCTTCCTATACTCCCTCCCTGCTCATCTCTTCAGAGCAGCAGCATCACTTGTATCAACACAAAGAGCTGGCCAAGTCCTCCAGACACTGTAGGTAGCCGTATCTGGGCAGCTAACTCCTCACCACGTTAAATAGCTTTTTTCTGGAGTCCCCCAGGTGATGTTGGCAGGAAAGGAGGAAGCACAGCAGCTTCTCCTCAGTCTCGCTCAGTCTTAATGCTACAGGAATTCTAGATTTTTTTTGGACAGACAGCTGTCCCACTGGTGACCCTGTCATATCTTTACAGAAGACCAGATAATGAGGACTGATTTCAGTTATTTATAAAAGCATAAATACAGAACAAATATGTGCAGTAAATATATTTAAATAAAAATTGACAAGATGCATTTATTGTTTTCAATTTGTACAAAAGCATAACTTAAAAGGCAGACTAGTATAAACTTACTTTGTGCCAAATATTTAAACTTCATTCCAAAGAGTTTCTGGTTCAAAACTTGTAGATACAGTTTCCACCTGGGAAATCTCCTTTTTAGACCACAGATAACACAGTATTGTAAAACCAAAACTCTGCAGTCCTTCAACCAAGAAAAAGTTGCATTCTGCTTCGAGTGCCAGAGTTTTAGCTACTCAGTAAATGGATCGTGTGGAACATGAGCCATGCTGGAGTGACCTGATGAAAAGTCAGTTTGCCTACTGCTCATTCACCTTCTGAAAAAAGATGCGTGTTAGGATCTGTGACATGCAATCTTAGCAAAGATTGATAAATATATGTGTGAAAATAGGGTGATATGTTTGGGTTATCTTTGCTACTTCGCAGCAGACAGAAGTAGCATAAGAAAACCTATGTTACTTAAGCGAGTCCCAGATGTCATGCAGAAGCTCAATTATTCCTGAAATAAAAGAATGTTTGCACTCTGATTTTGCAAGTGGGCTTTCCTTTGCACATGTAACGTTTTCTCAGCAGGCCTGGAGCATTTTCTCAGTCTTTGCTGCCACCACTACAGCTGCACCTGCCTTCCGACTTGGAGGGTGGAGTGGCATCTTTGCTGGTGGCATCTCCACAGATGTTCACCTCCACTGGAAAAAATCTCCCCCAAGAACAAGCAGGATATGTCCCCGAGATGCCCTTTCAAGAGCCTCTGCAGTGAGGACGTTACTCCAAAAGCTACTTTTCTCACAGAGCAGGGCTTGCTGTGCTTCGGTGCTATCAAGAGGGCTAGCGCAAAGCTAGACACGTGTTCTTGTCATCCAGTATCCAAGTGCAATGTCATGGAATTTCAAAGTGTGATGGATGCACTGTGTGACAGCAGCTGTGCAAGAAATGGTGCGCAGCTGCGCAAGTGTTCCACAAGACCATCTGGAGGAAAGTACCAAAAATAGATGCGAGCAAGCCTCGTGTATTTCGGCAAAATTATGCATGAAGAAATTGGTGTCCATGCAGTGTTTGATATGCTGTAAAAACTCTTTCAAATCACATTTGATAAGAAAACTATTTATCAGTGAAAATGCAAGCTTAGACACTATGAACAGTTTACATCTTGTAGGTGTTCACTGATATGGGACAGTGGCATTATGACCAGGGGGTCACCTTAAAGTAGGTTACTCATGGGTTTCCAAATGGGCTAGTGTTTTATGGTGCTGTACAAATAAAAAGTTGCGGGGAACATATGAAATATCAGTATTAAACTCTGCATTAAGTTATCCAATGCATGAAAAAATGACCCAGATGCATTTAAAATAAATGCATATTACAATATCACATACAGTATTATAAAATTATTACTTATGTGCACAGTCCTGCTATCTACAGACATGGCACCGTGAAGAAAGCCTGGTTCCTAAGCATTTTTACAGATACTCCATAGTGATGCAGTTTGCTGTCAGTCGGATCATAATGTCCCTTCAACTTTGGTACATTCAGTGCAAAATATTTTTGGGAGTTTTTCACTCTTATAAAAATAAAAGGCATTTTTTTCCCCTTGAAAGTGCTTAAAGAATAAACACTAGCAGAATGTCTGTTCAAGCATGGAAAGTGACAAAAAAAGAAATAGCATTTTAGTTTGCTCGTTTCCTGTTTACACTCTAAGAAACATAACATAACGAACCTATAAAAATAAACAGAAGTCACCGTGTTAGGGTTTTTTCCTGATATGCTGTGATAAATTGCTAGTTTCTTCTTAAAACAGTTTCCATGCAGTATAAATCATAAAATCAGTCTTATTAAGTTCATTATAACAGCTCATCTTTTCTCATACATGCCACCGGCAAACACATTTCCACAAACCTCCTTAACACAAGCCGTCGTTGTTACATCCTTCATTGCTGACTTTCCTTCCAATTCGCTGCTGCCCCTGGAACTTGAGCTCTGTGGTGCACACCATGCAGCCACTCGTCGTCTTAGGTAAAGCGAGTACTGGATGTGCTGTTATAACATCGGGCATAAAGTAATGTACCTTCAGGAACTGAAAAAAACGTATTTATTGTATGATTTTTTGATCATTTACTGGGTAGGTAAGGGGCTGCATGATTTCACATTTCCACTTGAATTTTCGATTCAACAGCTTGGATGAAATCCAGGTTTCGGGTACATGTCAGTTTTGCAGTAGCCAGGTTGATCACAACATGGGATCACATTTCTCCTTTGCTCAGAACATAAATTTAAGAAGTTTGGCCATCTTGAAAAACCATGGATTGCAAGACGTGGTTTTCCCTGCACATCAGCCACACTCTAGTTTCACTGTAGAGAATTCTGCCACTACCACAAAGCTTTTTCATTGCTTCATAAGCTCTTTCATGGATCTCATTATTTGAATTGCACCGTGAAACAATTTTCCTCTAGGAAATACAATACAAACGCTCATTCATTCCTTGAGAAGACAGATCCACAACAGTCCAATGAGCTGGGCACTGTGGTTTGTGTATCACTCAAGTCCAAAAGTACTTGTCTCTTCAACTGCTGTCAACAGTTTTTCATATAACATAGAGAATGATGGATAAGGGGGAAGGTCCAGACGATTGAAACAAGTGTGAGCCCTGAGGGGGGGGGAAAAAAAAGAGGAGGTGAAGAAGTACATTATTTTAAAAGTTCAAAAGAGAACATGCAGACTGGTATGTGCTTGCGTAGAGATGGGCAGATAGCACTCTTTCAGACGAGTTTGTTCTGTCAAATGAAGTTTTCCAACTGAACAGGTAGTGAAGTTTAATCTACTTTCTTCTAATTAAAATAAGCCAGTAAGAAGCATTTATGAAGGTCTTCAGAAACACCATGATAGGCCAAAAGGCGTGCAATAAATTTTATCCATTAAATGTGCATGAGAAAAGAATGATACAGCATGGTACAATTCAAGTAGTCTGTTCTGAAGTCTTGGCTTTAAACGTATCTTCTGAGAAATAGTACTTTTTTCTGTACTGATGATACTTGAATACTGTATTCGTAATCATAAACAAACTATTTCAGTACTTCAAATATGTGTAAAATATTAGATTTGCTGAAAAATACTCTAGATACACAGGAAACAATCCCACAGTAGAAAAGGACAGCCAAATTCGATGCTCTTCCTTCTACATTTCCTTGGCATATGGATCATGTTCTTGGGAAGTTATTATTTGTGCTGATTTACCCTATGTACCTGGATTTTACCCTATGGCCCTGCAAGCTGACGACTCTAGAATAATACTTTTTGTAATTATACAAAACTATGCATGTACCTCTAGCACACCACCCTGCTGTCTTAAAAGGGCAACCACGTGGTTTATTTCTGTTTCCATAGTCTGTCAAGCTCAGTTTTTTGACATAGCTGGAACTGACTCTTGAAACCTCTTCCAGGGAATGAAAAGGGAGATAATAAAGGCTTCTCCTCGTAGCAGAATATTGGATATCATTGCCTGACTTCAGGGCAGGCTAAGGATTACACTTTCTAGAACACTATAGATGTGGATGAACCTGCTCTAGTGAAGCAGATAACGTAACTATTAATGCAATGGCTTCTTGAGGAAAAAATTATTCAAAGAGAAGCTGGAGAAGGCATCTTTTCTGCTTTGAAGCTTTGTACCAAAGCCTCACTTTGGACTGATTTTAGAGGATAAAAACCTTTCTTGTATTTTGGCAGGTCTCTGTTTACAAATACTTTATTCTTCTGCAATAAAACACAGAGTTATTTAAATACAGTCCAGCTGAAAACCAAACCTTCCTGCAGTGACCTGTCTTTCATCAGTATGACCTGTATGAAGTGTAAATGCATGATGTCAATGGAAGGACTGAACAAGCTCCCTCCTCGCAGCGAATGCAACTCCTCATTTAAGGTAATCACTCCCAGAAATCCGAGTGCCTACAACAGACCTGTACTGAGCTTTCTCTGAGCCAGAAAGTGCTGCCTTCTATGGGAGCAAATTTATTATTAATTGCTGTTTTAAGTGGCTCTCAGCTGCCAATTACGGGGATGGAACATGAGGTGAAGTGGGTTAATCTCATTTGTTAAAAACATGAGAGTCCATTACATAGCCTCAATGAAGGCAAAATACGCACTTAGTTACAGCCTTATAATGTCATAAAAATATCAGGCTGAAGAAAGGTATACACAGTACATGAGGTCACACTTACTATAAACGCAGCCCAAACACCAAATATGCAATCACTTCGAAAAGCACTGAAATGTTCACACTGCGCAAACACAACAAGCTCAGAAGTACACTGCTAGTACGTGCTGCATAGCAAAGAGGGCATTTCCCCACCCGGGATTCCAGGGACCTGGTAAAATTTCTCCACCCTTCCATCCCTCCACAGCTCCTGAAGGACAGCTTTCTTTGTAATCCTTGTTTGCTTTTCCAGAAACCCTGCAAAGTATCTGTGATATAGATTAAATTATTATTGCATTTCCTGCACTTTAAAAGGGGAAAAAAAAGAAAAAGAAAAGAGTGATTTAAACCCAACAGCAAATGGGCAACTGGAACTCGGTGATCCCTGGAGTTCAGTGCAGAGTGTAGAAGAAAATCTTAGGCAATTAACAGTCTAACCACATGCTTCTGCTGCACAGGGCTGACAGCCACTCATTATAACTATGGATCATGCTGTGTGGGCTGGAAAACCACAAATTATAAAAGACATAGTATATAATTAGCAAGGGATTCATTATAAACTGGTTTAATAGTAAGCCAGCGTGTTGTTTACATTTATTAAGAGAACAGAGTTTTATCTTAATTTTGAGGGCTATTCTGAAAATGAATCACCTGCTTGGAAAACCAAGTCATTAAAAAAGACAAAACCTTCCGATCTTTGTCTTCTGAGGGAATGCATGCCTTTCTCACCCTAGCAAGCATCTTTCTAAGTCTGCAAGGCGACAGGTTTTTTCCTCTGGACAGTATTTTCCCATTCCAACATTTCAAACCATGTGGGCACTAACTGTTCATCTTGCTGGACTCCCATTTGTGACAACATGAAAAACCATCTTGGTTTCTAGAGTCTAGGCTCCCAGTTAATGTTCCCTTCATTCTGACTGCAGCAGTAAAACAGAGTAACTTTGGGTTAAAGTCCCATACTATTTGTGTATGAATCATCACACACACACGTGTGCTTACACATGCACAGCAATGAACCTGGAACCAATTTCCCAGCACGTAACTGAATGGGAAGAGTACCAGCCCCAACGCTGACGTAGTGTAATGTAAACACTACAAAAGAAGGGAGAGAAGTAGCATCAGGGATAGCAATAGTTAAGCTAAACTTGTAATAATCTTTGCAGGGCCTTTTACATGCTACTGAGTTCTTAGTGTGAAAGACAGTGAGTGATACCAGCTAGGCAACCTGACATGCGCCTCACCGAAACCTCACTAATTTGATTCAACAGAATTGATTAAACAGCAGTCAGAACAGTGGGAAGTAGCTAAACATCTAGTGAATACTTTTGTGCTTATATTCACAGCTACTTAGACCACAATCACATACCTAAGTCACTGTATTCATTGCCTCCTGTGTCCCGAAATCAGGAAGAAGAGATAGGGTTGTGTGTTCCTAGGCATTTTCAGCAGTGTGGTAGTTTTTTTAGAAATAGAGGAAGAAACAAAGTCCACTGACCTGCTGAGTCCTAGCCTAGCTTTTGCCACTCACACCAAGTATCATCAAATTTCACAAGCACTCCCACTGAAATCAAAAGGGCCATTTGCAAGTGTAACACTGCTACGAGCGAGTGACGGTGCCTTAACACAAATGCTTCAGTTATCTGAGAATCGGAAAGGGTCACAGACTCCTAACGTAGTGTTCTCAGCAGATCCAGCAATGCTGGCACACGCAGGGCTTGTTGGAAAACCTCTATAAAGTTTGCTACTCGGGGTTGTTGTTAACGATATCTTACCTTCAAGCCAGTACTGCTTGGTGCTTGCATAGTAAGTCTTCAAAGCTGGCAAGATACAGGCTGAAGCTACACTGCACGCAGGAACTAGATACGTAAAAATGCAAATACTGCTTTCTGCTTAGCCCATTTACCCAAAAACATGGCAGACCACTTACTTTTTATGAGATCAAGGTTCAGTGTACAAAGGCCGGGAATGGCCAGCTCATGGCAACTCTGTATGTTGGCCATACACAGTTGTTTTCATTTTAACAAAACAAGTGTGGTGTTAGTTTATTTTAATTCTCACACTTGTACGTTAAAAAACTAAAAAGAGACAAAACGAAATATTTCCTAATCAAGAGAATCATAAGTGAAATCTCAAGGGCGTGCTACATTGTCCTAAATGTGAAGAGTTGGCATTTTCCCTCTACCTGCTGAACACCCTGGGGTAGCAAAAAATTCTCAACACGTTTCTCCATGCTGCATCACAGCGAATAGTTTTATTCCACAGTTTATTACAACCAGGGCTCTCCTTAACCTTATTCTGAGCATCCTGTTCTGACATGTCCTGACCTTTTCCATGCTGCAAGCTGTACTTGTTAGCACCAGGGATTCCAGTATTAGAGAATATATGGAAACACTCACCCAAACTCTCTTCTTTCTTAACCTCACAAAAAGATCTTAAATTTTGAAGACAGAAATTATATTTTTAAAAAAGTGTTTTCTTTTAAACAGAATCAAAGTTAGTCCACAGGTGAATCAACATCAAACTGTGAACTAGAGTTGCAGGGCTACAAGGTATTAGTGGGCCTCTGAAACACATTGGAGTTTTTGATTTGAAATAGCAATATCCAGATTTGGTTTACATTTAATCCTCAGTTGCCTGGCTGTTGCTTGTGCTGCAAAGGGGCAAGATGGCTTTGTTTAAAGGCCACCTGCTGTGCCTGTGGATTTCACAGTGCCACCTCTGTCTTGGACTTCCTCAGTGGGGTCAAATGGGAGCCTGCAGGCAGGAGCCAACCCAAGAGATGTCTCTGCCTCTAACCTTATGCTGGCAGAAAAGCTAAGGGTTGTTGGTCAGAGAAATCTTGTTTAAGAGGAATGGGCTGGGATTAGGGTTCAGTTTCCTTTGTGGATCAGCCCAGTCCAAAACTACCACCACAGGCTATAAGCAGCATACAAGTTGAGATTTGATTAAATGGAGTGAGTTCACCCACACTTCACACACTAATCTGTATTTCTGACCACTGTTAACCCATTCTAGAGGCTACAGAATTACAGAACTGGATGAAATCTTCTAGAAACGTATCAGCCTTATCATAATACAGAAAAGTCTAGGACCTGTCTTTTTAGTCAATGAAGCATTCATGCTAAAAGATGTTTTGTACATCACTCATGTCATCAGTTTAGTCCTGCTACTGTTCCCACTGACCGTTGAAATCAACCCTTTTCCCCGTCTTTACAAAATGGAAGATTTAGAAAAGCAATGGGTTTGGAGTTTTTTTAACCTTGTCATCCTACTCCTCCAAACCCACCACGACCCAATTTAAATGCTGCCTCTTTTCTGCACGGCCTTGTACAACTCAACTCCTGCTTTCACATCTTGGACTCTCATTCTGTTCCTTTACCCTTTACTCATATTTCAATTGATCCTACTTGTGCTCTTTGAAGTCTTCACCTTCCCTTGTCCCTGTGCTGCCACTTCAGTCAAATGACCCCCTCCTCAAAATACACCTCTTCTGCTGTTCATAACTTGCCCCTTCCATATTTGTTAATGCTCCTGACATCAGACAAAGCATAGAGTCTATGACTAAACTATTACTGTAAGGGCTGTCTGTGTCTAATCCCAAAAGTCTGATACTAGCTTTCACTCAGTCATAAGTGTCATTTAATTTTAATTCATATTAACCTTGGCTCGAGTGATGAAATGCATGTTCAGGAAGTAAATACTTGCCCATTTAACTGAACTATAACAAAATCAAATTCAGAAGTAGTTATCATTCTCCTACAACTGTCCATGAAAAAAGTACTACACTATGGATGTCAGCCAGTTACACCGCCTTGTCCATCTTACACGAAAAACACTGACTTCAAAGAAAAATGAATGCATCAGGCACTGTGACAACGGAGAAGTAAATTTTCATGTAAGGCACAGTATGTTTGCATATTCAGTTAAAACCTGTTTGTGTTTCTCAAACAACTTATCTATTGTCCTGGTAACTGACGTCCAAAGTTATCTCTAGTGTAATACACACACATTTGTACCTCGGAAGAGCAGTGATCTTCCCCCACTTCTCCACGCAGAACCTTCTCGGACCATTGCTCCCCCGTAGTGAGGCAAATCCTTCATAAGGTATGCTGGACGTGCCTGTAACAAACTGCCAGCACAAACAAAGCATCACGGATGTTGGATACACAGACGGTGCGGGTCAGAAATTTATTTCTATCAGCATACCCACTGAAGACCAAATGCTTATGTAAAAGCATTTGCAAAATAAGGAAATTTGCGAGGCACAAGTAATAAATGCTACTTTACGTGGAGGATAAGGGAAAACAGACCATCCCCTGATGGGGCTTTAGAGAAGACAATTTACCAGATTAATTTCCTTCAGAGGTTTCTCTTTGAAAGAGTAATTATGCTGTAGTAAATGCTGTACAATAAAACACAAATATCAGGTTACTTACACTTGGGCCTAAGTGAGTTTTTCCCCTACTGTCTTTATTCTGTATTAAGAAGAATTACTAGAAGAGTAATCATGAATAATAATGGTTTCATGTTAAGCTTTTTTGGCTATGTGGACTTCAGCATCTTTATAAATCGTTATGAAATACCATAAGGAAAGGACTACATTCTGAAGGTTAAGTAGAATGCCCACTGATACTTGCTGAAATGCTGCCTGTTGAGCATGGTTTTTGACAGATCAGACGCTACTTCATTTTCAATGATCTGGGTAAGTTGAAATCTTTAGACTAACAGATGTGATAGGAACATATAAGCAGACATCTGTGGCTCTCCATAAAATGAGATGTCCTGCACTGCTTTTTACAGACCTTTTTAAGTAATCAAGCAGATAAAAAATCATCATACTCATATAGGTAACTCAGTCATCAGACGCAAATTTTGATTTGTGAAAAACTGGATGTCATAACGGATCAAGAACATGGTATGGTTTGGGGTGAGGTTTTGTCTGTTTCTTTACAGATATGATAGACATAACCTGAATTAAGAAAAAAATAACTCAGTGGTAAACCCACATTTATAAATATTCCTCTATCAAGAGGTTTTCATCCCTGATCATCAGGATGACTGGATCCCGCAGGCTGACTTAGTGAAAATGGAACTGGAGTGGTTTTCAGGGTTTCATCATTATTTTCTGATTTGAGGCATTCTACCTTCCAGCTAAGCCTTCTCCTTCGTAAGCTGTGCAAATATTATTAAAATTTCTACTTAGCAATATAACCAATTATACTGTTTTCCTTTTCTACCTTTACTAGTCTTCATGTACTTTTAATCAAACAATATTAAAGGATTATTGACATCAGATACTTTATCTTAAATGTATTTTTTAACTTAGAAATCTGTAAAAATACCTGTGGGCTTCAGTCGCTCTGACTGCCAGGTTACTCCCACTAGCCAGCATCACCCATTTTTGGATTGCATAAACCTGGATGGCACTAGTTTAGCCACTGATATTAATGACGCACACTATTTCTATACGCTCTATACAGCTGATTTCTCACCTGTAAGAGTCTTAATCGTTGTTCATTGTTGAATCTTTCCACAGCAGCCCAGAACCACCGAATTACAATGTGATTGTCATGATAACCTGTTGAAACAAGAGGAGCCTTTATACCCTTAGGTGCTACAAAAGTGGTTGAGAGAATAGTTACAAAGTTTTTTCGAGTGTGGCCCTAGCCACAATAACACTGTATTTCTCACCCGACTGCAGCAACAGACAGGAGGTGTGAGAATAATACTCCTGAAATGCTTAAAAAAATTCTTCAAGGCAGAGAATTAGTTTACTATGACAGAAAGGAGAGGAATCTCTTTTGCAAGCATTTCTTCCGTTAATCTATTAATAACAGGAATGCCAATTCTTGACATGCTCTAATGCTGTGCTTTTTGTATATTTAAAGCTACAAATGATGCTGCAACCACCTCTCTCAAAGTAGTTCCACAATTTTCCATGGTTCTCCATCTCAACTGCCCTCAACTGCCAGCCTGCAGTCACTGGGATTACTTCTGATTTCCTGTCTTCACTGAGAGTGGAAAAGAAGTAGATGTTACTAAGAATGGTTACGGGTTCCCTTTGTCTCCTGTGTCTGGGTGCTACTCTACTAGTGTGCAGGGGAGCACAGCAGAGAAGAGCATGGAGAAGAGTGCCCTGTTACGCTGTCCAGACCAAAACAGTAAGGGAAGAGCTGCACGGGGAAGCAACGAAGCAAACAGAAATGGACAAATTACCTTATCCTAATGCAAACTTAACCCCCGAAATTCAGAAATCACTAAAGATGTATCTTACGCAATGGTTCTTCAGTGTCTTAGAAAGGGGGTAATTTCAGGCCCCCCAATAGAGTCAGTTAAGGTTACCTCCTCTATACTCCGTGTTATTTCTCCAGTCGCTCAGGTCAATTTCTGCTGTTCCAGCTATAACCAGTTCCAGTTCTCTGGCATCAAACACTGACACGAGCCTCGCATCAACCACCTGTGAAAGGAAATAAAATGCACAGCAACATTGCTTCATCGGTTGATTTTTGCCTCCCCATAAAAGGCTCATCTGCTACTGTTGTGAGGTAACATTTCTCTTACAAAAGGAAAGAATTAAGGTTTGCGGGTTTTTTCATTTTAATGGCAAGTAAATGGAGTTCTTTTTCTTATGCTGCAGTTCCACTCAGTTTCGTTAGATCACCACAGTGACTGGGAGAGAATTTTGTTGGCACATAATATTGAATTATTTCAGGAAAACCACAGTTCAATACATCAATTTAATTGTCCGGGTTAAAACAGGTAAGAGAAATACCTTGGAATACGTTTGGTCTATCATGGTATACCAAGTACGGCATGCACACAAAAAAACCTCAGCAGCCCAGTGAAGAAACAGATCACTTCAGCAAGCATTCACTGCCAATCATACAGTGATCAATAGTATTTTCCAGTGTAAAGATGATATATAACCACAGTGTTTAAGTCAATGCCTAACAGTGATTCCCCCCTTCCCAGATATCTGTAAGGGCACTTCTGCTTATATAGGTATCTGCTTCTTGGGACTCTGCATTTGGGAAATGTATATGAGAAGAAAAATAATTTGGGAGGATAAAGGAAAAAAGTAAGTTTCATTTGGGAGATTTTTACCTCATAGAAACCACGAACTAGACTTTCTGTTTGTTGTACAACTCCTCTCTCAATTCTCCATTTCACCATTCTTTCTATATATTCTTTCTTGTTCTTTTCAGTGACTGGGATGTTGGCACCTCCTGGCTTTAATTCCCGTTCTGTGATCTTAAGGAAAAATGACCAAGTGACAACACAGTATTATAAAGACAAAAGAACTAACTATAATAATTTAAACTTTTAAGTTGAAGTAATTCCTCAAAAGCACTAGCTAAGGCTGCCTTTAGCAAACTGGAATATGTGAAATAAAAGAACATAAGCTTTTTTTATATAAAATCATATTTAGAACCCCATTTAGTCTGAAGAATCTTCATATTTAGTATGAAGAATAGCATGAGAAAAAACCCAACCTTTACAGCAATTAAAGTAGTGAAGTCTTCTAAATGATATCATAACAAAGGTGGTGTAATACCTTCGAATGCTAACTCTGCTCCAGTTAAATTCAGGTAAACTACCTCCAGCAGAGCAATACAAAATTTGGTACTTCAGATAGTCTTCAGAAAATCTCCTTAACCTGATAGACAGGTTTGACTGGTTACAAATAATAATTCCTCCTTAGATTTCAACACTGTTTTCATCAACCAGAATTGTATTAACACACATTCAAATCAGCATGGAATGAGAATCATTTTTCTGTCCAAATAAATGTTTATCTGGCAGTAGAGTAGACAAAGGAAATTGAATTCGAAGTCTTGCACACCTGCCCAAAAACTTCTTCATTTACAGTAAATGTGAGATCTAGGATGTCATGTATATCATTGTCTTTCATCCATTGCAAACTCTGGTGAAACTCCTCATCGAGATATTCCAGGTCACTCAGGTCACAGAGTCTAGTGTAAACAAGAAGAAAACACAGAAATACAGATGACAGCAGTAGCATGTGCTCAGTAACTGAACTCAGACAGGACAGTCCTGAAAAACAGATTGAGAATGGGAGCCAAAAGAAAAATCAATAGGATAGACACTACTTCACTGTTTATTTGCCTAGTAATAGCAGTTACTGTATAACACAAAATGGCTTTCTTAGTGTACAAAATTCCAGAATTTATTAATTGGAACACATTTCTTCTTAAGCTTATGGGTCTGTCCCATGTTGCCTGGGAAGAGTGTTTTGGAATTAGGAAAATACATAGATTGAAAAGACAAAAAGTTCAAAACCTGAAAGAAATGGTAAGTACTAGTAACAAGCAACTGCTGTCCTTTTTGCTTATGTGACTATACTGACACGTCTCTTGTCTCTTTGCTGTGCAAAGAAGTCTGTTCAGATACCCTGCTTATCACAGAGATCTTTTTACTCTGTCATATTTCCCCTTACCCGATCCTTCCTTTACAAAACCAACCTATAAGCCAACAGCCCTTTGCTGTCTTCAATAGTTACTACTCCAAGTTTTAACGTGGCAGCTGTTACTAATATTTAAGACCATGGTGGTCATTTCTGCCATTCTCCTTAACTCCTTGAATCCTGTTCTGTGCAACAGGACACTGGGGCTATTCATTAAGTAAGGTGCTTTTCAGCTGCAGGGTTCCCTGCCTGCTCCTATGTTTGGGTCCGTATAAAGTCGGAAAAAATACTGTACTTTTATGGGACGCTTAAAGTGAGTTTAAGTGACATCCTGCAGTAACAGCCCTTACATCAAAGGTGATGGATAGGGGATGGCGTCCCACCTGCAGAGGCAGTCTGGATGGCTCCTCAGTTCTGAGGAAAGCCGAGGTCCGAGGCTTGGATGGGGAAGTTGCATGAATCAGGCTGTGTACAAAGGCAGCCGCGCCGTAATTTTTAATTTTATTATTTCGAGAACCACCAAGTTAGAGAACTAACTTAATTTGGCAGTCACACAATATTAGTACTGAAGTCCATCCAGGGTAAGTCATCATTCTTACCAAAATCATGCTGTTAGCATGCA
Organism: Rhynochetos jubatus; assembly: GCA_027574665.1. Lineage (NCBI taxonomy): Eukaryota > Metazoa > Chordata > Aves > Eurypygiformes > Rhynochetidae > Rhynochetos > Rhynochetos jubatus. The sequence goes on from CM050654.1 coordinate 12,822,812, forward strand.
GGTACTTTTAAAATATAGGTGCAGTAGGAGTGGATGCGTTACTCCACAATACTATAATGTATGATGTTTTACACAAAAACATATCCTTCCCGACTTCTCAAAACCAGCCTTCAAATAGAGGACAAAAGGTGAATGAACCTTAAATTCATTACTCCATAAATTCCAGACATGCTGAGGAAGTGCAGCTCTCATTGTTTCAGCCAAAACAGGAGTAGTAGTTCTAAAAACAATGTCTAAAGTATATCAAAATAAAGCTCTTCAAAATGGAGCTTGCCAACAATTAGTCTACCTCCGAGAGTGGGTCTTGCAGCCTAAATTATGAAGTGATTCATATCCCATCCTGTGAGTCATCACCAGACAAATGAATAAGAACTCTATTAATATCTGGAATAAAACAGCATTTCACTGTACAACTCCAAATGTAAGATTTTGTAAAAGAAGGCTGATAACATGGCTAAAACAAAACATGAAGTTTTCATACTGATCAGAAACAACATTCTGAGTTAGTAGGTAACTGGCTAATAACCATAACCAGAAAGAAGGAAACTTTTTTAGAAAGTCCTGGACTTAAATGAAGTGATTAAATGATAAATAATGGCCTGTCCTCTTTGATGATAAAACAGCATAATTTATCAGTACACAAAATGGCATCATCCATGGGGAAGGAACCAAACAACAAAGGAGACAGAACAATTCTACTCACATTCGGAGGAGGGCTTTATAAAAAGGTCGTGTGAAAAAGGCATCTAGCAAATACTGATGTATCAGAGCAAGACCAAGAATTCGACCACTAAACCTGAACCTGGAAGAGAAAGCGTTACAATCATTATACTGAAGTTTTGTGGTTTGTACACCGCTGTGTCATCAAAACTTACATGTATTTCCAAACAGCATTTTTCAATCAGATAGCTGTGTCTCAATTGCAGTACTTGGTTGGTTTGGTTTTTTTTTTTTTTTTTTTTCCCCTTGTGTTTCTTCTACATTCTCAGTAAGGCACACAAAAAAACACGAATCTGCAGGGTGTGGAAAATCCCTCACATACCTAAATTGCAACTTCTCAAAAATGTCAAATCTGTATTAACCCAATCAACCCCTGCCAGACTGGCCTCTTTATGCAAGCGTATATTCCAAAACAATGGCCACCGTCTATTTTCTTTACACACCCTATATACAATTAACTTGTTTGCATGGTACTGGGAGGCCAAAGGGTTTTCTGCCCTTTCCCAGACTGACAGTTGTTGCTGTCCGTCTTTTCTGCTTACAGTGGCTCCCTACTGCCTCTTCTGACTGGTGATTATGGAGTTCTACAGTTATCTTCACAAGCAGTGGCTGGAAGCTTTTTTTTGATGTATCACAGTGCTGCTCTCCAGGCCTACGTCAGTACGATCTAAATGACCCCCTTCGCTCCCGTCTCTCTCTTTTCCCCTATTAATTTCATTTTCTCAGGTGTGTAAGGAAGGTTGGGGCAGGGGGTGTGGGTGGGGGAGTTTGACAGATTTAAGACCAGACAGCAGCAGCTTTGGGCAGCAGGGCCTTTACAAATATTCCCATGAGAATAAAGATCCATTGTGAAAAACCTTCCACATCTCTAGAATGCGATTGAAGTCTAGTCTTTTTTTCACACTTTCTGTTTATGCATTCTTACCAACACTTTTCTTGGAAAGATTAGGGCTTTACTATACCTGCCTGTACGCAGTTTTCAAAACGAGGATGTAACATGCAGAGCCTTCTCCTTCCATGCACAACTGCTTGTCACAGCTGCATTTTCCGAATTCCCCGAGGCTGTGCAACACCAGCGCTGTCACTAGTACCAGCACTCCAAGAAAGAGAGGGGGCCATGCCTCCCTCACCCCCAGGGTCTCCAATCCAGCACTGCAGAAGCCAGGGATGAATACAAAACGTTGGCAGAAGCTGCAGAGCACATATAAGCTTTCTTCTCCCTGTTTTGCCAGACTGTTCTGCTTTTCCAATACTGCATGTGCCATTTATTGCTGCAGCACTGGAGGCCAACAGGTAAGTTGCTTCAACTAACTGAACTGTACGGAGCCAACCATTCCATTTTCTGCTTTTCAGAACTAGTAATGATATTCCTTTCTGATATTAATTCTTCATAACTGCCTTCCAAAAAGTAAGAACTCAGTACATATCTGTCCTACACAGGAGAGCAGTTGTCAAGCCACTACTGCTGTAATCTAGCTACCTACGCAACAGAATTCTCTGTTAACGTTCACAGCGCAGCTTTAGAGACACAGCGATGCCTTGGCTTAAATCAACCGAGGGTGATTTAAACAGGCTTACAGTGGTGAAAATGGGATTATGTAAAATCCCTGTTTTAGATGTGCATGTGTACAGACGTCAAGAGCTGTGTAATCAGCAGTCTTCTCCCACCCCCTATTAAGATAAATCCATAGATTTCCGTCCAACAGGTATGTTGGATTTTTCCACTGAGAAGACCTCTACTCTTTAGGAAGATTCAAACACATTACATACAGTAACACCTGTTTGACATCTCCCTTATCTCCTTAGCTGACAAAAATCTAATGTTTCATTCTTTTTTTTAAATGCACAAGAAGCTAATATTGCTTCCCTGAAACGACTGCTAATGTACAAGAATCGCAGGGAGTTTTGCTGTGAGACAATCCCATGGTACACATTCCAAACTGCAGATTTGCTGACCTTGTGAGAAATAAGATGATTTAAAACCACAAGAGGAAAAAGAAAAAACCCAAGAAAGTAGTATTTTGCTGCTGGTTAAAAATATCAGAGTCTGTGTTACATGTCTGAGCAAATAGGAGCAGTTGTCTGCAAGTGGGAACAACAGAGAATGTATCTGAAAAACAAAAAATAAAAATTTCTTACCACTCATGGTGATTGTCTACAAAAGCAGACATGGGACTTATTTGTACGGTATAGGTATCGTTGGCTGAATATTCAAACAAACCATAGTAGGGATTGAAGAGCTCTCTAGACACCAGGAAAAAAAACTCTCGTGAAGGCCCGCTGTAGTCCAACCTTTAAAGAGAAACTTGACATTACTATAACGCGTTCACTGTGTGCAAAGAAATGCTGCCTTGAATCTACATTCCTTACACTGTATTTTAATTACAATTTCATAGTATTTTAACCAGAACCCTTATCCTGCAGATTGCTTAATGCCAAGGTATGTGAAGTCCTTGCAGAGCTATTCTGAAACGAGGAGGACTGGAATGAAGTGCTCTATGTGGGCTGCTCCTATCAAAAAATTTGGCTCCAGCTGTAATGGCCTCTGCCACAGGAATATAACCAAATAACTGGGGGGGCAAGGAAACATGAAGGGTGCCAACAGTAGACCTATCTGCATCTGAAAAATTAAGAATGGAAATGAACAATAGTCATATTTTGTCCTTGCAGATATGTAACAATAGGACAATTTAAGGGATAATATTGTATTTTCCCCAGCAATATAATCCCAGATTACTTCAGTGATTTATCTTTCTTGGTCGAAATTTTCTTGTCTGTCTTCCAAACTTGAGTGTATTTAAATGTCTTTTGGAGAGTGCACTTCCTTTGGTATTTTTTGCTATTTCAAGATTCCAGTACTAATGAACAAAGAATCTAAATAACCCCTTCTTCCCAAATCATAAACAAACTCATTGCTGACAAAGCACTGAGACTGAGTTTTGACATTACGCTGCATGTCACCAGTGAAATGAGTTAAGTTAATGCTGTGGTAGAGTTGGAAAATCATACTTGACTTTTAAGAAGGTCTTGCTTTCGTACTAAGACAATGCACAGACAGAAGTGTCACAGAGAAGGTCAGCTTTCATACAGGACTTCTGCTACCAGTGTTTTAGCCCATGACTTTTTACAGAAGACGAGATGGTTTTGAGGATGAATTTGTCAGGAAAATAAAGGGTAGGTGCCATTATCAAGTTGAGGACAAGGCCTCTTTCTTCTGTTGAATGAGAAGTATTTTCCCCTCAGCCATTTGGAAGCACTTAGCTTCTGCTAAGCTTCAGAACTGAAGTACAGAAACAGATCTTGACCCTGGAGAGAAGGCCAGATTCCATCCTCAAATTGCAAAGAAAACCCAAAATGGTTGGATATCACGAACAACTGTTGGATCTTAATCTTGGCACAAATAGCAGGATCAATTAAAGGGTCATCCGGAAGACTCTTGCAAACTTCTGGGATAATCAGACTCACTACGAAATCTTAAGATAGAACAGGAGCTGTATGCTTGACTACCAGCCGTTTCATACAGCTCCTTTTGTACGCAGAGTTACCGTGAGTCATGTTAAATAAATCAATCAGGAGAGTCCTGCACTGCCAGTCAGATTTATCCCACAATTAAAGGCTTGGCACAAGGGTGACAAAACTTCATACAAGAGGTATGCAACCACAAAACAGCTGCAACTGTGGGGCATTTGGGTATTAAGGAGCAGAGTAATATGTTGTTGGCAACATGACTCACGTCTCCTAGGAAGCACCATTAATACTTCAGATTTGCCACTCTTAAATGCAAAAGAGCTTCTGCTGATAGTTAATAGAACAAAGGGAAAACAACTGTAAGGAATCATATTGTTTGTGTCAGTATTTTCTTCACTTATGACCACATGAAGCATGATTGTAAAAACATTAAACCAGCATCACAGTCGCACGACTGCAGAAACTGAAGGTTCAAGGCAGATAACAAACATCATGAGACTTATGATAAAAATCATATGAACAGCAATAACTAATTTATACACTAATAAATCAATAGCTCATAAAATGTCTTAATTTGTGAGGATTTCATTACCCATTACTTCAAGACTGACACCTCTTTACTGAAAGGAAAAGAAATGCAAAAGCCAACTCTCACTTAAAAGATCAAAAAGGAAAAGGAGGATCAAATAGGAAACAATTAACTTTTAGTGTTCCTCCTCCTCCCCTCCACCCTGACCTGTCTTTCTACACCCAGCCAAATGGTTTGATGTGACCTTGCACCATCTCTGATGAAACAATACTGTTTGCACACATCCTTTCTTCATTCAAAACACAGGTTTGCAAATAGGGAATTGACGTCATTTTAATTTGACTTTGCTCTTAATTAACTCATTCTTTTCCATTAAGAAGAGAGTCTTGTGTAAAGCTGGATATAAAGGGAACAGGATGTGTCACCCCCATTTCCAGGTCACACTTCATCTTGCTGTACTGGGTGATGAAATGCAGAAGCCCGACGTCTGATGAAAGCAGACGGTCTATCTGGATCAATCTCTATCTCACGCATGATTTTCAAATTTTCCCTTTCATTTTTACATCTGAGTCGAGGTTGTAGCTGTGAAAGTCAAGGCTGGTGGGGCTGTGTAAGACAGGCCTCGCTCCTGCACCCCCCACCCTGCTCTGTCAATATAATGTAATCTCATCCTGCACAGGCCTTGCCATTCCAGTTCTGAGTTTTTCCTCCGACAGCTTGGTGATATTATTTAAATGAACAAGTCCACACTTGGCTCTCAGCTGTCAACATTTTTATTTTAAGACTTTAGTGAGTCCTTATGAACACTAAGCACTTCAGGGTGAACTTTAAACAAACAACAGGATTTAGGGATTTTCAAAGACAGATTAATTTTTATCTAATCTTGAGCTATTTCTATTACAACTTAGCTGTTTTAAAGGCTCACACACTGCATGGCAATAGTGCACACTACAGCATTCCAAGAGCTGGGTGCTGCTGTTTCCTAAATATCAAGGAATAAATTTTGAATGTATTTCCAAATAGATTCATGAAATATATCCATAAAAATATTTGTGCCTAAGGCAGTAGGCTTTAAGATCTGACAAAGGGGACTCAAATCAAGAGATGAAAGAGGCAAATAGTACTTAAATAGTGTATTGTTCTAGTTTCACTTGCAAAGAAAACCTAACCACATCTTGCTTTGCAATACACATCTCGCAACCTAGAACACGTCAAACTTTCATCAGACGCAGACTGAGCATTCTCTGAAGTGAATTTGAAATGTCAGGACTATTTGCATGTGTTTGACAACTAGCAACAGCCTAGTTGCTTTTGTCTGTGACACAGGCCCTGGCCTGGAAAAGACAGTGAGCACCTCCTGTAGCACTGAAGGCTTTCAGCTGCCAGTGCCTCAGACAGGAGTTGAATTAAGGATTAAACCTCTAGCCTATTCTTGAAGCACCCTCCCTCCAACAAGCGGCAGCTGTCTCTTAACACGTGCTGGAGATACAATGTCAGTAATGACAAAAAAGAAATGTGAATAACACAAGAGTTTGTTTTTTGTTTGCTTTCCCAGCAACATTCTGAAACACACAGCAACTATTGTGAAAATCCACATAAACACATGCATTGCTTCTGCAAAGGCAACGTACGTTACATTTCCCAAGGCCTAAAAAGTCATCTCGAACAGCTGTATGTTCCAGGCCTATGTATGTGGCATTTCCTGACCGCAAGCCTTCCCCTTTTCACTTTAGACAACAAAAAGTTTGGTAAAACAGCAACTGCCAAGACACACTGAGCTCTGAGAACATTTACTTCTCTCTTCTACTCACCCTTCTTCCCCAACAAATGTGACATAGAGTTTATTTCTCTGCAGGTCTTTCCTTGAGTAGCCCATGATCTGGTTAAAGGCGTCTTCTAGCAAGTGATCTCTCCTGATGATTAATCTGAAGAGCAAAAAAATTTTGAAACAGCAATTCTTCAACCACAGTTGAAAACACCTATTTACACTGCAAGGCAACAGGGCGACTTCATAGACGTACGTGTTTCTGCTGGATAATTTGATCCAGATCAGGCAGCTTCTGTCTGTTATTTTAACTCCCTCAAAGATCTACTTTAGATTTCAATAAAATGTTTCTCATAAAGTAGCGTAGTTTTATCTTTTCTACGCTGGTTCTTCCTTAAGGGCTTCAGTGGGAAAGGTCCTAAAGTGGGCATTTTCATTAAGTTTAAAATCCTTCTGTAAGGCTGGGCTTCTAAACCAGTCTTACTGTAAGCAAGAACCTAACCTTTTTTGTAAAAATCCATCTCTTAACAAGGAAAAAGATAAAAACGTGGGAAAGTGACTGAACAGTAACTCCCGAATCACACCCCCCTACATTATCCCCAGTGTAAGTGTGACAGGACAAAAAGTCTAGAAGGAATGGCAATTGTTCGTCCAAACCCAGACTGAAGCATCACATGTGAAAACACAACGTAACTTCGAAAAGGAAAAATTCTCACACTGAGGAAGTGTCATAAAGATCTAAAATAAGAGGTGAAATAATCACCCTGAAACATTTTATCTTCTGCCAAAAAAACTGTGTCTAATGAGTTTCCTGAAATTTGGCTTGCTTTGTATTCAAATACTGCTTTCCATGTGCGTTTGATCAGCCAGTCAGACCGAAGCTGCTGCCCAGAGGCAGCTTAACCCTCCACACAGCCTCTTGCGAAGCCCCTTCTGACCTTACTGCTGGTGCAGAGATCAGTCAATACATGCACTGTGCTGTTCTGCAGAGGGGAAGTGGAGAGGCCAGGAACTGGCAAGGCACCTGGGCAGCAAGAGAGCCCAGGCAGTATGCAAATTGTGCTGGTTTGAGCAGGGAGGGAAGGAGGTCAGTGTATGCCTGGGAATGGAACCCAAAGAAAACTTCTGTTTAAAAATCAAGCCATTGTTCTGCTCAAAAATACATAGTGTGATGGAAAAATAGGTCAGGAAAAAAAGGTGCAGGTAGCAAATGCCATCCTCTTCTACCAGCTACTTGCCCCAGCATTCGTGACAAAACCCTTACAGATTAAGCTTTAAGTCCTTATGATTTCATTACATTATAGGCAGATAATGACCAAGTCCTGCCTCTTAAGACGGCCTAAACAATACCATTTTAAACCTATTTCAGTTGTGGAAAACTTTTAACAGGCTCACACAAATGAAGTTGAACTCTGCACAAATTCCTGCAAAATGTAAATAGTGACTGACTGCGGGAAATAAAAAACCCCCAAACCACAACAAACAAGCAAGAACCCTATTCCAAAAGAAGAAACAGTTAAACAACAGTTCTAGTGCCTCACAGCTGCTATAAGAGTACCAAACTATGAGAGTCTGATAACTGGCACAAGACCTGGTAATTTACACAATTCTGAAAGTATCTTATGATGATGATCCTTAACGTAACAGTATGTAATGACACAACTAGCAAATAAACGAAGGAGGGAAGACCTTACTGCAAGCGCTCATTCAGTGTGCTGAGGTAAAAATATCAGCAGTTTAAGGCAATCCTTAGGCTTTAGTTTTGAGCCCTCCTTGCTAAAGAGAACTGTGATAGCAATACAGGCAATGATGTTCAAAAGGTAAGCATACGGGTTTTTTTCAGTAGAAAAAGACATGAGAAAATATAACTGTTTATGTCATAGCAATAGCAATAATGGAAGAATTCAGATGCCTCCTCTTCTGCATGCCTCTTCCCAAAGTGGTTTTGGTCAATGTAATATTGTTTGTATGAAAATACAGTTGGAGGAAACACAGAAAAGAAGTGCTCAGAACTTGCTGTATCCTCTGCTATGAATCACACGCTGGCACTAACTCTTTTATGACAGGCTTTATATTTCCAGAAGCGCAAGGGTAACCATAACATCGGCATTCCTTCTAATGGGAAGAAGCTTGCAGACATGCAAGGCAAGGCAAGCTGCCTGAGAAACAAATCCAGTTCCATGAGATTCTTCAACATACTTCAGTTTCCCTGGGCCTTGTCCATAGCCTTTAGTCTCCAACTTCCTGTAAAAGTTCCTCAGCTTGGCTTCAAAATCTCTTTTGTAAGGAGCTGGAGCTCGGGCATTGGCACGCTGAGTACCTGCAGGAAGCAATGAGCAAAGAATGAGCTGTCATGACATGAACTGATTAATGTCCCATCCTCTACTGGAAAGACTCCTTAATAGCAAAAGGCATCGTGTTTGGTTTAGTCACCTTTTTATAAAGAGTAAAAGCTGCGTATCTTCAAATGTGCTCTGCATCCAAGACTTTTTAGTTGCTTATTTCCATTAGTATCATCTTTCTAAAGTAAGTCTTAGAAGAGCAAATCCAGGTCAATGCAGAAGATGGATTAAAAAAATAGCACAATCAACTGGAAAGACTTCTGTTTGTCAAGTACACACTGCATCTAACTTTTAAAATAGCTCATGCAATAAATGTTCTGCCCTCTTCTGGTTTTAATATTATCAGGAAAAACACGAACTCAGAAATGAAGCATAAACAGACTGTACTCTGCTGTGTCCCTGTTGAATACATCAAGCTGAAGAAGGAAGACTTTTGGAAATCCCCTAGTACAAGTTTTTTCCTTAGGGACGTACAAGGAAGAAAAATATTGGAAGAATGGAAAGCCTACCACATTTAAGTTCATGGAACTTTTCACATGTGACCGCAGGAACATACATGATGGTCTTGTAAGTGAACCTATTTTGGAAAAACTGTTTTTGAGGGTCAGTTTCTTAAAAGCAGGGAAAGAAGAGATCTGGATGCCAAAAAAACCGGCATATCTCCACACCTGCATGTACCAGTCTAGTATACAGATTAGGTGTTTAGTCTGATTTATTCTGACAACAACCAGTAGAACTTCCACTGCCTCTCTGGATAAATTACTCAAGTGATTTGATTGCAAGACAGTGTGCCAAAAAGACAGTGTGCCAAAGGGCTAATCCTAGCCCTTCTATGTTCATCTTCTCACCCCTAGTTCTTACAACATTAAATTCCTCCCCTGCATGGCTGTGTAGACATCCTAAACAAAAAAACAGAGGGGGTTTAAAATTTTTCATGCCCTATAGTATACATAGTTGCCAACTACTTAACTGCAACTGGTGGCCATCTAACAGACCTATAACGCACCAGAAATACGAACAAGAAGTTAGAACCATGTACATGTAGATTTCTGTTCTTTAAGTGACGATCATTTCCTCATGTGAGGTTTTTTTAGCTCTTTGCATCTAAGTAAGCCAATACAGACACATTTATTGTTACTATGGGTGAAGGCATGAGAAGGCCAGGTTTCGGGTTTCGAAAGAGAGAAGTGTATCCGCTCAGCCTGTGGGCAGGGAAAAGAGAGCAGCATGCTTAGCCACAAAGCACACAGGTCTGACGGAGATGGCGACGAGCACATCCTGCGGAAGTGGTGCTGGAAGAAGCCGCAGTCGATCTCTCTGCAGAGATCAGAGAGAGAACAAGCGAGATCAGTATTAACACTGAACGCCATTTACAGGTCTTTAAAAGACCCGTCTGACCAGAAAGACACTTGCCATGTGTTCTCTACTAAGAACGACGCGTGGGAGGAATAAAAAGTGTCAGAGAACCCGCAGAGCTCCAGCAGGGACACGCAGGACCCCTCTGGACAAACAAGCCGTGGTCATTATTAATCTATAGTGGTTATACTCTTTTACTGAGAACACCAAGGGCTTCTGCTGGTAGGCTCAGCTAAATTCTTTAGAGATCTTACAGAAACTTGAAAATGTAAACAGCTTTTTAATTACTGGCCTTTCCCCCGTACTTAGTTTATTTCGCTTTGGGTCAAAGTAGGTACAAAAATGTAGTCACCAAAAAAATGCAACAAAAGCATACTTTAGTCTTAACCCCTGAAGGAAGTTTTTGCTAAGAGATACCACAGAGCATAAATCTGGTTACACATTACTTCACGGTTCAGAAATCAGCAGTATATTATTCTGTCAGCACATGACAAGTCCTCATTGCAAATCAGATGCATATGCCAAGAAATTCCTGGGCAATTATAGTGATTACTTCTGCCTTGGGAACAAAAGATGTTAATGGAAGAGCTAAAAAATGCCAGGGATGTGATGATCTTATTTGATTTTCAAAGAGGTTATATTCTAAAACAGATATAAAGAGTAGCTTCATGACTCTTCATTTTTTCCAAAAGAGAAAGTCCAACCGATTGTGACTGATCTGAACAATGGAACCTTAACATGAAACCTCGTGCAGTGCAGCACAGCCAGTTTAGCTGGTGAAAAAACACAGAGCCTCCATAGAATTGGTGGGCTATTTACAATTTCTCATCAAAAAAGTCATTTGTACACCAACACAAGCATGCATAATTGCAGATTGACACAGGGAGATTCAATGGTCTCTCAATCTCTTTCTATAAAATAGAGATTACAATTTTAAGGAGAATGGGGCTAAAACCATCACCGTTCATCCCTTACTGTGTGCTACTTCTTTGAGGAACAGATAAGAACACCACGTGTTAAAAATTGACTGCATTTTAAAATTACTTTCTTGGAGTGAAGCCCTGCCCAGCATGCTTTGGTACATGCACTAGAATAAAGGACTTAGAACTCTGAAAGCCAAAAGTGATTTTCCTCAAAAGACTGCCAGGTTTGCAGTTGGAAATAAGATGCGTACATGCAGATTTCATTCTTCCTTTCCTTTCAACAAAGGGGAACAGTTACATGTAAACCATATATGCATCCAAAATATCAATACATGTGAATATTGTACTGGGCTGCTTTGCAGAATACCATAAAATCATTAAGGTCTTTGGACAGTTTCTCTGAACAGGTCATACAGAGGTCCTACGTCCAGCAGCAGGTAAAGCTACCACTCAGGATGTGTATGAATGGTTTCAACCTCATTTCTTGAATAGGCCCAGCTTTTTATGACTGTGGAGTGGGAAATGCCCATAAAAATCACAGTACTTTATCTGACAAAATTTTCTTCCTCTCTGGAACTACCTAGAGTTGCTTACATCCCAAAGGTTCCCTGATTATCTATACTTTTGTTCTCAAATTCATAGAAATCCTCTTAGACCACTTGTGATTTACTGCAGTGATTTTATTTTACCTTCCTATTATCTTCTTCAGAAAGAACAGTGACATCTATAAACTTCAAACTGCTGTACTTGGCCTTCAGCAGTCAAACAGATCTTGTCATATTTAAAATAATTTAGTTCTGATCCATTATGTAGTTAGTAAGTGAAATACCAATTTCATTCCGTTCTGGCGTGTATTTTGACACAGCTGCAATATGCTATCTTTTGAACTCATGCTGAGGGACAACAATCTGGCTTTACACAGAACTGTCACTCATTGCCCCACAACCCCATTTACACTGGCATTTTAAGGTACAGTTAGTAGAGCTCATGTTTTTAATTCTCTAGGTATCAGAATCCTGACATGAGCAGTCACCTAGTTATTTCACATCAGCAAAAAACAAGTGTGCATGTTTTACAAGTCAGAACAAAATCACACAAAGTTGTAATACACCAATCTTTTCTACCAGAAAAACATCCTGTAGGCCCAAGGCAAAGGTTCAAGTCTGACAGTCACATGTAATCACACTTGTTCACTTTGCCCAAAACCAGGACTAGATCTTTGCTGTTGCTGCAGCAACAGGACTTGGATCTTCGGAACGGTGGAAAGTCATTACATGCATCAGGTAACTTTACCCATCTAGAAGTTGGGGATCACAGAGTGGAATAGGTTCTACTTTGCAAATAACAGGTTCTTGGCTTCAGGCTACCATGAATTTCAATTTGAAAAGCAAACAAAAAATTATAGTCAAACCATTTTTCTGTTGTTTTTCTTCTCCAACTTCTGAGAAGGCAGGAGGAGTGTGCTAGTGACGTTAGTGATCCGGTTAATGAACTGGTCCTTACCAAGTCTGAGAAGTGGTTTTGTAGAGCCCCTGCAGAAGCTGTACCTGAGCAACTTACCTGGAGAGTTCTGAGGGGAAGACACCGGCGAGCCTCTTGGGGACTGGCAATAACTAGGATGAAGTAAGGCATGTGGTGGCACATAGGACATTATCTCCTCCTCAAACAAGCTGGTAAAAAGGAGCAAATAAGAAACAACATAGTTATTTGAATGAATGGCATTTTTCGCTTCCTAGGAATAAATCTCTAGTTACCAGCCTGTTTTCTCTCCACTGTGCACACCTAGAGTGCTACGAAATATTTCATTGCAATTTCCTCAATGAGACCTTGAAAAGTACCAGAATACAGCAATTTACTACTTTTGTAGGGCGTCACTACACATAGCATGGTATTTGTTTTCAAGGTTAAAATATAATTAATTGGGCTTTAAAATTTCTTTGTTTAAGTTTTTTTCGGGGTGTTGCTGTGGTTGTTTTTTTCACACTTGTGTTCTCATGACAAAGGGGTCTATAACCGTCACACTTCCCTGGAAAAAGATCTGCAATACTGCACACAGACCAGGAACAGAGACAACCATTCTAAGCCTCCAGGATTAAGGATCACATCTGAACTTGTTGAGTGTATTGAACAGTAGGCTTCCTGGCACAACAAGTTATTTCCTTATTTTTTCTTTAATACTAACACTATTGCTGAAATGGGTGTCACATCTAGTTGTTCAGGCTGAGTTATTTCATGCCTCATCTATTATTGCTACACAACTTCTAAGAGAAAAACAAGAAACATTTTGCAGCCTCATCACTGCATCTGTGTAGACAAAGCCTGTATATATATATATATATATTTAAATTTCAGTCTTTTCCCAAAATCGACGCAAGCAAACACAAAGAGAGACGGAGTATCTAATGTCAGAATGGATCCGATACAAAAGCCTATGTTGGATGTTATACACAACACAAAAAAGAATAAACTGTTGAGATCATACGTAAAATTTATTTTCAAAAATGCCGCTACAGAAGGAATCACAAGCCAATCTTTTACTAAGACCTCAAACAACAAAGCCAATGTTCAAACAAAATATGTTTCTTACTAAGATTTTTCACTGAATAAGTACCTAGAAACATTTTGTGTATGAGGTTTTTTTTTTGGAATGAGTATTTTCTGGCAGTTCTTACGTTCATGACCACGTGTTGAATGCCTCCAAGTTACATTTTGATGCTGAAAATGTGCTAAAGTATAACTGTTACTTCAATCTTGGATTAAATTAAGAATTAAGACAATGATTTGTGTTGTATACCAAACAACATGTTTGGAAGAAGAAACTGACAAGTACTTTCTTAACACCTGAGCACAAGATCATGCTGTTCTTATTTTTAAAAATGTGATGCACTGCATCTCCTTCATTCCCTCAACACATAGAGGTTGGTTTGGTTTTAGTTAGCTGCAACTTTATATTTACTGAAGCATGTGAAATATGTAGTGTTCCCAAGCAACAAAAGAACCAGAAATAGTGATGTTACCCAGTTATTTACTACATCTCAGAGGCCTTTACAGGGCAGTTATATCATTCCCCCTCAACTAAAGAAACAGAGGCATGGAAATGCGTAGGGTCTTCCCCAAGGTCATCCAACCAGCCAAGCTAGATACAGAACCCAGGCGCCCTCAGCCCCAGGAAGCTTGAGTCATCGTGATTAGAGTGCAGTTTTTGCAAGGTTTCAGAGACAAGGGTCATGATGACACCCTGCTGAAAGATACTGTCAGAAGCGAAAATCCACTGAGACTAAATAATGGTAAGAAAAGAAATTTCATCAGCACAGAATGGCAGTATTTAAATTTACCCCACCTTTGATTTTACACCAGTATTTACTCACAGTAAGCTCACAATAACTCAGTCCAGTCTCATGGTTTAACATCCAACATTTTAAGAAACTAATGGATGCACAGATAACAATCAATACTACATCCTCAGGGCAATGGTACTATTAGATTATTTTTAAAATGGTAAGAAAAACCTCTAGCAATGCTTTTCAGCTAGATATTTGGGGGGGTGGGGAAGTAGATTAACAAATAAAATCTGAAAACTATGATAAAGTTACTCTAGGGAGGCACTGGCAACTGCTTTTTTCGTAAAAATTAGTTACACTGATTATTGCTTTGCTACAAGATTGCAATCAAAATTTTGAATTTGCATTATTTCCACTATAAGAATTATTTCCAGCCTTTGCAGTTAACAGAACATTAGAGAGAACAAAATCCAAAGAGCAATGACAAAATCATTCATGCAATCTGTATTTAAAAACAAATATCTGAAGCCAGACCTTCCTGTGTAAAACCTGCGCCATCTCCACGTGCTATGTATCAGAACAAAAAAGTCTTAGAAGGTTTTTTAAGAAACAATATTCTCATTGGAAAAAAGCATGAATTTAAAATGAGTTTTTATTTTTTTAATAGCTGTAATTAATTCAGAAATTCAGGGGCCAGAAAATATTATCATTGTGCAACCTGACATCAAAATACTACTACTATTGCCAATCCTACTTCGCTAGATTCAATTTTAAATATACTCATTAATTTTTTTATGCACTTTTACAATGGATGAGACTACAACATGAAGATACAAGGGGTTCATTCTAGAGAAAAAATGCCCCTTTTTTTTAGTTAATTGCTTAAATGAAAAATATTAAAGCAGCGGCTTCCCATTTCTTGAACTCTGTGACAATATTTCCTTTATTAAAGGGGACAAGACTTGACAGCATAGTGAAGAAGCAACAAGACATTAAGTAATAAAAACACATGTCAAGTATGAACATTCACAAATTCCCAAACCACAGAACCAAACAGATGCATTCTTGAAGCAGTGGAAGGCACATTCTTGCAAAGAAGTAAACTCTACCACCTATTGAAACATCAGAGCTGGATGCAACAGGACAATAAGAGGTACACTGGGCAAACCCATATAAATCACAAGCACAGCTCTTGCACTCGCCTTTCCTCAGACAGAATATCACATTCCATCACTCCTATGAAAAAAATGTTACCTCCAACTACCATCTAGAAACCGAACATGATGAAAATAACAATATGACCGCTGAGTTGTAGTTCTCCTAGCTGCAAGTCCGAATACTGAAGGGGAAGTGATTAGGTCACGAAATCAGCACACACCTCTCTCTGACAGGCTCCTCAGCAGCTGCCACAGCCTATTCCATATGTGCATCACAGCAGCGCCTACCTGAGTAACATGACAAGGTCTGCATCACTGGATAAACGCACCAACCCAGGTGTTCCCTCTGTCCGGATGAACTGGATCTTCTCCCTGTGTAAGCAAAAAAAAATTCCAAAATATTTTTTTGCAAATAAGGCACCAATGTACACCACAGCAGCAAGAAAAAAGTACAGGGTATATCATAAAAACTCTGCATTACGCTTAACCATTTTTTCCCCTGCCACACCATGTCCATGCCAGCACTAAAATATTACAAGCAAAAAGCTCATTTGTCCTGATGAATGGCTCTCCAGTTGCCTTCATCTCTTCAGTGCTCAGGCTGCTTCAGGTAGCACAGCCATCCAGCCAGTAAAAAAAAATGAAATCTTAAAAAAATCAGTCCCTCAAGTTCACACTAGTTGTGTCTCTGAATTCAAAGTATGAGGCTGAGCCCTGCAGGAGGACACTGCTATTCTAAAAGTGAACTGATTAAAGGGCTATTCTCTTTTTTGAACCTCTGTGCAAATGCAAGCCATACATTACAATGCACACTTGTGATTTTAAAAGCGGGGGTTTCGTAACACACTGCATTTAAGAGATCTTCCAGAAAAACCCTTGTACTATTTCTCGCCTTGTCTCATCCAGGCACATGCCCCTCCTCCTCCCAGACCCAGTTTGGTCACTATTGTGGAATCCGTGCATCCTAAACATAGTAACACACAGATTTTTAGGACCTATACTAAATATAATTCCTTGGCTGATTCCTGTTCTTTTTCTCTGTAGCGGTTTGGGGGTTTTTTGTGCATTCTGAAATGAAAGTACACCCCTTTTATTTTCTATCAGTACAAGGTATATGATGGTACAGTAGAGAAATTCTAATTCAGCTTTACTCTTCAGGAGGAAAACAAAAAGCAAACCTATGTAGTAAAATTGTCCCAATTCTGAAGCAGGAAACCCCCAAACAAACAGAGAAGTAAAAGAGAAGTAAGGAACTCCACGTAAGAACTGCAACATTGGCTCAGCTCAGAGGTCCATCTACCCCACCATCCTATTACCAAGAAGCTCAAAAACTATCTGTGCAACCGACGGTGTAACAAAGCAGCTGCACACAGTTGCAGCTGCAATATAAATTTCTGGAACACAATTTAATGCACAGCAGTTTCAACAAAAGGATCAAACCAAATTTCTTGCCATATGTCTCTAAAATCACAATACATGAAGACCTTCTCAAACAGCAGACCGAACATACATTCACTGTTAACTTGCACTACATTTGCAGCATATTCCAAGGTGAAAAAGGGGCACGGCCTGGCTGTGCCCAGAGGCCCCCAGTCCCTGTTTGCCAGGGTGATTGCCACGGCTGCAGCAGGAGCGTGTAATTCAGTGTTTCTCTTGAAGAGAGGTACTGAAAGTCAAGCACCCACTTGTTGCGACCAGTGTTGACCAGTCAAAATGCATGTTCAGACTGGAAGCCCCCTAGTTTCACAAGCACAGCTCTGAGCCAAAGCCAACACGCACGGCCCACCTGCGAGCATTGCCCTACAGGGCCCAGGGCAGGGACATCTGGACACTTCCAGAGCCCACTCCAATTTACATCAGTGCCCAAATGGCAAGGTTTGAGGAAATAAATAGTGGATTACAGAATCTATCTTAGCATTCAGTTGGCAGCAACACCAGGAACCAGAAGGACATTTCTTGGATTAACTAACATATGCAGCCCTCCAAATGAATGCAATCCGTGACTTCTTGCAGTTACCAATGAGCGCTGTGATTTCAGTGATATAACCACCATATAACAATCAAAGATCTTCCTTCATCAGATCTCAGACTACACAAAAAAAACCATGTAGAACCCCTTTTTCCTAAATTTTGGAGAAACATTAAAAATTCAGATTTGTATCAGATCACCTCCAAGGTCATCCTGTCAGGACAGCCTTTCTATAAATACACACTGAGAAGATAAGGACAAAACCAAATGCCATTCTTCCTCACAGTCCCAGCTGTACACATACTCAAATGAATGGGCACATTTGCTGTGCCATCCAGCTGTCTTGGCACATTCTGAATACATCAGCAAATCTCTTATGTCAGTTGTTCCAAACATTTTATTGTAAGTACCTTTATTTGGTAATTACACATTACCTCTGTTCTCTGTTCCCTATTTCAGGGAGTTACACAGAAATACAACAAAGAAGTATTTCCCACAGCTTTATGAGCATATTTGAACAGGGCAGAAGTCTACAGTCTGCTATGTTCCACTGCTAATTTTAATGAGAGAAACTAATTCTAGTTAACATTTTTAACAGAAATGGGACTAGCAGATTTCACTGATTTTATTACCTGAGTGAATGATTCCTGGTAAGATCTGGTTGACGCTCTTGTAGAATTTCAAAGATATTGGGCTGCCGCAAAAACGCAACAATCTTGTCATTGTAAGCTGAAAGCAGGAACAAAAATATCATGCTGAAATGAGGTGATACCAAGACAGCACTGCATTCCTTCTGAGTTTTGACCAATAATGACAGCAGACTTCACCTTCACCATTTTAAATTTAGCACTACTGTGTTGATACATTTTCTTGTAAGGCTACCGATTCCACTGTCATTTAGGGAACACGCTTCTTCATTATGAACCAAATCTGATTGTGACACAACCTTCCCACTGTTAACAGCTCTAAATTTGTTAACATTTCTATTGTATTTTGTCACTCACACACTTAGCTGAGGTTAAACTAGACTCTTTGCTACTAGAATAAAATTGCAGAGACCTTGGTTTTCACTGCACTGAAATCCATTCTGAAATATTAAAGAGCCATTGGAAACACCCATATCAAATCCTCACTAATTGCTGAGCCTGCAGTGTATGCACACCATGTCCGTGGCCAGGGGAAGGATTTAAATTAGCAGAGATTTTCAAGTAAACATGCCACAGTACAAAGAGCCAGTTACAGTCAATCGGATTAATTTATCTTGATTTAGCACAATGTGACAGCTGTTAGACTCAATAAGCCAAATTCTGTTCTTGGTGGCACAGAAGTCAGTAACTTTGTGTGTATGTAACTGAGAACAGAAGTTAAGCTAATGACTAATTCCAAGCTGATTAACACTTTCAGGAATCCTGCCAAAACAGATGCTCAGAAGTTGTACAAAAATCACCGGGAATACATGGGGTCCAATTAGGACACAGCTTGGCTCAGTGGCTTCAACTCTTCCCGTCACTGCGTAGAGCAAGCAAGCTAGGAAGGCAGATGTTTTACACTGGTTACTTGGTTCTGCACAGACACTTTCCAGTATCATTCCTGCAGGCTGACACTGAACAATTGGGAAATGCTGAGGGACAGAACTTATCAGAACAAATGATAACTTCCACCCACCCCAACCAAACAAAAAACCCAGCAGTGCACACTGACGTGACACACGCAGTCACAGAGAGCTTCTCTGAAAAGAGGCTGTATGTCAACATACCCACTGGAACCACATCCTGGTACTGAGCTCTGCTGACGGTATTAAATGTGCTAGACGGTCTTGGCAAAACCGGCGGTCCTGAATGACGGGAGTCCTCTCCGACCTGAAAATGTGCAAGTAACCACAAGGAATAAGTATCTCCACGCCAGTGTATGTACTGGGGTGCATAAAAGTGAGAAAGCCTATGGCTTAAAACCAGGCATGTTTGATCCCTATCCCCAGGAACCACTGCAGCAAGAGTCAGCTGTCATGACAGCTATTGTCAAAGCGCCATTCAGCATGCTGTGCCTATTAATATGAATGATCAAAACTGATGGAAAGTTTATTGCTTTTTTAGAGTCCCGCTCTGAAAAGGGACTAACACATTCAAACTGGGATTCCTTCAGAGGTATCTGAAGGTTCTGAAAATCAAATTCTGCTACTTCATCAGCACCTCTATTACCTCTGAGTATGAATGGAGTGTCTCTAAATTTGAAAAAGGTTCGTGGCTAAAGCAGGAGAATAAAGAAGTAAATTCACATTCAGGCAAGGCAAACAAGTCCAAAACTGGTAAAACTTACTCCTAAAATAATTCAGTAAAACTGTTGTGATTGGTTTTGTGTTCACCTTCTGGGATTAAAAAAAAAATGTTGTATATGAAAATTTTTTAGGGCAGAACCACAATGTAAAGCGTTGCTGGTAGCATTTGTGGTATCAGGGCAACTTCTGCAGTTTTCTGTGTGCTAAGGCTTCAGCCATTTCTACAGTGGCAGTATTCTGTATTTTATTTATATACAACGTTTTGTTCAACCTCTTTTTCATCCTGCTGGACTTTTATGTTTACTTCTCAGTTCCCCCGCCTACATGTAACGGTTAGTGTTTGATCCACGCTCCAAAGAACTCTAAACCATCTAACTGTAGAAGATCAAATAATTATAAAGGTTGTTTTTTAAATCCAGTCTCTAGAAGTACAAAGAAGCAAAAGTCCTGAGATATCTCCCAAGATCTTTGTGTTCTCTGATAATACTCAGAAAAACGAAAAATTATTTCCTGTAGGCACTGTGCCAGAAAAGGAATGCCATCATTATTAGCTCCAGCTTCACGCTGCAGTCAGCTTGAGCTAAAAAGGCATTCCTTACACTGGTTCATGTTTGCTTTAGAGCATCTCTCTGTGAAAACTGGGTCAGTGGCTTCAAAACATCAAAGTTCGTGGCAAGGCAAATCCAAAGAAAGTATTTTAAGAATTTTTTTCATTAAGTATTCATCTTTTGCAATAATGTACAATTTCTAGATGCAGTGGTTTAAAAATAGGAAAACCAGCTGCAAATATGCAATATTTAAGTCATAAATGCAAAAGAAAAAGTGGTGTTCAAATTCATATATATGCATATAAATGAACCTTTTTACATCATTAACCACAGAATGCAAATACTGTATTGAACTGCTATGTTTGAGATACTATCTGGAACTATACTTCAAGTTACAATTGTAACACTATTAAGGAAATACTTCCAAAATTACATGTAGAAATGTGGTTTCAGTAATTTAATGTATCTAGATGGAGTGGAAAATTCTGACATGTAGTCAGCACTGCATATATACACTATATATGATGACTTCCTGTAAGATAAACTAACTTATTTTGCAGTGACACGAATCTCTGTTTTAAGCGCACAGCTTCTGCCTGTGGCTTAAAGAAAGATAATTTCACTGCATGCTTGGTAAAGTTAAAAAAAATAAGTTATTTCTGCTCTGTTACAGATCAATCACAACAGAAATACTTGACTTACCCTATCAAAGATCTAAATAGCTATATGAAGACACTTCTAGCTTCCCTGCCTGCTGTAAGACATCTTTGTCTAGATCCTATGAACCAACTGACAGAAAATGTTACTTAAAACCACTAGTAAAATATACCTTACACTGGGGGTAGGGGTGGAAAGTATCGTGGGTGACTAAACCGTGTTCACACAGGACATGACAAGATGCAGCCAGTGGTACGGCACTCGCTGCAGCTCAGCGAAAGCCCTGTTAGACCAGTGGCAGAGCAGATCCATGCCTGCTCTCCAGCAGACCTCTGGCAAAATTTCACCTGCTGCAAGGCTGAGCTATAAAAAGGATAACTCAGAGCATTTTTCTTGCCATTCTAAGTTGTGCTATCGTTAACATCTGGCATGGAATAGCCCTCCTCTGACAGGACAGATTACAGTCAACTGTATGGAGGTTAAATAAAGTATAAATGAAATCTAAGTCATTGTACATACACTTGCTCACAAGTAAAAAGGATTTACAACAACAATATGGAGGCTGCCAGCGAAAATGGTCCACAGTGATGTATCAACAAAATGGTGTTCTCCATCTATTTCTGTTTAGAAATCAGACATGAAATACATAGGCAAATGCATATAAGACTCTGAGGAACCTGTATGTGGCAAGATTTTTTTACACTTATTCAGAAACTTGCATATCTAGTTGCATATACACACATGCACTCCCTTATTTGCAGAGTTATATCAACATACTTGGCACACACCATGCTAGACAGCAATACATATTTTGACAGAAGAAAGGACTCAGATACTGGTAACTGGTAATCAGATGCTCTCCTGTGGTTAAATGGGGTTACTGCAAATTAACAGAAACTCATGTCTCATTCTTCCTCTAGGATACATTTAAAAAGCAACAATGGCTAGCAAAGAAAACACGTATTTATGTATCAGTACTGTATGCTTACAGAAGCTCATGCTCCTCACAACACGAAATTATGAGCAGAATGATGTGGAAGAGGATGATCCTAAAAACCTGGTGGTTCCCGAAGAGAAGGGGCAGATCCAGCTTACCTCACCAGCGCTGTGGCTGCGTTGTCTAGTTAAGTGCTGCCGATGGACCAACGCACTAGTGGGCCTGCTACTCTGCAAGGGAAGCCGGGGGTCAATGAACGTGGTGGTGCGGGAATTGTGGTCAACAAAGAAAGCCTAGAGAAGGAGAAAGAAGAAAGAATGTATAGCCAGTACTTGTTTGTAGTATGTCTGAGGTTAATGTCTATTCAGGATCTACATTTCATCTGCTGATGTGAGGCTTTGGAAAATCTTCCTCACATTACTGTGGCTTGCATTTCCCTTCGGCAAAAGAGGGATAACAGTTTTCCATCTCACAGGAGGGATGAATTCTTTAATGCCTTACTTCATTCACGTCTATAAAAGCCCTTTGAAATTCTCATCTGACAAGCATGAGAAGTAGGAAGATTTATTATGACTGTCACAAAGAAAAGACTTAAATGTTTAATGAAAGTAATCCTGGTGTAGTCTCCCTTTCATTTCCTTATAAATATCTAAAAAGATGACATTAAATGGCAAAAGCATTCCCTTTTGTGAACTATTTACCATAAAATTATGAGCACAATTGGGTGTATATATGTCAAGTGTACGATTGCATCCTGTGATGAACTATGATTACAGACCAACAGGCATGTTTTGCCGTCCTCCAGATACAACTATTCTAAGCTTGCTAACTGTTGTGTTTTTTGGGGGGGGTTTTTTGTGGTTTTTTTTTTTTTTAAAGAGGAAAGTCAGTCAGGGACACAATGACAATGGCAACAAAAACATTTAAACGAGGCAACCGGTGAGAACTACCACATACTGGCTGGTCAGCCGTTTGCTGAAAGCAAGGTCACAGGAGCATGTATCCTGGAAAATTAAAACCTCCTACAATTCTTTCCAATTTGAACCAAAAAGCTTTCTAAGCCCTGAAATTTAAACTTTCTCTAAACCCTGAAATTGAAACCTTTTCCAGTGTGGAAACCAGCACTGTTCTATTTCAACACACTTTGGTTTTTTCAGTCACAATGCTGGAAACGTGTAGAAGTGGCAAAAAAAGATACTGGTTTTGAGCAGGAGAGTTACAGGAAAGTGACATCTGGTTTGAGGAACTGAAGAATCTGGACGAGCAGAGAGGTGGCTGGGGACTGTGGGAGCCATTTCTGTGTTTGGATACCAGTGAGGTACTTCAACCACAGTTTCATAAACACTTCAGTCACGCAGTGTCAGCAAAAGAAACATTCTCGCCTTGCCCACCCTGACCACTCGCACACCCTTCCTGCCTCGTGCTGGCACAAGTGTTTGTGTAGCCAGGCAGTGAACCCAGCTAGGGAGCTGGGCCAGGCTAAAACGACTCTCTCTTTCCCTCACCCTTCTGGTTCCTCCAACCTCAGTCAGCCCACCAGGGATGAGCGGAGAGCAGAACTGGCTCTTTTGCCAGCAATGCCAGCTTGTAGTGTTCACAAAATCCTTGTTTCAGACTCCTTGGAACAGCCAGACCAGAGAAAATGCAATTCTTCTGACTGCGATGAAGGTAGGTAGACAAATCAGTGTGTCATGCCATACAACAACTAAAGGCCTTTATGGATTATGGAGGGAGAAAATGTTCATGCTTCCCAAGGAAGTAGAAGCATATGGAGCGACGCTGAAGCTACAAAACCTTAGGAACACTCCAGAAGAGGGCAGCAAGCCACCTACAGCCCTAACAGCAATCACCTGTACCTGTACCCTGTGCCTACAGGCAAGGAGTCACATTGCCTGGGCAGTAAAGAACTCTGTTTTGATCATCCAACACAGTTACAGACATGCTAGTGAAACTGGCTGTTCCACAGTTCAAAAGCTAGGAAGTGTATTCAATAAATGCGATTTTAATTACAGTGTTAGAGCCTGATGCAGGACTTGTTCGCCTTGACAAATAATGATGTCCCTTGCAGCGAAGTATATAGATTAGAGAATATGAAACCTATGGGAAAGCAGAGTGAAAGCCATTCTGAAATTTCAGTTTGGGGCCTGGAAAATGACTGGAACATACCCAAGCTTTCTGAAAATCTTGCTCCTGACTGATAGGTTTATTTCATTTACTAGCAAGCCGTTGGTATAGTCTGGGTTTATTTAGATAAAATAATAGATACAGGGACAACAGTCTGGTCTATGTGCCTTTGTAAGATGTGAAGCACTTTCATTAAAACAAAGGTTGATTTCTCTAGGTCAACATTATACTGTAAAATCACTTAGAAAAAAAAGAAGGTACTGATTCAATATAGGAGAAAGTACTACCTAGAGTTGCGTTACACAGTTCTTTGAGTTAATGCAGCAATCTAATATTGCATGCAGTGTTCTTTAGCATTACATTTAAATAAACCAACTCAGTTTAAACATCGAGTTAAATACAATCATGTCTTTCTATAAGTGAATGCTTGCAGGCTAGCTAGCAGCAGCCTACTTTAAAATAAAGCGTAAATTATTACTTTAAAGCTTTGGTGAAGATAGTCATTAGAGCTTCAAGGCTTTGGGCTAATCTGGACATTGGCACACAGCTCAAAATAGAGCGTGGCTCTCAGTCTCTTCTCAGAAAAATTCCTCTTATAACTCCTGTCTAGCTATAGTCCATAAATCTATCATGCTTCAAGAGACTTACATACGATGGATAGTGCCAAAGAGACATTTAGCCCACTAAACACAGTCGCCAAAGTTATCTTTCCTATGAAGCTTGCTAAAATGCCTTTTCTTCCTATCATCAAAGACATGACATTACAATGGATTCTTTCATTGTAGAAAGAAAGAGTCCTACAATAACTTATGTATTTGCACATCTGCAGAGATCTAATTAAAAAGTACACACATTTGCATCTGGCTTTAAAATATGACCATGTGCTTACACATGTTGCACAAATGCACTTGCATGTTTAGCTGCATATATGTGTGTATGCACATGTATGTAGCCATGTAGAATTTCAATGTTACCAGACTAAGTTCAGCTCAGGGATTTATCTAGCTTACATGATGCTTCCCTGTTACCACCTTTTCCAATTGTCTTCTGCCTCCCTGTGGTCAGTGACTGATGACAGTTCATCTCTGAAGCCCATCAGAAACAACACCCTAGATATGCCAGACCTTTTAGGGAGAACTGCATGCCAAACGGGTTATATCTACTGTAGGGTATATACGGAGGAGTCAGAGGAGTGGGCACCTGGGCTTTGTTGTGCAGCCCTGAAGGGAGTTCAGAGGTGGGCAGTCCCCAGCTGGCCTTGGAAGACAGTCTGCAGAGAGGACAAGCAGCCAGGACCATACTGACACTAGGGAGTAAAAACTCAGCACTGCGTAAGGGTCAGAACAACCACTGTGCCTTGTGAGCAAAAGCACCCAGCTGCTTACTATGATATACTTGAAAAAACAAAGGAAAACCTCATCTTAGCAGGCAAGAGTAGCCAGGGAAAGGAAGTATGATTATACATTGTGGCACGGTTAATTTCTACTTGCTTCTCTTTAGCTTCATGCTTTAATAAAGGCGGTCCAGTCCTGGTTTGGTCTCATCAAGCACTGGTCTCACCATATACTGGCCATCATCTCTATCAAGTGCTGAACTGGCTTTTCTATTGGCCACATGTGCTACTTGTGACAATGGCAGTTCAACATAATGAAAGTGAGGATAATTCAAAGTGAAGAAATCCCAGTGGGCATTTATCCAGCGCTTCCTCTTGCTGATTGATGTAGTGATACCAAATACCACACCAAACGTCTAACTCACTATGGAGCACCTTTAACGTCAAATGAAAATCACTGTATTCTTCAGAAGACTGGCCTCTGAAGAACTGAACGGAAAAAGAACGACTGAAACACAGGGATGCAAAGAACAAGGTTAGTATAATTGCACATCCCCGACTCTGTTTCTAAAGGAAAAACACAGTGCTTTGCAGAGCTAATAAAGCCAAGAAGAAAACAACCCTCAAGCACTTATTCTACCCTTCATTTTAAAATCTGCCTATAATCTTTTCAAGCCTCAGGATCAATATTTATACAGACACTCACAGCTAACCGTTCCAAGACTGATATATGTAAGAACTGAGAAGCTTATTATGCCTATACCCTAATTAGGACTTCCCATGTGAACCAGCAGCCTTATTACTTCCTCACATCCTAATCATTTTTATCCTCCATTCTCCTGCAAAGAAAATTATATGCCAGATTGTGACGATAAACTAGTTGAAAGTGAAATTAAAACTACATTACTACTATAAAAAGGTGTCTCTTGTTTGATTTTAAAATATTTTGTTAGAAATTGAAGTGTGATACCTGTTTTGAAAAGCAGTAAGACTTGCAGCTACAGTTACCTTGCCCTGATGGTCATGCTTCATTTCCCAGCCTCTGGGCAGCTCCAGCTGTTTGTTGGCAAACATGTTGAGGAAGCCCACCAAATCCCGATTGTGCTGGTAGCGTTCAAAATGGTGGGTGTCCCGCCGGACTTTGGTGATCATGTGCTTCAAACACGTGTTATTTGTAAACATGCGGTAGGCACTCTGGAAAAATAAAGAGCAAAAGGAAATGCTTTTAAAAGATAAAGCTTCTTCTCACTAGGAAAGACAACAGTCCCACTGTAAGTAAATTATCTAATCACCTGTAAAACCTTAAAAGTATCTCCAACTAAGCCAAAACAGTACGAAAAAAATGGTACTCTTTCAGAGGTTCTGGGATAAGTGTTTGATGTTTCTTCTTTTGCTTGAGATATACACAATTTCATAACTGAGCCACTTCAGCAAGTGGGAAATTACAGATTCCATTTACCACACATGTCCCTGGAACTGTCCAAAACCCTATAACATTAAAATTGCTTTAGAAGTAGAGGTTTCATAGATATTCTCTAATTTCTGCAATCAGTAGTCAAATGCAGCAATACAGCAATAAAGAATACAGCAATAAAGCTGGTGGGGTTTTCTGCAGGACAAAGACACACAAGCTTGAATTTATCACAAATTCCATAAATACTGTTTCCACCTATTAATTCTTTAAAAATACCCTATCGTTGTATGTCCATGGGTAATTCATGTAATAAAGTTAAAATAAGAGACTAAAAGGGGAGCACTGAGAAACAGGGAAAACTTGAAATAAAATGGGAAAATAGTTAACACCCTTCCCCCCAAAATAACCCAGCCAACTAGGAACCCGGTCTTTCTCTCAGGATTAGCAACAGGCAGAAGCCAAGACATAGGCCCTCCTATTGCACTGTCCTGCTATCTAAATCACTCAGAGCCCCTACACCTCTACTCCCCGGCCAGAGGTCCTGTCTACCTCCATCCTATCTCATATATTCACGATAAAGCTATGCAAGCCACACAGAATTATTCAGATACAGACAAGCATACATACATATCAAAACCAAAGTAACACTGACCAGTAATTTAAAAAACACTTGAGTTATTAACAAGTGTACTTGCAGACAATAAATTATTAATTCCATTATTTCTGTTTACACTATACATCCCTTTACACAAAGAAAATGAAACATGCAAAAAAACCCCTCCAATATAGGAAGAAGCACTGAAGAACAGGCAAAACAGTAGAGGAAAAACATACATGGAGATGCTGTTTTGTTCAGTGTGACCTCTAATATATTTTGATACAAACCAGGCAATCTGGGGGAAACAAACCACGGCAGAAGCAGCAAAGCAATCTTAAAAAATGAGCATTATTTTCATACTCAGCATTGTGTCTCACCCTCTGCAAAGCACAGTAACAAAGCTATTGCTTCAATAAAAAAATCATTTGTTTATCATAAGATGAAGAATTGAGTGAAAAATAAAACTGCAGAAGCTATAATGACAACTAGGACAACTCTGATAGCCCACCATTGCAAGGAATGATGATGACTCTTTGAATTTATCCATTCTCCCTATTTACTACCAATATCTTAGCAGCAAACACTGAGCAGTACGTTTATATGCAAGTCAGCTATATTTATAAGCACATATTTATGAAGGTCTTTCAGCTGTAGTTGCTATACTCACAGGGTTAGAATGCAGCACTGTAAAGAACTCTGGGCTGATAAGGAATTTCACAGGGGGAGACTGGAGCAATAAAGTAAGTCTGGATCTGGAGGTAGAGTGAGGCAGCACATTCTCTCTTCGAAAATCTAACAGCAAAGTGAATGACAAAAACTTCCAGTAATAATCATCACCAAAACATCACTGCAACAACTATACCAATTTGAATTACACAAGCAAGAAAAGCACTAGGTATACAATTATTTCAGAATTATTACATGTTCTTCACGTAAGTGTACCTCAACTACTTCTGAGATAGTACTGAAGTTCCTCCAAATGTCACCGTTTTAATTTAGTAACTTTTACTTGTTGCTTCTGATGAACAATCATCAACAAGCTCAAAAATAATTTCCTGTCTAATTAGTTGGGTTACCAAACATGTGCCTGTGTATAAGATGTGTATAAGATGCAAGAAGGTCCCTGTGGCTTGCCTACATTACCTGTGGGCAGAGAAGCTATTTTTTAAATGCTAACTGGTGCATACAAGAGTCATCGTACACTTAAATTTTCAATCCTCCTTTAAAAAACCCAGTAAATCACAGTCATGAACACAGCCCTGATCCTGACAGAGTACTTAAGCAGCTTATTAAAGTAAGAAACAGGTTGCCAAGGAAGTACCTTTCAAGTTCCAACTTTCAGTAAACATTTGGGTCTTCTCCTAGCAACTGTAGAAGTGCACTGATTTTTCGACAGTACCAGGAACTGAAAATATATTATGAGTGGTATTTGCTACAATGTGAAAACTGTTCCCCTCAACTGAAAAATCAATAGGACATTTGGATGCATGTTTTACTGTAAAACTGCAAATTCAGGTTGGGTCGGCAGTAATTTTACTCTAAAATGAATGCCATCTTCTACATTTCACAGTTTCTTTCTTTTATATATTGCAGTATTTGCACACAAGTGAACATTAATCACGTAGAACATAGCTACCATGGCTACCAAAGAACAGTAACCCACAGACAGAAAAAGGAGAAGAGAGGCAGTGAATGGACTCTAAACTGAGGGGAAAGTAAGAAGAAATTAAAAAAAGAGGATGAAAAAAGTCTAAGATGCTAAATATGGACCGGCAAATGTTACAGAAAAAAGGGAATGGGGGAAATAAAGACATAAAGCATTAGAGGAAACCAGAAAGGTAATCAGTAAGGGAAAAATAAATGAAAAAGACAATTTTTACCGAGGCTTAAACAACAGATCGCCAGCCCTCGCACAGGAGGCCCTAAGCTCTCCCACATGAGGCGCATCTATGAAGTGACAGCTGTGTAGCATAACGACCCCGGAAGCTATGCCGGAATACTTGGGATGGGAGTGTCTTCCAGGCATGCACTGCAGTTGCATGTCAACTCCACACGGGTACCAAACTTGTGTGTACCCAAATCACTTCTCCCGCCCTGGAAGACACTGTGGCATGCTAAAGATAAATCCACTGTCATAATCTGGGTGAACTGGAAGCCACATTGTGTCACCAGGTGGGTTTTTCCTGCAGCTTAGAGGGTTATGAATTTGCCTTATGAAAAGCTTATTCAGCTGAACTTGCTGCATTTGCTTTAAACTCATTTCTTTACAGCACAACAAACCCTCTAGGTGCACATGCACGTGCACAAAGACAGAAAAGGAAAAGGCTAAGGCAGAAGTAAAGAAAAAAAATAATAAAGGGAGCACTTGGCTAAATCACAAGTTCTACAAAGACTTGAAACTCAAGAAAGGGTGGCACTGCTTGGGTATCAGATTAGTTTAGGAAAGAGTATTACAAGATAATATCAAGAGCATCTAGACACAAAGCCAAAGCATTTAACACACAACTACGCAAGGGACTGGATGGGTAACAAACTAACTTCATAAATGTATTAGCAAACTAGTGGCAGGAAGATAACCAAGGAGAGAACAGCTTAGCAAGACGAAAACTAGTAATGATGCTTAGAGCTCACTAAAAAAGACCTTTCCTTCTGTCTTCATTCACAAAATTACCACTGACCAGACAACCAGAACAACTAAAAACCCAGGAGAAGAAAGAAAAGTTTCTTCTTAGGCTAGAATAGGTAAAGAGTAGGTTGAAGACTGTGATGCAAATTAGAGATTTTCAAACTTCTTGGATTTGAAAGAAGCATGCTCTAACACACTTAGGAAACTAGGCGAAGCAATCTCTGAGACATCGGTGGTTATTTTGCAGGTCTGAAGGCATTCTCAGAAGAAAAAGGATAAATATTATATCCATTTTTAAGAATAGGTAAAAAAGGTGAAGGAAACTATAGATGAGGTGATGTATTTTGTGTTCTCAGACAGACACATGAACTAATTGTCAAACTACTTACATCAGTGAGAAGACAACAAGGTAGAGAAACACAAATAACCAGGATTTCTGAAGAAAGAAACATAGCAAACCAACAAAGTTAGTTTCTACTACACTAGTGCTGTGAAGGCCACACATTTTGATGTTTATAAGGCCTTTAGTACTGTTCATAGAATATTCTCAAAATCATGATGGAAGAGAAAATTACCTCAAACAGATGAAACCACCTGGAGAGGGGTGTGCAGCAGTTTGTAAAAACGCACTGAAGAGCAGTTATGATTTATGTCAAACCAGAAGAGTGCACCAAGTGATGTTTCACTAAGATCTGTCTGGGTCTGGTCCTACCCATTATTTCTATTAATGACTGGATAGGGAGCACAGAACTATCTCCAACTAGGAGATGCTGCAGTACTTAGGCAGCAGGAGAGACAAGACTCAAAACCATGGTGACACATTAGAAAGTGCAAAGATGTGTGTGCAGGTAGGGATAATCACCTGCATGAGCACCAGATGAAAAATAGATCTCTGTGCCAAAGAGCTGCACACGAGTCTAGACCTGATCTTAGCAGAACAAAGACTGAACGCTGGTGGTTAATGTCAAACTGTCAGAATAACAGTCATAATTACTCAGGAATGTACAAGGAGTGCTGTACAGAAGACACATGACATTTCTGCAAACTCTTCAGTACTGGGTCATAAATGTATTTAACTTTCTGAAATATTCTTTGGGAGCTGCAGACCAGCTGATGACAATCCTGAGTAGGCCAACAAAATAATTGGAGGTCTAAAATCACAAGACACAAGGAAAGATAAAGAAGTAACAGATTCAAGAATATCTTAAAAGAGAAATGATGAGTAGAATGTCTAACAAAGTTACAGACTGTCCATCAACTGCAGAACACGTTATGAGAACACATGAGACAGCATTTAGAAAGTATGATTTAGGTACAGCTCATCCTATCTTCAGCACAGGGATTAAGCAGATCACTGCCCAAAGTAATTTCTAGTCCTATATTCTAACATTTCAAAATGCAGTAGCAGATTCAAAATAGTTTGACTCAGACGACACAATTTTATACTTTTTCACTGCAAATGTCCTGCCTATATTTTTATCCAACCCAGTCAGGTACAGACATAAAAATGCTCTGAATCTCACATTCATCTCTGGCGTATTGAACAGGCTAAGCCATAATTTTCAGAAACTAGACAGCAATGAGAACAAACCATTTTCACACAGACTTTCAGGGGTAGAAGTTAGGCTCTGCCCTTATGTCCCTGATTAAATCATGCATGAGATGAGTGTTCCCTTTGCCGGGGGGGGGGGGGGGGGGGGGGGGGGGGGGCATGGGAGGGGGGAAATCTCATTTTTTTTTTAACCTGCATTAGAATGGTGAAAGTCGGTTTCCTCTCCAGCTCCATCCACAGCATTTGTATGCTCTTCAGGCCTGTCATTAGTCATTGTTCGTCGGATGCTCTGGTACCTAGGGTTGGAAAAATGGACTTTATATATAGTATTTGGTACCTATGATCCAATTCTGTCTCCAAGGGAGCTTGCCCCTCTTTTCTGCCATGTAGGTTAATATATATTGACCCTGATTTCTGTATTAACAGCCTTCTGAATTTCTGAAAACCATTATCAGATATTTTTTTAGCCACATAGCTGATGAACACAGGTGGAACACAAAGGCCCCAGAAGCCCACACACAAATTAAAAGGGACACCCGCATATGGCCAGCTGCGGTAGCAACTGTGACCTTATCTCCATGCTCAGTCTTACAATAGTGAACGCAGTTGTGCAATCACACAAGTCACAGACAACAACGGTAATTCTTACCGGCGATTCAGCTGTTCCATTTGCTGTATGGAATTTGACCTCTGGAGAATCTGGGGGGCTGGGGGTGCTGTGGGTCGCTGCCATGTTGTTGTCCTGTTCACATGGTCCACATAAAAAATTCGTCCATGGCTGTCAATTCGAGCTTCCCAGTCTAAGTAGCAATAAAATACTGTGAACTATGGGGAGGGGTTGGGGTTTATTTATTTCTTTGGTTTAGCTCTGTTGTTTCAGTAATTGAATCTATTGTTCCAAGTTTCTGATTCTCTTTTACAGGATGACTTTGGCACAGAACTTTCTCACTGAAAGGTTAAGAGGCTTAGCTTTTCCCTATTTTGTCCCATAAATCAGATTTCCCACTGTGCTTAAGGTTCTGTGGAATCCATACCTAATCATTTCTATTCCTTTCTCTGTTCTAATCTCCCACTAACCAGTAATCATCCCAAGGGCAAAAAAAAAAATATATCAGAATATGTAGTTTAATTCTCTTGGACTGAAGTAATTCAAGATCCTATTTCTGAGGATTATTTCCAGTGCAAAAGGCCAATGGAAGTGCCAAAACCTTGCAAAGCTTGACACCTATCAGCATTTTTTCCAGCTAGTAGTAACTAATAAAACAGACCCCAGAGATTGTCCTGGGTTTACATGTACCTATGTTAAAGGTAAGCATACCTGCCAGAGAAGATGGACTCCTGGAGGCAGCCAAGTGGCTCACTGCATGGAACTGCAGGGCCTGAGCTGACTCAAATAGGGACAAAAGGCAGGTTTTGAGATAAACTCGTGTCATCTCCGCACAACAGCTGTGTATTTGAGCTGGCCAAAAAGCAAACTACCCTTCTATCTTTGTGATGCACATTCAAAACAGCCTATTAGTGTTAAAAACATTCCTGGTGTGAACAAGAACTACGTAGGAAAGTAAGCACAAAGGAAGAAAAGAAAAAGCAACACGATAGGAATAAAGAGAACTGTTTAAGGCACAAATTGCAATTCCAGGAGAAAAAATTCTAAATTTTGTATTACACTGCAAATTTAAGATACAAGTTTAAAAATAAACAAAATTATATCAATGCAAAGCACAGATCTGTAAAAAATAATTCTGTTTTATTGAGGTGGCAGTTAATTAACTTTAGGATCTGCACTCACCACTAATTTGTTGTATGCACTGTTTATAACAGAGCAGCAGGGAGCAAGATCTCATCACCCTGGTTTTCCAATACAGTTATATCTGTGTTCTGCTGTCAGCCTCCTTCATTACCCTCACCAATTACAGAGCAAACACAGTCCCATTTGATACTGTGCAATAAGGATCTATTCACTTTACAGTAAATATCTGAATTGCTGGCTGCTTTAAAGTAATAGCACTTTGCCACAGACTTCAGCGGGTCTGAATTTAACTTTTTTTTTTTCTTTTTTTTGTTTTAAAGTAATGTTTGCCTTTAGCTCTGTAGCTTTTTTGGTCCCTTCTCCTTTCTTTAAATACCAAATGCTGAATAAATTTTCACTGCCCAAAGTTTAAGCAAGTGAATCAGTCCAAAAACTGGGAGCAATGTATTTTTCACATGCATTAGAGGAAATACAATTTATCTGTCAATTTAGGCTTATCTAAGTGATGCTTAATATCCAGGTTTATTTTCTTTCGAGAGACTTCACACTGCCTCAAATATGCAAGAAGAAAACAGACACCTTTAACATCACTTGCAGAGATTAAAGGTGTTTTATACTTCTTTGTAAACCGACCCCATACAAGAAGCGTTCAGAGATTTCAGAGCGCTTGATGTCTTTCCCTCCAAGTGTCTGCTTCTCCGTAAATGTCACTTTGCAAGTCTGTATACACCAAGTATAATTATCATAACACATCCTGATAGTTTGCAGACTGAGCACAATGCCTTTTACAGAACAGCACTACACTTAATCATCACCACTCCTCACTTAGAACTTCTCAGCTGTTCATTCTCAGTCCTCACATTTAAAAAAAAACCGGAATGAGATCCAGTCAGCCTATCCCCCGATTAAAGTATGAAGAACCTCACTTGGTGGCAGAGCCTCATCCACTCTCTGGTACCGGCTAACATCCTGACGTACTGAAGGCAGAGACCTCAACGGCTGATGGCCATTGGCTTGAGAACCTGGAATCAAAATACCCACACATTATTTTTTCAGTCGATGTGGGAAAGCCCTAGAGTTGCCCCTAAAGACAGCAAGACACGCTAAAGCTTCTGCAGGACTATGATATTCTAGGATATAACTAATAGTCATCTATTTTGGGGGGCAAAACAAGTGATGCCCATAGTTTTGTGTAAGTATTTCTCTGGGATGCACTGCAGTCCTGGTCCTGAAAATGTTACTTCTCAGGACGTACCACATCCACCTGTGACCAGCGGAATCCAGGGCACAGAAGTGTGACAGAGCTATATCCCAGCAAGGGACAAGGACAAAGTTCCACCTGGCCACCACAGAAACCTGCTGTAGGAGTGACATGTGAAACTGTCCATTGACTGTCCTTGCTGCAGCCACACTGACCTGCAAAACATAACGCAACCTAATAGAGAGAGTCCCAAAGGTCTAGAAATTGATGTAAATTAACATATTGACAGTATTTGAAATAAGCACCAAGGTTATTCTTTCCCAAAGAGTTTTTATGAACAGAAGAAATTAACAGACCCCCAAACTTCTGAAACATTATGAAAAGGATTCAGAAATTCAGTTTGAATTCACCCACTTGATTAGATCCACTTCAATCCCTGAAGAAGTTAAACAGATAAACCACTGTGAAATGTGCTTGGAAATAATCCATTAGGGACACATTTCTACTTTTAATGATTTTAGCAAGACACAAAATTCTCAACTGCTGAGTTTCACAGCGCTAACATGAGTAACACATTCTTCTCCTCACATGGTTCCAGCCATGCTAGGATGTGTCTACACAGATAAGGGACTGGGAAAGAGAAGATAAACAGCCTAAAGCTGACTAAAACCCGATTCTTTTTCTCCTTTCGATTACCCTTCTGCTTTAACACAAATATATGCATATATTTTCTTCTCCCTGTAAAAATGCCAAAGAAAAGACCCAAATATAAACTTTAGTTTGCATTTCACAGTTTTGGGATCTTTTCCCCCTTGTTACCATTTTGATTGGCAAGCACAATAATATTGTGCAATTCTTGCCCCTTCTTCATTCTCCTTCTCATTACTTTCTCAAGAATTAAAATATATCCAGTTTCAAAATAAACATCTCTTGGATATTTCAATTTTGTGGGTTTTGTTAAATCAAAAACCCAAGAGTCTCTCGAAGAAGGGAATAAATCAAAAAGGAACAACAACAAATCTTGAAAGATAATAAAATTGAGAAATTAAGATCTTAATTTTCAGATGTTAGTTTTTAAAATAAATTTTTCTGGCTGCAGAAAGGCCACTTCAGAAAGGGCCTCCTGCAGTTATTACCTCCAGTAGCTCCTTCAACCTGTGCTGTGGCACCCTCACAAGCTGCCTGGGCTCCTTCAGACTCTTCATCCCGAGACTGGCTATTGGCAGCTGCCGCCTGCAGGCTTCTTCTTTGCCAGATTTCTTCCGCTTCCTCTTGGTCTTGCAATTCACCTGCCTCAGCCTCCTGTACTTCCTCCCGAGGTAACTGTACTGCCGGCAGAGAACCAGAAGTACTTGCAGAGTCCTGTGTTTCAGCCCCTGGCCCAATTCTAGCCGCACTGGCGGCACAAGCTCCCTCTTCCTCCTCCTGAGAAGAAAAGGCTGGAGTCTCAGGAAACCTGGCACTTTCAAAAGAAGAACACCGCATTTCAACTGAGGAGCGTCTCACCGTTGCGCTTTCATTGCAAGAGCTGTCTGCCCCTTCCACATCGCTCTCGCCTTCCGGCCGAGTACTAGCCTCGCTGACACTTTCCGTGCGGGCAGGATCACTCTGCTCTGTTTCTGATGACATCTGGGAAGGCTCAGACCCTTGATCTATGGATTCCGTTTCACTAACGCCCCTTCTGCTCCCAGCTGTGGCATCAGCAGCTCCCGTGTCCACACTGCTAGGAGGCTGCTCGGCCTCCTGAGCGGCACATGACTCGCTGCCAGCCTGGTCTGCAGATGCTTCGTTTTGAGAACCTTGCAGGCTTTCCCCTCCTGCTAACGGTGATGGTGGACGCTCTGGGAGAGACTCCTGCTGGTCATCAGTGGATGGCAAAGGAGCTTCAGAGGCTGAAACGTTTTCATTCTCTGCAGGCCCCTGCGTTACCTGATCTGATGAGTAACTTATATCATTTCTTTCAACATTCCTTGTAGCACCATTAAGCATTACTAAACCACCATCATCTTCCAAGGAAGATGGAAACCCCAGATCTTGATGTAGCTCATGCTCCTCTTCATCCGAGTCAATGTGAAGCATAGCATTAAGTCTCGTGTCAGTAGGGAAGCTACTCCTCAGTTTTGGGGAGGCTCCACGTGGACGCTCACCACAGGCAGACGTCCCAGGTCTGGGATGATTATTGTGTTCTATTGCATCCAGATAGTCATTTAGTGAGTCCTGGCGACCTCTGGTAGGTGATGATCTTGAAGCACCAGAGGTCAACTCATCCTGGTCTGTTTCCAGAGTTGTACTAGTCCTTAAATGGTGTCTCAGAATTGCTTCTCCAGAAGATTCCTCAAGGATCGGACCATTGGAGCACACTGTGGATGTATCATGATGTCCTGCTGGCATGTCCTCATCATCGGAGGGGCTCCCTAAGTCTCCATTGATAGAGTTCACTCCTAGCAAAGTGCCAACTGTTTCTGGTGAAGCATCTGCAGAGACACGAAGGCTGAATGTGAAACAGTGCAGCAACAGACCGTTCATTCTACCTGGCGTTATAGAGGATCACAGAAGCAATATAAAAATACTCATCTTTCAAGATGTTCGCTTATTTCAATCAGACAACCAAGGGAAGAAAATACAATTAAAACTATAGAGACATTTATAGCATTCCAGCAGCAATTACAGAATTTTCTCTGTGTAAGTCTATACTACTTTGTAGGACATAGAAAATTTAGGTGGTGTGAAGTATGACTAAAGGACCCCCATTTTACTCCCAAAAGACAAAGCACTGCCAAGCATCTTGCCACACTGCCAGTAAAACCAGCCTCACAACCAAGGAACCAGTTTTCTACAGCATATCTCTCATATCCAGAAGTAGGAGTTACACAAAGCCAATCACTGACACCCATTGTCATTACACCCTGAGCAGCATGTAAATCAACACCTGAGATCACATGAGGAATCACAAATTGTACACAGATACCAAATTATACACACAACATTTATTTTGAGTTAATTTTTAGGACTTTTCCACTGTAAAGAATGGAAATCTAACAAAGTTCATGAGGTATCAGGAATGCTATGGTAACACATAAAAGGGAAATTAAAATAAGCCATCTGAGAGATAAAATAGGAACTAAACTGGCACAGAGTTGAAAAATCCAGATATGCCTGTAAATGTCTGCGAAAACTTCAACAGTGAAGGCTGTGAACTAGGGTGCCTGGCAACAAACAGGACTGAGAACAAGCAACTTTTTCTAATGACGACAGAGCAAAAGTAGTAATGAAACACAGGACTACATGGCTACAAAAAAGGCAAGAAGGTTCTATGAAGTTAAAAGATAGAGCAGTAACTCACTACCAAAGAGATTATACCAAGTCTAATTAAGCAGAATCTAAGATCAAACACACGTAAATAGACACATATGATGTGATTAACATGTAGCTCTACCAGCCATGTTCTGCTAGCTGCCTTCAGAACAGGAAAAAAAGGAAATAAAATAAGTGCCTAATGGAAGCTTCTATTCTCATAACCATAAGAGATCTTCTTGGTTCTAAGCAGGACAAAGTCCTGGTTAAGGGGGCCAGGAAAGAGTGATCTGCATGCACACTATCAGGGGAGGAGAGCACAGATGGAAGCTTACTTGCAACTGCTTATCTCAGCCAAAGGTGTAACAGGGTGAAGAGAAACAGTGAATTTGACTACCCAATCTATCCTATAAAATGAGACTCATAAGCAGACTCATTTAAAATTTATCAAACAAAATAGCAAAAAAATACAATAAATGTTGGTGTTTTGGAATTACCATCTCCAAAGCAGTACCTGACATAGGTAAATTTTGAATCCCAACAGACAAATCTATAATAGAGACACTGTACACAAGTAAGTATATCACGGAAAATGCTAATAGACATAGGAACTGCATCTATGCAACTATCTGGAGATCCACATTATTGACAAATTCTCACCTTCGTGAACAGAAGATGTGATTTCCACTTTGAATTGGAGATACCCACTTACATGATCAGCTGGGAGCCTTCTGCCAAGATTGTAGCTGAGAATCTGGTCTCTGCAAAAACAAAGATATTGGGGTTTTTTACAGTTTCTACTGGTTTTATTTTTCCAGTATTTTGTATCAGAGACTTCTATCAGGTAAGATTCAGCATGACAGAATGTAATTTCCATTATAATGTTAAAATCAGCTACATACTCCGGCTTGTATGGAAAAGCAAACACCAACAGTGGTGTAAAATACCTCTACTTAACAGATAAAATGACCTGACAAATTCTCTTGATTATTTCCAAAACCAGATTGTGCCCCAACAACTCTTAAACATCCCTAAACCTCCTAAGTCATAAAGAAATCAAACTGCAAAAGATCCCCTTTCCCCTAACCTCCTCCTGCCCTAAACCCAAAATATGCTTTATAATTAACAAACCTTTTCATTTTTACAAGCCTTCTGCCCCCTTGTGGGTTTTACTATAAACAAAATCCCCAGATAGTTTTTTCACATTTTAGTTCTCATTCAATGAAGCACTTTTGCATTCCTATTTAGATAAGCTGTTAATGCTCAGATTTCTCTTCAAATACTTCCTCAAGGCTTACTGAATTCAGTGGGACTCAAGACTCGATTAAGCACTTGTACCAGCTTAAGGCGTAGGACCAGATCCTAGGCTATACATTCTTACTAGGCACAGCCAGAAGCACAGCTGGGACAGCTGAAGGGAGAGGAGGGGGCTGCTGAAGACAGCTCCATGCTGTCATTTTCCCTAGGAAATCATTGCTATTTACGCACATGGATTTATACTGATATAAACACCTATGCCTTACTGGGAGCACTCCTGCTGCAGTGAGTGACAGACAAACGAATGCAAGGTAGTTACTGAATTAAGCTGCAGCAGTTCACATCCAAACACTGACTTTAGCAGAGAAAGTCCTGAGAAGACAACGTAAGGCCATGCTGCCTCCCCACGTTGCTCCATGGGCGGCAATATATGGAATTCTTACAGTAGTGTCTCCAGGACCTGTCACAGATTCATCGCTCTGTACTCCAATTAGTTTTCAGCTACACTTGGGGTGTCCTCAGAAGACTGCCGTGTGAGATTTCCACAGGTCTTACGCAAGGTTTATATTACTCTAGTCCATTCGAGAGCAAGCCACAACACGAATAATGTCTGCTCTGTATTCAGCTGAAACAATACTAGATAATTCTCGTGCTCATTTATCATTTTCCAAGAAATATAAAGCCACTTGGCCATTTCATGATGCAAACTTGTGAGCTATGCCAACAGCTAAAAGTGGGACAGAATTTTGGTGCAGTCTGTCTAAAAGTGGCTGGTTCTGGACTTCACCTTTTCATTCATTAATATAAGGAAGTGCAAGTTAAGCATATGGTGTGCTCTAAGTCCTTGGACTTTGTTCATGTAATTTTTCAAGTTCGCATGTTAACTCAGTAGAGTCTTTCAACAGTCCTTGACATCACCAAGATGAAAAAGAAGAAACTGAAGATGTTTTACTGGCACAACAAATAAAAAAGACAAAATAAAGGAGAATTAGCCATTCACTGTGTGTTTGGTTCATTTCTACTTCATGTCTATATTGACTACGGCTTTCCTTTCCACAACTTCTGGTGAAATGTTGTGTGTCTTTACAATGTCTAGGAAGAAGGAACTCTGACAACTGATTGGCACACAAAAACTGCAAATGGACAAATAAATTACAGATGAAGAGACAAAAATACCTGCAAGACTGATTTCATGTCAGTTCTAGCAGCAGTATAGCAAACCCAAACTGAATCCTTACCTATATTCTTGCTACATATTTAGTATACATATTGCTACAGACTCAGTAGAAATCTGCTCATCTGTGCCAGTAAGCCAGACAGGCTGCGCTGCACCAGCATCCTAGATGATGAGTCTCCCTGATAAACATCAGTTAGCATTAAGAACGAATTAGTTTACCCAATTGCATGTCTCTCCAATAGTCTCTGAACGGGTATGGTTAACTTCCCAAGAAAACGTTTGATGATTGGACGACTCTTGGCAAATTTGTCTTTAACCTCTATCTCCAGGACATCTGTTAGAAGTGCAACAAAAGAATATTTCTGGAAGGAAAGAACATATTTGACAGCATATCAATACATCTTTATTCAGAAAGTATGTACGATTACTACTTCACTTGCAGTGAACTCCAAATGCAATGACTAATGACAGCAGTTTCCACATCATAAAACAATGTCAACATCACTTATTAAGCACTGTGTTTTGGTATAAGTAACTAGCCTCTCAAGAAACTCATACCCTTTTATCATTCCCTGAAAATAATTGCTCAGTAAGACATTGCACGAGATAAAAGGACTTCCATGGTGTAAGTCAGAAAGGAGACACAACGTATCCTAGTGCTTGCTTCAGTTTGGATATTAGAAAGCAAAGAGAGAATTCCTTGCTGTACTCTACCAGGTTATACAAGAGTAGCCAGGGTCAACGCAGGAGGAAGAGGAAAGCATCTCCCTCTAGACTGTGCTTAGTCAACTTCCCTTCCAACACCATGCTTTGTATTAATTTTTTGTATGAATGCCGGGAAGTCAAAAGGGCAACGTGTATACAGTATTTTCAGGAGCACCGTAAATAAAGGAGGAAAATTTTCTATAAATTTTTGCCCCGAAGTTCACAAATCTTCTCAGCAAGCTCTAACAGAATCTTTTTCTGCACTTGGGGCCTTTAAACAACATAATGCTGATTTATAAAAGTTCTATTGATGTCTGGTAAGATCAAGGGAACACGGCCACAGTCTCTTCAGCCTAACATCAATTTTCATGTGGTTTATGAATACTTCATCTTCGAGATCTGTGCTGACCTGTCAAGTCTGCCTGAAAATGGCCAAAAGATTCAAAAGCAGTACAGGGCAAATGCATGGGCAGGTGTGCTGGCAGACACACACATACACACGCTGTGATAACAAATTCCCTTCGGAAAGCAAGCTTCAGAAGCAATGATCATTTTTTTCCCCCTCTAGATTTTAAAACATTTCCAACAAACTAAAAAGCATAGTCTAACCTACTTGGAAAAGCTGGGGTCATCTGGTTATACTTTCACTATCTGCCATCTTTAAGACCTTCAAGCAAATTGCAAGCTGAGTACAACGCCTAATACTCTCATCTGGTTAGATAGCTGAAGAAGTACTGAACGAGGAACAAAAGAAGGAACAACTCTTCAGCTCAGCTGTAGACATCAGCTAAATATATTCAAAGACAGCAATTCAATTGGGTCAGGAATAAAAACACTTCCTCATGCTGGGTAACTGTCAGAGCTGAGTTCCTGTGATAAATAGAACTTAAAAATTCATCACTCTCAGCTTGCTATAAAATCGCAAATTATTTTGCAAAACGGAGTAAAACAAGATCAATTCTGCACCACTAGGACAGCATATGTAATGGGATCTGCTGTCATCAGAGCACTGCTACAGGGAAGATACAGCAGTTAAAGCAAGCTGATATGATGCGTGCACCAGTGAACATTATCACTTCCCTAATAAGCTTCAAAACCAAGGAGAACTGGAGGAGAAAAAAAGGGGGAAAATAACAGTAGATTTTCTTTCTACCTATTGCATAGAAGGATGGACAGACAGAAAGCTGAAGATTAAAACTCTGATTTTTTTTTAAGACTTTAAGACTTGCACACATCTACAGACTTTCCCACAACCGAGCGTCACAGAGCAGCATCTGTTCTGCTTTACTGCTTGTTTGGTTTGATTATGACTTGTGGGTAGGTTTTCCAAAGCCCTCTCAATTTTCCAATCTCCCCAAAGAACAGATCAGCATTCATCAGACACAGTGCAGGCATCTGCTCATTAGAAACCAGGCACAGATCAAGAACACTGCTTACCATTCCCAAAAGGGTTGTGTCAGGATTTTCACCCTGTTCCCCACAGACATTTACCTTCAAAGGCACAGCCTGGCTCTTCTGTGCTTACTGTGGTACAGAGTTCCTTCTCCGAGACCTGCAGAGCTTACCCAATATAAATGCATCTGGAACACTGGCTCCTGCCAAACCGCCCTCTTTCCCCCCTCTCTGCGTGGTGCTGTAATGCCTCCCTGGGCTTTCCTACAGCAGCACATACGGGACGACACCACAGAGCACTCCCTCTGCCCGACAAAATCGAAAGCTTGCCACCTGCTATGCACAATGAGAATATCACTTCCGAATAACACTCGTTGCAATCACTGGGCATAAATGCTCGTTTACTGTACCTTTTCTTACAGGGTCTTCTCGGAACATATAATCCATTTTAATTAATTTCTGCAATTTAAAGAAATCTACAGGTCTGTTGAGTGAGTTCAATGCTTGTTAGCAGAGAAGGGAATGAAAACCTCATAGCAGTGCAGCTTAAATGCACAGATGATAGTCGTTTCTATCCAACAACAGGGTTCCCAAAATTACTACAATTTCCGTGTCAGTTCCAATAACTAGCTACAGAATAAGCTCATGGCCCTCAGAGAGCAAGGACTAATGCATTAAGGAGAAAACACAAGCCTGGTACACTGCATCAGCTGGCAGACAGCTCTCAAAAGGGATACATTACCTCTCTGTGCCAAATAGGATTCGTTGTGTTACTGATGATAGTCGACCTTCTTTCCTGGCCATGATGAGCAAATGTAGGAAACGTACTTTTCTTGCCTGGCTGAATGGACATCTTTAGATAAGGATCAGGGTTGAAGAACATGCCTTTTTTAAGTCCAACTGCTCTAATATCTATAAAGCAAAACAAGAAGGAAGGAAAAAGGGATTGAGTAAAATAAAGCTGGTTCACAAAGTAGTGCATTCCTAAAATATTACCCAGGAAATCAATTCACCATAAACTACTAAATAAAGCAACTTAAAATTACTCATATGTTAACTGGATCCATCCTAAGAAGACAGTTAAAGCAGGAAGTCAATTGTTTTCTCAGGAGACTCTAGGGAGGAAAGGTATCAACATCCCCATCTACATTTCAGCCTCCATTCATTTGTAAAATAAAAAGCAGGGACTTGTAACTCACCTACAAATGTTTGTGTTCTCAGTATGTAAGGTATTTCCACACCCAAAAAGAAAATCCAAAAGACAAAAAAACTCCTCCCACAATACTTGCTCTGCTTCTGAGGAAGGGGAAGTGGCTAAGATAAAAAAATGTATGGGAAGTAATGTAGTGAACTCACACTTTCCCTAAGCTGAGACTTTGATAAATCATGACTTCAAATACTTATTATCAAGGTTGCTCTAGACTATGATGCACACTTTCTCCCAACTCAGAAGATGATAACCTACCCACATAAAGAGAGGCAAAGTTGTCTGTAAATGCTTCTTTCTTCCTAGGGAAACCTCAGTACTGCAGCCTTGTGACTTGCAACAATAATTTCCTCAGGTGCATATTCTCATGCCTGAGGACTTCAACAATACTGCAAGCTTCAACAAGGACAAAAAGAACGAGGTATCTCTTAATATAATATTAGATTTTAAACCTAACTGTAAAACACTTCCCTGTTTAGGTCTGATGTAGCACAAGATTTTTGTGTCTTTCTCCATCAGACACTCCAATATGCTGCAAGCAGTCTTCATGACTCATGCAACTGGCACACACGTACTTAGATGAACAGTTTATATGTGCAGGCTAAATTCACTGCACTGAAATGAAATGGCACACCTGCGGATTCAGTGAAAAAAAAAATCCTACCTGATGTTCAAAATAAAGCTGCACAGTAAAAACACCACAAAATAAAGGGTAATTGCCTTTAAAACCAACAACTTTGAACATACAAATGAGAAACCAAAAACATGCTCTGGGAAATACCTTACAGACCTAACAGTCACTATACCTCAAAATTAATTAAGAGTCACAACCTTCTATTAAACACAACAGATGTCTCAGAATTCACAAACCAATTATTTTATAGCACTTTGTGTGAGTCCATACAATCTAGCTCTATCCCAGCTACCTGCTGCAAGAGCATTTATTTGTAAAAGCAGTGTTCTTTTCTGCCCTACTCCTACAATCTCTAAACGTTTTTACTGTCAGCTCTTCAAGATCCAGAAGCAAATTTTTTCTATCTTAGCTCAAGCTGAATAAGCTTTAGTGTCACACAAGACTTGCCATGGAATAAAGTGCTAATCAAAACAAGTGAGGCTGGTGGACCGTATCCCTACAGCTATTTTGCTGTACTGACAGCTTAGCTCTGTTACAAGACTTTTTTTTTTCCTTTCTAAACTACAATTTGCAGCCATTGATTTTTTACTACTTCAAAGTGAGGGAAAACAGCTTACATCTTACTTAGAGGCTAAGTTTTCCACTCATCAATTTGAAAGCAACTGTCCCTTGTGCAAACTGGAAATTTCTCCAATGTTTTCATGCT
Source organism: Rhynochetos jubatus (assembly GCA_027574665.1). Lineage (NCBI taxonomy): Eukaryota > Metazoa > Chordata > Aves > Eurypygiformes > Rhynochetidae > Rhynochetos > Rhynochetos jubatus. Next base: position 12,867,709 of record CM050654.1, read on the forward strand.
GAGATCCATCAAGTCCATTGCTTACACTCCTGGAGATTCAAGATTCTGGCTTGTTTTCAAAAAACAGAAGTTCTAAAAAAAATGCTATCTTTTAAGCCACTAGAGTGTGCTCCTACAGAGGCTACTGAAGTGTTCTATCTTTCAAGTTATTTAAAACAGTAATTTTTTTGGTAACAGTAATTTGTAAAACACAGAGTAGTGTTGTTTTACCTGATAGGGTAAAGCTGACCAACTTCCTAGAGTGCTGGGCTCCTGAAGCACCTTCATCCGTGCCTTCTACTCCCATCTGAACAGGAGAGAAAAAAAAAAAAGAAATATACCACAGAAGTTTTCACCTGTTTTGTACATTCTTAAGGGTGATAATGCAACGAGTTAGTATGCAGGGGAAGAATCTGACCAACTGCTGCTTATTACCTCAGACAGGCAAAGCTCCAACATTTGTCTCTAGGAAAATATCTATTATTTATGCTATGCAGTGCTAATAGACCAGTCCTTGGAGTGTTCCAAACAGAACACATATAGGCTAATACTAATAATTCTCTGATTCTATGAATAAATGTGCAGACACTATTAATTGAAGAAAAGGAGACTCTTTTCTTATGGGTTTCCCTTTTGTAACATAAAACTAACAGTACAGATTGGTAATACATACCAAAGCACAGAGCTGGCCACTGACACAATGTGGAACTTTTGTCACTTTCCACAAATACCTAACTTAGTGTGCCACAAAAAATAGCAAAGAGATCAAAAAGAGAGGCTAGCAAAAGACTTCAGATCTAGGAACAGAAACTCATTTTGAATAGAAAAGTACAGATACCTAAACATGAACGTGGTCTAAAAGCTTACGCTTAACAGATTTTTCAGGTTTGGTCTCTACTGAAACCCCTCGTTAGTAAAGCACTACTTCAAAATAAAAAGTTTCTCATGCATTAATGTCTTATTAATGTCTAGCTCTTTCAACTAGCAGAAGAATTTGTCGTTCAAGACAGAGATGTGCATCCAGCTGAATAATCTATCATGAAGACATCAATGGTGCTATCTTTGAAGTCAAACGTTTCTCCAGGTAGGCACTGCACGTATTCCCAGGCAGAAGAGGAGACACAGCCCGATGAAAAAGCTTCTGCCAAACACAGTGATAGAACAGAAAGTCATCTGATCTTCTAAAGGATAACAAAATAAGCTGAATAAAAGCTCACACACCTATGTGTGCAGATGAAGTATGTAAAGCAGATTGGAACAGCTGAACAGTTGTCCGAAGGCAGAACTAGAAGTTACCGGATGGACAAATGACTTCTGGAGCCATGGTAGGTTCCACGAGGAACTCACTTCACATTAACTAAAACCATAATCATTCCTTTTTATACTGCTTTAGGCTATTCAATATCATTACCTTTCAAATACTATCTATGATGATCATCAAACAGATTGGAATTCCAGTGGATTTTCTCCCGTTGCAAAACCCTAAGACTTTGTACGTAACAAGCAGTCCAACAAAGTGAAAATGAGACAGCAATGATGTTGGTGCCTGACATCCCCACTGGCCTTGGGGATCTCGTGAGGAAACAGACCATGCCAGCATGTGCTGCCACTCACCACCCAGCCCATTCCTTTCTTTTCCCTCACTGCTGGCCCCACGACACACCTCCGTTCTCGGGGCCAGACGTTTCTCAAAGTGCTCACACTCTACTGCTTTCCCACCCACCATGACATCTTTACGCCAGTGACTTTATACGCACCCAAAAGCGGTGACAGCTGGTAGTAAAATTACAAGGGCGTCAAAAGCAATGGGTTAATTCCAGCCAGATCCAAGTCCCCTCCCTCATCTACAGACACATTCTCTGGAAGCAGCAAGGGGCATCCCCCTGGGATAATGATGCTGCCCAGGAAGGGCCAGAGGAATGCTATGTGTGTACTCTTTTGGGCTTATTCTAACACGCATTGCTTTCTTCTTAAAAATGTTTTTCATCAACAAAAAGGCCTTCCTCATGCTATACCTACTTTTCTGCTACACTACTGACTGTTTGAATAATGCTGTTTATGTTGGTAATCATCACTTTGTTTTACAGAAAATAGGATTTACCCACAATTCAGCTATAACAAAATTACTTGCAAAAGTGTTCCCTAGCACTTTCATGGGTTTACTATATGTCCTTCTCCTGTTCCATTATGATCTGAACAGCAATTTCAATTTTTCTGTGACAAGTACAGAATTCCATCCTAGCATACACGTTTAGATTTTTGCACTACAAAGGCTATCTCATCTGGTGTAATGCAGTATTTCCAAATGCCAGATCAGGCTTTGTGTTTCCACTAGTTCAAATGAACACAACAGGATGTGAGTTGCTTATCCAAAAATAAGATGGACTGAAATGCCTAGTGTGATATGCCATCAGTATGAGGAAAGCCATGTCTCCCACCAAACCATGTTATGCGAAGAATGTTCCAAGCAAGCAGGTAACTTACTACAGCTTAAAAAAAGAGTGGGCATGCCATGACTCTCTTACTACTTCCAGGAACAGGTTTTCTGTAGCAACAGACACAACCAGTGCCAAGAGAACCAAGTATTCTCTGCTACACAGTGCATAAGCTCAACACTGGAACTCTGAAAACGGTGTGAGGTATTAACATACAATAATAGGTACACTTAGGCATAGCTAACCCAGTATGCTATTTTTAGGAAGTCACATCTGAGCTGTCATATGACATTCTCATCAGGGAAAATAACAGCTCACTCTCACTGGAAGTCTGTACTGTTAGTGCAAACAAAAGTGTTTATATAAAATTACACCTTCCAGCAGGAGTGTAAATTCTGTAGAATACCCAGGATCCTGTGCTACCTCTGAAGGGAAAACAATTTAAATAATGACCACAGGTTAACCCCCTCAAGATTGACCAGTGACTGAAAGACAGATCTTGAGGTAGCTCCCAAGTAAATAAATGCATACTCAAAGGCAGAAGTTCAGATGTCCCTTTGTACAATGAATCTCAAATACTGGTGGCTAGTATGACAAGGCCAAGAAAACACAGAAGTTTAAATGGTTTCTTCATCCAGTATAATCATCCTGCTTCTCAGCAACAATATAGTGCAGCACATAGCCTATTTTAAGGGTAACTTTGTGAGAAATTTTGACTACGGTGTTAAAACGCAAACTGTAAAGCCTCAAAATGAAAGCAAGCAAAATCAAATAAGCTCAGTGAGTTTTATAGTGTTTTATTGTGAAAAATACAAAACCAAGAAAAGCATTTACCAGTTTTAATTATTTTTGTCAGGCAATGCAGTTTCCTTCAAAAGTTGCAGTTAAAAGTAAAGGTAGAAGACTTATCAGCAGGTCTGTCTGACAGTTAATATTATCATCTTCTGAAAATACAATGAACAAATAGGCTAAACTTACCATCACAGCAGGGTTTTTCACAGTGATACATGGAGTAGTAGCTCGGAGGGCTCCACTAACACCATGGTAGTACTTAAAACAGATCTTTATTTCAGCTGGAAAAAAAAAAATGAACCACAATAATCACATTAAATCCTTCATGACTGACCACAGGCCAAAGAGACAATGAAAGGAACATGCACGTACAGGTAGTCACAGTTCATGTCTGTTCACAGTCCAAGTTTGGGCAGGTCACTGATACATCATCACTGTAAGTGCACAAAATGACTGTTTCAAGGAAAGTCTGGATATAGTTTTTAGCTAAAGAGCTGATAAATGCTGCTTTTTAAATTATTTTTCATTTTAACTAGCTTTCTACTCAGCCAGTAAGGAAACAACAGCTCATTTTTCCAGCTCTTACAGCCAGATGTCCATGGTCACTATTACATAAGAAACGTCAAAGTATTCACGATTCACACGAAGCCACTTCTGTATGTTTTGCGTGGGTCCCGAGGGAAGGAAATGAAATCGGTATTGATCTCTGAGAACAAGTTCATTTCAACATAATAGAGTTAAGGCGAATTATTATTTTTCAGCAGATTTGTGACAAATAAAAAAATAATTACATGTTTTATTCTTAGGTTATTTAATCATATGAAAATGGGACCTCTCTCTCTCTCCAGCCTTATACACAGAGGTGGTAATAAAGGTATTATATCTTGTTAATCTGTGAAATAGGTAAAGCAACTGATTTTTTGCTTCTCAAATGTAAAGTAGCATATTTTAATGAATGCATTAACATATACTATGCTGACAGAATAAACAGTGTGTCCTTTTTAGGCAGCTTGAACAGTTTGGTTGGGTGTGGTTTTTTTTTTATGGAAGCAGTAATTCTCAAATGAACAACTCACCCCTATGGTTACTGTGACAGAAGGGAGAAGAGCCCAGGTAAACATGTGCTAAGTGCCCCAAGCCCTCCAGCAGCAGCAGTGGCTCAGCAACACACCTTGCACTGGTTTCCAAGCTTAGTCAAGGGCACAGATTGCAGAAAGGCTACAAGTGTCCCACGACACTCTCACAGCCAAAACCAGGAGTGCAGAGAATCAGGGTAGAGACTCAGGATATATTTTCCTGAATTGGAATGTAACCCTCTTTGCTGTAAGTGCTTTTTGCTCTGAGTCAATTCTTACAACAGGAAAGAGGACAGAAATCACTAGATCACCTATTCTGAACATTATTGTGCTCTTTGCTGCCCCTTCTCCCTTCCACAAAGTGAATGTTGACTTACAGACTCCAGAGCCGTACACAGCACCCCACCGTCAGCCTCACCAAAGCTGAATGGGGGCGCAGGGCTGAGGCAATCATTCCTGCAGTCCTACAAGATGGTCCTCTGCTTCTATGTGCAAGAAATGCATTACAAATCCTTGCCACTGGTTACACAACAAGTTGATGTCGAGGTGCAGGACACAGAGCTTACATGCCTTTCATTCGGAAGTCAGCACTGTCAAAATTGCTAAATCATCCTATATGGATCTTCAATTGCCTTTATCCATTACATTAATTCTCATGTCATACACAGATGAAATCAGCAGGAACCCTGGATTTCAGACCACTGATGGAACTGTTTAAAAGCACTGCATCTTTTACAAACTCCTGCAGAACCTCATTAATAAGATTTCGCTTTCTGTGTAACATGTCAAACCTTTTACTATTGTTTAGTATGCCAATCAAAAAATACTCTTGATCCTGGTAAAATAAGAATAAATAGACACAACTTGAGGATGAGATAAAATACCATAATACTTAGGCTCCTAAAGTTTGGATTTTGCATTAGTCCTAAAGGTGTTCTGGTATTCTGGTAGGAGTAGAGATGCAAGTATGGCTGACCATGGTGGAAAGCTATTAATAGACTGTTCAGTGCACTCCTGAAGCTCATTCTATATGAGTAGGATCCATTATTCAATGATCTGTCTTCAGAACTACTTCAGCAGGAGATTAAGAACAGAGCAGCTGGTTATCACCCCTTTACGTGCTGGGACCTTCTACTGCTCAACAGGAAAAACCCAAGTAACTTACCTAATTCTGCAGGTTATATTTCTACTACTATTTCAATAAAAACAGCTATGAAAAAGGGCTAGGATGAGTCTTGTCAGACTCTAGAAGTTGCATGACACGTACCTGAAGGAAGCTTGAAGCACTTTATATTGGAAGTCAGGAACGGTGAACACTGGATCATGTTTCTGGTCCCACCAAATAGTGTTTTGTTTGCTAAACTGCATTTACTGCAAACACAACAGTTTAAGCCTGACCTCCACTGCTGTTCCTCTGCATTCTTCCAACCCAGCAGAACAGCTATAATTATGGCTGCCCTTGATCCTGTGGGATTTTCTCTATCTGGAACAATCTCTGTTTTCCTTCTCCATTGGGATAACTTTTCTGAGTGAAGTTGATGAAGGTTTACCTCTGGGTACAGAAATGGCCAGAGGCAGACAGAGATGGCTACAGACAGAAATAATAGCAGCCGGTACAGACAGGCCAGAGGATGTTGCACGCAAGTCTTGGCAGTTCAATTCCTCTGACTTGGTTTAACAATAAGTCAGTAGTTCTAAAATACAAAACTGCAGTGTTTTGTATAAGGCTTTTGAGACATACAGCTTGAGTTCTTGAGGGATGAAGTATTTCATTACGGTGAGATAAAACGTCCACATATCCCTATTTAGAAGGATCAGAAATCCACCCTGCTCAGCCAAAAAGAATTATTTTTGCTGCGGCTACAGTCAACGTTTATTTACTATCTTCCTCCCAGAACAAAGAGGAAGCACCTCAGAACTACCCTTCAAAGGCAAGTGTCTGGCTGACAATGCCTCCAAAGACTTAAAAGGTGCAGGAGCTGCTGGTCCCACTTCCTCCTCCTTACAGCTGGGTTCACACACACGGTCAAAACATGCTCCATTTACCACAAGCTTTACAACCCAATTCAAAATGCAAACAGGATTTCTAATCAATTTCTACAAAGGTTTATCAGACCGAAAAATTACAAGTCAGGACCTGCTAAACCAAGCAATTCCGTTGACTTACCAACAGTGCTTATATCCAAATGGACACCCAAAAAATCCCAGCTCACATAGAATGGAACTTTCAGCACTTGCAAAACTTGGCAGGATTTATACCAAGTGCTGGACTCTCCACACTGTAAAATGCACTAATACAGTAACCAGGAGTCGTGTTATGAGCATCTCTTAAGCACACTGTGAATGTATTATGACTGCATGAGAGCATGGCAAGACAAAAAACTCTTTCACTAAGACTCCTACTTTCCGATTACATTACATTACCTTTACTGCAACCCAAACTTTATTTTTCACAGTTTCTGGAGCTGCTGGTTTTTTAGTCTGTTCTCACTATCTTCTCTCCATTCATCATTTCTGAAAAGAACCTAGCAATGGAAAGGTTGTCAGCTGATGCTTCTATCCACACACAGTCCATAACATGATGGTGGAAAGAAGTTTATTACATATTCTCACTACACTAACATGTACATTCCCTGAAAGGCTGTAAAGCAAAGCTATGAGTTTGGACCCTCAGATTCCTAAGTTTCAACGACTTCTAGAAGTATAGAGTACCTGTATGTAGTTGGTGATAGAAGAAAACAATGTTTGATTCAAGAAATAGATTTGATGATCCCTTTAATATAAACTAATTAAAATCTTCAGAACTAATTGCTAGAAATAATTAGAAAAAGTGGAGCACTCAAACATGACATGGGGACTTTTTCTCCCACTTCCCAACAGAAGCAGCACCGATTTGGTTTGGGCTTTATACTGCATTGCACACAGGAACTGGCAGACCTGCTGTTAGCATTGTGTCAATGGGATTAACACAAGAGAAGCTGTGCTTGAAATTCAGCACGAAATTGAAAAATGGGCTACCCATCACAGGCATGCAGATGTTTGCAAGACTGGATCTTGTACAGAGCAAGAACACAATCCCTACATAGGGGCAGAGACAGGTGGTTAATAATACTGGAAACGGCAGTTAATACTGAAGAGCAGAAGAAATCTCAGAGGAACTCTCTCAGTTCAAAACAGCTGAGGATCTAGCTTTTTTGACATCTCTTCTATTGTGTTTTCAGAAAAAATGTTGATTATAGTATTTTTTGCTTGATGACTGATAGATTTTTGAGCTCCAGATACACTGAAAATAGGTATCTCTGGCTGTTCCTGACAGAACACATCTCAGCCTACTACCTATACATATGGCCCCATAAACACACAGACCTCTTCAGGAACATTAAGTTCAGTGATCCGCGAAGAGGTCTTTAGAGAGTTGAACTCAACACCATTGTAATACACAGGCTTCTTCTGAACTGTTCCACAGTATAAACTGCACAATAGCTGTGTCACCCACAGTGTTTTCACAGTTTATTTCATTTCTCCTGCCACCTTGCTTCCATATGCTGCCTTTAGGGAAAAACTTGTACTTCTCTTTCTTTTCTACTTCTTCTTCCCTCAACAAGCTAATTAGCTTGCTTTGTATGTGATTTGTAATTAAAAAAATCCAAATACATCTGTACCTGGCCACAGGACTATCTGCCATCTCATTAAAGAAAAATATGACATTTCAGAACAAAAATTATTTTCATTTAAGGGGGCGGAGAGGAAATGACTGTACCTAGCTGTGTGCTTGATACTACGTACACCCCATTGTCACTGACATTCCTCCAGACCACAGACCACAAGAAATTCCTTCTTCATTTAAAAACAGGACAAAAAATGAATTGGGGTATCTATGATTCTTTAAAAGTTACCACGCAGCCATATAACAAGTGACATATATGTTAATTAATCTGAACACTCCATAAAACCATAATCCCCTTCTTTAAATGCCAAAAGCTCTTATAATTTTATAACCATCGCTTTAGAGCTCAGGTCCATTACATAAAAATACTGGAATTAACAAATGTTTCTGGGACTCAAACACTGACATCTGAATTTCAAAAGAACTCTTACATGAGATGATGGTGTCGTACTTCCCTCTATGGACCGTATACTCCCGCCTTGCCAATAATAAAGACATAAGCTTACACCAAACAATAGCTTGTTTTTAAAACATCATTAACTCCCCAAAGTGCCCCACTTTAACTACATAAGCACGTGAATGTAATTCTAGAAGAATGTATTCTTTCCGGAAGGCTGACAATTCAGGAAAACAAACGTGTTTGCTATAAGAACAGTTCACTCCAGATACACCCTAGCCAAATGAAACATTGATATTAAAGGTGCAGTGATGCCACACTCCCTTGAGAAGGGATGGTCAGAGACACCTCCAAGACACAAGTCGAATCCCAGTGGGGTTATAACAGCCCACGGAGGCAAACAGTGCTCCTGGTTAACTGTATGGAAACCACACAGCTGCTATACTTCCTGAACACTGTAGCTAGATGCTAGAAGTTCCTTGGGCTGAATCCATGGTGCTCTGTAGATATAAACTTATGCCCTCCAACATGCAATGAGGAAAAAGCTGAAATGACATAAACATCTGAAAAATATGAGAACGGGTTCCAGGAAACATATTTAAGAAATCTTTGTCACTAGAAAAAATTGAGTCACTCACAATCAGGCTCTGCAAAGCTACAAAGGGAAATGCAGTCCAGGCACTTGGTTAAACACTAACTTTTCCCAGCTGAACCCAGACACCTCATAGACAACTGCAGGAATTTAGAAGTGCTCTGCACATCCAGTTGCATTTCTTGTCCTTAGCATGACAGGTCAGTGAACACAACCTTTTTGTTTGGACATGCAGCAATCTATCTCTGCACCCCTTTAACCATGGGATGGTTAATCCTGTGTTTAACAGGGAACAGCACAGGGTAGCAAACACAGCAGCACAACACAAGTGCCAAAACTGCCTGTCTCTGGGTACTGGCTGTCTCTCTCAGCAGGTCTATCATAGAATGAATTTTACAGAAGGAATGATTAAAAACACCCTAAAAAGTGACTTAAGCAGACTTACAGAAAGCTTTTTAGATAAACTAGGACCAACAGCAGAAAATGTTTATGTCCCAGTGGTCTCTCTTCATCTAATCTGCTATGAAGAAAAAAAAACTTGGACAAATGGTTGTTCAGATGACAGTGCCTACCCGTCCCTGCCAGACCTGCTCACTCTGCTGTCACTCTGAGATATTGTCTTTACAGTCACCAGCATTGCCTATTGTATTTCAGCTTGGCAAAGCATTTAATTATAATCTAACCTTTAAAACAAATGCTGGGGGTATTATATGCTTAAAGAAGTCAACAAGGCTTGCATCACGTTAAAAATACAAGACCTGATCCTGTTTCAGTTATTTGTGAGACTCAAAAATAGCTGTTAAGAGACAACAAATATAAATAACAGAAGAATAATAGAAGTATTTCTAGCTCAGTGAATGTGTTTATAAATAGGGTAGGGACAATAACCATGAGTCCCCAGACAGACCATTGAAAGGGCGCTGGTTGCAGGGCGCTACACAGACGAGTGTTCCAGGCTCGGAACAATCCTGTGTGAGAAAACCATGACCTTTATAGCATTTAATTTAAATGATCAAAAAATATAAAGACTGGATACAAATAATGAATTATGTTGATAGAACATCCATTAACACGAACCATTTTGGTCAAAACCACTAAAAGTACTAAACTGTGCACGTACCTCTAGTAACAAATCCTCTTTGCTACAGCAGCCCTTAAAAGCTTAAGGCACACCAAGTTTAATAATTGAACTATTTTTTCCTTCAATATATATTAGCTTTTTTAACAAAAAAGGGAGCTAGGAGTCCTCCCAGCTGGCTACAAAGTATGGCAGTTTCAGTCTCAATACACTATTTTTGCAAAAGTTATAATTTCATGGAAATGGGGATTGAATGAAGAAAACTCCACACAAAACCTCCCCTCTAACATGGTACCAGTGTAATGCAAACACATACATTACCATGGTTTCTGAATGTATCTCTACTCATGCCAAAAACCTGAGATTTCAAGTACACAACAGACAGCATCTGTGCAGTCACTGCATCCGAGTATTGCAGTGTGGCACCAGAAGTAACTTAGCCACAAACATCCCAAGGGTGATTTGGAAATGATTGATGTGACAAGACTGGCAGTCTCTGGATGAATCCCAACAGCTGCCACTATGGATTACTGTTCAAAATAAAGCCACAGCATCGGTTAAAAAGAAGCATGCAAATCAACATATTTCTGTTCTACTCACAATAATGACTATGACATCAAATGCTGTGATTGCAGCTCAAGTAGGTGAAGGTGTTTCTTGTGGATAGTTATTAATACTCATGGGACCAAGGCTGTAACATAAATACAAGTCCAATCCAGTCCCAAAGGAGGCTCTTGGCCTATGCCTGTACTAATAAGCCAGGCAGGACCACGGTAGTGCTCGAGTATGACCACACAACCATTCACACTGCTGACAGTGCATCCCTACATGGCGGAAGAGTTGGCTGCATGGGCACAAGCCACACTGTGTCACTTGCTCCCAGCAGCAGAAAGTAGCCCCTAGCCAGTTTACCTACTAGAACATTTACAGCTTTTAACTTGGGGGAACTTTGCCCACAGTGCATAAGTACCAGTTACCCGCTGCGTGACAGTGACTGTACTACGCTGAATCTCCCCTCCATGGCACCTCGGACATGATCTGTCCTTCCCCATACTGCAGAAAACTGACTCAGAAGCTGCAGTTTATAAATGAGCAGAAGCTTTTCTCAACTAGTCTTCATAAAACTCAAGCCCCCTTTCACATGCTTTTTCTATCACCAGCCTTTCCATGGATCGTGTCATTCCATCTTTCTGCTAGCTCTGTTCTCCTCTAGGAATACCATCATCTCTGTTGCACCACTATGCCCCAAAGCGGGCCTCTGCCATCCCCAGCTCACAGACTGCTACACCCAGAGAAACACTCTGCCATCTACAATCACTCTTGGGGCAATTGCAGAGACTAAAGGTCCTGACGTACTTGAGAACCTGAGCAGACCGATGCCATGCTAGGTACCAGATGACCATATCACATGCAAAAATATTAAGCTGTGTTGCACTTGCACGCTACTGTCGCCTGTTCAGAATAATACTCCCTCAACAACTTCTTTCTTTTTACAGTTTTTCTTCCCTTTTATGTTTAACAACCCTTCTGTAGTTCATACAGCAATCAACTTGAGGGAGCCGTCTAGTGAGTCACTGTTTTCCTTACCCCGTATTTCAGCAACCACAAAGCAGGATGTTTTAAAGCCGCCTCTACTACATGAGTAAGGAAACACCATCTCAGGTATAGTGATGCTCAAATTCACCTTCTCCAAACTCTGAAATGACAGAGTTCTCTTTCATGCTTACATGGCACTTTTGCCCCCTTCCCAGGGCAAAGAAAGAGGAGCACCTGCCTCCGTGCTGGTTGACTCTGCAGTTCAGAGCCACTCACTTTGTCTTGAGGTGACAACCTAAGGACACCAGCTGTTTGTGATGCTGAGCTGGACTTCATACTTCACGAGTATTTTCCTTCTCCTTTGCATCCTCTCACCCCAGTCCCCTTCCTCAGCCCCTCCCCTCAGAGGCTGCTTGTATTTCTGGAATACATTAAGTTCATTTCTCATTATTTCACTGGTGATTCCTTTGATTCTCCCTGGTCAGGGTAGAGGCTACAGAATTTGTTGTGTTGATTTTTGTCTAAAGCAAGTGAGAGGTTTCTTTGATCATCTTTGTTTTGCTAATTTTTGATGCTTTGGGGAGCATTAAGGTCTGGTTTTAGTACGAAGATGATGAGACTCTCCCTGGCCTCCTTTGTGCGGCTTGCTTGATCTAAACAGAGCAGATGGCAAACTATGCCTTTACATGCTAGTTGCTTGGGAAATAGGAGATGCTGAATCCATAGGGAGGGATCTTAAGAAGAATAAATGGAGTGACTGGAAAATTGAGCTACAAGACTGCAGATACACAGCAATGCAGAATTCAGAAAAATGCTTATCCAAAGCCTACCTTTAAACATAAATTCCACAGATCTCGTAAAACTATTCATAAGTTTACAATTATATTAAAAATACCTTCCCAAATTAAGGCATAAGACGCTTTTTTTCAAAGATAGAAATCTGAGGATTGCAGAAGGAATTTGAAGCCCAATCCAGCTGACTGCTACTGATTAACATCAATGCGATTACAATGGAAATACTACTTCTGCATGAGATGCATTTGCATATGGCTTGTTAGCAATCCTATCATCCTCTGTATTTTGCCCTACAGATATGTTACAGTCCTGGTGAAAATATGTGTAATGTCCCTAAACTCTGACACTGCAAGGGAAAAAGCACAACCAAAGTCTTTGGGATAACATGCACCCTCACTGATATTAACTCATTATTCCTTTTCTTGCCAAAAAGACTACTTCAGGCCAGTATTGACTGTAAATTCTAAAGGATTATTGTAGTTATTTAGTGTAACTCTTAACAAGCATCATCAGTCCCTTAAAGGGCTTTATAGTCCTTAAAGGGACCTTTAAAGGCCATCTAGTCCAACCCCCCTGCAGTGAGCAGGGACATCTTCAACTCGATGAGGCTGCTCAGAGCCCCGTTCAATCTGACCTTAAATGTTGCCAGGAATGGGGCATTTACCACCCCTCTGGGCAACCTGTTCAGTGTTTCACCACCCTCATTGTAAAGAAATTCTTCCTCATAGGTAGTCTAAATGTGTTGTCTTTAAAGCCTCACGAGGTTCAAGCAGGACCACTTCAAGCTTCTCCAGGTCCCTTTGGTTGGCATCCAGTCCCTCGGGCATGCTGATCACACCACCCCGCTTGGTGTCATTGGCAAATCTGCTGAGGGTGCACTCAATCCCACTATGTCATTGATGAAGATATTAAACAGTACTGGTCCCAGTACGGACGGACCCCTGAAGGACACCACTCACCGCCAATCTCCACCTGGACATTCAGCTATTAATTACTACCATCTGGATGCGATCATCCAACCAATTCCTCATCCACCAAACAGTCCACCCATCAAATCCATCTCTCTCCAATTTAGAGAGACAGATGCTGTGGGGAACATGTCAAAGGCCTTACAGATAGATGACATCCATAGCTCTTCCCCTCTCCACTGCTATAGTCACTCCACCACAGAAGGCCACTAGATTGGTCAAGCAAGACTTGCCCATGATGAAGTCATGATGCCTGTCTCAAATCACCTCCCTGCCCGGGAATGAAGCATGGCCAAGTTGCTAGTGGTCTGCTGCACGTCACTACTGTGAGGAGTGAACATGACAAACCCCTAATACCATGACCTTTATCTGATCTATTGTGCCTCTTAGCAAAGATATTTCTAAACGTAACAAATCTACAATTGTAGAGTTCTTTCCAAAACTCGGAAAATTATGGCATATCAAAGCATCAGAGACACCTTCACTAATCAGGCTTATATTCACTGGGGATGTCAGCCTGTCCATTTGCCTCTCCCTCTTGCTCGCTTGCTATGACAGTGGCATCACAGGCAGTGCTACACAGAGTACAAATTATGTCAACACAGTGGCACGAGAAAGAGGCTAACAGGGGAGACAAGTTTGTCTCTGTGGCTGGCACAGGCCAGGCAGTGTCATTGTCTGCAACGCACGGTGAGAACCCTGACAGCACAGCTCTTCCCACACCCAGCCTGGTATTGCACTACAGAGGCATTGAGACTGTGCTTGTACCTGAACTGTGCGGCCACCTGCTGTGGTTGCTTGAGTTGTGATTTAGTGATCTAAGGAGTGAGAAAGAAAAAAAGTTGCCTCACTCCCTATAAGCTAAAAGAAAAAGCCTTGCTGAGCAAGCATGGTCATGTATCTGTGGTGCCTTCCCATTTAAAAAGTGGAATCAGAAATGCAGTGAAGTGTTTGAGTGCAATTTCTGGCCTCTCACGAGAAACACAAGTGTCACTGGTAACATATTTATCTGCCATACTACGTGCTATAGCAACATATGCTCATAAACATTCCTTTTTACAGTTGTCACTGCTGTTTCTTGTCTCTTGTTCATTGTATGGCAGCAGAACTGTCCATTAGCACAGCTATCCACAACCAAGGAACATATATCCTGCAATCTTTGTATCAGCTGGTTGCAAAGCAGTTATTTGCAAAGTGCGAAGTCAGTTGCAGCTGATTTTAAGTCAAAAGTACTAGCTCCTGAGGCATCGACCTAGGTTACTCACAAGAACTTAAAATGTTGTTCAAGAGCCTCATCTCCACACATTATGGAGCAACACATAACCAGCTAAAAAGTACAAACATCTTGGAAGGCAAACTGCCTATATTGGCAACAATAGGAATACAGTATATGTGCAAGAAAGATGAGGCAATGAATTCTTCTATCACATATTTTCATCTACTTGAATACGCCACTGTCCTTGGCACCAGGGTAGTTAATTATCTTAATCTTCATGACTTTCTTAATCTTCATCTTCAATCACTTTTTTCATGTAATGAACTCCTGAAATTGAATTTAATTTTATCCCATTAAAGCTTTTTTTTTTTTAATTAATGTGCTGTATAACGCACAGGGAAACTTGGCAACTCAATGAGAAGTTCTAGAAATAAGACATTTTAATAATTGTTTATAGCACAGGGTATACAACAACTCTTGAAATACATGTATTGCTGTTGTATCAGTTAATTAGAATAAAGATTTCTGCCAAGACCTACAGTTAGAGGCACTGCAGTGTACAGTGAAGTAACAGAGTGGGAGTACTTTGTTTTTCTAAAATTTATGAAGGAAGAGTCATTGCTGTGAAGCTAAACAGGCGGTAGAGTAGCTCACAGCTCTTTTGGGACTGATTGCCACTTTGATGCTTGGCATATCAAGAGTTTCCAGCAAGCTAAGACACAGTATCCTAGGATTAGAACATCAATTACTTCAGGGCAACATGTACTTTAGATGGTAAGATAGAACCTTTTCATCAAAAAGCAAAAAACAAAGGAAATAATAATGATAAAAAAAAAAAAAAAAAAAATTAAGTAAAAAGCATCCAGCAGAGTAGCTAAGTTTCCTGGGTACCTGAGGGAGTGGCACTGTGCTCCGATCTGAAGCTTGGCAACCAATACTTCTTACGCAGTTCAACAGAAGTCTTCCCCAGCCACACAGACAATATTTCAAAAGTGCCTGGTGGATTTCCCAACCAAACACAACTTCAGCTGAGAAATCCTGAAGCAACTGGACAGGAGGCTGACACTTCCTAACCTTCGTACTAACAAACATTAGCAAGCACTACCAGCTAAATAGCTTTTCCTTTGTGTGTATTTACCATTAATGTTTGGCCAGCTGAAATTTTAAACTTCTTGGGAAAGAACTTCATCTTTCAATGCATTTTGACCACACAACATTGCACAAAGCAATTTCTTCCTCCTTTACACTGAAACATGTTGCCTAAGAACATCCCTAGAACACAAATGTACATCTAAACTCAACTCCGTTTTTATAATGTCCAGCAAAGACACTGGAAAACACTGTCCCTTACAGCAACACCATCAATTCCTTTGTTTATCAGAGGGATTGTCGAATCTGGTATCAAATACCATCCTGTTCACCTGCCTTGACACAAAGGCACATCTGCCTTTGGATACACTCTGGATAAATAGGTACTTACATTCCATAAAATAGGGCCCAGGTTCAATTCGCCATACAATTTGCCCTTTTTGTGTGCCAGTCACTCCCCGGTTCTTGGAATCCCAGAAATTGGCTGGAGAGTTTTCATCTGAAAGAAAAAAAAAGAAAACATTTTGTCACGTAGCATTCATGATAGTTTTTTTGTTTTGCTGTTTCAAGAGGCCTAGATACAAAAGAATTCCTTTTGTTTAAAAAAAAAAAAAATTCAAACTAACTGGCAAAAGATAAATGGCTTCTCTTTTACAGTTGATAGATCAATTTATGCAGAGTGAACAGGCATACACATGTACAGTACAGAAGCAAACAGTAAGTATCTGCAGATCAGCTTTGCAATATCAGTATTTTCCACTCCTGAACTGAGCTTTTTGTCTTAGCAGTAACACACACACACAGGTCTTGGGGCTTGGTTTTTATTTACAGCCTGCATTTAGGCACCCAGAACTCTGTATGAATGAAAGAAAACCAGAGTGAGAAGCCTTTGAAAGGGCACAAAGGTTAGTTACGATGAGCCAGAGGAAGCTGACGTAAATCCAACTTAATGTCTCTTGTACAGGAAGTTCTTTGGAAGTATGCATCATAGTGTTTCTTAATTAGACAATTACACCTCTGACCTCAAATGCATCATCTTAATTCTTTCCAGTGGTACTTGATATCCCTTAGGCTTAAAATTTAAATAAATAAATAAAAATCATGGTTTATTACCTACATTTGAGTGCGTTCTGCAAAGTTAAAACTTCACTAAGAACTTGTCTACTGCGGCTTTGCTCATGAAGCTCCTATCCATTCAAGCATGTTTTCTTGTTACTTTGGTAGGAACTCCCACATAAATGACAGATTTGTCTCCTACATTTTCAGAATTTTATTTATGTTATTTATGAAAGAATACTAAACAACACAGCTTTATTACTTTTATCTCCAAAAGACATACTTATACTAAAGCTGCTCTTTAGCCCTTTTCATTCTGACCGCTCATCTCAGTGTATGCATGGTAACTCTGCCGAATCATTAATACAGCCTATACATTCACATCCTACCAAACTGACACGCAAAGCGTTACCATGCGCACATTGGACTTCAGAGATTGCTCAAGAGTAAGTTACACCCTGTCTGCAACCTGGAAGAGCTCTGGAGAGCCAAGAGGCAGCCAGGGTAAGCTACTGACATTTTTATCCCTCCAGGAATGGGCAACTTTGAGAATTTTTAGAAAGCTATGGTCTGAACACCTCAACATCATGGCGAGTCCAGAATAGTTTCATAATTATCTCAATGACAATGAGAAGGGACAGGAGGGTTCTCCTAATGCCTGTGATCCTTGAGCATACAATACCCTCAGGCTTCACTTTTCATGTGGAATCAACATGATAGTACATAAACTGCATAACCATAAAGTCAGGCACACAGGCAGTAAAAACTTAAACATGCATAATTATTCTTCATTACAGCGAAAAAATTATCAGAGTAAATGAGACATGTATTTCTTACTTCAAACCTATATAAAGAGGAACTCTGAAAGTACAGCCCGTAAGTCAACCCATGGGCCTCAGAAAAAAAATCTCTTTATGTGGCGTGTAATGACACTCTAATTGAAACAATACACTGTTGACTTACTCTTTTTTTTTTTTTTTTTTTAATGTGCGTTCTTAACCCAAGGTCCCATTATTTTCTTCCACAGACAGAACTCTGGGAAACCATGAGATACAGCTTAACTTGCAACAACTCTACACTAGTGCCTGTTTTGGTCCACCATATCAACTTGGTTATCCAAACCATCACTGCCAAACCCAAGCAGATTCTTTAGAACTTCCACAGTTATCTGAGCGTTTTGAATTATTCAGTGCTCTCATTATGTTTAGGTAAATAAAGATGTATTGTACAGCAAAAAAAACCCTCCCCTACCATGCTCTAGTTCTTCTGAATTTCTGAATTTAATCAAGTGGAGAAGAGTCTGTTCATAATTCTCAACAGAAGGACCGATATCTGGTATATTATAACCAGACTAACTGGTTATAAGTTAGAATAACTTATAACAGAATAACTATTTATTCTTATTTTGTTCAACAAATCAAGGAACTCTGAAACAATGAACTAAGCCTTTAACTATGAGATTTCAAACATGAAGGTACAAACAACTGTTCTTTGTTTTATAAAATTAGTAACTAAGTGAAGTCAACAGTAATTTTTAACAGGACATCAGTGAGCTTCAGAAAAGGTCCTACACGAATTGAGTCCCGAATTCTGAGGTGACAGTTATAAAAAAGCAGAACATCTTACAACTTAACTAATATAACTCAACATTTAACAACGTTCCTGGATTTTCAGCCCTTTCATGAAGCAATAATCTCTTTTGCAGCAATGAAGAGTAAATCATTGACACTCTGCCCACAGGCATGATGCCATTGCAACAGAAGGTGGTGGAGACAGAGGAATGAAAAATGCTGACAGACCACTGCAATCAACTTGAATTACAGAATTTATTTTGGACAGCTTTGACTTTTTTCTGAAACAGCTCATTTTTCTTCCTACTTTTATGATTTTATTCATATAGGAAGAAAAAAAATAACATTACTAATGCATATGGAAAAATAACTTCAAACCTCAGTTTGTGGATTTTAAAAAAAGAAACTGAACAGCAAAACAAATGAAATAGCATGAAAATGCTAAAGTACACAATATTGCTGACATTTACTTACCAACAGTGCAACAAGAAAGTTAAACAGTAATAATCTCAGTAATATTCAATTGTGAAAAAAAAAAGAAGTTTGAGAGCACAAAAAATTACTGTCAGAATTACCACTACCTCATCTCTCTTCTTCCCCAAAACATCTACATGTATGTATCTAGGCATGTATAAACACACATATACTATATATACATATGCCACAGGGAACTTCAATTCTAAGAAGTTCTAGTCCCCATTTAGCTGATAATTGCTGCTGGCGAATTTCTGAAACTGGCAGCTGTTCCAGAATCTGGGCCAAAGAGTAGATATAAATATCCATTCCCAGAGCATAAAATATGAAACAAAATACTGTCCTACTACATTGGTGTCTCGTCCAGTGAGCCTACACTTCTGAAACAAATAAAACAGTGCAAGATGCACAGTATCCTTCTATCTTCAATAACTCTTAGACACAAAGTATTACAGAAAGTAATTTATTTCTCAGAGCTCCGACCCCTGCACAAATCAAGCACACGGGAGATGTACTACAATGAATGAGTGTAGCAGTAAGTGTATCACTGTGTGGAAATTCAAAGACTAGTGCTCCTTGAAATCACTGCAAAGCAAACATGTTATGAGTAATAATATTTTCTCCATTAGTTTTCACAATAAAATGACACCCATAAAAGAGTAAGAGCCATAGGAAGCTCCAGCATGCCTGTGCCTTTTCTGTACGGAGGCCCAGAACTGGGCAGAGCACTCGTATGTGTCTCACCAGCGCTGAAGAGTGGGAAGGACTATACCTCCCTCCATCTGCCAGCTAAGGCTCTTCCTAATGCAGCCCAGGGTGGCCGTGGTTGGCCAGGGCACACTGCTGGCTCTTGTCCAACCTGCTGTCCACCAGGACCTCCAGGTTTCTGCTGCAAAGCCCGTTTCCAGCCTATCCCAGTGTCAAGGCTTATTCCTCTCCAGGGACAGGGCTTTGGCATTTCCCTTTGAACTTCATGACATTCCTGTTTGCCTGTTTCTCCAGCCTGTTTGAATGGCAGCACAATCATCTGGTTTATCAACAGCTACTCTCAGGTTTGCATGAGGATGTTATGGGAGACAGTGCTGAAAGCCCTGCCAAGCCAGCATCTGACATCAGGGGTTGGGGGGGCTTCTGTGGAGTTCACGCTTTGGTCTTCATGTCTATCGCTTTCACGACTTCTGCCTTAGGAAAAAGGATAAACTACCTGAAACCTGTCATCTTGCATAGCTTAAATCAACAAACAAATAAATAAATAAATGAGGTACAGTGTTCTATAAGACAGTTCAAAATCAAGAACTGCTACTGATTAGTATCTGAAACAAGCCTTATAGTCCCAGTGCAGAGTCTGGTCATATGCAAACCAACACTCATCTTCTGGTCCCAGTTTCTGTGGTCACTACTGCCTCTATGAATACAAAGGATCCATCTTCTTCAAATACCAAAACATAGAAGTCACGAACTCCTAGTGTGGAAACATCATGGATTGCTTGCTGCACAGGGAAGTTGTACAAGTTCCCTAAAGCAATCTCAGAGCTTCAAACTTTTGCATACTGATCTCCTTTTTGTAACACATTTATAAAGATGCTTATATGCAGAGCTGAGAGAGAAGGTGATGCTTAACAGAATCTGAGTGTCACTGAATGGTTTTAATTATACACACTTGAACAATCTTCACTTTCACCACCATATATGGGTATTCTTAATTCATAGCTCTTGAAAAATCCATGCAGCTTAGCTCAGAAGAGATCAATCATGTTGGTAACACCATTGTATCCCTGCATAATTCTGTTATCCTCATTTGGGATTTACATCTTCATCTCTGTTTTTTCATCCCTTTCTAGAAGATGTTTTATGCAAACTCTTTTGAAATGCTTGCATTGTTGATTTTTAATTCAAAAAGTTCAGATTGCCAAAATGCCGACTCCCTCAGCATTTTAAGTTAATTTTAATGAATTCTTGGGCACTGAAGATCATGTGTGCAATGCATCCAGTTATTAAGAGGAGTATTTGTACTCAGCTCAAAGAAGCTTATAAAGCATCAATCTAAATGTTATTTCTCTTGTCAGTTGTTCTCTTACAGGATATATCAGAGGAGGTGGAAGGCTGGTAGACAGCAAGGCTAGGTACAGTTTTGTCTCAAGCTGAGATTCATTGATCTGCCATCAGTTTCTTTCATAAGCATACTATTGAGAATTATCATCCTCTACCTATTTTACGCTGCCATTTCACTCCATCTTTGAAAGTAACAGGTTTGTAGTTAAATTGCATCACAGGATACTTCTGAACTTAATTTTCAGTCAGGAGATCTCTAAAATGGCACTGTCAATGTAAAACAGAAATACGATTTACATGTATTTTACAGCATGGCTTCCAAACGCTCAGTCCCGGTGCCAGTAAGTGCACTCTGCTTTTCCGTGTCAGCACAGACTTCCAAGCAGTAAAACAGACTGTCACCAAAATGTAAGATCAGTAAGCACATTCCAAAGACTACTTGCTGTGGATTTTGAGCAACTGACTAGGAAAGTTTGTAACACTAAATTTTGTTCAATGTTTTTGCTGTGGTTACCTCTAATAATTTTAAGTCTAGAAATACTAACCAAAAAAAAACCCAATCCATGGGTGATCATTCAAGTGGCAGCACGTTTACTGAACTAATGAACTAAACCCATTTCTCCCTTATATCCCGCATATGCTTAAAAGCAATTTAAATGTGTCCTGATGCAGTTTTCAAGAAGACAAATTTTACCACCTGCAGCCTTATTCCTTTTCTAGAAAGCCAGTAAATAAATTAAGAATCTCAAGGCAGAGCTTTTATTGCAAGCATTTATTATTAAAAACATCACATTATGTCAACCCATTTAAAATACGCTACATATTAGTTACTACTTTACAAACAAATATTAACCCACTGTGTACAGCTTATGTCCTGTGATTTTCAGAATCCCCCATCTCAGTCTATGACAGTTCCCAGGCTTTCTGGCAGAACCCAAACATTTCTCACACAAGACAGCACTACTGTATGCACTACACTGAAACTGAAGATCAACACTTAGTTACACCTTCTAGTCTTACCTGGCCATTCCAAAGGATGCCTGTGGATCCTAAACTGCATTCCTCCATCTGAGCCCAATTAATAAACTGAAGAATAAAAAAAATCATGTTTTACAGGATGGATCCTGGAAACGGCATCCCTGTTCCCAATCCAACTGGTTATTTTCTCCAAAAGTTGCCTTCTGGACCCAGCCTGTGCAGCTCAAGTTCGGAGGCTTTAGCTCTGCATTAGCACTGTGGCATAATCTCAGCTCCAAAAGGTGCGTCTGTCTTCTCCCTTCCTCTTGTCATCTCAAGGAAAGGGTTTTAGAAGGATGTTCTCAAACTCCCTGGCAGTTTCTAGCAGTTACACACAATTGTCTGCCTCTTCTCCTTGAATCAAGGGTTTATCTAGCTTCAAACAGCCCGTGTTAAAACATACAAAGTATTACGTACTTCAAGCTCAGCTATTTGTGGCCACTCCCCTCTGAAGGGTACAGGATGCTGAAGCCCCATCCTCCCTCTACTTCCTTCCTTGTCTTGTCCAAGGGAGGATTCCAAGGCATGGCCACGGCCCCACAGCGTGGGGCGGGCTGATGTAAACAGGAGGATCGTTATATCCTAGAAATGACAGCAAGGCAGTCACAGCAATGAGCACAGCGGGATTCTCACTGGAAGTGCTGGCTTTTGTTTACTCAGTATTGAGCTCTCCCACATGACTTCCCCACAAATCCAGTTATTTCAGGGAAGACAAGACTGCTCCATAACATTTGGCTGGGATGAAGCTGCATTTAACCCTGGACAACTCTGCACTGGGCACTCCTGAGCAGGAGGATAAGCAGCTGGCAGAGAGCTGCTATACCATCTCTCCTCTTTCATGCTGGTAAATGCCACCCCAGTGCAGGGGCTCAGACAAGGCTCCACTTTTCCAGATGCTCTGACTGCTCAGGAGCCAGGTCAGCTGCCAGCATCTACAACACCTCAACATACAGCAAGGACCCAAACCATGCCAAAGCGGCCCCAGTACCGCAAGAACAAAAACAGGTTGTTCAAGGTAACTTTGCAATCCGGCCCACAGTCTGCAAATTGAGTCCTTCGCAGCACACGCTTGTAGAGCATTACGTTCAAGCTCTCAAAGCAGCTCTTGGTTTTCCTAGTAATAATCAGATATTAAAAAAACACCAACAACCCAGTAAAAAACCTCTTATGGGAATATTTGTTCATATTCGGCTTTAAAACTTACCCCAAAATGCTTCCAATCAAAGAAATTAAGATGAACTTTTTGCTAAGAAAGAACAGAAAGCTACTTTATATTTGCGTCAGAACCTCTAGGAACTGTATTTTCAAAGGACGGGAAGGGAAAGAACACCAGAACCGGACAACTCTAAGAGAAATTTAAGACACTGTTGTGTACTAAATGGCTTAAAGCTGCTCCCCTTCAATGCTAACAGAGCAACCCCCCAGAAAGTTGAGAAGAACAGAATTCTTGGACAGTCTTAAAAGCTGCCTATGCAGCTACTAGATCCTACTACGTGCTATTATAGATATCTTCACTCCTCATAGCACTTTGGAAAATGTGGACAGTAATGAAAATATAAGACAAATCTTCAGCTGAGAAAAGCAAGGGCAGAAAAGTAAGAGGCAGCGAAAGGTACAACAGATGCTCATACAGCCCCACAGGACAGAAGCAGCTGTTTGGGCTCTACGTGAAGGGGAACACTGAACTCCAACCTAAACGCAAACCTCCGCCTCTGGTGACACAGTCCTGCTAAATTAGCAATATATCTATATTCTGATACTTAGTACCACAACCCAGGGTCTGAAGAGCAGGGAGGTGTTTGTTCCTCACCGCACAGCAGCGATTTGTTCCCTTGCACAACTTGTGCAAGGTTCAGATACCTCCACTTACTTCCCCTGCACTGTGGGCAAGAAGCAGAAAGGAAAATTGGGAACAAGGAAAAGACTCCACTCACATTCCCTCAGGTGCCCCCTGTAACCCCTTACGTGCCACATGTATTATGTTGCTGACATTTACTGCACTCCATTACTTCACACGGCAAGAGCAATTACTCATCCTTCCACCTGTGACTGACAGGGTAGTCAGGAATAAGCTGTATTTTTTAACACTTCACTCATACTTCAGCTGCAGAAGCAAAGCAAAGGTGGAAGCCACACCATACACCCCATCCAAACACTAAAAATGAAACCATTTGAATAGAGTGCAATATCCCTGCTCTCATTTTCACAGACAGCCTTGATTCTGACACTGGCCATAAGATGGACTATTTTCTCCTTTTTCCAGTAATTATATTACCGCATTCTGCTTCCTTCTGTGTATACTGCACTTCAACATGGGGATCAGAGCACCTCCATGTACCCTCACACAATGTGGTATTTCAAGGCACAGCAGCAGCTCAAAGGATTAGTTAAGCTAGAATTCAGGACAAAAAGAGACTAAAAAAAAAAAAATTCAGACATATGACACAGTACAATGGCAGGAATAAAGTGGAATTCCACTTCTCCAGATTTAAAGTAAAGACATCATTGAAATTCAAAGCATTCAAAGACAAAAATAAATCCTTTCACCCATCTCACAGGCAAAAATTCAAAAGCGTAACAATAGGAAGGAAATGACCTCAAGCTTAAACTCTTTCCTGAAAATCTTATTAACCCTCCTCCATAAAATGATGTGCATTTCAGTTCCACCTACACTTCAGGTTTCACGCGTGTGCCAGCCTCACAGCACAAGTGCTCTGCGCAGTGTGGGTCACAGTACCGCTGGCCAGGCTCACCTGGAAGCCAGACCCTACACAACAACACCCCTACACAACAACACCCCTACACAACAACACCCCTACACAACAACACCCCTACACAACAACACCCCTACACAACAACACCACAAAAGACTGGATACTGTGAGAAAGTGTAATCCTAGACAAAAAACAAAGCTAGAGAACAACACTGAATCAACTCTGACATGCTACAGCATGCCCTTAGACACCAAGGCCATTAGATCCTTGATCATGCTGCAGCAAATACCTACAAAATGCTAATAAATCACCTACCATTTAGTTCACTGAGGTCCAGTTGGCTGTATGTGGGGGTAAATGTGGTGTGGGGGTGCTTCCAGCTCCTCCTGAAGGAAGCATCACACAGCTGAGGCAAGAGCTGCACCGCCTCTCATGTCACCTCAATCATTTCAGCCAATGATGGTTTGGGCAAAGTGACAACTGCAGGAGATGGAGACAGCCTATTCCTCAGTGCTAAAGACAAAAGCAAGGGCCACTGGGCCGGGAACACTTTGGAAATTCCGATTTGGGCCACCAATGGTTACTGAAGTTGGACTACACCTATAACCTAACATACTAGACAACTCAGTGGGCTACTGTATTATAAAAATTGGAGAATAGGAGGATAGCAAAGATGCAAGCAATATACTGAGGAAAAGGGGAACCTGTCTCTCCTGTAATATCACCCTTGACACTTTCAATAATCTTTGTTGTTGCTGTTTTGTGGGTTTTTTAAGCACACACTGTTAAAACTGTGATACAAATCCACCTTCACAACCATAATTCCCTCTCGACACACTCCTCACAGTGATACCCAGTTCCCCACCATATCCCCAAACATGTCTCAATAGTCCCGCAACCGGGTAGCCTGAAGGTGATGAACTCCTGCTTTTAATGGTGGCAAGTCCAAGAAAAAACAAACACACCTCTGTGCCTGCAAGTATCCTAAAATCCTGTTATTCTGGAACAGGACTTTTCAGTAATTCTAGAAACACACCATTTTTCCTAATTAACTGTGGTACATACTGTCAGAGATAAATTAAAACAAAAAAAAAAAAGCTGCATCTAAGCTTTTCTGTGACATATTTAAGCTGGCAGTCGGGGTTTATTGTGGAACGTTTTTCATCGTTTTCCTTCTCACCCACAACCTTATATGGTGTCAGATAAGCACTCGTTTGCTGGCAGCGCATGAGCTGCTGAGCTTGCTTGTGCCGCACACAGAAGGTGATCGCAGCTTCCGAATAATAAAGGGCATGCCCTTTTATCTGTGGCACGTCCCCATCACCAGTCTTTGCCAGAAAAACTAGGAATATAACAAAGTACCCCTGCTGTGGAAGACATGATGCCAGCAAAGCTGTGCTTTTGTCAACATCGCCTATCCTGGCCCCGGATATATTCTGTTGGTAAATAAACATTACCAAGAAAAGCACAGCTTTCCTAGCACAGCTGCACTTACAGAGAGGGCTTTTGCTGGTGTGGCTGTCTTGGTACAGATCATATGCCATCTCACAGCCAGCAGAGAAAGCTAGGGGTCAGTTATTTCATGCCCTTCATGCTGGTTTTTATGGACCACCAGCATCTGGTCCTGTATGCAGATACCCAGTGCAGAAAGGTACCTGAGAAACTGGGGGGTCTGCTTTGTGGTTTGTTTTTTTCCTGATCAAGCATTTCTGAAGTGTAAACAGTGGAAATCACTTTAGGAATTGCCAGATGGTTAGGCAGCCCTGTCGAGTCAACAAACCCATTCCTCTCCCTCCTTCATAGCCCCAAAATGTACTTGGAACAACTCCTCTGCAGTAAGACCATTCTAACAAACAGCTCAGTCTGCTTCTGCTCTCTGACAACGGTCCCTAATTTTACTTTTCTGAGAGCTAGGATATTTAGGCTAAAGTTAGGTCCATGATATACAGGAAATCAGACTGAATGATGTAATGATCTCTTTTGGGTTCAATTTTGCTAAAATTTATGCTCATTTGAGAACTATTTCTACCTCAAAAGCTAAGCTTAAAGTACACTTTATTCCACATGTAATTCTCCTGTAACTGACTTACCCTTCAAAAAGCGTTTTTTCTTGTGGAACTGTCAGAAAACACAATTGCCATAACTGAGAAGCCTTAAAATAGACTGTATGCTATTTTCACTTTTTTTTTTTGCTTGCAGATCTAAAAATAAACCACCATTTTGAATCATTATGAAATATACATCTGCCCTTTAAACATCATACGCATCACTGAAATCGCATGTGTAAAAAGCACAACAGGCTAGAAGATATCTTTAAAACACACGTTACTTTAAATCTGCACTTTGCAACTGTTTCTAGTGTCTGTGGTTCTAATTATGAAATTTTAAAATCAGATACCAGCAAACAAATACTTAGCAATTGTCCACCAAAACTTAGTGGAACATTAGGCTTGAGTACTCACCTTTTTCACCAGATTACATTTTACAATATGCCTCATGTTGGCTACCCATGAAGCAGAGTAAATTTTTTACCAGCATTTTTGCTACAAATCTGCAGCTCTGTACAGAACACCTTCTAGTTTCCTTCTTTCCCTTTTGTCCATCCTTCTGCCCCCTCTTCCTTTTTCCTCCAGCTGCTTATACAGTAGAATAAACTACCCCACTTTCTATGGGATTTACAGTAGTACTGATACACTGTTATTAGAAACCCTGTCAGTAGTAAGATGGGTACACTATGAAAAATCTCAGGCAAGGATCAAGCCTGTTACTACATATTTAATAAAGTACAAAACTTCCTGCCCTAATTAACAGGAGCTATCCCAGCCCCAATTATCAGCAGCCATCCTACTTCCCATACTCTACAACTTAATAACGACATGCAAGTACTTTAAAAATTCATACAACTTTTTACAAACACTTTTTGACAAGTATTGTGCTTATTTCATTCTTTCATCCTCTGGTCATAAAACTAAGCTGATGATATACATTGTAAGAAACTATAATTTATTAATAAAGTTTTCAGGTTGATACATTTATCAAGTCAAAAGTCTCACCTGACAGATAATCCCCAAAACTGCTGGAAAGCCAGAACTAGTTATTGATCACAGTAACTGCAACAATTTTAAAAGCATCATTCTAACTTACTCAAGTGACATGAGTTCCTCGATTTCTGCAATTACCTTATTTGAAAACCAACCTGAATTCACTAGTGCATTATCCACCTGATGTGCTTTTTTCCCATTCATATTCTAGCAGAAATATTTACATTTTAGCAAGTGTTAGAAAATACTGATACAGCACAAAGGATGAGCTCAATCACTTCAGATCTGGAACTGTCACCTACTGTATGTGCAACATCTTGACCGACAAGACCTTTCAAGCACTGCAGAGATATACACAGACACCAAACAACCGTACGCAGCTACACCCGAAAGTAACTTCCTAATCTTCACTCATCAAAATAAAGGAACCCATCAGCGGCAAGGCTGTGTCATTCAGCAAGAGCTGGCACTTTTCATCGTCAATTCATGTGACAACTTTGAATTAAAGAGCCATAGGCCCAAGTAGATTCATCAGGTATATATAACTATCCTGAATAAACTCAAAAAAAACCCTTTTATTTGTATATATGCAAATTGGAAGCAACAAGAAAGACTAAGATCAGTAAATGTATTGCTTTCCTAGAACCAACCAAATAATACGGAACTCAGAAGAACAGAGAAGAGAGAAAATAAAAGAGATGAAAGGTATTTCTTCTTGAATCCCCATAAGGGCACAAAGTATCCTAACGAGCTGAATTCTCATTTGTGGGGAGCTCTCATGCAGATAATGGAAAGGAGGCACTCCCTTGCCAGATGGCATGTTCTGATAGCCACAGAGGAGAACAAGCGTAACCATGAAAAACAACTTATTTTAACTGCCCACAGATGCAAACCCTCTGCCAGCTATGACAAATGGCTTTTTGTGCAGGTGAAAGTTTTAACCAGAATCACTGAAGGTTTTCCATACTATTTTTATTTAAAAGAGGAGTTGTTCATCATTAGCAAGGGTGTAAAATTCAGAGCACAAAACACTGAGCCACAGAGTCAGCATCACCCAAAGAGCTGACCCAGCCCTTGCACACAATGAACCCATCAGCTGCTTTTACGGCCAACTGGTGGGTGGTTTTATATTGGTTTTGATATTAAGTACCACGTTTCCCAAAACTCCTATTTTCTTTTCCTGGAATGAACCAGCAAGGAGCAGAGTGCCACACACACTCCCCAGAGGTCCTCTGGAGGTTCTCTTAACTGCTCAATCACCCCTGCATGTTCAGCCCTTGTTTTACCTGGTGTTTATTTAGCCTTTTTTCTGGGGGGTGTGGGGTGCATGTGAAAGTATTATTTATTGCTAGGGATGAAGGGCTAAACAAGAAGCCCTAGATGCAGTATACCCACAGAACAGACAAAATGCCCAGGAAAATGAGTTTTACTACATACAGCAGCTGAGATCTACAGATCCAGGAGGTTAGTTTGGGTTTTGTCTCCTCAAATGGTTGATGGTTTGGACCCTGGAACTATTTCGATGGCACAAATATCTCTGTAATTCCAGCATTGTGGCATGCTTCCACACTGGGTGGAGGCAACTAATTCACCACTGAAAGGAGAGGAAAGACTGCCTCCAGATTGCTCAGCTTTGGTTTTGATTGAACTTGATTGTTGTTTGCAGTTTGTGACATTGCCTGATCAATATTATTCTTAATCTGCTCCAGCCCTTTGACAGCCACAGTATCAGCTAGCATTTCATGCTCAGTGTTCAAGTCCATTCCCATGTCTAATACAGAAAATTTCTAAAAATACTCTTTTCCTTGCCAGTTCCAAGTGATTTCTCACTGCCTTTTAGAAATCCTCCTAGTTTCTAAAAGTTGTCAATAAAATATGTCTCTGCAGCACACATCTCTCAGGGATCTTGTGGGATTTAATAGTCCCTTAGCAGCTGTTGTTTTTTAATTTTATCTTCAATATTATGAGCTGTTTAAGCAGGAATGCAAACTAGTCTATTGTTGTCATCTGACAGTAATAGGTTCCTCAGAGTATTAGAAAGCCAGAGAGATTGCTGGTTTGGAATATAGAAAAATATTTCTATTTAAACAATACACTTTTGTCATACTTCAACTTTTCAGTAATCTAAACCAAATGTAAAAGGCACTAACAAAAAGAGAAAACAGACCAAGAATACAGGTTCTAGCCCAAGGTAGAAACAGACATCAATGTTTCCCTCCCATGCTTCTATTAGTGAGCCCATTAACTATGATATTGTAGACACCTCTGCATATGCAATTTCCGCCTTCCTGTCTACAAACCATGTAACCTCTAGCTTAAATAGTATCATCCTCCTATTTTATTTATATGTATATGTTTGCTCAGACATCCAAATGGCTGTAACACTGTGGAAAACCTACAGACAGAGAAGACTAGCTCAGCATAAAGAGAGCACATCCAGGCAGGCGGTGCACTAAGGCAGGCTATTAAGGGAATATGCTGAATCACTATCATTCACCACCTTTGTCACCACTTAACACTTATTTTCCTGGCCAGCTACACTTTCCACCTCCCGCAGACCTGTAGATGGTCTTTTTGGTAGATGACAAGAGCCAGCTCTACTCTATATGGCAGTGTATAGCCAAGAAGCAGGCATGCAATATACTAAAACAACAAAGCAATCTATGGCTTCATAAGTATATAAAAATGCTTTCTTATACCAAAAAATCCTGTTCAGATTGGTTATATTACAACTAACGATGCACAATTTCATACTGTGAGCTCTGATCCTGAAAACTTTGTTAATACAACTTGAGAACTAAGTCCCTGGGGCATAATTTTCAGCTGAGCGGCAGTTTCTGCATTTTTGTATAATTCCATATTGTGTGTCATAGATTATGTGCAAACACAGGCTATCCCGTTTGGGGACCTGGCAGTAGCATGCTGACATTGCAGAATTTAACAGCACAATTAAGGAAACACTGTAGACAGCAGGAGAAAGATTTTATGGATGAGCATATGACTGAAGTCTAACCCAGTTCACTTTTCAGAAGCACATCATGGTTTTTTCAGTCATTTCCACCAAACAATATAGTGTGGTTATACATTGTATTAATATTCAAGCAGACACAGGATAACCCAGAAATAGAGCAGCATGTTCTAAATTTGCACATACACTTTCAAAGATGCTATTTTTGCAAGGTATACAGGCACAGGAAACCTCATTTGTTCACTTCTGTCTCAGTGCCTGCATTCTTGTACTGTGCCTGACCTGATTCAGGTGCCCTTGGACTGCAGCCTGAGCCTTGTTCCCTTGACAGAAGTTCACAAGTTTTTGTCAGTTCTCTGCTGAAGAGACCAAACCCCCCTCGTCACAACGTGCCAGCATGGTGGCTGTAGCCACCTATTTTTGCTGATTTTCTCTACCACACTCTGGATACCCTCCCCTATGCCTCAACCTGGAGCTGCAAGCAGGCATGTATGCTGACCTGCAACTCCCTCTTGCATCAAGCACTGTTTTTCCCTCCTGTGTTCCCGCCACATACAATATAATTAATAATTTCTTCAGATTTTTCAGCAGGGACACTCACTGCGACTAATGCAATGCTTTTTTGATGGTTGTTTTGGGGCTTTTTGGTTGTCTGGTTTTGAAGAATTTTTTTTGTTTTTTCCCTTCAGTTTTGGGTGGTGGGGTTTTCTGAGTTTTTTTGGGGGGGTGGTGGTGTTTGTTTTTTTTAACTAGCCATGACTATTCTGCTCTTTTGTTCGCCCTTGTTAAGCAAAATGCACCATCCATTCCCTCCCCATGCGGTTGCAGAGCCCCAACCTTGCCATCTGCACAAGAACTGGAAAGATTGAATAAAAAATTAACTACAAAATGAAATAGACTTTATACCAGGAAAGCACAGAGGGTTGGAAATATTTATAAGGACTTGGAGAGAAATGATAACAGATACACCAGACCATACTCTTTCGTAAATATACCAAACATGGAGGGAAAAAAGCCATCGCTACCCCAAATCCTCAACACTGTGAACTGGGACTGCTTTAAAACTGCTCATGATCAAAGTCTTATTTTGGGGTTATTGGTTGGTTGGGTCCACTACCCCCTTCCCATTTCACCCTTTTCAGAATAGCTACTACCTGTGCTCCTCCTTCAGGAAAGATTTCAGCTGCATTGAACACCAGGACAAAACCCCTATGGAATTTCCACATACTGCCACTTCACTCCTAAAGTTCGTATTAAAAAGCTTATACATCAAAGTATCAAACTGCCATGGCCAGCACTTAAGCTCCAATGAGGAAATGTAGCAAACAATTATTCATGACTGCAAGTCATGGAGAAACACTGATGACAACTGGAAAACCAGAGGCAGAGACCTGCACCACCTTCTGACTCCCTCCCTTTGCAGGGCAGGGTACAGAGGGGGCAGCTTTCACGTAGAGCATCGCAGTTGGATTTTTATTTCACACCTGCATTTATCCGTCTCTCTTTGTTTTGAATCACCTTACATACCAACAGGGTCAAATCCTTGGCAGTTACTCTGCCCTTTCTTCATCTGTATATATTCCGGTTCTTCTGGAGTGCCCAAAAAGCCAACACTGTATGTCATCTGTTTGGAGACGTGGTGTTTACTGCTTGCAACAGAGACTTTCTGCGTAATACACTGAAGCAGGGAAAGCTGCGTTATTACTGCCACATCCAAGTTCAAAGTTCAGATGCAGATGTCAAACTTCTTAAAAATTCAGGATCATTTGGTTTTACTTTTAGTTTGGCACATCAGAGAAAATCCCAAATCATGATGTTTTTACACTGGCTTCCTCATTGCTGTCCCCCGAGTTGCCGCGTAATCCTTGGGAAGCAAAGAAAATCCCAAAGCCTAGCCTACCTACTGTATAAGACATATGTTACTAAAATGGTGTCCTCTTACTTATTTTTAAACTAGGCAGGATTCCAGTGAGTTGCCAGTGCAGTGACTCAGCAAAGCCCCGTGCACAGAAACTCCTGCTGGGACTGTCGGGGGCTGAGGGAGGAAGGCTGGGTCGCGAGCTGTTCCGCGCAGGACAGACAGACCTGCTTCAGGTGACTGCGGGACACAGGTCGTCACGAGAAAGGGCTCCCGAAAGTCAAAATACAAACTGTTTGCAAGTGATGAAAAAAGGGGAGAAGCACATTGCCTATGCAGCCTTCAGATTTCAGGATGCTGTTTTAAGAAATCTTAGTAGTGCTCAACTCAGCATCTTTACATTACTCCTCTTAATTTACACTCAAGTTCAGCGACATCCTTAATTTGGCATTAGAGATTCTGCCTGTCACTCCCCAATCCACACCTCTCTTGTGTGGATACCCAGGAGTCTGAAAGCACGCTCAGCATGTCTAACAGCAAAGCTCAGGTGTTCCTGTGGGAGATTTTCTCCCAAATCCTTTTTGGAACATGGAGCATATATAATAGATTTTCAGAGAATACCTACAAATGAGTACGCACAGAACTATCAAGGGCATCTATGATTTTGAACACAGCATCCTCTATTCAGTAAGCAATTTATTTCAGGAGGTTGACTCATTTCCTTAAAGCTTTTCCAGCTATCTGTTGTGACTGAAAAAAAAAATTAGAAAATTTAGAAGTACTCAAGGAAATGAGCCAACACATCCTGGAAGAAATTCATCCAATACACACACAATAAGACAAGCCAGTCTTAGATTTCTGAAGAAATGAGCAGGAGGAAGTACTAAAAGAACCTGAAATATTTTCTGTGAAATACAATGTTTGTTTCCCACCAACGTAATTCCCCTTATGTCCACTTGTAAAAACAACATACTACGGCTAATCAGGAAGGCGAAGTGGTTTTGCTGGCTCCCCCCACCAAGGGGACAAAAACCCTGCCCTGAAATAGTTTAGACAGCAAGTCTCCCCAATATTTATATTAAAAATTTTACTGCCATTATGTTTCATGAGAACTATATTTCAGATCCCTGGTGCTTACCCCCAAGGGTACAGGATCCATGGTCAAACTACATATCCCAGACAAAGGTTTTTGGTGAGATGCACCACAGAACCACCTCATCACAGAGTTCTAGGGACACTGGCTACCTGGAGGTCATCACACAGAGACAAGGAAACAAGAAGTCCCTGACTTCTAGGGCCTCCAACAGTGTCATCAAAGGCACCTGTCTTGGAAAAGCTCAACTCTTCAAAAACAAAAGCAAAGAACCAGAACCTTTTTTACAGCCTTTCCAAAAACCACTCACCCCCATGGTTTCATGTTTGTGAATATCTGAAATCATGACAGGAACAAATGAAAAATCCATTTCCCAAACAGTAAAGATTTCATGAAATACCAGCTATTACAAATTGCTTTTGCCTTTCTCTGTATTCTCACACACTTGCGAAGCACAGAGTGCAACTCACATATTTTGAGTATTCTCAGTCATTAGGTGAAAAAAGGCAATTTTTCATTATAATTTTTCTACGCCATTGTCTATCAGACATGAATTTAGCAGCATGACAATGCTGAACAGATGCCTTGGGCTAGATGTTTACCGAGTGATGCCACACATCCATGTGCTGGGCTGGCAGAGGTGCTAAGCCTCCTCTTTCATTTGGAAGGCTTAATCCATACGGACATACAGCTTTTGGAAATGTAGCATGATCCACACGTGGGACTGAACCTCCCAGAACATGTTTGCCTCTCAGAACTGTTTGGTGATGCTATCTCATCAATGCCACCCCACTCCGCGAGAAATGATCAAGTGGGGCTCTCACAACAGAGGGAAACTGCACCCTGAGTTTGCAGCACAGAATCACTCTTCAGACAGCTTGAATCAAGACAATAAAATCTCTGCCTCCTTCTCAGTCTCTCCATTACTCTTGACAGTCTTTACAGCTTGGATCAGTGCTGTTCAGTCTTTCCAGCTGATGGCCTTGGATTTTTCTATTTGATGATAACTTCTCTGTATCAGAGTATCCCTTGATCCCTGTATGTAATTTGTTATCGTCACCTGCTCTGCCAAACCAAGAGGTTTCCATACCTTAGCATGCCCCTTTGCAATCCACTAACTCCATCATACACAAGTTCTTAACACGCCAGTCCCAACACCCAAAAACATTTCATTGTTTTAAAGCTTTTACCTCATACAGGAACGCCGAGATCCAACTGCTCTTCTAATGACGTAGTTTCACATGGCACCTAACAGTTGCAACCATCGGACCAGCAGACGGCCCGTGGAGGAGCAGCCTCACACTGCCTCCTGCTTTGTTCCTCTAGACAAAGCAGTCAGTTACCCACACAGTACATCAGACCAGAGAGTACCCAAATCATAACCAAATTAAATGCAACCCAAGGCTACACTGAAAGTCAGTGGGGGGTTTTTGGAAGTAAGAGGTGTTAGTTTTCCCTAGGGCAAGGCAGATTCAACTGTATCATCTTAATGATTTTTCCCATTCAGACTCCCCCTCACCTTAACACTTTTTAGCATGAAACCTCAGAAGTAAAAGCTTCCTCTCTCACAGTGTTAACGTGCAACTGCAAAAACAGGACCACAAAACTGTGTAAAATAATGAAGGCAAAGAAGCTATATGAATTGTGTAACTATCTTGAAAGCACCTACATATAACATTCCCATAATTTCTATTAAATTCCTAGCAAATTCCCTGGGACTCTTCAAGCAAAGAACAGAACCTAGAATTAAATGCAACCAAAACCAAAGGCTCAGCAACTCAGCTACTCCCAGCAACACAAGTAAACCCAGAGCATAAGTAAGCGATTACAAAAAACACAATCAGACTTGCACTCCTATTACAGCAGCCTACAAATCACATCCCATCACACCCTCTCTGCTGGGGTCACTGCTGCACACTGCAGGCCCAGTGGGGAGTTACTGCCAGAGTCCTCTGACTCCTGGTTACAGGCTCCCACAGGTTCCCTGCAGCCACCCCTGCTGCTCTCCCTCACCCCATTCAAGATGATGAATCGCCATAGAGCTGTTTGCACTCCTGGGAAAGGAAATGCTCTCCCAGCTTAGCTCCGCTCAGCTGACGGGCAGTAAACAGCAGCACTGAAGACAGTACTCTGCACTAATCTGAAAGGCAGTACTGCTTGAGAGAAGGTGCTACTCAATTAGTGTGCTGCAATAGGACTGCTTTTCCAGATCGACATTGTACGTGCTAATGACTCGAACATCTAACCGAATGGACAACAAAAGTCATTAAGTTTCTCACCATTTGGTGAAATGTCACTGATGTCAGGTGGGCTGTCTTTTATTTTACTTGCCAAACAGAACCTGGGTGTGGGGAGTTTTGTTGAAAGAAAGAAGAGAATACACTTTTCACCCTATTGCTTAAATAATTTACAAGTTAAAGAACACAGGAAAGAAAGCGCTGTTGCACACATTAAGTACCACCCCATCAGTAACTCCTAAAATTTATTCGTTGTTAACTTTGGTAGGTTGTTGTATCCTTATTCAGTATCTTGAAAGCAACTGCCTGTCTGTTAATCTACTAAAATTCAGAGATGCATCCACGCTGAAAAATTTGTCAAACCGAATTTTCTCTCTCCCTGCAGGCAACCATCTGTTGAACTACGCCATGCATGAAACTCATATACAAATTAAACTACAGTGAACACAGAAAGATAGGGGTTTTTTTCCTTTTTTTATGGGTCATTGCTGGATATTTACCTCAGTGACAACAGTGTGTGCCTGATATTGCACTATAATGTTTTTCTATGTATATTTCATCTTATAAAGCCAAACCCACTTAGGCTTAACTGGCTTCATATACAAGAAGCCAATTCCACATTTGATGGCAAAGATGAAACATTTATTAAGGTCCTAATCTTGCAAGGCACCAAATGCCTTCAATTCTTAGTCCTTTTCACAAATGACACCTAGTAGGTCCAAGCTTTCTGTTAAAATCTGTCGAAAATTATCCTCAAGTGTGACTCCACTCATGTAAGCCACATTTATGACCATCAGATAAAATTTAAATTCTCAAGAAAGGAAGCATTTCATAGAGCACCAGTTCAGATCATATCCGATACTGAAAACTTCTAGTGGGAACTGAATAGCAATGATCAGAGAATTATTCTTAGGAAAAACCAGACACTGAATTTCTAATCATGCTTCCTGTAAGAAAACTAGAAACTGGTGACCTGTATCCATCAAACTTTCTTCTCTGTACAGTTAAAGAGGGCTTGATGTTAACAGTGACAAGAAAGAAGTGATCAAGCTGAAATTGAATTCTTAAATAAGCCCTTTAATAAGTATCCTTTGTCCATTTCCCTTATGATCTGATTATATCTCTCCACAACTACTCAAGTTGTTTTGAATATATTCTATAAATTTTCAAATTAAGCTCCTTTACATTCATTTAACGCTTTATAGTATTCATGTTTCTTCTTCAAGGCAAAGTAACAAATCTTTGTTCTATCTCTTCCTCTTCCCCTTACTACAGCACATGGGAAATGACTCTCATTTTTATGGCAATTCTAAGATCATTTTTCACATTACTGCATATTGGGACATAAAGGATTAATTTATTCCCAAGGTCAAGACAGGGTTGACAAGGGCAATCAATCTACTCATTTTTATGAACTTTCAAGGACTACTGATACATTAGTGATAGAATGAGAGATTGGTGCCCCAAAATACAATCGAAGACTCAACAGCTTGACATAAACTCCAAATGACTGCTAGACAAAGGAGGCAGATCTTGTGAAGAGAGTCTGACCAGACCTTCAAACAAAGCTCTGAAGCACAAGATTTGCTTGCCTGGGAATTGGCTGCCCACCACAGTGAGAGCAAGAGAGTCCTGGACACTGCTGGGCAAAGAGACAAGAAATGCCGCCAATGCAGACGCCTAAGCTTTGTTTTTCCCCAGGAGGAAACGCCAACTAAGCACAGTTTAACTGCACTCCTGTAACATCTTCACCCCACATCAGTACCTCTTTTATGCCAAACTGGCAAACTGAGCAAGAGCTGGCTACCGCTCAGGCCCAGCTGACAAGTTTTCCTTACCACAGGAAGCTCTGAGACAGTCAGGTCTGGCCATTCTCTGGATCTTTCCTGTTCCCCAGAGAGCAGTTTCAAGACACATCTTGATAAGCTTTTCTAGGAAAGGAGGCCTATCAAGATCAACATTGGCACCTTCAGTAACCTTCTCTGCTTATAATTTAAGAACACGTGTATCCAATATCAGCATACATTAGAAGGTTACATTAAACATGTCCACCAATAAAGTGTTCGTTTCAGAGTCCTAGTATGCCTGTTTATCATCTTCTTAAGTGCCACTGACTTAAACTACATCAGTCACGTCCTTTACATACTGTAACACTCAGCTTAAAACACATCTCCATTAATTCAGATTCTCATAGTCACTGATAAATCCGTGCAGATGAAGGAGCCTAGAAGTTCATAAAAAATTTACAGGAGGAATTCTAACACTATTCATAATGCAAAACTATTCCATAATCTATTACTTATATTAAACAAATCAATAGATGAATTAATGCAACTACTTTTTTCAATCCAGTTGTCAGTGGTTTGGAATAACCATTTTTCCCAAATTATTTTGAAAACATTCTATGGCACGTTGATTCGATGACTGAAAACAGCTTAGCAGACGTTTTTAAAAAAGAAAAAAATAGAAAAAGAGAAAGCCAGCCTCCTTCAAACAAATTAAAACCCAAGCTAACAGAAGGCAGTTTTATGGTAAAAGGGAATATTACAAATTCAGAACTGTACATCAGTTTCCCTTATCCAGTCTTTGTATTTGCCACCTTCCCACCTGCTGGAACAGACACATCAAAAAGCACAGTGGGCAGAACACAGCTTTCCATCCAAAGGATTATGAATGTTGTCATGCCAAAACCTCTTGCAGTGGAAAGATACTGACAACACAGCTGAAGTGTCCTCCCTGCAGCTACATTTGTCTGGTTTTCAGGTCAGGGGTATCTCAAAAACTTAAAAATCAACAATGAACTGAAAAGTTCGGATGTTCTGGCAACAGTCTGTCAGAGAGTGAACTTCTTCCAGACATAAATATCATCCTACAAGACTCTAGGTTGTCTTGTTATTTTTTAGCAGGGAAGTGGTATCTTCTTAAAACAAATATAATGTGTATTTTAATGTACTGAGTGTATCTTCTAAGGTATCTCCTGCAAGCAGCGAAAATACATAAAGAAAGCCCCCCTTCTATTCACGTCTTCTAACTCTGGCAGTAAAGAGAAGCACGCACAGGTATGGCTCTTCCAAAGTTTCAGAGCCATAGCTGATCCTTTCATATATTTTTTTGAAAAGAACAAAACCATGCCAATGCTTAGATATTCAGATGGATCATAGGAAAAAGAAGAAAAACTATCTCCAATGGTTGATAACAGTGCAACAGCAGTCTCCTGGAAGCCTAAGGCAAAAGACCCTACCATGGATGAAGACTGACTCCTCTACAAAGAAGTCAAGCCCATGGTTTGCGGGCTGTAGCAGCAGCCAAAATGAGGAGTAGCCATAAATGAATACCATTATGCCCAGTAACTAGTCTATAAACGTTGACAATACTGCTCAGATTTAGAAGTACAGAAAAGTACTTACATTGATAAGGCAAGAAGGGGAGGGGGGAAGCGGGAGAAATCAAGTGAATAATCAGGCTTTTCTGGAAGATAATAAAGTTATTACTTTGCATGTTTTCTATAACGGAAACCAGATAAATCTTCTGGGAATAAAGTATCTTAACATTTTATAATCTCTGTCTAACGTAAGCCACTATTTTAAGTGTATTAAAGGCAGTTTATGGGAAAGCTTTTTTCTTTTTAATCTTGTCTGACCTGAAATGGAAAGGCTCCAAACTTCATTACCCTAGGAGGCTTAGTATAAATCTAGATCCTATCTAAATTGCCCTATATAACTTTGCATCAGTCTGTTGGGGGGGTTTTTGTTTTGATTTTTGTCTTGTTTTCATAATGTTATTGTGGATCCATGCTGTAGGTATAACAAAAAGCCGAGCAGCCTGTGAAAAACAACTGACAGAAATAAATATAATGACATTTGATAGCCAGTATTTTAAATGTGCTAAGGAACTCTAGAATAAGGGCATGAATCTCATAAATAGGACTCTGTAAATTAGGACAAAAATAGGCCAACCTAGGCAATGTGGCCATGGGATTTACTCTATTTAAACCAAAAGTAGGGTTTGCTTCTCTCTCCTGACTTTTG
This sequence comes from Rhynochetos jubatus, assembly GCA_027574665.1. NCBI lineage: Eukaryota > Metazoa > Chordata > Aves > Eurypygiformes > Rhynochetidae > Rhynochetos > Rhynochetos jubatus. The sequence continues at coordinate 12,907,438 of CM050654.1, forward strand.
GTTTTTTATTTTGTACTTTGATTTTTTTAAATATGAGACTTCATGGCAACCCATAGAAGTCATCAAGATTTAACTTCCCTCAGTATCCCACGAGCAGGGGAGAGTCAATCTGCTCATCATCTTGAACAGTTTTCGCTTCTCAGGGAAGGGCTGGTACCCTGTTGCTACAATAACTCATTTACAAAGAAAGCTGGGACGTCTTATGGTCACTTCCAACTGAATATCCATTTCTCTTCTTTGATTCCAACAGGGTCCAATACTTTGTGCAGCCTTACTCACTACAGGGCTCCAGAACCCGACCACTCTTGCCATAGCAAGAATCAGATTCCTCTTAATCAGAGGAAAGAATGTCTGTAAAACTCCAATAGCTTAAACATTGCTTGGAGCAAGTGTTTTTAAAACATGCACGTAAAGAGCAAAAGCTCCGTCAGTACTGGACAAGAAAACTTCATGGGTCTAGCAGAATGCAAAATGTGCTTGTTGTCTGCCACTTCAAAAGATGAACAAGGTTTTCAGTCTAAATCCTAGTTTAGTTCTTAAAAAAAAGATTTTAAAAATTCAGAGAATAGACCTCTTTTTTCCTCCTCATTAGGACAGAAAGATTGAAAATTACTCATCAGAGTAAGCACAGGTAAAATACCTCTGCTAAAAAGCCTCCTCTCAATCTCATCAGCCCCTCTCATTTTCAAGTGACCATGCTCATAACCAGTCCTGAAGGAGAAATGAGAAGCCCTGTGCAGGCAAAGCTTAAAGCTGAATTCTCAATGATAAACCTGTACTTCAGATTTGACAATTTTAGGTTTCATGCAACACTGCCCGATCTACCAAAAGAAAAACTAAGACTCTGGAATAACATTTCTGCCTTGCATGCAGTCTCACTGGGACACCTCTCTGTGCTTTTGTAGATGTGTTATCTCCATTCTCCACACATCTCGCCTCTGGAGCTAGAAAGCTGCTTCACCAAAACCTGATGGACAAGACTGTTCAAGTGGTGCGATTGACACTTCAGAGTTCAGACAGTACAAAACCAGAAGTATCAGGAAAAAGGATGTTTGCCTTCACAGAATATTCTGTGTCCCTCCCACACACTTTTCTTCTGGTAATCCTTAGGCATACACTGGAAAAGACCGTCTGTACAAAGCAGTTCCTCCACAAGACAACAGACCTGCTCCAGCCCACCTCCTCCCCACCTTTCTGCACTGTCCTGGGTGTCTGCATTACTGTCTCTCTCACATCCCACTCCTCTCTCCGATGCAGGTTCTCTTTTTTTTTTTCTTTCCTTCTTAAATCTGTTAATCCCAGAAGCACCAATTAGCTCAGCCATGGCCAGAGGCAGGTCCAACTTGAGGCCAGAGATGCTCACAGCAGCTTCTCACAGGAGAAGCTACCAAACCCCCACCACACAAACCCACGACACATAACCATGTAGTAGGCCAAACATTTCACCAAGTTGTCTTGCCTTTAGAAAAAGCTCCATTGACTGCTACTCCCTTATGTAAACCAAACCACCTAGGAGTAAAACCAGAGGCTGTGATGACCGACAGTCCTGTGACCAAGCACAGCACCCCACACCTGGGATGAGCGTGTACCGTGGTTTGTAGTCGGCCTCCTAAAGAGAAACAGATCCGGTAATTTGGTGGGATTCCCAGAGAGCCACTGCAGGCTGAACCGCGCAGTAAAACCACACTCTGCAGCACAGAGCTAACTGCTATCTCACGGTAGAAAACTAATGAGAGGGCACTAATTGAATAAATTAATGAATGAAGAGGGAAGACAAGTTTCACAGTGTGTCATTTTCAATTCCTTTTATAGTGGATATATTCGACATTAATTTCAAGTGAAAACTTACCTGGATTGCTTCAGATCTTTGCCAGATCTCTCCGCACTAATACCTGAGCTCAAAATGATGCTGGTTTTTAGAATTTCACCTTCTCTTCATTTACTGAACTAGCAACCTCTTTTTTTCCCCCAAAAAAACTGATCCAGTTTTCATGAGAATTAATTCTACAACCAGCATAAAAAAAAAAAAAGCCACAGGACTGTGCTCTTGGTTATGCAACATTTTTTTTAAATAAAGTGTTTGCCTTTTTGTGTTCCCAGCTCCCTGAAACGGGGTGCTTTACTAGAAGACGCAGGGGGACACAGGAGGTACAGCAGTGGGCTGGCACAGCCCCGGCACTGTCTTGTGACCACACACAATTTCCGCTGCCTTCAGGAGGCAGTGCCAGAGGACAGCATCGCCATAAGCAAAATGGTTTTCATTTTCAAGAAAGAACAGGATGGTTAACCTCAAGCAACTACACTGAATATTAGTAATGTATTTGAGAACAGAGCTCTTATTTTTAAGTATATTCGCCCATGAACATCCCTTTCCTGAGAAAGTAAGTGTCCTCAGTTTTCAAAAGAGCAAGTGGGAACTGGGGCATTTCACAGCAATTATTACAAAAAAATACTTTTTTTAATAACTGGATATATACTGGGTATACCCTGTGGGATTTCACTTACCTTAACTATGTCTATACGTTACACAAACGAAAGGTTTTTAGAAAATACTCTTACAATTATTTTTTCATTTTTAAAAGACGCTAGATACTTGAAAGATACTTATCCAAAACCCCAAATTGATCAGGCTGAATATATCCTTACCCCTCTGTTGTAAAAAATGTACAATTCCATCATTCAGAATGATGGTACCACAAGTCTTAAAGGAAAGCGTCTGCTCACATGTATTTTAAATCAGCAACAAAATTCTTACCAGCTCACATGGATTTCACGCAGCAGCAGAGACAAAAGCTCAATGTGAATGAGTTCCTAGACCTTCCATCACGTAACAAGAAAACAGGAAACCCAGCATAGATCTCAAACATTCTGGCATTACACAGTAGCATGAGTTTGGCCCAAGAAGGTGTAAATTTGGCTGCTCCTTAGAGAATTCTTACCCTGTGGTAACTTAACATTGTTTTATACTTTAGGAGCTCAACAGACTGAAAGCAGAAATATTTTTAATCATGCAAGGAGGATAAAAATCACTGACAGCCTACAATAATAGCCAATAAGAATTTTGTAGAAAGATGCTGTACTTAGCATCTTGAATATCAATCCTAAAGTTCTGTAAACCGTAGGAAAAAAAGCAGGAAAGGGGGTCAAACTTTCATTCAGATGAAGCTCTCAACGTATTTAAATTAGAATTTTTAAGCTCTGTTTAGTAGCCTATGCATTTTACAGCACAGACTACACTTCAGGCTGCTAATGATGTTGGGAAGACTCATATGTGTTTATTATGGTGGCACTTCATGTAGGTGGCTTAATCATTAGCAGATACTCACAGTTCATTTCAGGAGAGACTGCAGCTCATGCAGCTACTCCAGTACAGCTTTTATAACCAAGTAAGCACTGGACCACCATAAGTCAATACTGTCCAGCTTGTGGAGCTGCAGTCATATAGGAAAAAAATACCAGACAAAAAAAAGAAGAGAGAGACAACTAGAAATGGCATCTACAGAGCATGCAACATGAAGCGATGCAGAGATGGAACATCTTGGAAAATGCCGGCACAGCAGATCTCTCTCCAAAATCCTACTGAGACTGATTTCATTGCACCAGGCTTAGGCCCAGCACAGAGAGAATTCCAGTGATCAGACCTGTTTCCACCAGTTTCTGCTTTTGGCAGTTTAAATTGACAGTTCCTTTCTACCTTAGTAACTGGGCTCAGAGAAGCAGTGCCATGTCATAACAAATCAACCCACTACCCTCAAATTACTGAGCACTCGTTAAAAAAAAAAAAAACTTAATGAGGAGCAGCTGAGGGAACTGGGTTGTTCACCCTGGAGAAAACAGGGTTTGGGGGAGACCTTATCACTCTCTACAACTCCTGAAAGGAGGGTACAGAGCGGGGTGACGGTCTCTTCTCCCAAGTAACAAGACATATGACAACAGGACACAGCCTCAAGTTGCTCCAGGGAAGGTTTAGGTTGGATATTAGGAAAAATTTCTTCACTGAAAGGGTTACCAAACACTGGAACAGGCTGCTCAGGGAAATGGTTGAGCCACTATCCCTGGAGGTGTTAGAAGCATGTGGATGTGTTGCTTAGAGACATGGGTTGGTGGTGCTCTTGGAAGTGTTAGGGTAACAGCTGGATGATGATCTTAACAGTCTTTTCTAACCTAAATGACTATGATTCTATGCTCCCGCTCCTAGTGGGGACATAAAAAAGATTGTCCTTTGGGCAGCTCCAAACCACACATGCAGTAGGGATGTTTGGATCTAGGGACCTGATTAAACATAACACAATGGAAAATCCCAGCCCAAACATGCTGCTGATGCTAGGGTCTCAGAACCAACTGCTCTGACCTACTGATCCACTCCTTTTGAGTCACATTATTTGCTAAAGGACACACTGTCCACAGGTCCTTGCAAGCTAGCCTAGAGATCTTTCCAGCTCCCTACTATGAAATATCTTGAACAGCACTAAAAAGCACATAAAAATCTCTTCAGAGTATTTCCCACTACAGAATTCTTCAGAAACAGAAATTCTCACTCCTTCTGAACTGACAAAATTTCAGTTCTACAACACCAAAGGCTCATACAAAATACTTTTTGACAAATGTTGTGAATTTACTTGTACAAAGGAAGTGTGTAAACATAGGACAGTGAACATATCAAATTACATGATGAACAGTACTCTGATATTCTAGTCTGTAAAACAGCCACCAGCAAAGGTGAAAACAGGAAACCATTCAGATTTGTTGATAAATGCATGTCATCTTCTAGCAGGTCACTCTGGAACCAGATCTACATTAATTAGAATCATGTTTTTACATAGTTCACTGCACTAAGAAATACAAAGAGAAATCCAAGGTAATTCTTTGCAGCCTTACCTCAAATTTATCTTTAGATTAATGTGTGCTGGAATACACAGAATCATAGAATGGTTTGAGTTGGAAGGGACCACAAAGATCATCTAGTTCCAACCCCCAACATATCAGAAAAGCAGAGATGAAGTGGCAAAAGAGCAAGAAACACAGAGAAATATTACAACATGGTTCTGACTTACCTATGTGATAAAGTCCTATCCAGTCAGTCGGGTCTACTTCTTCCTTAATATCCCAGAAAATGATGAGGTTCTGAGATTGCCCCAGGGTGTATTCGTACATACTGGCTGTCAAACTGGACCTGCTATCTGAGGTCACTAAATCCGTGTCACTGTTGGCACGCTGCAAGTTCATGTTCTCAGCCATGGTGCCCTGAGAGGCCAAACTCTGCAGATTCTCTGGGCTCAGAGTATACCGTAGCTGCGGGTTGCGACGTCGCACAAAAAGCAGATGTTCTCGGGCTGAACTGGCCATCTCTTCTCCACTTTTGTCAATTTACGTGAAGAAGTTGTTGTTCAGAGATCTGTCAAGAACAACAAAAAAAGAAAGTGTTAAAGTGAGAAAGCAGGTTACTCAGTCAAACATTAAACAGAAAGGCCTTAGTGCAAAAATGTTCCTACAGAGGCCTGAAATAGACCGAGTAAAATCTTTTACTTCTCTGTACTATTACTGCAGCCACCTTAATGTCTGTATATTAAAAAAAAATTCATTAATCACTTGCAACAAAATTCAGAGTTAACCACACATCATGAAATAACATTTATACGCCAGAAAGCAACAGAAAGCAAAACATCCAAGACCATCTATCAAGCAAGATCAGGCACAGTAACAAAGTTTAAATTAAGCCTGGCAGTAGCCTAAAGAATGAAGAGGTAACGAACTTGTCTTTCACCAAGGAAATCACAGCAGTAATTGATGTACTTTTACCATTACTATCCAACAATACTCTATGCACTGCATGTTCAGAATCAGAAAAGAGTTGAAGATACTAATAAGGTTGGACATATTTCAGTAGAAATACGGTATCACTGAATTGTGCTACTATAAAATTGTTTTGTCATTTTGTAAGAATTTTATTTTTTAAGATACAAAGCATGGCTTCCAAGATCGTCTATACTATGCAAAAAGATGTCAGACAACTGACTGGGTTAGTTTAGACTACGTATATATATTCAATCAGCCTATGTCAGTTTATCTGTGCAGTCAGATTTTGTTCTTTTCCATGCATCAGAAAACACAGGCCTTATAAATTCAACAGCTTTCCTCTAGACCTAGAGGATAGAATTGGTGATGGGGAATCTCTTGCCATAGAAGGAATATGAAAACTTCTTGTCTAAGCTACATGACTTTGACCAAAGCTGTTTTCCTTTTCCAAAGCCTACAGTTTTTATCAACTCATTTTTTCCATCTTACAGAGGAAATAAACCAGTCCTTATGTGGCAGAACTATTTGCTTTCAGAAGAAAATGAATCTGGTAATTTGTTTTTCAGTCAAAACAATCTCCCGTACTATATGTGCCTGGAAAAGGAACTGTGTATTTCCCCCAATGCCAAACCAAACCAAAGCACTCCTGCCCAGTAGTAACTCCAGAGCTCACTGGGAAGATATTGTGTCCTCAGCTCCTTATACCCTTCATACAATTTGAAAATAGTGTTTCAGTATTACTGACCAGATTGCAACTTAACCAGCTGCAATTAACTTAATCAATTATTCCACTATAGTGTCTTCTGTGAGGGATGTATACTGCAGAAAGATCTCATTTTTATACACAAAAAAGAACTTGTGCATGTACACATATAAAAAAGGCAAATAAAAGGTACCTGTGTATTATTCTGGGGCTTTTTTCTTTGTGTCATAGCCTTCAGCTATCTTACACAGATACATTTGTTCTCTTAAAATAACCCAAGCGTTGTCAGACAATGCTGCGTGTCACCTGCTATAACACTCCTTGTTTCAAGGAAGGAAGCCTGTAATGCAGAATTACGTAAAGCCCACAAGAAGCAAATTGGTTGGCCACTTCCATAGTATTATAATTGTAATTAGACCTACAGTGTACTGCCACTATCAATCAAAGGTCTGACAACTGGTTTAATAAACAAACTTCTGCCTCTAGAGGTCAAGAAGCATATAATTATTAAAAAAAAAAAACCACCCACAAAAACCACACAAGTAGAGCACTCGGAGATCCCATGATTGTGATTAAGGAAAAAATTATTTTAAAAAAATAGAAAAAAGGAAATTTTCATATTTTGAGGGGTTGTTTTCCTATTCATGCCTCTTTCCTCATATCATGAATCTTCAAAGTCTGCCACTTCACTCCTATCTCCTACCTCCCATCTTCAATTTTTTTCTAACATTTCAGTGTATCACAAATTCTGCTGTTTTTCAGCTCTTCTTAAAATGGAGATGTTCTGAAATATTTAAGAACTAACAAAGGGGAAAAATGAAGTTTAACTCCTCCAGCTGTATGTACATGGTTCAGCATCAAATACTGTACAAAAGGTAGGAAACAAAACTTGCATTCATTAATTCTACATAGGCAGAAGTGACATGGAAATGCCCATACTTACTTCACAAAGTACGCCACACAGTTTTTCCTGACCTGAGCAGTGTTTTGGCTGCATATACAAAACGTTATTTTTGGTGCTGGATGTCTGCAGGGTTCACTGACATTCCTGCGCACTCTGACACCAGTGTCAGTGACGAAAAGGAAACTTTGGTATAAAGAGCTTTCTTAAATCACTCAAGGAAGTTAGTATCTTGTTTGTCTATGCTGAGTATTATTCGCTAGATCTGAAAATCCTGGAAGATTTTGCAACCAGAAGGGTAACTAAAAAAGTCACCAACTTCCATACATACAAGCCAGTGAAACACACTGGGATCAGCCCGTCGCTGTGATCATTCCTTCCCCTCCCCCCCCCCCCCCCCCCCCAACTTTAGGTTTTGATCTGGGCAACAGCAAAGATTTAAGACAGTTAAGTCTTAAATGTTGTAGTGAAAAAGTTATACCACCTGAACAGGCAGAGCCCAATCAGTACCGGAGCCTGCCTGCCCCAGCAAGCACATACACCTGCCGGGGTACCACCGCCCTCCGCACGAGATTAACAGACTGACACTGCGCTGTCAAGCTCATCACCTTCTTTCCAGCCTAGAGATTTAGGTAACTTTGAACTATTGCAGACAGTGGTTTTATGGCAGTAAAATCACTGCAAAATAAGTGTCTCACAGAAGGATTACAGGTTAAAGACAAAGTTTTAATAGGAGAGGTGAAAAGTTTGCTTCGGCTGCAGAGCAGCACACTGTACTACTCAGGGCAGCACTGGCATTTTTGGAACCTATTGAAAATTTGTGTGCGGCAGATGGACAAACTCATCCATGTTTAAGGACACGAGAACTAACTTGTACCAGTGAGGACTATCCCACAGTTTGAGAGATAAGAACAGCCTGATAAAAACATAAGCTCCTATGCAGCAGTCCATTTTCTTAAATCCTAATTGTTACCACTCTGGTGAGCCACGTACATCATTACTGTTTCTGAAAGTAAAGTAAACCACAAATCTAAATGCCGGATAAATTCTCTGATCCTACTCTTAAATCCAAGTGTCTTTAAGTCATGATTTAAACAACCATCCAAATGACATAACTTAAAACAATGGAAATCAATTTGCAAGAAACACGTTAAACTCACATGTACATCAGCTCCTATTATGGAAAATAAAAACCCTCCCAGAATTCAGGCCTTGTGAACTTGTAGAATATTTCTAAATCCAGTGAAATAGGCCATAAAGCAGCCCTCGTGTCAGACAGTCCTCTGCTACGTAGCATCTCACAATAAAGTGGGAGGCTAATTAAGGTGATTTGTAAAGAGGAGAAAATGACACTCATATTATACAAGAGGAAAAGGTGATTTCCACAGACCCCAAAATCTAAGGGGTGATGGAAGGGAAAAAAGATCCACTAATTTAATTATTTGCAGTCTTAAAATTCGGTCTGAAGATGGGATGAGGATGAAAACCTTACACAGTGCCTTCCTGCCTACAAAGGGAATTGCTTATCTGCCATGTGGTTAACAATTCCCAATGTCTATCAGTAATAACGCCACATTCACTAACACGTACATCATACCAGAGACTGAAAATAAGAATTATCCTCCCACTTTCAATTCCTGCTAAGCGCCACTGAAACAGTATTGGCATCCAGACTGTACTGTAAAGACAAAAACGCACAATGAGCTGTGTGCACCTTCTCTGCCATGAAGGTGTGGCTAATCAGGCTGTGCGCGATCAGAGCAGTGATTTCACAAAGTATCCCATCAAACTGGCAAGGAATATTGTTTCATGAAGGCAAGCTGAAATGTGGAAACTGAATCAAAAGCATAGGGAAAATATAGGCGCTTAAGAAATTAGCAGATATTAACTTCAGCGAAGTATTTTAGTTGAAAAGTGAAACCCATACCAAAGCTGCTTATCTGTATCAGTGTTTTCTTCAATACTTGACAAGAAGCATAGAGAGAAGTAGGACTGATTTCCTCCTAATCTCTAATTGGCATGAGTTCAGCATTATTTCTGTCTAAACATACTCAATTATTAATTACAGGGGGACCAGAACTGGGAGAAAGTTCCACCTGATATGTGAAACAGGGAAAATTGGCCTGCCCAACCTTCTTCACCAAGTGAAGCTGAACAGCAGCATCAAAGCATTTCTGACATGCAGTCAAACATTCAGCAGTTTAAAAAAGGTACATGAATGAAAGCCTGGGAGTTCCAGCACAGGAATAGTCCAAAAAATCCCATCCCCCATGCAAAACAAACCCGAGTTCACAGGCTGCTGTGTTTCCTCAAAGGAGTGATTCATTTCTTGTTTACGTAGTGATCTTTTATGTGGCTTATGGGCTTTGCTAGCAGCCTCTTCCCACAGCATTTACTGTAAACAGACTGTACAGGGCTAGCCCCAAGAGCACGGCCCGTCACCCGCTGGACAAACCCACGCTCTAAGCGGGTGGCTGAGGGTGCTGCTGGGCAAGTGAGGATTAACACACTTCACTGGGGCACTGGCTTCGCGTCAGCACACTGCAACGTCACGTCACCCACAAGACAAGTGAGGCCAGGAGGTGGGCAGACCTCGGTGGGGAGAGCCCTCGGGGAGAGCTGGGCACCTCAGCATCCCTGTTGCTGCACGTCAGATGGGCAGGAACAACGCCAGATTGGCCCCAAATTTTCCTCCCATCGAAATGATGCTTGGTATCTCTCTCAAGTGTCACTCCCGTGCTGAGATTAAGCAATCCACATAATGATACAGGCCGAAAATCACATTAAGAATATGAAGAACAGAAAACATGCTGGTTTCCCAATTACATGCTGCGTGACATTGCTTCTTTCAGCACAAAGATTTATAAAAGCTATAATAAAGTAAATGGCTCAAACTGACCAGCTCTGAGCTTTAGTCGCTAAGAAAATGTTTCTTGAATACATTCAGAATTTGCATATTCTTTTCCCCACAGAACTCCAAACCAGCTTATTTTCTGGGATAAGGTATGACTACAGACCATGTGCAGCTATTCATATGCTAGCGTCAAGCTTGCTAGGAACCCCAGCAAAAGCAGAATGGTCAGAATGTGCCAGCTGCCTAACCTGCCTAAGAAACTGGGTGATGGTTAAGCATAAAGTTAACTCCTATGCTTAACTAGTCTGCACTTACCCTGCTCCTGCAGAGCAGCTGTGCACCTCTGCTCCTCCCTGTACAATTCACCAGCTACTTACCCTGCAAGATCATCAGTGAGTTCGCCCAAGACAAAGAAATGAACTTCATAGCTATTGAAGTTGTCTTCAAGACAAGTCTTTCCTATATTCTCGTGTTTATGACTACATGGAGACACAGATTTGGTCCATAAAAAAAATAGGAAATAATAAAAACAGATAAAGCTGACATGAAGCATCCATTTCCATACAGACAGAAATAGAAGGAAAAGTTTCATCTTTCTGCCCAGATGCTCTTTCTTGTCATTCCTTCTGGAATATTTCCAAAACTTCCTACTCATCACGTTTCCTGCAATCCACATAACCCAATTTCTCTCAGAGGGTGTTTCACTGATTATTAGGACTTTTCCCCATTAGCTAACTTGTGTCACATTAAACTAACACATTTGGATGCTTCCTATTCAGCCATGTAGATAAATATGAATGTATTTGGGATCTCTATTTTTCTCCAGTATTTACCAAGTAGAGGGTAATATGGCCTCTTTACTTACAAGAACATGACAATATCCTAATTCTTTAGGATGACTTAATATATGAATTAATCAACTTGTAGCATGTAGCAGAAATGTAGTATTTTCTCAGTAGATGATGAAGTTCAGTATTTAAAAAAAAAAAACAAAACATTATACTACTTAACAGTACAATTCTGAGCACAAGCATCAGGCAGAAAAAAGATAAGATCCTTCAGCTACAATAAAATCATAACTCTTCAATATTGTTACCTAGAAAGACTGAGTGCTTGTTAGATTTGCATGTTCTAAATAATAAATTACGGGGGTAAATGATATTAACAAGTCAAGTGATTGATATTTTGGAGGGGAAAAAAGTGATCATTCTAAACGTAGAGAATTTGTGATTGAATTAAAGGCAAAAGAGAGATTTCATAAACTTGAAAAATCACATCATTACTCCTCTGACACCTTTTTTCTTTTTAATTACAAGGATACTGAGGATCTCTCAGAGATTAAAAGGAAAAGAAGTGGTTCCGCCCCCCCCCCCCCCCCCCCCCCAAGTTCCTCTAATTTGTACATTTGACAGTAAATTTGTTTTCACTGCTTTTCCTTGAATAGCCAGTTCCAGATATTTCTTTCATTTGGGATGCTCTTGAAAAGATACTACAAATCACAGGAAATTACCGTTACAACTTACACAGGACATAGATACAGTTTAAATATTTACATGTTCTTTAATGTCTGTCTTGGTTTTTAAATGGAGTAAAATTCAAATTTACTTTAACTCAACTTTAAGTTAATTGGATAGTAGCTGTCTTGAAATATATTTTGTTCTATCCAGAAGTGCAAAGAGACAAGTTAAATTCAGAAGCAATTTAATTTTTTGCTGATCTGCTTACAAAGCCCCCTAGACTTTCATAATAGGGCAATTACTGGATCTTCTTAAAAGCAGCTTAGGCCAAAGCAATGATGATGAAAGAATTTAATAAACTTGCTAGTTTACAGAAACCAACATATATGCGCAGGGGTGTTTAACCAGATTTAGTTTTTTAATCAAGAAGATTGCTGAGAAAGTCAACTTGAAGCTTCTTGAAAGATGTAGTATTTGGTAAATCTTACGAGAAACGTTTTGACTTCTCCATTCAAACCATCTGCGCAGGAGTGCCACATTAAGTTACGTGCCCTACGCCAGGCAAGGGGCTATGCTAGGTAGCTGGGCTCCTCAGTGAAGAGTCAGAGGCTCCTCCCAAAACAATTCAGGGTACAAAAATCGCTCCCTCTTTTGATCTTTGCCTTTGTTGCCCTGCTCAGAGCCATGCCCAAACCTCTGCTAAAACAACCAAAAAAGTAAACTGTGCTGAGAATACTCTGCTTTTGGTCTGCTAACACATCCTCTGAACACGCTGCTGGGAAATCGTAACTAGCACCGCAATTTACTTCTGGAAACTGTATTCAGATGTTTTAACGTAAAGCTAAAAATTACTGTGCTGAAATTTCACAAGGATATTGCCATTGCAGGAGACAGGGAGTGGAAAAAAAAAAAAAAAAAGGAAAAAGAGAAAGTGTGCATGCATACTCTAGTCTTCTTTAGATTCAAATCTGGTGACTCAGCTCAGATGTTAAACATCAGCTCAGATTACAAAAAACACCATATAATTTAGACTGGCTAAAAAAACTTCCCTAAGGGAAAAAGCATATAATTCAGCATAAATAGGCTGTTTTTAAAAAATACATATGCAGCACATTATTTGGATGGAGAATAATTCCATTAACTCAGAGCATAACAGAAGATCTATTTTAGACCTTTTTGATGCCTTTTTATACAGTTCATTTGTAAAGTCAGTCCTATACATTTTCGAATCTTGCTGGAAACAAATGTCACTCATATTACCATTGCTGCTCGAATAAGGCTTACATCTTCCACAGCAACTGCAACTCCCTTACATCAGGCAGAAGTTACTGCTTAAGGCTGTTATGAAGGCCAGCAGTCTGAAGGGTTCTGTGTATTTCTGACAGGTCAGAACACCTTGCCCAGTAGCCCATCAGGCACTGCTGTGCTTGTAGTACAACCTAGCAATTCTCATGCTGGAGCTAGCTGGTACACAGAGCTGAGCCCTGATCTAGAGAGTAAAAGGTCGTAAAAATCATCTAGACACTAGTGTACACGTTTGCATATGTATAGCTTGTCATACCCACAGTTATACCAGGTTTAGCGTGTACATACTGACAAACCATGTTGCCAGTGTAAACAACCATCCCGTGTCCCTGCCATGCTGTCCCCACAGCTAAGACAGTGTAAGCAAGTCCTGAAACACTTCAAGCTATCTCAGCCAGTCGAACTACAGCGTCTGACGCCGACAGCTTGGCTAACCTTGTCTGAATTTGCACTGAAGAGATTCTGGAGAGATCATACAAGCCTTTCTGCTGCAGCTGCCAGGCTGTGAGAACTGGCTGGTCTGCAGATGTACCTTAGTTTTGCTATAAAGACATTCCAGAGGCTGTCCATGGCCTACAACTCATCCCTGTCTTTCACCCAAAGTAGCAATATAGGAGCTGCACACACATTTCAGATCAACATACCAGATACACCCTTATCCTCTGACTATTCACATGAAGAAACAAAACCCGACCGAAAATTTTAGTGCAATTTCACAGCCAAGAGGATACGCTCCATATGTATTACACGGCCCTCCAGCCTCCTTCTGGAGTTGGAACTACTTTAACCAAGTTCATTTATTGCAGTCATCTTACCTGTAGCACCACCCCATCAAAGAGTTGTAGTTCACAAATGAGGCAGAGACTGGAGGTACAGACATGCAGCCATTAAATCCAGCGTGTCGTGAAACTTCAGCCACGGATAATTCACATTACAACACTACTCTACAGACACTCTAAAATCAGAATCCCCACTACCTGAGGTTTGATCTGCACTGTTCATGACACTGATGTTTTCACTGCTAGTTGCTGTCAATGAGCTGTCCTGAAGAATTTCCCTTTAAGTACTGATGCAATCGCTCTCAGTTTAGCCTTTTAATGTGGGGTCACACAATCCATCTACAACACAGTTCCCCTCAAATGTCTACACCAGAAAATCTCTGAGAGGCTCCTTTGCCACAGGATGGGAAAATGTAGATTTAATTTATTCTGTGAACAAACTGTAATATGTGTTCATACTTACATATGTGAAAGCTTACAAGAACATAGGAATGACAAGAAAAAAGGAAACCATTTAAAACTCTGGAAAATCCCTCCTGTCTTTATGCCTTCTGGAGCAGCAGCAGCACCAGCCCGGAGTTCCCCAGTTATGTATTTTCTCCCAAGGCTTTTTCACAACACAGAACAGTAAAGACCAAAATACAGAACTTTTACAGAAGAGAACAATTTAGCATTTGTCTGTCGAAGAAAGCAAATAAACATGTAACCAGAAGAGAGAGTACAATGCCAAAATGCCTGACAATGAGCAAAAAAAAGCTATATTCCTTTGAAAAAAAAAAAAAAAAAAGAAAAAGAAAAACTGCCAGGCCAAAAAAGCCACAATTCAAAAAGCCATTTATAAAATAACGTGCTTCACAGAAGAGGCGGTACAATTATTTACTACTTACTGTTTTAGTAGTTCTGCAGTTTCCTTCCAAGTCTCTGCAATCTGTACCAATGCAGATACTACAATGAGCATCCCATCCATAAGTTACAGCTGTACTTTAGCGATACTCAACAGAGCCTAATTTAAGTATTTATTTGGTACTTATTAAAAGCTAGTATACATACTACACAATAAGCAGTTATATAAATTTATTTTTATTCGATTTTAAACTGGAAATCTATTCTATACTGATGGAGATCCTTGGAATATACAATGAACATGAATGAACATTCATTGTTCTACTCATTCAAGTCCAAATCCAATACAATCATCCCCATTATCAAGCCTGTACAAGCTCAGTTTTCTACCATGTAAAATTCATTTCACTCACTGAAATGTTATCAAACCACCACAGAACACTTACATCTCTCATGCTGAGAGATTCTCACGTTATCAGGAAACACAGGAATGCTCTGTTCCTCTCAAAGCAGCACACCCCTTCAAGTCATCATGTTATTTATTCATTTTTGTCACAAAGGGGATATTATCAACTTGAAAAGCAGCATTTCTTTGTGTAAAACATATTCACTGATTTCAAATAAAAGAATTCCATAACTGAAACACGCTAGCAGACTAAAAGTAGAATAAAAAAGAGTGCCCACCAGTCTGTAGATAAACCATTTCCCCAATTCCCACTTTTTTAAATGTTGCAGCCTGGTAAAACTGACCAGAAGCAGGGGTGGAAGATGCCTAAAAAAACTCAATTGGTCTCCTTAAAGGACAAAGTAAAATTAAAAACCAAAACCAACCCAAGCTTTGTGTACCTAAGCCTTACAAATAAACTATAGATACAATCAGTAGATCAGGAAAACAGGAAGCAATTATTCTTAAAAACAGACAAATTTTGCTGGAGTGAATTTACCTGTCCAACAGTACACATTCAAATTGCCACCCTCCTGCCCCTTTTACACTTCTGGTATTTCAATTAGGAACATTTTACCAGTTATAATCTCCTACCTCCCTCAAAACAGACTGCATTTCCATAAAGACTGGAGGAGACTCTTGGGCTGAAATAAAACGATTTAATAAAAGCTGATTTCCGATTGCCTACAGTCCAACTAAGCTTTTTGCCTGGCAATATACCAAGCAATCAACTACCAAGGATGCCCCTGAAAGCAGCAGGAACAGTAGAACCGTGAAGTCAGGCCAGCTCAAAGGCAATGTCCTTTCCTTGCTGACTGCGCGAGGTGTGTCCTTAAGGAGGAGGTGCCATTAGCAAAAACATTTCAATGCTGTCATATTTGCATAACAGTATTCCTAGATTCACTAGGAATTTCTTTTAATCACATTTTCTTCAATTCACTGCCTTCATAACACTTCAAAACACTTAAGAACTTGTAGCTAAAAGATAAAACTTAAGCCCCATTCTCATGTACACCTTTTTTGAGCAGAGCTTACAGCACTACCACCGTAACTACCACACCACTAAAATGCAGTGCTGATTATGTTCAGTATATACAAGTTACAAATATGGCAGAGAATCAAACAGCTATGAATGTAATCTTTGCAGAAGTTACAGGGATGGAAAGCCCTAAAGATCTCCTCCTCCCGAAAACTTTCCTGCTCTACAGATTTTTAAACTGCTTCCTTATAAACGGCAATAAAATAGGCCAGAATAAGAAAAATCACACAGGTATTTGCCTGCATTCTGCTTGCCTGTATTACACACGGATGCTGATCTTCAGCTTCACTAAATCCAAGTAGAAAGTCAGTAGGGCTGTATTCCAAGGTAGTGATGATACTGCCCTCTACACCTACAGGATGTATCACTTGTAATACTTGATGCACGTTGGGTTTAAGACAAACCAGCTGTGGTGGTTGTGTTTTACAAACCAGAAAACATAAAAACATTGCCAAGTCAAACAATTTGTTTTAAAGAAATGTAAATTGCAATTTCATATCCCACTTTGGATTTTCCCCAGAAATATATTTTCGCTCAAATTCCATGCTTGAACACTACAATAAAGTTCTATGCACCAACTGCTTTACTATTTTTTTTGAAAACACTACTTAAATAATTTTATACAAACATTTTAGTTGGATAATTCAACAATAGAGTACTTCATTTCAGTGAAAAGAAGTCAGACAGGTATCTAGTCACTCTTTTCTGGACAAATGTTTTTCCACGACTGTGCAAGCCAGAAGAATTAATGCACATCACAAGGTTATTAACAGAGGATGCCCATGTGTATTATGGTGAAGCAAGATCATCAGTAGGTCACTTAGACATAGTCTCCAGCATACAAAGTCCCTGGTCTGCTTAACACTGAACCGCTGCGGCTCAATCGCTGAAGCTGTCAGAGGGGTCAGCTGCAGCTCTGCAGAAATAGTCTACCTCAAGGAACAGGCTCAAAGCAGAGAGTCACGCTGAATTTCAAAGAGCAAACTAGAAGGGAAAAGGGAAATGGATAGAGAAACTTTTCCCATTAAACAGTTTACAATCCATAATCACACTCAAGAGAAAAGAAAAACAGTTAAGAGCTCTGCAGAACTCCACTGTGACTAAAAAGGTGCTCCTGTGGTAGTTCCCGCACACCACCATCCCCTGCAAGCTAACCCAACACATTTGCTGTGCCTGGTCTCACATGTCCTCTGTATGAGAAAAATGAGCTAGAACGCAGACCACTAAGGAGTTAAGAGAACTCAAAGCTATCACTGCCCATGCTTCCTTGCCTTGTGAGTACACATTACAATTCATTATTTAGCTCAGTGAACACATACTGTAATTTTTTCTTGCGGGATTATTGCTGCATTTGCTGCTTTCCTCAGTTTCTGCAGTAAATGAAGCAGAAATCCCTCAGAACCTAAATGAACAATTAATGAAAAGACAACAATACGAAATGGGCTATATAAAGATGAGGCCTATTATGAATTAATACTTTTACTATTAAATATGCATGAGTTTTTAATAAGTAGAGCTAAAAATAGAGACGTATCACAGGATTTCTCCAGGCTGTACAATTTTCATTCATCTTCATACTGCGAAGAACTGGGCCACAGCTAAAGACTCTCACTGCGCATTTTTACACTGTTGTCATTGGCCATAATTCATCGTTGCACAAAAAAAAAGCCTTTTTTGTGCCCTGGGATTGGGGCATGAAGGATTCTGAAGACCTCCACATTCTGCCATAAGGTTTGAAGGAATCTGCAGCAAACTTTGTGGGTTTTCATAGTCCACTCGCCCACCTACCAACAGGCAGATGTCCCTCAGCAGCCTGGTTCCTATCCCCAGTTTGCGTGTTTATAAGGAATACATTTGAAAGAAGAATCCTCCATCAGATAACAAACAGTGGCAGATGTAACCACTAGACTTCAATAAAAATTAAATAACTATTTAAATATTTACTTTTTAATCTTAATATTTCATTTTTAAAAATACACATATTCTCATTCCTTTGTCAGTCCACCAAAGAAAGAAGCCTAAAATGAAGCCAAATGCAACAAATCCAAATATTCTGTTTGGATTTTAACATTCATTTCTAACATTAAGTCACATTACGGGTATAAATGAACAAAAGATTTTAATAATAAAGACTGTGATAATTCTGGCTGAGGGCAAGCACATTCTGGAACACAGCACAATTTTATCTAAAACCACCACAGGGCGTAGGTGCTACAGCACCAGGAAACGGAAGAAGATTGAAATCAGTGTTTATAAATACAGCTAAGGAACCCTAGCGCACACACCACCAAAACCAAATAGAAGTTAAGACAACCCCATCTGGAGGCCTCAATTTCCTACACTTATTTATGTTGGGGAACTTTTTTTTTTTAAAAAAGACCTTTTGTTTTGTATACTCATGTTTTTAAAAACAACCTTTTGTGTATTTAAATCAAAGCATGCACATTGCTAATGCTGTGTGATGAAACAACCCCAAAGAAATCAGGACACTGCATCCTACTATCATCTTAAATTACTCCGAAACCTTTATTTTAAACATAATGGGGTTTTTTATTGCATAGTTTAGGATTTTTCATCTGATACAATATTAGGCCCATCTGTTCTTTTTTCTGTCCTCATTGCAAATACATTGTCTCTCGACATCTGACTTCTCCACAGTGGAAGGATGAGATTCTTTCCTAAGCCCTCCTACCACCCTTAAGCCCCGAGTGCCTCGAAAGGAGTCTACTGCAGCATGATGCATTTGGAAGTTAACTTCAGAGGGTGACCTTCCCAAAAAGTAAGGTGCAATGCAGCTTTCTGGTTAGGTAACACCACTGCCCCTGTGTCAGACCTCCACTTGTGCCAAATTGTCACAGACAACCTCTGTTGTAGGTTATTGCTAAGCAGAATTAAAGAGAAATCACTAGAAACAAATACCTGCATACCGACTGGACTGCATAGTCTGCCAAAACTACAATGTCATTATTTTAAAACATCTCAATAAAGTCTGCTATTAACGCTGCCGGTTAGCTGGCGGCTTTCTATGTAGTTTGAGATTGCTTTGGGTTTTTTAATCCTTTATCTAATAAGTGATGTGACCTTACAATTACAGTCAAATTACTAATTATTACCACTAAACTGTTTTCTCCTATGATGTAATTACAGTAGCGGAATAATAAAAAATGGCAGGTCTAGGCAACCATCCTTCCATCATGTCCCTGAGCAGCAAGTTTAAGCTGTGTCAGGGAACAGCGGAGGATGTTATCCTACTACACTAACAATCCTACCCCACGCTGTAATGTATACACAAACCTCAGATTCAAATACAAACAAATCTTAGCACTACCAACATCAAAAACTTGGGAGGGGTGCTGGAACTGCACACAAATACCAAATTAGACAAAGCAGGGACACAATAAAAAACACTTACTAAAATAATGCTGCTAGAACCCAGAAGCTGAACACTTCAGAAAGGCATAAACACCCTCTGAAGCAGCAATCAGCTATTCTCAGCGTCACAGCTGTGTCGGGTAACAACACAGGCCTGCTGCTGAAATACCACAGCTTTACAGACGACGAGGAATCCGATCACTCTCATTCAAAACACGTCACTGGAAGCCCTTCCTAACACCCTGCAAGACTCCAAAACACACCAAGGGACCCAGCGGTAGTTGGGAAAGCAGGGACTGCTCCAAACGGCTCAGCAAACCTCCAGCACTATAATGCAGACGTTTCAAAATAATATCCCTACTGGACATGGCAAAGGTTTTGAATCCAAGTGTCAAACACTGGGTCACCAGTTTGTGATCAGTAGAAGAAATTCACTAAAAATTCAGCATTTTTCACTAGTGTTGACTGCAGAAAGTACAGCAGACTTTTAAAAAGTCACCAACACAATTACTTTAAATCCGTTTCGTCTTGGTCACAGAGGAACACATACGCCAGCATTGCTGACATCCCATTAGATGCTGCATCTTCTCTAGAACAAAAATAGTGCTTCAATTATAAAACATGCTATTCTCAAACACTCTTATTTTCTAATATGTCATTTTATCAGTAAATAAAAAATTGCTGTATAATTGCTTTTTAATTGGATCCAACCTAACATGGAGGTAGAAGTAGTTACCCACTGCAGTTGCCCAGAGAAGCTGTGGATGCCCCATCCCTGGCAGTGTTCAAGGCCAGGCTGGATGAGGCTTGGAGCAACCTGGTCTAGTGGAGGGTGTCCCTGCCCATGGCAGGGGGGTTGGAACTAGATGATCTTTAAGGTCCCTTCCAACCCAAAGCATTCTATGATTCTATGATCAACTCTGAGCACATACACACGTGACATACGCTCATGCCAACCACTTTTCATGAAAATAACTTTCTGAAACATATTACTTTGCTTACTGGCATTTTCTAGAAAATTAGCACCATTAGTGCTGGGTTAGCAAAACCAATCTGTACTGCAGTGGATGGCCAGTGTAAGTTTGGATCATCACTACATCTTCCTTCATACCTTACGGCTACAGTTCCTGAAGCAAATGGTAACAAAAGACCTAGCAAAGGTACACTCAGAGTGTCAGCGCACGCTTGTGGCATGCACGTGTTAAGTTATGCAAACTGATACGTCTGGTGCAAGGGAAAAACCCTAGGATAATATGCCAATCTTTAAAGCAAACAGGCAAATAATTTATAATAAATAAGGACAAAGGTTTAGCACAAATAACAACACACAGTTTCAAAACTGGTGTGGCATGACCACAAAAATGAAGTGTTAAAATTTGCTTTTGACTATGAATTTCAGTGATGCAGCTAACCTTTCACGTCCTGAACTACGTCCAGCAGCAGCCAGAGGTTGCACGTGCCTGTGTGCTCAGTCAAGATGGGATGTGCCCAGTCTGCAATCGTCCTCATCACTTGCAGAGCACCAGGAATCAGTGCGAGGGGAAGCTGGTACTAATCTACTCGAGTTCAGCTCTGACCAGCAGATGCACAAGGAGCACAGGTCACGCAAAAGCAATTCAATAGGCTGTTAAAATGTGTTAATAGTATACTTAGCGGTTGGTCAGACCATTTTGCAGAGGGAAAGGCATGTTAATTAAAGGGTCAGACAATACCACCGCAGATCCATCAGGGATCTAGAGGGTCAAAAATTAAATTGTTCTCATTATATGTCACGTCGCCAGCCTTTTAAAGCCAACCAGAATCTGCAATTCTTACATTTCACTCTTCCAATAGTCCCACTTGTTCTCTTGTGTGCACAGGGAATGCAGGGAGTCTCCCGGCCACAGCGGCTGACATGCACCTGGGTTTCAGGCTTGGAAAAGCTCACAAGACTCACATAGTATGTTTTGCGTACCACATTTTACTCAGTATCCAGCTACAAACGCACTAAGAAATGTATGGTGAGGATTTTTTGTTGGTTGGTTAGGTGTTGGGGTTTTTCTTGTTGTTTTGTTTGTTTACTGGAAATTCTTTCAAGCCACCAGGACAGGACCTTCTGCTACCCACATACTGGCACATTTTTAATTAAGAGTGCATGACATAATAGGGACTGAAATTCCTGGAGAACACAGAATGCCACGAAGAGTGTCAAAAGGTGTCGTAAGGCCAGGCAACAGAAAAAGTCATTTACGCATGAGACCAGAAAAAAACACTACTGAAAAATACATGACTCCTTAATGCTAAAGTGTATGATTTGGAATACTGTCTACATTTAATGAGTGGTAACCAAATAGATCCAAATATATCATGAGCTTTTATAGCTGTTTTACAGTCTACCTACAGACCAGATACCTCTGGTTTAAGGCACAAATGTCTTCCAGTTGTATTTGGCGGGGCACACAGTAAAATGCAATTTAAGGTTATCCAGTAACAGTGTGGACAGTGAAACATCATCCCTGCAGTTGCAACTGCAGCCAGAGGCTACTTCTGCCTAACGTTTAGTGGATGCACTCAAGCACACACCTAAATGCATGCTGGCCAGGTAAAGGCTAGCTCAATTCCTGCTGAAATTAACAGGAGCCTCTCTGCCACATTGGAAGCGCTTGGGATCAGGACCAGATCAAAAGGCTGATTCACACCCGGGTAAAGCCTAAAATGCGATGTGCCTTAGGTCTTTCAAATAAGGTAACATCCTCATGAAAAGGCGTTCTAAGAAACTGAGATCTCGTTTTTCTTAATCATAGATCAAAACAAGCCCAGAAATACATTTAGTACAGCAAATATTATTTTACTCGCTTCAAATTTCCGGTTTGAAGATGTCATTTCCTATAAGCACCACTAACAGGCATAAAAGCCACAGTGTCATGGCCACTTCTCCTTATCTGGAATTCATAATGATCCCGTTGTTAATCCATAGGCACCATTCAGATATGACTAAACTCTTGTATTATTAACAGATTCCAACAGATTGGAATATTCAGCTTCCCATAATCAACTATCTCATGGACATTCAACAGTGTCTCTGTGGGGTTTTTTTGTGGTTTGTTGGGTTTTTTTAAAAGCATTACCATTTCCAATTAGTCAACACGATGGTGTAGACACCCTGCATTTCATAACAAGCAATTATTTTTGTTAAAGTTGAAAATAGAAGTATGTAAGAGACTGGAAATACAAAATCTATTTCAGATCCAATATCAACACCACATAACAGACATACTTTTCTAAGAGAACTTAACTTCCCATGAAGCAGGTTTTAAAATCTATACCAGGGAGCAGGAGGGGAGCAAAATTGAGCATTAACAAGGCAGGAACTGGTCAGAGGTGATCTGAATATGCACAATAAAATTTTTGAAGTAACCAGAGTCCCAGGAGTAAATCTCTCATCCTAATGTTACTGTGTTAAATAAATACGAAAACCACAGAAATGCCTGCTACTTTTAAAGCAGTTTCATTACTTTCTGGGTTTCAGTGCTTTCTCCTTCATTTGCTTCAAGATTCCTTATCAAAATGTGTCAACATCACCTTAACCAACCCTGAAACACCTTTTTTTCCAAGAAAAGGGTTTAAACCCTCCAAACACATTCAGCTGAGAACTGCTATATAAAGCTCTCCACACTTCTCCTTCACAGCATCCCTGACAGCTTCTCTAATTGGTACCTGATAGGTGTTCCTACAGTGTTGCCATTATGTGAATATTTAAAATTACCTTCAAAATATTTAGGAAAAAAGACTGTATTGTCAGAGTTCAGCTTGCTGAACTTCCAGTGACTTATTTTTAAAACATACCACTAGGATCTAAGATTTGAAAAACTGAACAACAAAAACTCTGCACAAGCCACACTGCCAGGAACAGTTATCCAGAGCCATGGTTTAAGAGAAAAAAATGTCACCCTCCAATAAACAGAGGATTTTATTAGCAAGCTGTTTGTTAAGCCATACAATTTGTATGCAGTCAATGAATTACACTGATAAAACTACCTTGAAATGCATAATTAGATATTTAGAGAAGCAGAATACTCCTAATGGTTTAGTAACCATAGTACATTTACAAAAGTAGACTCTGAAATTAAAAAATAAAAGTTAACAAGCTATTAATAGGATAAGACAGCTTGTGACTCATTGTCTAACAAAGAAAGCATTTCAAGGAACCCAAAAAACCCAATAGACTACAAATATGACATTTTAAAGCTATATGCACAAGGAATTTATTTTAGTTATTAAACACAACAGGGTGACATGTTCTGCAAGGGGACAAAACCAACCAAGAGAAGTGAATATGCCAACCAGGAAAACATGGCCAACATTCAGTAAAAAGCAGCCATGTCAGAAGATAAAGCTCTCTTGCATGTGACAAATAGATCACTTTGTTAAAACATTACGCTTTTTGCTAGCACTTTTTCTGTTTTGCAGAAATTTTTATCCTTGGAAATCTTTGCAGATTGCATTTGATCCGGTCCCCTATCTACAAACTGGAAACAGTAAGCAAATGTCCATGTTTTGATTCTCAAGATGTACTTTGAAAAGAGCACAAATCTTTCTGCCTGCCCTTACCTTCACCATTCTCTTTTGCCTCATGGAAAACTTTAATCTGTGCCTTGGAGGATGCAGAAGTACAGTAGTTCCAACCTAAGCACTTGAACAGCGAGTGAAGTTTATGTCAGCAATTACTCTCTACGATGACAACAACGCCAAAGTTATCTTTAAATAAATACTTTAACCGCGCTGCTCTCAAATATTGTGGTGCTCTTGATAAAGCCCAATTTATCTACTAGAATAAAGCCACTCTTTTCACAGCAGTTCCTTATCAACCAACCACTTCTATCCTCCACCTCTTGGTGTGATAAAAGCTTATACTAAAGTAATGGGCTGATGTTCCAGCCTCCGTTGGACAAAGAGCTGGTTCTAGCCCAACTGCATCAGTATTTTGCCCAATCTCTTGCTCCACACTGCATCTGAGTTTAGATTATACAATGACAGTCACTAAACAGTCATAATTTTGTATGCTTTTGGCATTTCTTTTATTTCCTTCTCCTAAGGAAAATAGTGTCAGCTCTTTTTACACACTTTGTAAGAATGGTGTTTTTCAATGCCTCTAATTACAAGAGGTTATTGCAATGATCAAGTGCGTGTTCCTGAAGTCCTTTGATACCCTATGACAGGAATGTAAGTTTGAGGCTAATCACACAACCCTTCTGTCACTCAAAAACATCGTATCTCACCGCAGTGACGTAAGTAAAAGGACGATTTATCATAGGTCCATCTCTTTTCACATACAAAGAAAAGTGTGCTATCTTATTTCTCCCAAAGAATTCACTTTGATAAAATTATTTGTGATGTTTATGATAGACCAGTTCAGTGCCAGCAAAGTTGGCCAAAAATAATGCAAAACTAGTCCAAATTGCCTGTTTTGGAAAGACTGCCAAACTCTCCACAGTAAGTGGCTGATATTCTCTATTTTAGTCTCAAAATAATTCTAAACTTTCCCCAACAATAATTACATGGGTTTGTTTTTTTTTTTAAAGCTGTAGTATTTGTAAAGCACTGTATTGACTCACACACAATGCATCTTTCATTCTGAGCAGAACCTTCATTTCTGAAGAAGGGAAATTAAAAAGGTTAGTAAAACATTTGTCAAAAAACCAAGCCCTACGTGGAGTATCAGCACTCTGTCTCCCATCCCACCTGTCTTTGCTTTCCTTTCTGCTGCTTCACTTTGGGGAACATTGTTTGCTGTCAACACTGACATCGAACGAGATCCCATCTCAGCGCAGCTCTCTCGGTGCAATGGCACCAGCTCTCAGCCACCTTCCCAGAGAAGGACTAGAGCATCCTTCTGTCTCTTCTTTTTTTTTCCCCTCCATCAAACACGACGAGACACACTGTCACCAGACTGACACCTTTCGGGACCCAAAGTCCCACAAGGGACCTCAGTGCTGCTGCCTCACATGTGATCACTGCTTTCTGAGAATTACTCTTCTGTTCCACACCTAAACCAGAACAGAGACTTACAGTCAAACCAATGGGGTTGCAACTAAACATAACAAATGGCAGATTAAAACAAAATTTTGCTGCCAAGGTAAAACAGTTTTAAACAGCAGAACTGTTTTTAACAAAGCTTCAACATCCTTATGCTCTTATGCTCTAAGTTCTTATATTCATAACTTTTCTTCATATTACAGCCTGGCTCAGCCACCTTCGTCTACTGCTGGTATGCTGAGTTACTGAAGCACGTTTCTGTGGTTCTCTCACTACAGTCGGCTAACACACCCCACCTTAGCCAACTAATACAAAAAACAAGCAAAGCAAAACTTGCACCTCTAAATGGAATTGCTAAAAAACCCTGTCTAATACAAGTCATGGCTCAATACAAATACAATACCTTGAAATACTACTAATGCATAGAGCTCTGAATTCCTGAGATTTTATGTTTATGAAAAAGCTTTACAAAGCCAGTTTATATTCTTTCAACATAAATTTGAAGTAATATGAAGAAACAGAATCTAGAGCACGAATTTGAACTAGGCATTACAGACCTCATCGCCACTGCTGGGAAAATAAGAACCTAGCTGCTTTCTTCCATGCTGACACTGCGACTGCAAAGATAGATTGTGGTTAAACGTATACAGACAGTTCCAATGAGTTTCACTGCTGTTTTTTATTAGCAGTAAAACAATTTCCCAGCAATCTTCCTTTCAGAACTAAAACCACAACACTTAGACATGAGGTTTTTCTCCTCTCAAAATCTCCAGTGGTAATTCATATTCAGTGTTCCCTCAGAGACATGGGAAAGTGGCAAAAGATAAAACCACAAAGAGAGAAAGCAAGAGCTTCCGGTCTATAGGAATATAAGTACGTTTTCCCCTTTTAAAAGCATTTATCGTACTGGCAATTCCAAGTTCGCACTCCTGAGCGAAGCTGAACATGTATCTGCCTTTTCATCCAAAAGAGCATGTGTAATATGCCACAAGTTAGTTCCACTGCTTTCTTTTCTCACTTGAGAATAACTATTCTGTTTTGACATTCTGTGAATGAGAAAAATAAGCAAACTTTCACATGGCTTCAGGGTCATAAGTACCAAATCTGTAGCTACAGGAAAAAAACACACTTGAGAAATCTGCTTTATAATTAATGCAAGAAAAAAATCCACTTTGGATTACAATGTTGTTCTCCAAATTTCTCAGGACTGGTGTAAGACCATTATGGCAGGCTACCTGCCCCAGGGAGGAGGAAAACACACTCTGTGAAGTCACCATCAGAAAGACTGCCTTGCTCCTGCTTCGTCTGAGGTTCAGCCGCTATCCCAGACCCAACCCTTCTACAGCCCAGAGCTAGGGGTCTGCAATTGGATTCAATAAATATCAGGCCTAAAAGCTTAACTCTGTGGCTAACTCACTACTAAGGGAAAGGGCCCTTACGGCGTTTCTCCCTGCAGAAAGACAGCCCGACTCACCACCACTGCAAGCAGAAGCTGCAGAAGGAACCTGCAAACTCATCTTACTTTTGATTTTGGGAGTAGAACACTGAAGGAAAATAGGGAAAAAATGGGATTAATCAGGAATGTAGAAGAAAACAGGATTAAGGGAAGTCCACTTAGGGGGCTGAGAAGGCTTTCTTCCCCCTGTTTAAGGCAAAAATTTCAGAACACAGAAGAATTACATGTAAGCATTCTTTGGGGAAAATAATGTTTTGGAATCTTTATTTTGGCATCCTAGTAGCCACACAGCACTGAAACTGACTACGTAAAGCACAAAAGGGACACGTAGTACAACAGACTGAAGTACCATTTCTATTTGTCAGCAGAAGCCTGCAGAATTTAATCTCATGCTAAACACTACTTGATAAAAAATATCCCAGCAAAAACCCACACACCTCAGCTACTTTTACTACACAACTCACTGTACCTGTTTGGTTATCTTTCAGAAACACTGTTAAATAATTTTTATTGGTGAAATTACTGTAGCACTCTTCCTCCCTTTTAAAAACCTAAAAATTATGCAGACACAGTATTCTCAAGGAATAAATGAATTAATTTTACCTCAGATTATTTTTATTTTATAGCCTCCTCAAAATATTTATTGAGAACTTGCACATCTTTTCCATGTAGTTAAAATAGCCTGTAGCGTCAGGCGCAGTCAGGAGGGAATGATCCACTCCAGCATCCTTTACTCACTCCTATTTATATTCACACTTCTAAAAGGTATTTCCTGAGCATAGAAAAACGAGAATCCTTGTGACCTTAAAGCTGTTTTATGTATGGGTATCTACTGCAACAAGCAGAAAGCCATCCTTACTCAACACTGCTCTTGGGTTATGCAGCTTTTGCTGCTGCAGACAGTAAATCAATCATAAGCACGAGGGAATTGGAAATGAATTATTAGGTACAGTGTGCTCTGATACACCACAACAATGCGTGAGCAAAACTGTTACAAAAGTTTTCATATGTTTTTCTATTTAAATACTACAGACTGAGTGAATAGTCCAGAAGAGACTTACACACACACCCCCCGTAACCGAGGCAACAGGAGCTGCCATGCAGCTCCATTCTACCATGTTTCAGTTCTGGATTTTCAGTTTTTCTGTTGTAAAACAGAAAGGATGCCTGTTGTGTTGGCACATAGACACACGCTTGCATATTATACATAATTATAAAAAACATGTGTGTACACACATACATATATTTATACACACACATATAAGTACATGAATGGAAATTACCAGGGTTGAAGTTAGGGGGTTTTTAAATCTCAAATTCAAAAGCTTAACAAAATAAAAAGGTTAAGATGTTTTGTATTTGCCACTAGAGGCCTTTGCTGCAGTGAAGCTCATTTACCAAAAAGACATGGATCCATGTTTACCAGTGTATTTCTGATGTTAAAATTACACAATACTTACGCAGCACCAACAAAAATCATGCCAAGTGTTCAAATACAGTGGGACATGGGTACAGACTCCTAGATATTTTATAATAAAAGTCACTAGTGCATGGATGAAGGAAGGAGCTCATAACAGCAAGTTGTTGAGTCTCTGAAAATATTTAATAGCGTTTAGGAGAATCTTACATAGCACGTATCTCGCACACAAAGATTATTTTTTAGGTTCATAAATGCGTTTGTGGAGAGCAAAGCCTTTGTTCCTTTTGAAGAAGGATATGCCTTCACCTTCAATTACCCACACATTTATCAAATTGGATATATCATATCTGTTTTTTCCAGGATTAACTGGAAAGCCATTTTCAGCAAGTGACTAATACATAACTACTTCTGATAGCTGTTACTTCACTCTTCTAATGTTATTTTTTAGAAAGCTTCGCTTGCATAGTGGCAATTATATTAAAACACTCCTTATCACTCATCATTTCTGTAAAACAAGCACACTTCAAGTTTTATCACATGCTAATCATTACTTCATGGAAGACCTCCACAAGATGATGTTGCAAGATCTATCTGATCTATTTATTTATTAAGCCTGCAACACTATAATATTCCAGATTAGACTTCTACCACCAGTGAGTCATTGCACAATCTGCATTCATTGTTTTTGTAACAAACAATGGCAATGCACAAAAACACCACGTGAAAACAGACTGATATCACGGACAGATCAACATTATGGAAGAAAAAGATGATCCTCAAAATTACAGACAGCTCTTGAACATGTATTGCTGGAGCAAAATAGAATGCAATACAAAAATAATCTGTTTCATGCAAGGCACAAAAAATGTTGCAGTGAGAGATGTTCAAATAAAATTAATTTTCAAATGTTCAAAATCAAAAGGTGAAACTGTGGAACTCTGCTGACAAACAAGAAAAACTGCTAACAACAGTTACAGGCTAATAGCACTGCAAACTAGTAACAATCCTTTACTTTGCATAGTATCATTCTATTTATTATATACTATAGATCATCTCCCCCTTCATTTCCTGTAGGTTTGTCTCTCTGTGCTTTTTCTGCTGGTACATTTCTAAGTCCTCTAAGAATTTGAAACACGACAGAACCACAAAATTATTACTATGATCCTATGATTGTCAGGTTTTTGTTTTCCTTCAGATGTTAAAAATCTAAATCCATAAAGACAGAATATTATACTTAGAACCATCACGTGTCTCAACACAGTAAAATCCGTAATTTAAAATTAGATTTATAATATTGTAAACCCTGGATTTAGAGGAGCCCTGTATATCCAAAATCGCAGTATATAATAGTATCATACCCTGATAACAAATTAAAAGGTGTTCCTTGTGTGACGTTCAGGATTACTGATTAACTCTCAATGGATAAAAATAGAATCTTTAAGGTCTAAGTAGATTAAGTATACAATAACTTCCCATACACCTTGAGAATTATTTTTATATATAATTTGTAAAAACACTTAGCCATCTTCCAAGAATATGTAGGCTGGTATAAATCAAGATTAACTTAACTGATTTTCCAAGGAGCTATGTCAGTTTACACTGATAAAGACTTGGTATTTTACCTTTCACCTCTGTAAGAATGACCTGTTTTCTAGTGCTTGGATATGCCATAGTTTACTGCAGGTCAGAATTCACACCTAGAGCTGCTCAGCACAAAGTCCACAAAACCATGGGAGTCATGAAGCAGCTGTCAGGTTTTGTTTGAGAATACCCTTGCTCTCCACTAACATTCTTTCCACAATGTACCTTCCCTCTCAAACCACTGACATGGAAACACCACTTATGAAATCCTAAACTCTTTAGACTTAAAAAAAAAAAATTGCACATATACGCAAGTGGATTAAACTTCTTCAGCATTGGTTAAACTCAGCAAGTTTTCCAAAGTGCAGTTTTTTATAGCACTATCGTTTTGCTTTTCCATGTTTGCAAAGGTAAGCTTACTTGTTTATACAGAACTGTTGTGACTGACCTTGCTCTGTGTGTCTCAAGCTTCACTTCCTCCAGCCACAGTAAAAATGCAGGAAAGAATCCAAACCTCAAGTTAATTTCTATTCTGATTGCAAAGCTATCCCAAAATTTGCTAACCCACATACATTCTGAAAGTGGCACAATCACCACAGAACTGTGAGATTGCACACAAGCCTTTACTTAGCCTGGAGCCAGAAAAAGCAGGGAACACCTTCCTTACTTTGATATCCCTTACAGTGATAGAAGTATGATGGCAGCAAATGTTTAAAAAGGAATGTAAAAATTTAAATTAAAAAAAAACAACCATGTTCTCTAACAGGTAGAAGTCAAAACTTGGATGTCCAGGATGTTTCAGATGCTTGGGAAGAGACAGTCGGCACCACCAAAAAAAAAAAAAAAAAGTCTATCAAACTAAATTATTATTGACTGGAAACAACCATGAGCATCACCTTTGAGAAGTTTCCTGTTTGGATTTCCTCATGGAAGGCTACACTCAATTTGGACTGGTCTATCAAATCCTAGCGGACTTGGGGAGAGGGAATCATTCTGACATTTCAGGAATAAATAGTGAAGCTCCAGGTACCCTCCAAGCAACTGCCCAGGGATTATTTATGTGTTAAGATGCTGAGCAAGGTCCCTGAGCAGGGATCAAAGCTTGGTGCCCTGCTTAAACAATAGTGAGAAAAAATCCCTGCCTTGAAGAATATAAACAAAAGAGAATTAAATAGAGAAAAAAATAAGTATCGAAATGAGAGGCAGCCAGCAGGTCAACAATGTAGCAAAATCCCAAAACAACGTCGAATTTGCTAGAGCCTGCATTTTAGAAAGCACTGGGCTCTGAGTGGGAACTGAGGTATATTGATCCAAGGCAGGACGTGGCTTCTTTTCTCTGCAGGTCTGCCAGAGCAGAGCAGTGTATGTGCCTGAAGAATGCCTCTAACTACCCTGCTCTCAACTGACAGAGCTCTGTTACACATGCAGATGAAAGGCCAACCTTGCCCTCTTAGCACTGCGGAAACCCTACCCCTACACGAGCACTTTTTTAGCCTCGAATGGCTTAGTGTTCAGTTAGCTTACGAAAGGCCAAGAGCATCTTAGAATCTGAGAGAACATTTATTTTTGTAAACACCTTAAAAGTTATGACCTGTAGAATCCATTCATAACCTCTTCCTCCCTCCTGCCTTCTACCCTTCTATTTCCCTAGACTGAAGACCTATCTTCCTATTACCTTGTAACTTCTCCCTATAACAAAAAATATTATACGTGATATTCTGAAGTACTGCTTCCTTATTTAATACATCAGCCATGCAATACTAAATGCCAGTTGTGCAGCCCATTTACATAAAAGGATATGTGAAGATGCACAAATAAGGCCTCCCTGGAGACAGAAGTGCTAGGCTCGTCATACCTACTGTATAAACCAGCCTTTGTTGCCTTTTCTGAATTTTATGTGTGGAAGCCTTATTTTTCTGCATCCTTAACAGAATCATAGTGCAATCCAGGTTTGGAGGGACTTGAAGAGGTAATTCTTGCCTGGTTAGGCAGGATGAAACTCATTCCCATGAAAAACAGGCATGTATTTTCAAAACTTTTAATCCTGTAGCAGCTTCTTTTTAAAATAATTAATAACAGCTCTTAAAAGTTTGCCCAGTATTGCAGAGGAATGCACTGTTTCACCAAGAAGCACCCATGCTACTATAAGCATTATACGAGAACAATCTCCACAAAAGAAATGCCTCTTACCCTAGCAAACAATGAAACTGGAATCTATTTATGTTGATGGCAAGGGTGCCCAACAAATTGCAGTGGTGCACAAAGTGTGCAGCACAGTGAAGGGTTTATGTCAGCAGTGAAATAATGCAAAGACTTCCAGAACAGAAAGTTTGGGAAAAATTTCATTGCTTGGAGCAGGGAACTTAACTTTAATGGAGATGACCCTGGAAGCATCCACATACAGAAAGAAAAGGAGGTTGGTCAGTGAGCACTGGGTACCCAAGTTAAGACTTGCATCGTTAAAGCTGAAATTTGGATTGGAAGGAAAGTAGAAAAAGGTAGCCAAGAATCAGCCAGCAAATCTGGATTCAGAATACAGTATTGTCCGCTCCGCAAACCAGCATTTAAGTCCTCTCCTCAGGACGAAAGGTACTATGTCAAGCTCTAATTCACTATATGCTGTATGGACTCTGAAGCTGTACTTGCAAGACTACCGTTATCCATTAGCCTCAACAAATGCTGAAGTAGAACGCTGAGAAATCAGAGCAATGTCACAGAACTGCAAATATCTACTACATCAAAAAGCAACATCAAATAAAAATTAATATAACATGCAGCAAGGGATAATATAGATTTTCATTCAATGCAAGGAAGCAGATAGAAAATTAAGAGAGATCCGACAGAAACAATTATCTGGTATCTCAATGATAAAAGAAGCAGAACCCATCTTTCCTGAAGGATTAGAAGCCACATCACTGGCAGCAGCAAAAGCCAAACCCAACAAAAGAACATCTTTGATTCACTGTCTGGTCCTGTTACTCTGAAACTCTCATGACTTTACTACAGACTACATACAATCAAGAGCATATAGTTAAACATGAATCCTGAGCATATAGTTAAACATGAATCCTGACCGGGCGGGGGGAGAAGAAAGAAAACACACACAGGTCTTTTCTGCAGTTTTCAGATCTGAAAGGACACCAATAGTTAAGACATGCCAATGATCATTAATCCCAGAATCTTCCAGATTCTTCCTAGACCACAGCTTTAAGTTTATTTAATAATGCGCATCCATATTCTTTATTACATATAACCTATTTGCAACATATCTATGGTATTCCCTTCAACCTGAAAGCCAATTTGCATTTAACTGAAAACAAAGCAGTAAGAGACAAAGATGACTTTCTCTGCACTGAATTAGCTGACACAGTACTTCGAAGGACATCCATTTCCTCTATGATGTCCAATTCACAAGAAACAGAAAATCCATAAGACTTAAAAACACCAAAGATGACTCTTATTCACAAAAAAACATTACTTTCAGCTAACAATGCTTCCTTGAGCTACAAGTGCATCAAATTTCCTGAAACCATGTAGCCTCCAGTCTTGCACAGTATCAGTATAAAATTCCAAGTGAACACTATTAACATTGATTGCTTCTAGTGCTCCACTACTGACTCCAAGGCAAGTATACCCAATAGGCAGGCCCCTTCACTCTGTGATGTGCTATCTTGGAGCAACAGAGAGTTCCATGGCCTGTCTCCCCAGCACTCTCACTTTCCACCCATTAACCAGCTTTACACCAAACATACTGTAGGCTATATTTAACTAATCAGCAAAAAACTCAATTTCAGCAGTGCTGCACTGCTGTACTATTTACACAACAAAACCCCACAGCAACACAGAAAGGCTTTTTATTCCCTGCAGCATTGGGTAATTTTTGTTTCCTTAGGTTAATGCAGCATGAACAGACACCTAACAACTGAAGACAGTGTGAATTCATTTAAACACTGGGGCTTTAGTACTTACTGGGCACTGGTGAGGCTGCACCTCGAATCCTGGGTTCAGTTCTGGGCCCCTCACTGCAAGAAAGACACTGAGGTGCTGGAGCGTGTCCAGAGAAGGGCAATGGAGCTGGGGAAGGGTCTGGAGCATAAGGGTACAGGGTAACAGCATCAACTGGAGTGTCAATAATCACACAGACCAAGGAAAAACAGGTATTAGACAGGCTTGTGGTTGTGTGGACATCACCACCCCATCACCTTACAGTCAAAATCCAGCTTTCATTAAAGAAAAGACAAACTGATGAGATCCAATTCAGGCATTTTCACCTAAAATGAGGAAACTTGGGCAGACTTTGTTTCCACTCCTTCTTTAGCCATTACTGGCTTGTTTCCAGATATGATCAGCCAAGCTGCATTTTTTTTAAATAAAAAGAAGTTACACCAATGGGATCAGAGCTAATGACTGGCAGAAGCTAAAAGGACACACAAATAAAGCTAGCGGAAGGAATGACAGAGAAAGTAGAGGAATGTAGTAAATAAATCTTAAAATGTGGGAAAAAGACAAATGACAATATTGAAAACTGTACAAAGGACAAATACAGGTCCTGATCCTGGAAGTATAGCAACTGCAACGGAATTAGCTTACGAGGACAGAGTTCAGTCTAAATGTTCTGCTGCCCTGCCTGGCACAGGCTAAAGAATTCACTTATCAAATCCTGCATCTCACCTCCCCAGAAGCTGTGTATTAACTCATCCAACAAGACTAGAAAAGGTTTTGACATGTACTCAGCAGGACAATACAGTATATCCATTATTCCTGGCCAGGCAAGACACCTGAGATACTTCCAATGCCCATGGATAACCAAATCCTTCATCTCCTCCCTGTCCCTGGAACTTCTGTGTGTGCACCTAAGTGTGTACATACACATTACTGGGTTACATGTCCTCCTCTACCACTTCTGAAAAGGCCATTTTGCCAGAGCATGTGCACACGCACACCTGATTCATTCTGAAGTTGAGCCAAGAAATAGGGATGAGCCCACAACTGTCCGAATTATTCCTGCAGCGTATTTTCTGGCACAACTGCAGAGCACAGTGAGAGTGGGCTCCAGGCTGGACAAATGGTTCTGGTAGTAGCAACCTTCCATCACCAGTTTCCTAGAGCTATTCTTAGCCCTTCCCTGTTACCTTACAAGTCCTTAAATTCAGAGGATTACACCCTTGCAGCTCTTTTTGTGCAGGCGGGCTCTGTGCATCCACAATGAACATAATGGAAATTTACACAAAAGTAAGTGGTCCCAGAATTAGAGCTTAAATCAACAGATGTAAATGGCAAGTCAGTAATGTTGAAGGGGAAAAAAGTGTTTAAACATTTTCATATACTGGATATTTCTTCTGGTTTTCTTCATGAAATGTGGATTAATATCCCAAATACTAATTCAAAGAAACGTCATACCCAGTGTCTCACCCAAGCTGTAAGTTTGTTTTAACACCTTTGCATTTCACGGTCATTGCTTTAAAGGCAGTCATTGCAAATTGCAAATGCAGTGCTTGGCAAAGGTCCACACTGGCATCACTGGCCATGCCAGGCACCATTTGACATACTGGGAAGGACTGCAAGGACCTGGGAAAGGACCTAAAGGTCTACTCAAATCTTCTCAGACAATTTTTCTGTCCCTGAAGTGGGACATGTTTCATAAATGTAATGGTATTTGCTTTATCTCCTACGCTCTTATAATTCATCATTTATTTCCCTCTGCCATCTACTTTTTCCATTTAAGTCTTACGGACCCCTGTTTACATCAGCTGAACGAAGAGAACACTGAGATGTCATCTGATTACCAGACATAAGCATTTACTCACTGAGAAGGAGATCTGGTGGCAAGACCTTTCCAACCTTGCTAATAATAATGCAATAGGATCCAGCAGCTAACAATTAAAGCTAGACCAATTCAACCTTGAAACAGCCTGCAATTTCCTAGCAGTGACTGCAGCTCAACCTTGGAACAGTTTACTGGGAAAGATGGAGAGCAAAACCACAAGGCAGAATCTTCGTCACGATGTGTTTGTAAAGTGAAGGCTTTAATTTACCTCTGGAAGGATTTATATAAAGGTTGTGAAATGAACAGCATTTCTCTCTGGGGTGTTCATCTCTCAATCTACAATATCATCCTTCACTCATTTTTTGTGAGCCACAGGGAGAAGATGGTACCTGTTAATACTCAAGCCATGTTCCTTCCACAAGCATTCCCAGATGACCTGCGCAACACTTTGAAGAAACATACTAAAAAAGATGAATCCCTTGACTGAAGTAAAGGAGACTGCCAGATCTGGTGTAGGAACAGATTATTTCCTCCAGTTAGACTGTTAGATCTTTGGTTTGCATTTTTGCATGAGTTTTGGCTAGGGAGCAGGGAGTTGAATAAAGGATTATTTTGCTTTTCTCTGCTACACAGATCGTCTGAGGATATCACACTTACCAGATAGCCCCTGAGCATTACTGACTACCCCACTGCTCCTGGTTTCTAACGACACAGCTGTTCAGTCCAATGCCACTGTGGTCAGTATAGTACCTGCCTGAAGCCAAACTGACACTGATTTACTGATTTGAGATCAGACTTAAGCCCCAGTAATCCTATTAGACCCCAAATGCTACAAAATTACAAAAAAACCCCATTCACCTGCATTTCACTGATCCTCAGAGAATTACAGATAAGGCAGGAGCCAAACAAAGAACACGCATGTAATACGAATAAAGCTTCTTAACTTGGACAAAATATTAGCGTTTAAATACACCATGATCTACAGCAAACAGGAAGAAAATAATAGGTAGAAGAATATTCTGAGTTATAACATAATAAACCTACCTATGTTTGGCTTCAAAAACAACTGCAAAGATGGGAAGCTCCATTATTCATTTGTTCCATAAGCTCTTACTTTTCCATTTCAACAGGAAATTCTCCATCCTTTTTGATCTAAAACCCTTTCTCTAGAGGAAAAAGAATCCTTATAGCAACCTGCTTTTAAAAGATAATCTAGGGATTCTATCTTGTAAAAATAGAGCTGATTTTCAAAAGAGGAAGGAGTCTGACTTAAATTTCGCAACATCTGCAACTGCAGCTCTCCCCCAGGCGTCTGATTAAGCATCTATGGAAATTAGGTAGGCACTTCAGCATTCCGCCACACTGAATTGAAAAACATGCTTCAATACTTGGGTGATTTGGGATTTCATCTTCAAAACAGTTCAGGCCTTTAATGCACTGCACTATAAAACATTGTGAGACTCCCTGCTTAGTGTTCAAACCTGGCCCACAGTTGTTTGGCAACTTTTTTTGTGCCAAGGACAGTACCTTGCTTCCTTCCAGCCAGAGTTTGCCATAATACCACCAATTTTCAGTGTCACGTTTCTACCACAGAAGATACTACCTTTAGAAGGCTGATAAAGCACATGACACATGCTTTAATAAAAAACATTATGCAGAAACCCAGTCCTGCACTAAGCCTCTGGCTGTAAGTTCCTCATGAAAGTGAGGGAAAATGAGAGACATGGTTCAAACTTAGGTGTCCGGTAAGTGTCTCTGTGTCTGATACCTTTCTATTGGAATCAAACATGAAATTGAACTTTGGCTTTGCAGTTCCTCTCTCATGCTTAAAGATCAATTATATCAGAAATGTATTTTTAAACTGTTTAAGGCTGCTGTCATTTTATGAAACAAAGTTCAAATACAAAGCTCAAGAAATCTGGGTACTTGAATTAAAGTAATTTTTCTCCTGAAAAGTACATCACACCCAGAGTCTGAATGCCATGGTATTCAGTAAACCATTTCTTTTTCCTTTCTTAAAAGAAAGTTACTTTGCATAAACTTCCTCTTACAATTTCTTGTTCTGAAAACTATGGTTAACATAAATGCTTTTTAAAGACATTAAATACAAACATGTCTCTGACAGTGAGCTATCTAGACACTGAATTTCACACACACGTTTCCCTAAAAAGCTACTCACATGTGAAAATTTAAACACAAGTCAAATGCAGTCATGATGTCACCACAGGTTCTTACAATTACAAAGTGTTCCTAAGAACTTAATGTGGAAAAAAAAAAAACCCACAGCCCTCCTATCTTTGAGCCAACAGTATTATGTTAACTTAGGCTCTGTAGCAGATGATTCTGAGAAGTTAAAATGAGAAATTAATTTTTCAAGAATGAGCATGGTTTATACTGTGCACACTATGCAAGCAAAACCAAAACAGGCCTGTTACAAGGACATTCTAGGTGAACTCCAACGTTTCTTTTCGATATCCCTATTAAGACTGAATTCCTTGAAGACTAACCAGGTATTAAGATCCAAACTTACCTCTTTCATTCATAGCCAGTAATGTGACCTTCACTACAGACAAGGAAGTGTAACCATGTACTCACAGAACCAGAAAAAAAAAAAATCACAATAAACTTTTGCCTATAGGAACCCATCAGAGCTGGAAAACATGGTTCTAAATATTGTATACTGGACTCAACATAGGCAAAACTGTATGTATCAATTTATTTAAAATGTAAACACAGAGGAATACTGTCAGAGTAACACAGAAGTGGAAATCTGTTACCAAGCAGAAAGGCTTAAGAAATCAAGTGGTACATGATAGCTTTGATATGACAGATACTTGACAATATCAAATACTGTATTTTCCAATAGCGCTAGTATGAGAATGATGGTATGGGAAATCAGGCTCTTCAACTGCTTTTACATTAACATTCAAACACTCTACCTTACATGACCAATATGTTGTGTCTACTTAAACAGGACCCATTTTTCTTTGGTTTTGAAAGAGAAAACAATTGTGCAATGCTGCTCATCCCCAAAATCCTCAGTTGAAATAAAGAAACTAGAGCAAAAATTAGTAATAATTGCATTGTTTAATTATTTTTAGCCTGATAAATAAAGCTAACATGCCAATCAATAACAGACGACAAACCTAGGAACCCTTCAACAGACTAAATGGTGATTTGAGATGGCCATTAAATTTGAATTTAATTAAAAGAAGTGACTTAACTCTCTTTAACTCTCCTTCCCACTTCCCCACAGTCCCTACCCAAGAAGATGCACTTTCCCACTGTCCTTGCACTTACAAGGGTGCTGGTTCATACTGCCTAACATGTATGCATCACATCTCCACAACTATATGGGCTAAGCTTCAAGTTGTTCACTACTAGTGCATTCACAGACATTAAAACCCACTTACAAGACAATTCCACCAAATCACCAGAAGCATCCTATGACTGTTTTGTTTGTTTATAAGAAAAAACAAAGCAAGATTGTCCAGTGAAAACAATTTGCAATACAACAAAAATTCTCACCCATATCTACAGCAAATTTTGCACTTCTAACAGTACTGCAAGTGAACAGCCTTCATGAATTCAAGTGCAAAACTACCAAGTTATCCCCTACTTACCCTTCCTTACAACCATCATAGCTACTTATTTTTTTGTCCTTTTAGCCAGTTAACCCCACACAGTTTTCCTTATTCTGAAACACCACATAATAAAATTAATTGTAGTAAGCTATACAAAGCATTTTAAAGACTTGTCTTAAGGAATCCAGAAGCATTTTAACAATCTTGGCATTTGTGTCAAAAAAAGAACAACATTTATTGAATCACAACTGAGTGCATTTAATTGTTTAGAAAACGTTGGGGGGGGGGGGGGGGGAGGGGCGGGGGGGAAACCACCACACATAAATGTATGCCTTAGTTCAACTAAAACTCAGCACAATGTGGACCTACCTATGTCTTAACCCTGCTGTAGGTCATGATGAGTCACTGTCCTCTGGAAAAGCAGCCAGAGCACCACCTGCAGCTTGTCAGTGGGCAGAAATGGGATTCAGTTACTCAAAACCTGGCACTAGCAGGAAAGTCTTCCCTTATGCAGAATTACTGCACGAATGCACTGACATAACACAGTATTTCCAAAGCAAGTGTCATTTAACCTCCACACTGAAAGCAAATTTTAAGAAGAAGAAAAGGTTCTCGTTGCAACAGCAGTAAGTTTGTTGTTCCGGTTTTAACAGTAGCTTTACAGAACCCATAGCTACACTGATTTCCAGTCAAATTCTGCCTCTTCCTTTCCCCCAGCCCTCTCCCTCTCTTGTGCATTAAGGACTGGCCTTGAGCACAGCCATTAGTTAAACTTTAATAAATCCCCATAGCCCTCATCACATGGGCCACTGCGTGCTATCTATGGAAGAAAGCATCATGGGTGTCTAGTATGTGTGAACTGTTACTCATCTTCCCTGCTGTCTTTCAAAACATTAGGCTATTGAATTAGCCTCTTGAAATTGCACAGAGAAGGAGAACACAGTCATGCAACTGAAGATACATTATAAAATATTACATATATTTCCTGTACCCTTCCACGTTCTCACTTTGACAGCAGTATCAATTCCAAAACTGTACAGCTAACCATATATTCTGTAATCACTAAAACCCAAGCTGTCTGTCCTGGTGTCTGCCCTGTGAAAAGCCAACGGGGAAAAAAAAAAGGCATGCTGAATGATCTAGTATCAGTCATATGAAATATTAATAAGCACAAAGCAACCAGCCAAAAGACAGAAAAGGAGAGAACTAAAATAAGCTAGCAGCAGGATTATGTAAATCCTTCTCCCTTTAACAACAAATACAACAGTAAACTCAACCTGCACACAAGGCTCGGAAACTGCAGGTATCTTTTACACATCCTATTGTCTCTGAAAACATCCTCTCCCAGGTACCTGATCAACTTACTAGTTGTAAATTTATCTTACTAGTTAATCTCAGAGCTGTTATTTTAAACGTCCATTTAGTTTCAAAGATTGGTAGTGCTATCTGAAGCCTGAAAAACGACTTGCATGTTCAAAAGCCTGTTTCACCCCACCCCCCTCCATCTTAGTACTTCACTCAGTATAAGCTGTATCTTCCAACTTTCAAAAAGTCTGATGTGATTACATGCTATTCTTTAATCATCATGATTCAATCCATTTTGTTGAACGTTTTCCAAATTCTCATCCTCCCACTCATTTTATTTACTTTTGTATTTCCCAGTTCCTAAATTCATCGTAAACACAGCCCCAGCCCATCAGCTAGCTCTTCCACCATCAGCACCAGAAGCAAAGTTGAGTCATAGAGCCGGCTGCCTGCACTGCACTAATTTCGCATCAAGGCCCTGTTCCTGTTCCTCATGACCACTAACGTGCTAGGCAGTTACAACCACGTAACTACAACGTACAACTAGTGATGGATACATCCAATGCAACTTCTGCAATTCCCAAGTCTTTTCCAGACAAAATAATAATGGCTGAATATTTAGTTGCATTTTGACATGCATATTTTTTCTCTTCCTCTTTCCCTAGAGCTCAGCTTTCTTCTGGATGTGTTAATAACAGTGAAAATAAGCTGTTAATTGGCAACCGAGTACAAATGTAGAGCAACAGAGTGTTAAGTATCAAGCCTTACCAAATATTTACAATGAAACTGTGACTTGTGCCTTTGATTGGGCGAAAGTGAGAATTTCCATAGATTTCCAAAAGAAAGGATATTCCAATTTTACTAGTGGATGATCTTGTTATGAATTATATACCCAGTATGTTATTTTGCAGGACAAAACACAGCTGCAGTTCAGTAGGCACAACCCAAACCTAAATTCTTATCAAGTACAACAGAAATTCCAGAGCATGGCCTACAATTTTGTGCCTCAAATGAGACACCCACAGTCAAAGTGCAACATATGACTTCACACAGACCAAAAGAACAGAGGACACTGATAGAAGTTAATGACTGGAAAGCCTTATACAGGCAGCTTTTTGAATTCTTTGCTGTGAGCAACTCAGCCCAGTAAGACCATGAAAGTCAAAAGGATTTGATTTGTATCAAAATTCAGGATTTTAGACACAAACACATTTCAGTAGGTTCAGTTAGGACAATGAATCTGGCTTATGTAGAGCTCCTAAGTGTTGACGCTCATCAGGAGAGTACAGAAGACTACGCAGCGTAAGTACCAGAGGAATTATTTTTTCCACTAATTCAAACAAATAATTGCCTGTGTCAAGGAGTTCCAAGAGAAGATGCAATTAAAGCATCACTGTCCTAAAAGAAACAGAAAAGGGGTGTCATTATTTAAGAATCTTAGAAGCATGCAGCAACTATTTCTACAACGCTTACGTCTGCATAAGTACATATAGATCACTTACATATACTTATTACTCACACTCCTGGCTTCTGATAAAACTGCTTTTCAAACCCTAATAAAACATCATGGATCACTTCTAGACTGATGATCCAAAATTACTGTATGCAGAAAACACAGTAAAAATGTTACAAATTTGTTCTCGGCTCAGAAATGGCTCAAAAATTTCATAATCTTAACTTAAAATTAGAATTCGGGGGGGGGGGGGGGGGGCATACCATTGTATTTTTAATATTTTTAAGAGACTCAAAAAGAAAATCTGTGTACTAACCTTAATCTTTTATGGCTAAATTCGATGAAAAAACTAGTAAAACACCCCAACACAACAAAAAAAGTATGCTTAAGGGCAGCAAATGAGTCTGCAGATTGATCCAAATCACTCCCTGCTCCATTTGCCTTATATCATATTTTGGAAGACAGCATCCCTCTCCTCCTTTAAGGAGGGTAGGAAAAAATCCCAAGTGAATGTTCCCCCTTATTGCCAGTGCCCCAGAGCTGTTGGAGGTGAAAGCAAAAGCTAGTACGTGCCATCCTTTGGACACATGAGAGAAATTTCAACATCAAAGATTTTCAGTCTCTCAGATGCAGCATCTTTAAGTAAAGTTAGAGCACTGGCAGAGTTAAGCAATGATAAAAAAGGTGACCCAAGGCACCTGCTACAGACCAGGCACAGAGCAGAGGGAGCTGAATCCTAATCACGTCCCCTGTTTTCTGGCCATAACCCTCCTTTCAACTCCTATTTTGCCAGTCTAACGGTTGGCCAGCATGGCTGTCTCCAGAGCTGTCCCCAACAGCTAGAATATGTCCTTTTAAAAAACACTTTTTCTATGACCCTACGCAAGGGTAATCACACTTCACCTTGCACTCCAGGCTCCCATCCTTACTAAACCAAAAAGGACAAGAAAGAAAAGGATGACCAGGACCATGAGAATGAATGTGCATGCAGAGAACTGCAGAAATCCAAAATTACTGAAGCTCGGTGGGGGGATAAGAATGACAAGAGAATGGCAGAGTTGCCTGAAGACAAAACAGAAAGAGAGAGAGAGAGAGAGAAAGAAAGAAATTGGTGAAGGAAGGAAATCAGAGCTTTGGGACATATAGGATGATAAGATAGGAAGACTTCAAAGAAAGGAATCAAAAGAATAATTTAAAGATAATGGATACATGACATTTCAGAATGTATATTCTGAAAACTCAAATTACCCTTGGTCTGTGGTTAAATTGATTACAGTTCCATGGTTTTGTAATTAAAAAGCCACATTA
Source organism: Rhynochetos jubatus (assembly GCA_027574665.1). NCBI lineage: Eukaryota > Metazoa > Chordata > Aves > Eurypygiformes > Rhynochetidae > Rhynochetos > Rhynochetos jubatus. The sequence goes on from CM050654.1 coordinate 12,950,821, forward strand.
AACACACACTAATGATAATTAGGTGGAAGAATCTCACAATCTGATATTACATAAAATCACTTGGACACTTATAACAAGCAAGTTGAATTTAAAATAATCAATTCCTTAACAGTTGAACTATCACTCAAGAATTAGAGTTAGGCATAACTATGGAATGTTACTTTTATGAAGGTATGATACTCATGAAGCTTGACAGCATCTTTGGGGATGCATTACTTTCCTGTCCTAGAGTTCCAACAGCAAGCAGGAGGATGTACGCTCTAGTCTTTGGATTTTATACCACCACCAAGACCAATACCACAGTGCTTGTAAATCAAAACCAACAGCAAAGTCCTTAACAGACTTAATGGAGGTTGTCATATTTAAGAAACAAAAGCACTGTTTAGGATAGTATTTTTTATTATATGCTTTTTGAAAGCGAGATAAGGGTCACTTACACAGCCAAATCCTTACAACCAAGACCATTTTATCTCCAGTTCTTTCGGTGTTAGTCCTGGGCTTTGCTAAGTGCATTGTGGCAGAACGGCACACCTATAGGACAGCTCACAGTCTGACCCGTTCTTTCCCGTGCCTATACAAAAATTTTTCCTGCACGGTTAAGAGAAACAGTGCTATAAACACTTGTAACTCTTTATTCCTTGGGTGCTTTCCATGTAAGAATAATGGATAAAGACTTAAATCAACTCTATAGTTCTGTCAAAAAAAAAAAAAAGCTGCATTCTTACATATTCAGTTCCTGCCAACTGTACAGTAGGTGCTACTCAGTTTACTTACCTATAGTTTGTATTAAATAGAATGCCTGGAAATCTTACTGAGGTGAACAATCTCTTGCAGATGGAAATGTGGCTATAGCACCTAACTAGTGCTTGGAATATTCATGCTCTAGAGATCACCGTATGGACTACTTCTAATTCCAAGTAACTAACAAGAAGAACTGAACTTTTAAGTGAAGAGCTACAAAAACGCTAAGTATGATTACCTACATTTACATTTTAATGAGATGATGTCTTCAACCAAGTTCACTTAGACTCAACTATCTAAGGTTTTACAAAGATGAGAGAGTATGTGCAGTAATACAGACAACCAGTGAGCGATTTGGAAAGTAGGGTAGTCATATGAGAAAACATTTTCCCCCATATACAGGAAATACAAACGAATCACGCAATACTTCTGCTATTTTTCTGTAGTAAACCACATTTCACCATTTTTAAACTGGTTTCTTAGTACACTGCAAAGACTGAAGGGAAAACTGATCAGATACACCAATCAAAGCAGATTACATTCTGTTAATCCACTTAAACTGTACTTGGCCTGATTTAAGAAGTGCAGACCACAGCAGCCCCATTAAATGTTATGCCCATTTACATTAGCTGGGAACAGGCCTACAAGCGTTGCTTTTTTCAGTAAAATTCAGTAAGTTTGAAAACATTAAAAAAAAAATAACAACAGTATTACACACATTACCTGCTGCCCATATTCAAATCACTGAGTACAAAACTCAGTTGAGAAGACTCATTTTTTTCCTCCACTGGATGCAAAACTTTCCTTACCTTCTCCTCCCTTAAAAGACAATTTCTAGACTTCAACAATCCACATTGGACTTAGGTTTGTCAATCTGAAAGTAAAAGGTTCCATTACCGATTTCCAAAGAGTTACTGAATGAGATTTAGATTTAAGATGTATTTTGTATAGAGGAGGAACAAAAGGATAAGCCATCCACAAGAGCAACATGACACACAACCAGAATCTTGTCATACTGCATGGAACCTAATCATCCTGCCCCCGCTGCTGTCAAGACTGCATGGGCAGGGAGGGACTTCGCAACCCTTTCTATACTAACAAGGAATGATTACGATATTGATTTTTCACAGAGCTACTTACATGAGTAAACATTAATCAATTTATGTTAGGGTTGTGAACTAAGATCAAAATAATTATTTGACAAATAGGGTTTGCTTGCAGCTGGACTTCCAGCCTACATCACAAGTCATGAAGCATATCTCTTAGAAAGCTAAATACTTTACTCTTTCAACACTGCTTTTTCTTTTCCAAATGACACACAATCACCTAAGACACTAAGTCAACACATTTTTCCTTTGGAAATGACATTCAGATATAGGACTTGTTCCAGGCTTCTGTTATTTCTGAGGTGTTATGAAGACTGAACTCCTCGTCATCCATACTTAAGCACAGTTTCCATTCTGTTCACCAATGTTTCACATGCGGTTAATCAATGCATATTTTAGTTAACAAAGTCCTTGTTCGATATACAGATAGCCAACACTGTCTTACGCATTAGATAAAGAGATGTCATTCATTTCAAAATCACATTAATCTGTCAGAAAATTTCCCATGTATTAGAGCCTCAACAAAAAACCGGAAATTACACAGAAGACAGACCTGAGAAAGAGTATTTCTGGTTTTCCAAACTGAGTACTTGAGTTTGTCAACGCTTGTTTTGTTTCCCCACAGCAGTCTCCCATTTGTCTGGGCAGCTTTTTATCAAAGCATTGGAAAGAAAAGCACTTAGATGGTGACAATAACAACACAAATCTTGGAAAGGAGACTCACTGACACCCACAAGATCTGAGGCTTATATTTTCTTCTATTAACAGATTCAAAATGGACTGTGTCGCTTAAAAACATCACTGTAGGAATGACCAATTTACAGTAAGAAAGAAAAAAAAAAGCCATAAGATCAAAACAAAGGCTTCTTTTGTGCCAATGCATGGTAGCTTTCCCATTAAAATAAAATGAAAAATTAAACACACACATTAGTCTTCCTTATATTGACTTTTTTACTCCACCCACCTATAATCAAGAAATGTAATAGAAAAATTTGTCTACAGAAGCAAGAAACCAAACTTGTTAGCTTTTTTCCCCTGAACAAAGGGTTGTCTCTGTACAGCTGACAACTGATGAAGCTTACGCCAAGAGGTGCTGAACATACTTATTGTATCTGTAGTACCTCAAACTCTTAACAAACCAAGATAAGCATTAAGCAAGCTTTAAAACAGGCTTGCATAAGCGAGCTTTAAAAAACTCCTGATTTCATGTACTTAGAGCCTTGCCATTTAATTATTTCAGTTAGTGATTTATCCTATCATGATGAGGCAAACATGTGCTAAGTTCAACATTAAGTCAAAACCAGAATTCTTTGTAGTGTATCTAAGCCAAAGCCTTTTTACCTATTAACTTACCTTAAGAAGAAATCCAGTACTCAAGTCTATGCCTTTGCACAGTCAGTAACAATATCAGTATTAAGGGGAAATGGAAACAACATAAAAGCAAAGATTTCTTCCAAAACAGTGAGTCAGTTTTTAAGACGCAGGATCTCATTGGAAATTAGTATTTTCAAGACTCCAAGGCAAAATTAACACAACACCCACCTCAATACAGTAAGCAAACAAAAACCACCCAGCCAAATTCAATTAAGGAAAATAAGGTTAAAATTTTAAACCAGCGATTAGTCCAAATCTTCGAATGTCAAGTTTGACAAATTAACTTTACTTATCTATTTATTACAAAGGTATGCATAAATCAGCTCTAGAAAAATCACCCTTCCACAACTTGCAGTATTCAGTATGTGTCACACAATGCCTAAGGAACAAAAAAACCAACCTTCCTCTCTCTTAAAAAAAGCCTGCATCTTTGGTATCACGATGTGTGTAACTAACACACCTCTAAACTGTTCAGTGTGCCTAAACATGTGACATAAACTAAGGCAAGAAGTGGAAATGCCGGGATTCTGTGGACTGTTAAGAAGTGTGGCAATTTCCAACCACTGAGCAGCAGCACCATGGTGTTTACAGTGGCTCTCTACATTAACGAACAGTTTCATAATGAAAAATATCAACCTGTCACACTTAACAGCCAAACATAACACATATCCACCTTCAGAGCAAGTTCATAATACACACTTACTCAAGTTAATAAAATGTGTTTATAAACATTGAGCTAGGTCTAAAATCTATTTTGCTAGAAGTTATTTCATTCTAATGAAGTCAAACCACCTTTCAGGAAATGAAACAGGAGTGGAGTCCTAGCTACATACTCAGCGATTATTAGGTGAACACTTGAGACAAAACCAGCATGTAAAATAACCATGAACCCTGACATTTATTCTAGTTCTGATACTGTGCTACACATGCTTACAAGACCTTAACAGCATTTTGGACTAACAAGATGAACAAAGCAGACAAGCTGTTTTTAAAATGCACCTTAAATAAAGAAAACATACAGCTTAACAAGCACACCTTTTAAAGCTGGAACCTTGTAGCCTACCACTACTAAGTTCACACGTCCTTGAGAGAGCAAAGTTAAGGAATAACACAAAAATGGACATATGCCTTTTTATGACAATCAGGATCCAAAGGGAGTTGTTGTTTTTTGTAGTATTTTATCGCTATGTTGCCAATATTCAGCATCTGTGATGTCCAATTTAGTGAAGCCGTTGATATGGGGCATCTAGTGAACGAGGACTTCGGAGTGTTCTTTCAGCAGGGTTCTCAGAGACCCTGCTGCTTCCCACAAAGCTGTGGCTGCCCCACTCCACTCACCGTAAGGTGCTGTGGCTTCAGCTGTCACACTCATTCCTGGCAAACTCTTCTTTCTGACTACGGTTACTCTATCCAACAAAGATCAGGCAATGTTTTCTTTTTTGAAAGATGCTGCTAGCCATTCCTGGAAGAAAATGAGTTGTACTGTTGCATGCTTTGGGCTCATCTAATTACAACACTAGCCTTCAGGGAATTTTTAAACTAATGACATTGTATTTGTCAAGCACAGAAACTTTTAATCTGATTTTTCAAGTGGATCCTAGCCAATGGATCCTGGCCACCATAGCACTTAACAAAACACATTTGACCGTCCTCCATGCAATATTCAGGCGGGCTTATTATCAGAATGTTAATTTTTGTTACATAACATCTTTCTCTGCTGGTAAATACAGGGCATATAGACATATTGATAATGTCAGGGAATTTTTTACAACTAGTTGTCCACAAATCAGACTATAGGTGTGTTATATACATTTTCACAAACTAACAGAGAGACACACACCATAAGAAATGTGAACCAAACCACTGTTTGGATAAACTACTCCCCAGTTTGTCTGCTGATCTGGTGAGTTGTTATACACCAGCTCAACAGTACATGAGGGATTTTTTTGTGTTTTGGTGGGGTTGTCTGTTTGTTTGGGTTTTAATTTCAACATCTTATTCTTTATTTTCAAGATTATTTTTTCCTCATTTCCAGTCATAATAAAAAGAAAAAAACCAAACTATTAATTATGTCACAATGACTCCTTAGTTCCCCAAATGCAAACAGCTCAGATGACCCACCAATCACCACTTTCAGGTACTTCCTTAATTCTAAGGGACAAATAGTGCACTATTTCAACCCTTAAGTTTGCCTTGACTATACTAATTGGGTCTTTTGAACATATAATGCTGGTTTTACATTTCAATTTCAAATTCATTTCAATTATTACTGCTTCTCCAGAACGCACACAAGCTACAACTGTGCCACCCAGAAAGGCTGATGACTACACTTGAAAGAAAAAAACCTCTTTCAAAATCTCTTTTTCATTTTTCAAAACTATCTTGCAAACACAATTTTTTTTTCAAACCTGTATACTTCAGGGTATATTGACTGAACAAAGTTATGAAATACAAGTATTACTGTTCATTAAGCAACTAGTATCAGTATACCAGTCCTCCCCGATCATAAATACAGTTGTGACACAAAACTGTGTAAATGTAACATAACACAAAATACCGGCACAATCAAGGTTGTAGTCATAACTGTCTAGCGCCAAACCAGATTTAGCCTCAGTCACTTCTCATTTTCTCTCCCGTACTACAGGGTATCACGAGAAGGAGGACCAGCTCTCCACAAATAAGATGGAGAAATATGAAGGCTATAACTAGCCATTTGTCCTGAAATCTAAATTCACACATCCTGTGAGCAGAACTTGGAAACCTAACAACAGCATTATCAAAACAAACAATGGGATTCCTAGGTGTTGGAAAGGATGACTGAAACACATATACTCGTACCGTCAGTGACTGCATTGCCAACTAACAGTCCAGAGCTTGCACTTCCAAGGAGAATTCATAATCTCACTGCACTCTTTTAACACAACTACTTGGAAGTTTTATCAAGATGCTCGGAAGAAGGCCTAACTACCGTGCTACTTTCACCAACTCCACAATCAATTTTAAGAAAACACACAGCTTTCAAGCACTGATGTCTACATTTCTGTAAAAAAACATTTATAAAAAGTGTTACTTTAACTCTTCTGCAAGTACTAGAACATTTTAAGATCACATCCTACTTGGCATCTCATCCCATGGAGGGGTGCCCTTCTAACAACATGTCCATGCCACACCAAGCTTTATCACCCTTGTCAATCTTATAGCCAGAGAAATGGGCATTTTCAACCTTTTCTTCAATATCACTAATTTCCAAATGAGCACAAAGAAGCTGCCGCAGAGGAACATCACAGTGGCCCTGTATCCCTATCTATATAAATCACAGTTTAGTTTGATTTCAAGGGAAACTACACAGAATTTATGACACTAAACTCCAATATCAAAAGCATTTGTAACAATCATAGTTAATCCTATTCTCACCTTGCAAAGGGCCCTGATAAGATTAGATAAATACTTCCTATACTGCCATTAGCTTTTCCAAGTGCTAAAACATAGGCTCAAAAGGTTGCAAGTGTATGTCTCCTTTCCTTTTAGGTTGGGGGACTTCCATATACATTGTTTAATTCAGTTCCATCTGTTGTGTAATGAGATTAATACTCTTCCTATTGGTGCAGGAGCAACTTCACTCCAGCCTCTCCCCCTCTGTAATGTAACCAAAAGATCAGCAACAGCCTATGTGAAGACAGAGGCTATGACTGTGCCATGCATGATGACAGCAGGATCAAAAAAATTAAGCTCAGCGACACAGAGCATCCCATACTATGCAAGGCAAAATTTTTGGATATGGTCTCAGTCAGTTCTGAACACCCTACTTAATTTTAAGCACACAGTTACATCTCATTTTCAATGATTAAGTAACATTGCCCAAATAGGTGCTCCACGTATCAGTACACATCAGCCAGCAGTGTAAATACAATCGCCTAAGCATCCTGTTTCCATCTGACTAAAGAAGAGATTTTGAAAAAAACTAAAATGCTGGGTTGAATTAAAACAGAAAAAATGGAAAAGGAATTACATTTAATTATTCAATAACGTAATCCGCAGATTGCGTCCCATGTGCTGGAAACCCCCTTATTTTGCAGCATACCGGAGCTTTAGCTGCAATTTAAAGAATGTTGGCACATACAGGAGGAGGGAAGTTAAATTTTATTTCAGTTAGGTATTACTACTTAATGTTATAAAAGAGCAACACAGCATTCACTCTATTTCTTCTCAGGAAATCTGACAAACAGTATATTGTTTCTGGCTGGCAGCCACTGTACTATCATAGGGCTTCTTAAAAGCGTAACTCTGAATTCCACCAGGTTTGAAAGAGCACTGGAAGTGTAAAACAAACAGAAATGCTCATTAAATAAACTGACTTTAAAAATAAAAAGGAAGGTAGTAAATAGGTCTTCAAGGAAGGCAGAGCGTCCTTGTGGAGACTGGCAAATACTCCAAGCCAAACCAATTCCGTAGTGCCAACAAGACTGAAAGGTACACCACGAGTTCGTGCTGGCATCAGCAGAAGGCCGTTTATAAAGACCAATGAACGGAAGGAAGGCTTTTTGCCTACAGTTCTGTGAAGTTAAACTAGTACTAAGCATAACTTTAAAAATGGTCTCCAGTCAACCATGTGAGCCCCATGCAACCTCAGAGCCCATTTTAAGGTGGTATGTTTAAATTCCAGCATAATACATAAGTAAGGATAGAAAGGCAGATATGCACAGGCGGACTAGCATCTAACATTCACTGTGGATCTCCAGGTGACATGAAAGTATCCACTTTTTTGGAGATGGAGAGCCTGAGCAGCAACAGCGATTGAAAGGCAGCACTGGGTTTGTTCCTTTCATATACTACTAATGACATCATAGCTTATGGCCCCATGTTGCCATCACACACCATCGTCTTAATCTTTCCAAAGAAGCCTAAGAACTGGGCAAACTGCTCACCTACATATAGGAATAAGTTTTGTTAATCCATCTATGACACAGATTTCTTTCTCTTCCTTAGTGCTGTGAATAATTACTACTGAAATACGTATAACGGTTTGACTTGCTTTTTTTTAAAAAAAGTAATTGTTGGGGGAGAAGAGAAAGAAAAAATCTATAAGAAGTTTTTGAGCATACAGGAAACAGCCCTGGACATTTACGAAGTAAAACAAGGTAAGGGCCCTGCTGGGATTTCGAGTACAGTACGGATACAGGGCTGAATCTCTTAAGAACATTCCAATGCAATGGAGTGTAGTACAAAGACTCCCTCACACAGCATCCCAGGAAAAAAAAAAAGCTGTTATTAATACTCTCTCCATGCTCCTGAAATATATCCAGCAACAAAATTTAAGAGACAATAAATTATGTAACTATTACTGTCTACATACACCGCACTCCCTGTATTTGACATTGTACAACCCAAACAAGATTAATTTTTTTAAATAACAATACCCTCATGGTTTGTAGTGATGTGCACAGGAAAGGTTAAGAGAAAAAAATCAAGTGTATTAAGGGAAAAAAAAATTCTCCACATGAACAAATAATCTGCAGGATGGTGGGAACATGACTGTAAGACTATTTTTCCCCCCACTGTCATTGGGCTGTGTTTTGTGCACACAGGAATAGAAACACGCATTAAACCCCCCTGTTTTGAAAACAACATGCTTGAAATCTGCAGTGATCTTTCTTCCCCACCACGGACACTGCCATACAAAACCTGGAGAACAGCCTTACACATACATCCATAAATACACTAAACGGTGAGGGGGAAAACAGCAGCGGAAATCAACGCGGCGCACCCAATGCTGAACGCATCCTCCGGGAAGGAAACCCGTTAGAATCAATGGCCCAAAAGCGATGAAAATGAAGCCAGAGGGGACCCTGCGGGGCTCCGCGGCACCCCGCCGCCCGAGCCTCCCGCGCCTCCCGCATGACGGGGGTAGCGGGCGCTCCGGTCCGCCCCGAGCCCCGGGGATGCCGCGGGCAGGGGCCCCGCACCTGCCGCGGCACCGGCGCCGCTCGCACAAAGCTCCGCGTCGGCCCCGCCGCGGCCCGCTCCCCCCGGTGTGCCGTCGCCCCCGGCTGCCTCTCGGGCTCTGCCACGGCCCTCGCACCCGCGGGCAGCTCCCGCCAGCACCGGGCGGCCCCGCGGCGCCCACTCACCTCGCAGAGGCGCGCACTGCGGCTCCGCGCCCCGCGGTGGGCTCCGGGGGAGGGCGGCTCCCGCGCCGCGCTGTGCCGGGCTGTGCCGCGCTGTGCCGTGCCGTGCGGCGGCCGGAGTCACCCCGTCCTTGCGGCAAGCGGCTCCCGCCGGTGGCGGCGGCCCCTCGGCGCCCACGGCGGGGCGAGCGCCTCCACGCCACCCCCCGCACCGCCTCAGCGGCGGGGCTGGGTCCCCCGCCCCTTCGCCGGCCTCCGCCTCCGCGCCAGCATCGTCCCCTCAATCAGCGACAGGCACGGCACTACGGGGGTGGGAGGGGGCGGCGGGGCCGGGGCTGAGGCCACAGCCCCACGGGCCTGGGCGGCGCCGGGGGCGGGTAACTCCGCCGGCAACAGAGCCGCTAACAGAGCCGCCCGCCCCCGGCGAAAGCGAGGCGGGGGGATGCGGCCGCCCCGCCGGCGGAGGGCACTGCGGAGATGCCGCCCGCCCCGCGTCAGGCCAAGGCTGGGCGGCCGCCCGGGCCCCGCGCAGGATGGGCTGCGGGGCGTCCCGGGGGGTCCCGGTCCCTGCCGGGATCCGGCCGGCGAGCCCCGGCCCGCGCACCCACAATGGGTCAGGCTGGCGGGAAGCCGCCTCGGCGCGGATGCCGGGGAGATGGTCCTGCGGCCGCCACGTTTTAAGCGCTACCACCGAAACGGTGCTTTGAAACGCCAATTTCTTTTTTTAATTCACACCCAGTTATTAGCACTGACAGTTATCGGTGTCATCAACGTGAATGTGAGCCCGCCTTTATCGTTTCTCAGCGGCAATTATCCTGCCTGTTTGGAAGCAGTTAGGTGCCATCAACTCCACATTTCCTACTTTTTCGGTGATTTTACTTGTGCTTTGTCCATCACAATGAATTCAGTAGCGTTTTCACAGGAAAATGTGGTTAAAAAAAAGGTAAATGAAATTATAACTTAAAATACACACTGTAATTATCAGAGGACCGGTGATGTGAAACACTGCAGAATCACAGCCCAACAAAATCACAGGAACACCAGTGGCAGAAAAATGGACACATTAGACATTCTTAGATGATCCAGGTCCTGGTTATTACTATGAGACACCACCTCATGTTTTGTTTTCTGAGCCACATGAAGGCAAAATCCTCCCACAAGCAAGGAGCATATCAGTCCTAACTACTTTGTTTTCTTATCTGCTTTCTAAATTGTAGAAAGCTACCAATATACGGGCAACTAAATAGGTTTCTGTAGACACGGTTTCTTCAGAATAACCAGCTGGCAACTATATTAAATTAATGTATGTCAAAGTACAAAGTACATTTTGTATAGTTTATAGCATATTCTCACAGCCCTGGGCTTGAAATCCTCTCTCTATTGTAGCCCATGGCACTTTTGTCTTGGTCTTCAATAGGAGGGATTTTGCTGTCCAGCCCCTCTGTATGATATGAGACAAATTGCTCCAGATACGACCGTATGTGGCTGTGTTCCAAAGTAGGTCAAGCTATGAAAGTCATTAACACTCCTCCATCTATGAGAGCTTTAAAACTTTGTTTCGGTTCTTTCTTGTGAATTTTACATGTATCTGCATCAACAATGTAGCTTAAACATCCTTAGTGTGCAAATGGTCACAGTGCAACTGATTACCCTTACACAAATTCTCCCTGACTCCTTGTACTGAAGAGAGTACTACTCTGATGTATCACTGCAATAAATCTGTTTGGATTTACATTAAAGGCTCAGACTTGGATGATCATATATAGGTTAGCGCTGATTTGGGCATTTTTAGATACATGTCTCTCTTCAGCGGTACCTTGACTTGGCATTGATAATATAATGCCTATTTTACTTTCTGAAACAAGATGAAAAGAGAAAAAAAGGATGTGTAATGCCAAGAGTTTCATAACATTTATAATTATTTGTGCTTTGTTTTTGGTTATCATGACATTTTATGATGATGAGAAACTGAGAAGATGAAAACCGTTAGCTAATGAATTATTCTCAGTGGATTTGCAAGCTGTAAAAGCCCTCTGACGGTGTGACATGAGTGCAGACTGTCTTTAAGTTAAGATTTCTCATCTGTCAAATTAAAAAACTACATAAATCATACACTGGATTTTCATGTTTCTCTCCCTCAAAATGGATTTTGAGAATGTTCTTGTGCCCATGCTAGAAAAATCCTATTTCCACTGAGCAAAAATGTTAATTCATCTGAATCTTTAAAACCCATTGACTACCCCCCCACCCATAAATGACAGCAATCACAATAGTAAAATATTAAGTATTTGTAGAAATTCAGCACTACAGCTTTCCAGTAATTACAAACCTGTTGATTTCTATGCCTAGATTTCTGAGATGTTCACCTTATACAGGATGCTACATACATCATTCTTTATTAACAGCTCCTGTGTCTTTAGTATGATTTAGGATTCTTTTCTGTTTCCACCACACGTAACTCTGGGTGTAACTAAATGGAGTTGGGTGCACACTAGAAAATAAACACGTTTCACTGAGGAATTGCTACTTCCCTCTTCACCGGTGCTTACGTACCTACAGACACTACGCTAGTAAGGAATAGGCTAACTTTTCAGAGCCATGCACTGAGGCAATGGGTAGTTAACCTTCAACAGACTCAAAACCGGAGACAACCAGCCTGCTTTTCTGGAACATACAGCCGTCCTCTCTCCAACTCTGTGTGCTCCCCGCACTCACACACACCCTCGATCCATTGCATCTCTCTTTTGCCAAAAATTTAATATGAAAGAAACCAGCGTCACAGACACTCATACAAAATCAGCTTTGCCCAAGTGGGTATTCCTACTGTCCTCGCTAGGGCTCTAATAACATTCCTTAACAGAGATGTGCAGTGCACAGCACATGGCAGCACCTTTCCAAACTGAGAAGTATCTTTTTTAAGTTGTTACAATATACCTGAGGCAAAGTTATTATTGGGTTAAAGTTATTATTCTTACATTATTCTCACCTGGAGATTAGGACCTAGGAATAGCTGAAGTAGTACTAGAACACTAAATCTTCCAAACAAGGTTTGTGTTATGTTCTTGGAAAATGTGTCACTGGAGAAAAAACAATTTTCAGTCATCCCCAGAAACTGTTTAGTAAAAAAACTGCAAAATGCTATGAACTGTAAAAATCTTTTACCCTAAAAATAAATTAGACATCCAAAATTTCTAATTAATGTCCTTCAAGTTCTGTATATGATGAGAACCTATAACATACTGACATAAGGATGCACCCTCTATAAAAAGGAATTTCAGCTGCCCTAACTTTGGACATTGGTAACTTAACAAAAGACATATATTTCATATAATTCATTACACATTAATAATAAAAAGCAATATACCTTTGCCTGGCAGTATCACTTAATTCTCACAGAAATACTTAAGAGACGAGTATGGAAAAAGTGAAATATAACTTTTCAGCAAACTTCAGTAAAGAAAATAAACAACATTCCAGTACTTCTCATCTCCTTTCTCTTCCTTTTTGTTATCATTTAGAGTAAACCAAGGAGGACTTGATGAATCACTACTGAAGGTCATCATCTAGCTCCGTGTGATCAGCAGTAAAGTGTATGAAGAGCAATGTCCTTTGAGAGGGTAACTTTCCTATACAACAGCCACAACCATTACAAGACAGGAAGCGCTGTTCTATATTACATGAAGGTTTCATATTTTCCCAGAAATTCAATTCTCTGCAAAACAATGGGCCAAGCTGAATACCCAAAGTAAGTCACTTTGCCATGCTCATTAAAAAGTCAAACATGGAAAAGTTAAATGGATCAACTGGAAGAATATTCATGTGGGATGGAAATGCAGTTTCACAAGACTTCTGGAGAGATTACTGTGCAGCAGGTGAAAGTATTAATTGAAAGAATCACCCTAGGTGCCAAAATCTGCAGGACATACTTTCTGGTCTGGCCTGCCTCTTCTGTGCTGCACAAAAGACTTAATGAGAGTGAAAACCATCTGCGGCTCTCCAGCTGGGGATTTTGTGATATAAAAGAGTCCCTGAGTGGCTATGGAGTTGTCCACCCCATGGGAGGCCACACGCCCCTTCAATATGAGCAGAGAGAGGGGCGGTCTGAGTGAGGGAAAGCATGCTGGGGGTTTGCTGCTCCAGCCACCTGCAGCTGGTCCATGGACCCTCGGGAGCTGTTGCCATCTGGTACTATCTGGTGCCAGGGCAGGCATTTGTCCAGCCAGAGAGTGCAGGGGCTTCACAGCAGCTCTCCACCCTTCTGGTGTACAAAGAACAGACCCACTGCAGCGGACTAATCTGGTTGGAGCTCGAATCTGTAGACCCTAATCTGGCACAACTCCCATGGATATCTCTGAGCTCTTACCTGAGCTGGCCTTCTGGTCTTGGACCTAGAGGAACATTAATATGTAAAGCACATAAACACATGGCCAAGTTTTGATTTAGAAAAATTTAAACTATTAATGAGAAGTATATTAATTGCAAATATTAAAGCAATCTCCTACCAGTAACATTTTATCAAATTACGGAAATAGTTCTTGGGTACATGATATGAAATCTGCTGCAGTTCCTAATGCTTCCAGGTAGTTACTGAAATAAAGTGCATGAAGATCTCTGAATTGGAGTTACAATTACGATGATAAAACCCATTGCCAGTTTCTGTTGGTGCTTGCAGAGATTTAATTTTAGAGCTGTACCTTTAGGCAAGTAATATAGGATTAGATCCATACACACTGCATCCAAAGTCATACTGAAATGTCATTTGCAAAACACACTTTCACAAACTTGTTACTTGACTTCTAAATGTGTCAGTCAAATCTGCAAACAAAGCCTGCAGTATATGTAGGCTGCATCGAGGTAGTATGTTACAGTATCGATGGATCATGCTTTTGTAAAATCAGGAAGCTTCCATAACTGAAGAAAGTGAAGGCATTGTTATTTTGGAATATTCTTGCTGAAGCAAGTAAAAGGAGTCTGTGGGGAAACAGTCCAACATCATGCTGAAAGGACAGATGATAGATTGTGAAGGTATCAAGACATTCGTGAGGCTGAACAAATGTGCTGAGAGAACAAATCTGTATTAGAACCCTGGAGAATTTAAAGATCTGTACTGACAGTAGTGGAACAATTTCTGGTTTTCCCCAGTGAAGGGAGAGCAGAAAAGGCTCAGGCAGGTGGCACAGAACTGCCACATCACTAATATCGCTAGGATTCAAATCCCAGCATATTTATCTGGTGCCCCTCTTCAGATTAGTTTACGCCTTTCTAGACAATAACAATGGTTATTTGAATTACACGTTTGGTCAACAATTAGACTAAAATCCTCAAATGGTCTCTTTAGGAGTCTTACCACTTCCCACAGCAGCAACAATTACCACGTAGATGCATTTAGTAAGAAAATACAGCAGATACTGAGTGAGTGAGCTATACTAGAGATAAATTTTCTATAAATTATTTGAAGAAAGCAATAGTTTGTTTGGCAACCCAGCAGCAGGTTACCCTAGTGACATTAATTCCTCCTGCATCTTACATAGGATGCAATGAGGACCTAGCAGAGTTGGAAAATGCCCCTGCAGCTGTGCAGGAATAATATACTTCTCACTGTAAGTGAAAGCTTCTCTTCAGGAGATGCTTGTGCTTCACTGCTCTTCATCAAACAGGGTAACACGAACATGCATTTCACTAACAGGCTTGATCAGTAATGGAAACTCAGTTTATCATGAACTGAGAGAGAACTGTCAAACACTTGAGCCACATTTACCCTGCACAGAATAAATAAACATTAATGCTAGAAAAATAAAGCCACTCTGAAAACCCGAAGACTCAACAAAGAAGCTTTTTGCCTGTGCCTAATCCAGTTAAACCTTCTCAAAGTCCTATTCAAAATAGACACTTGACATGACTTCCATCCACAATTGGTCTCCTACCCATTATACCCTTTTCCATTTATGAAAGGACTATACATTTATATGTAAGAATCCATAGTCGTCTAAAGCACAGATACTGTTATTTCGGCTAAGAATTCAATTCAGAACGGTGAAAATTACCAGGGCTTTACCTTCCACAATTCTTTTGCCAATTTCATAGAGAGATTTTTCTTTCAGTGACTGCGTAACATACAAATGATGGTGACCTTAAAGCCAGTGTTCAGTCAGTTTTCTGTTATGTCTCCATAACCATATCCAGTACCATTACAAAGATAGCTGCACAGCCATGAATATAATCTCACTCTCTAATCTCACTCTCTGTTAACACTCAAAGCAAAAGGAAGAGCTTGTATTTTGATATGTTTACCTTGTTCTTACTGCAAGGTGTTATACAGCTTCAATGTTAATTTTCACCTGGCATTTTTTCCTTGGTATCACATGGAAAGACAGCAAGTAGCAGGCCTTTAGTTCACAACAATGGCAACATACATTCCATGAGAATGTACATCGCACTTATTCTATTTTTTTAACACAGTGTAAGCTGTCTGACCACCCTGAAATGTTGCAGCCTATCCATTCTTAATATATGTTAATTTAACAGTAGCCTACCGGGAGCTCTACTGTGAGAGTCAATACTTTTGTTCATAAACCAAACATTCAGAAAACAGCCACAGGAAAAGAAGACTCCTCCCAGAAAGCCTTAATGAAATATAATTGCACTAGTTTTGCCTGGAATAGAGTTAATTTCCCAACTCTCTCCCCCATCCCACCCAGAGAGAGGAGAGTGTGTAGGGAGTGAGAGGCTGCATGGTGCCCAGCTGTCAGCTGGGGCTAACCACCACAATAATAAAAATAACTTTTTTAAAACATGTTCCTCTGCCTTATAATAGAAAGATTTACAAAACTCAAAATTCTTACTCAAATTTCCAACAACTGTTGTATGTATGACAAAAAAAATAAGCAAACAAAAAATATTTTTTTGAGGCTCACAGATTCTGAACATGCAGACCTGGTGATGTGGTGGTGTCGCGACCAGTACGACTGAGAATGGAGGCCTCAGCTGAACAACACATAAAAATAAGGGCTGCAAACTAAAGCCACAATGAGGCATATTAGCATGCCACAAAGTGCTTGTGCAGTAAGGATGCACTTAAATTCAAACATAACTGCTTAACTGAAGAGGAACAAATTTAAACATGCACTTCAAGTGAAGACAAACATCAAAAGGCAAAAATATGGTGCATATCTGAGAAAAACAATCCCATTCAAAACTGACAAACTTCTCAGAAGAAGAGTGTGGTGACACATACAGAAAATGATAGTAACAGAGAACATTAGAGGCAGCAACAATATTAGAAATCCTCACTGACAAAGAACAACAACTGTAAACTGTAAACAAATATTTGGGTTTACAGAGTAAATAAAAGTCCAGTACAGAGT
This sequence comes from Rhynochetos jubatus, assembly GCA_027574665.1. Lineage (NCBI taxonomy): Eukaryota > Metazoa > Chordata > Aves > Eurypygiformes > Rhynochetidae > Rhynochetos > Rhynochetos jubatus. The sequence goes on from CM050654.1 coordinate 12,967,531, forward strand.
GTAGGAAATAAGGCTCAAATGAGAAGTACAGAGTGACCAACAGTACAGCTGACTGCTGAGCCTTGTACCCAAATCATTACCTGCCTGTGTTATCTGTAGGAAAGAAGAGCCATGGTGTGTACTGTTGTATGCTGCTGAACATGCAGTTACTCTTGCTCATGTAATCTGTGTCCTGAAGACTAAACCTTAAGCCCAGCAGGTGCTTTGGAAGAGTTGAGCCAAGAAGAACAGGAATTCTTGAGACAAGCATTAAAAACTCAAAGATAATAAAAAATAGAGTAAGACCAGTCCACAGTCTGCACAAACTCTCTAAACACTTAAGTAAATCTCTACTATTCACAGTTCTAAATATTCCGATAGACGACCCACTGCAAGGGTATCTGGAGTGCAGTTTGAACAGATCAAAGCCTCTCTTATCTTGGCATATTTGGATCAGGAATACCTGTCAGGTTTCAGCTAAGCTCACATCACTGTATTCAGCAACCATTTAAATCCCATGCAAGATTTTGGGCTGGTATGTGATTTCAGAGCAGGAATCCAATACCGCATGGCAATTATTCCCGGAGTACTGAAACCACATCCAGGCATTTCTCTCACTGACCAACGCGGTTTTGTTTTTATAGCAACATTACAAAGTTGAGGTAGGCAGCACACTGTCCTGCATTTGTGGCCTCGTCTACTTCGCTTTCTACAAAAACCAAAATATCATCTGTCTTCTTTATTCTAGAGTAGAATTCACAGGGTGTATCATCTTGCCACACCAACACCCCATTGTTGGTTTTGGTTGATGATAGGTACAAGCCTTAGTTTTGTGTGTTACTACAACAGTTGTTTTACCAGGCAGCTTTAGAGACCTCACTCACACTCCATTTATCCAAACATTGTTTGTAATAAAGACCCATTTTCTAATCTCCGAAGCAAAATACCAAACTTTGTATTATGAAACTTGGATTTACATGTTGAGAGGCTGAAAGTACTGAGTTAACAGCACAGCCTGTGTACTACACAATGACAGGTATCCAGATTTCCATGGTGAGGTTTTGCCTGATGATGGACTGATGGCATCATGCACTTGCAACCTGTAGGAGCTATTCTCCGTTGCCTAGCACCTTGTATGAAACACTAGGTTTCATACAAGATTTTTGTATGAAAAACTAGGGGGTTTTTGTATAAAAAACTTCATTTTTTTAGTGGTCTAGGTGTGTTGTACAGATTGTAATGATAGATTTTTAAAGCAAGACTGCACAGAGGGCTATCATTATTCTACGAAGAATAATCCTGCAATGACAGAGTGCAGTCTACACATGCAAAACTTTCTGTCAGCCTAAAGACTAGCTCAGGGACCATTACTTGACAAGAAACCGGATGCTTTTGACCATGTGAGTTAGGCTATGGCTATGTAAGTTATCTAGTTATGACCTGACCAGACTACTGCAAGGTGAGTATTCTGCAAGGTATTTCTACCTGAACTTTACCAGTGAGTAGGAAAAGGACTCTAAAATATGAAAAGTTTATTCTAATCAGATTTGAATAGCACATTTAATTCTAAACTAATGCATTTCATTAAACATGAGTGGAATTAATTTCCTAGTGAAAAGTGGAATGCAGCAGGGAAAAAAAGGGAATAAATGTTACTTAGTTTAGCCTCGATGGCTAATTCGTGGTGCTTTACTACACTACTATCAAAGGTGTCTGAATAACTTCAGTAAAGGGCTATAATATATTACTGCCGAAAACATCTCCCCATACTATTCCTGTGAATAATGACTGCCACTTAAGCATCAAGCTACTGCTTTCACATGAAGTTATAACATGACTTCCACAAAGGCAGGTATGACATTCTGAGAAAATCAAAATATTCTAGTTATTATAACAATTTAAAAATTATTATGTTTACAACTTGGTATATTTTGGAGAATATCATTAGTGTATATTTGTCAAGCATCTTAATTTGTCTCAAATTACCCACGATTTGGAGAAGGTTGCTGAAGCTAGTATTTATTATTTCAGGTACTAGGTCTATTTCTTTTCTGAGAAGTGCTAGGTTGACACATAAATAGAAAGTGGCAGGAAAAGAAATACTGTTTCTCCTGCAGCCAGCACACTAATGTAAAGCTTAAAAATGAAGCAGCAGAAGCACATTTTTGCTTAGATCTTTGAACTACACCATATGGTTGACGCTCAATTCAGCAAAGATTTATCAGTCCCTTATTGGAACTTGTCCAGGACTCACTGTTTTCTCAAATCTTCAAACCAGAGGACTAGGACTGACCTTGACAGGCTGGAGAGGTGGGCCTGTGCCAACCTCATGAAGTTCAACAAGACCAAGTGCAAGGTCCTGCATCTGGGCCAGGGCAATCCCAAGTACAGGCTGGGAGCAGAATGGAACGAGAGCAGCCCTGAAGAGAAGGACTTGCGGGTACTGGTGGACGAAAAATTGGACATGAGCCGGCAGTGTGCACTGGCAGCCCAGAACGCCAACCGTACCCTGGGCTGTATCCAGAGGAGCATGGCCAGCAGGTTGAGGGAGGGGATTCTCCCCCTCTACTCTGCTCTCGTGAGACCCCATCTGGAGTACTGTGTCCAGTTCTGGGGCCCCCAATATAAGAAGGATATTGACCAGATGGAGTGAGTCCAGAGGAGGCCACAAAGATGATCAGAGGCTGGAGCACCTCTCCTATGAAGAAAGGCTGAGAGAATTGGGCTTGTTCAGCCTGGACAAGAGAAGGCTCCAGGGAGACTTTACAGCACCTTCCAGTACCTACAAGGGGGCCTACAAGAAAGCTGGGAGGGGACTTTTTACAGGGGCCTGTAGTGACAGGACAAGGGGTAATGGGTTTAAATGGAAAGTGGGGAGATTTAGATATCAGGAAGAAATTCTTCATGGAGACAGTGGTGAGACACTGGAACAGGCTGCCCAGAGACGCTGTGGATGCCCCATCCCTGGAAGTGTTCAAAGCCAGGTTGGATGAGGTTTAGAGCAACCTGGTCTAGTGGAGGGTGTCCCTGCCCATGGCAGGTGGGCTGGAACCACATGGTCTTTAAGGTCCCTTCCAACCCAAACCATTCTGTGGTTCTATGAAGATACCATACACTTTCAAATCTTTGAATGAAACGAGGAAAATTTAACATGTATTTCTAAATTTTAGAATTAAAATATACCAGTGCTCTAAAAGATACAAAAACACAGTTTCATGTTACAGCTTTAGCCATGTAAACATCTCACTACCATCCAAAAGGTAAGGTCCAAATCCCTACCAATTGTGCTAAAGCAGTCCCATCACTTACTCTAGATTTGCTTTAGCAGCCAGTAAATTGCATGGCAAAGAATGTTCTATTCACTAGAATACAGAATACCAACCCAGTAGAAGGGTGTATTTTATTGCCAAGCCAGCAAATCGAATGGGTTCACCACGCAATGCGAGTGGCACAAGATCTGGTATGACAGACAGGTGAACCCATGATTGGGAAGAGACGGCAAGGGAGAAGGGAATGAAACAACCTCTGCTTGAAAGCACAATGATGTTATTTTGACTTCTAATCTAAACTTTAACTGTTTGCTGCCCCCTGGATATGTTGCTTCCTTTTACCTGTATGCTTTGTAAGTTCATTCACATCACACGTAAGTGCAGAACTAACGAAAACAGACAAGTCTATGATTTCAAGCCTAAAAGTGCTAAGACTGGAATAAGAATTAAGAACTTCAGAATGAATCCAGTAGGAATTTTATCCAAGTGAGTATAGGAGAGGACATGGAAGATCTGGAACATGAAATGTTGTGACTGCATAGGAAAAGATGTAAGTTTTTCATTCAAGATTGTATATTTTGTTTATTTGATGATGGAGCCAAACACAGATATGATGTTAGACTGAAGTAGGTCATGATTTTTTTCCCGTCAGATTATTTGAGGTAATAGAGATGTAACGAGAAGGTTGTTTACAGCAAAAAGCCTAAACCAAAATTTGGCAATAATGAAGTCAGTCAAACATAAAGCTTTTATGTTAAATTGTAAAAGCTTAATTTTAAATTCCATGTAAGACTCTATGGTTCAATTCTGCTTTTATAGACAGATGGTAGGGTTTTTTCTTTGCTTGTTTATTATAAATGTACTTGAGTGCATCTATTCAGTTCACTGAAAAAAACCTGAAAACATAATTTGCAATATTTTAATCCACAAGGCTTAATTCCTTTGCAATCGCCATTTGAATGTAGCAACAGATTTTGCTGTCACTATTGCTACAAAGGGATTAAACTTTCCCTGTTTATTTTGTGTACTGGGAAAAATGTAATTGAAGGGTTCAATTGGTTCTGCTTGCAGGTTTTTGTTTGTTTTTCCGTAAGTGTCACCTCATCATCACAAACTTTATTACCTTAACAGAGGGGCTCAAGAAAAAGCTGACTGCTGCTGTGGCATAAAGTGTTTTTATCATTATTATTGTACACATACAGTATAGTTCAACAAAGAAGCTTCACTTATGTTGGCAAAACATAGCCTTTCTGCACTGGTAAGACACTGTAGGAGGCTGCTAGACACATTTTTAGCTAGGTGTATAGCAAGTGACAAATGGAGATGTAAGTGATTTAGCTGGAGTTATTCACAGAATAGCACCTTAGCTGGAACCCAAAAATTCTGACACAAGATTCTCAACTAGCATACATTTATACAAAACATCTGACATTCTATGAGCACCTGGCCACCAAGTTCTAGTTTTCCATTCTATGGCACAAAGCTACCTTCCTTCTACAGACTGTTTGCTCTATGTCCAGAGCATTCCTATGGAAAGGATGGGAAGGAATAGAGAGAGGTCATCTAGTACACTGCTTCCAATCTGTTTCTAAAATCCAAGGACCATATAGTACTTGGGAAAATAATCTATGGAAAATGCTGTATTCTATTTTCTGGTGGGAAGGCAAGTGATAAATATTTAGCATTTAGTCAAAAGAAGTTGTATTAAATTAAAATGTTACCATATGTACCATCTTCATTTAACATATTCATCAGAAAAATTATAATAATATGACCTAATTCCTGACTTTGCCTGTCAAAAGTCAATGACACACAGCTGCTAACTCACAGAAAAATGTATTTGTATGAGGTTGTATTTTGCTTTTTTGTAACTGCAATTCTTTACACATGATGAGGCCATCATATCTTATTTAGGATACCACTACGGTCTGTGGACAATGGATTTACTCATATAGGTCTAGTGCATCGTTCTGCCATAAGGCAGCATGAATTACAGCTGAACCGTTTACAAGATATTTCATGCAGGACCCCAGAGCAAATGACCAGAACACTGCCTTTGGACACAAATTCTATGAAGAACAGTGATTACCTTGAAAACACACAGTGAGATTACAACATAATACACACTTCTGGTGTGCATAGTTATGAATTCTGATTACAAAATATAATGGACAAAAAAAATCTGTCCTAGTAAACTCAGCTAGCAAGTGCTACAGCTTGAGGAAAAGCCAATGTTTCATTCAGAATGTGTTTTTTATGATATAGGTAAGAATCCATGCTCACTGCATCCTTCAGCCTATCAGTTACTGAAAAATGTTCCAGCTCTGTGATGCTTTTTCTATTGGTCTGACACTGCCCTGCTGAATGCAATTGTGCATTCTCTCCGTAATCACATGGGTCTTTGTAAGTGGCAGGAAAAGTCACTTACAAAGTCCAGTGCTAGAGTACTTATCTGTGTTTTTAAAAAAAATCAGGAGAAAAACATCAAATTCCATATGGTGTGGGCAGGCTGTCAAAGGTCAACATTAGTAGAAGAATTTTAATGTTCTCTTTGAAGAAATAGTATTTATTCACCAATACTTTTTTTGAGCAGGAACCAGAGTGTTGTCTGCAGTTTGACGTAGAGAGTTATTAACATAAAGTCTGTCAGCATTTAAGGAAACAAGGTCTGAAGAGAGAAATAGTATTTTATAAAGTAGTATTTAGGGCAATTGCATTTTAACTTAATTAAATACTGCATCATCGGAAGTACAGAAAAAACTGCATTGTTTGTAAATGCGGTTAAGCCTTTTAATGAGACCATCACCTTTTCATAAGTACATCCAAAAAATGACAGCCAGTAGAGAAAAATAAAACAATTAATAGTAGTATATTGCTTGGACAGATTAATTAACAGGCGGAATGTATTAAGTATATTTTGCTGAATGTATTAAGTTTCAAATATAAAATTGAACTCAAGATAACCAAACATGTCAGCTGCTTAACATCTGTTATCCATGCAAGTTGTTGCGATGATCTTAAAGGTCTTTTCCAATCAAAACAATTCTAGGATTCTTTAAGAGAGAACTGACCAGATTCTCTGGTGTGGAACTGGTATCTTGCACTGCATCGCTGTGTGCTCCATTAGACCCACAAGGATCCCAGCGTAAAATGGATGCAAACAGCTCCTTTCTCCCTGCTGCTGGCATAAATCCAGGCTCAAATCCCCCAGTCCTGTGGTTCAGTCCCCACAGGACCACCATAACTTTCAAGCAGATAAACACCACTTTCCCTTCCACTGATGAATGGATTCTGTACGAAGTGGACACAAGAATTTGGAATGAAAAAAGGCAAGCTGTGTTCTCCTTTTGTGCATGCATCTGGTGTACAGCATGTGTCAGTCTGCAACTCCCAGGATTTGGGCCACGCTCTCCCAAGCTATGCAGCAGTCTCTGGTTATTCACACAAAAATAGCACAGCACTTCAAAGAGCGCACAGTGCAGGTTTAGTACATAATAAGGCAAAATCCCTCCCAAAAATAAATGCTGACTTTTGATCACATTCAAAAAGAAAATGTTCCTCATAAGGACTGCATAAACAACTCCCGAACTTAAATATAAAATGTTAATTAAAATGTAACGTATCCTGCGTGATGCCTTGGTCTTCTATGCATCTCTGTATATATCTGGTTTAAATCTGAGGCTAGTTATCTTACTCTCTGATGGGGTTCACCTGCTTTGTTGTTTACTTGTTCTGAAGGAGAAGTCTTTTTTTAAGGTAACAAACTGAAAACACAACAGTCATTACCTCTTTTATCATGTCAGTGTCTTACCCTTAGAGACTCTTGCACTTCAAAAATAGGCCAGCAGACACGCTAAGCTTATGTGTCACTGGCATTAAGGCAAGAGGCAAACCCTTCCTCAGAATCTAATTCTATTTCATGAAAAGCACTTAAATAGAATTTATAGCTTTCCATTTTTGAATTTGAAAATACGAAAAAATATTTCTGAGAGTATTGCTATTGATCTACCAACTGAAACTTGTGATACTACACGTGAGGATTGGAGATTTTCAGCCAGGTAGCCAGAACATATAGAAAGACATAACATGGAAAACAACAAAAGCTATTAGAAATCTTTTCACATTAAACGGTTTTCTTAAATTTAAAACCAGCATTTCCACTGCCAGCTCCTAAAGCACGAGAAAAGACAGAACTCTACAAAGAGCAGAATTGTTCATTCATTTTTGCAAAATGTATGCAATTGTTTTGCACTTTGTTGAATTACACAGGTGTAAATAAGGAATGTTACTGTTTGTAGGAGTACTACTGAAAAGCTGTTTAAAATTAACTCACATACCTAGCAGAATTCACTGTACTGTGCTTACATGAAATACTCCTTCTCAGCAAGAGTGTAGGTCACTGCCCTACAATCTAAGTGTACCAAATGTTCTGGTATGATTTCATTTGATTTCAGTGAAAGAGGTGCAAAGAGTGACAGCTGAAATATTGACAAACATTTCTGTCACTGCAGGACTCTACCGTTTGAGTGTTTTAGATGTCATTTAGACATCTATATCTCTAAATCTGTTGAAATTTATGCATTAACTTGTCACGTACAATGACATTTTCATGACCCTTTAATTCTGTATTCTTTTAGTTCAGTGCTTGAAAAGGGGATATGCGTCTCTGAAAGGTAAAAAGGAAAGAATGTCTAGTGCCACAGCAGGTGTTTAATGCTAAACCCCTGAAGATGTGGGGCTGGTCAGATAAGCTGATAGGAACTAATTGAAATAGAATCTGATTCTGCTCCTGTATCTTACAGTGAAACAGGAATGACACCAAAGTGTTGTCATCATTTCTTGTCCTTCTAATTTCTTAGTACTGTACACAGAGGTTAAAAATGATAAATCATTGTATTTTGGCTAATAACTACTTGCTGAAGTAAACCTGAGTGCCATAAAAACATTCTTTAAATAAAGCAATGCGACTTATTACTCATCCCAGAGGAGCAGATGCCTTCCCATATTTTTCAGACTTCTCAGAGAAGAGTTGGGCAGCAAATTGACACATTTTCCAGATATTGATTGTCCCTTGGTCTAGTGCTCTATAGCTTGTTTCCTGATTTTCAAAACTGAAAGTTCTGACTCAGAATCAATATACCACTTAAATTGCCACCTTACCACAGTCTTCTTTGAGTGAATTAATACAACACAAACAAAATGCCAACTGTTCTACAATGTTCCATACATCTCATAGATGCATTCACACACTAGAAATATTAATATTTTCTATTGGAACATTCATTAAGATGAATTTTGAGAAGAATGTTTTTTATTCTGTCCACAAAGTTGTGCAGAAAAGACTGACGAGTAGTTTTAGCTCCTATCCTTGAGAATATTATGAACCTTCAGAACATTGTATATGATGTACACACAGCATGTTCATTTTTTTAATTACTGATATCATAAGACATTGAAAGGAAAACCAAAGCAGGAAAAACATGAGTCCTTTTTCAACCTTTTAACAAGAGACTTCTTATGTGTCTACAAAGTAAAGACAGAGTAGAGCTGCAGAACTTGTATTTATATTTCAAATGTCTCTGGCAATGTTCTGAACTACAGGTATGGGGGTATACTGTAAAGATAAACCACATGAGAGAATCAGATCTGTATTTATACACATCTGAAGCTGAAGACTTTTTTGTTTAAAGCTTTTGGTCTGGGCTCAGTACACAAAAAGAACAAGTATTCTAGGAAAAATCAATAGGATGATAAAGTACCTAGTAACTCAGTGTGTAGTATGAAAACATGGAAGACTTAGATAAGTAACAAATTGATTACTGTATTTTCTGCAAATATAGATATACACATTTAAGGACAGAATCATCTCCTTGCACGTTTCTTATTAAAGACATTAGTCTTCATACAAATTCTCAGTGTGACATCATCATCAGTCATCCTAAAGATGCTAATGGTATTACAGACTACCTCAAACAGGAAAACAAAGAGAACAAATTTAAATTAATCATACCAATCTGGATTGTTTTCATAAAACTAATCTTAATAACAAGAACAGGACTCAAGAAAGAGGAATGAAACACTTGTAATCACAGAACATGTTAATTTTACTTATGATACATGCAAATTACTGCTTAGACATCGCAAATGGAATTTAGTTGCTTACAGAGCAGTGTCTAGTGCCATTTAGACAACCTCCAGTATCCCAGCTGGTTTCCCTTGGCTGGGGACCCCCTTACATTTTGCACATCTGCTAGCCCTTTGAGAATATCTTCAGTGGCCTGCAATAGCTAAACTGGCGCTACACTTCTGTGTTTTAACACCTGAAAGCCTTATCCATACTCCTCTTGCTCTGGCCTACACTGTATGAAATAGAGTATTAGCACTGTATATTAAATTTACACTGCTGTAAAAATGACAAAATACATAGGAAACTGAAAAACAAAAGTGGTCTTGTGCTGACTGTTATTTTAAAATGGCATCTTCAATGAACATTCACTTTACATTCACTGGTTTGCATAAACATTCTTAGGCCATACTTGTAAAAAAGATGAATTTCTGTCAGCAATACTGATTAAACACGTGAGTTGGATATCTCAGGATTCTGCTATTGCCTACCTGCACTCCTGACTATTATCCCTCCTTGCCTGAGACAAAGCTGAAGAAATACTGTGTTAGCTCACTATCAAAATGGGAAGGAGGGGAAAAGGACAGCAGGACAGAGGCAGGTAAGCACAGAGAGATAAAAACTGAACATTGATATTATCTGGTATACAAAATAAGGATTATCAATACTAGAGGCATAAGGAGGAAAAAATATGTACTACAGAATAGTTATAATATTATATTATTATGAAATATCTCTAACAACATACTTACGGTAACACTATAGCAGCTAATAACGCTAAGCCAGGGATGATCTTTTCATGATATTCTACTCAAAAGCTGGTCTCCAGCTTTCCTAAAAATTTGATAGGTTGCTACTAAGAACAGATGGATGCAAACAGGCTGAGCATAAAGTACAGAGTTATTACCAGTAAACCATGACAGTGGGAGGAATACTGATAACCTGAAGTATCACCACGTTTTATTGATGCAGGTGTAGAAGAATTTTAAGGATGGATCAAACATATGCTTTCAGCATATTTATGTTGATATACTTCGAAGTGTGCAATGGATGAGAATAAAAAAAAAACCCAAAGCAACACAGATGTGCTTATTTGAGAATTCTAAAGACAAGCACTGCAGAAGTGCTGGCAGCAGAATCCAGCTTGAACAAAGACTTCAGCTCTACCACAAAACAGCAGAAGGAATTCAGGAAAGACCAAGAAAACTATGAAGAAGGAAAGTATTATTTCACATACGCCGGACTAAAACTCTGTTAACTATGACAGTTGTAGCACATAATTACCTACAAATACATGGCAAATCTAAACCTAAGTAGAAATTATAAGAAATCATCAGAATAATACAAAAGGTCATAACTAAAAGAAATGGCGTTACATGAAAGGAAAATGTAACAGCACCTTCAAGCAGTAAGCTCTATTGGAATATAGAAAAACTTCCCAGGGAAACCCCAGTCTCTGAAAAATTTGAAGTCTGACTAAAAAGCTGATTGGAGACAATATAAAATAATAAACTGGAGCCATAAAACTGCCAAAATAATAAAAACATATGAATTACCCAATTTTTTATATTTATAAAACTTATATGAAGGTTTTAGGGAGACACGTGAACTGCTGTACACATCACACAAAGCACAGATGTTTTGGTAAGAAACAAAAGTTACACCTGTGTTCTAAGCCACAAACCAAAACATTCTTCTATCACACTTTGGCTTGGAACTTCATGCAGCAATGATGATTTCATCAGGCATACATGTAGGTGGCAAACAGCGGCAGAAATTATATTGATTTGAAGAAGAAAGTAGTTGGTCTGTCATCATAATGCACCTGCCTGCTCCATCTCCTACTGCCGTATAAACAATATTAAAAATAAAACAATATGCCCTTTTTAGGTTATTGTGAAGACTCCCATGAAACTGTTGGGCAGGATATTTGGAGCAGAAAAGGACATCAAATTGTTTAACTTCAGCTTTCAACGCTCGGTTCTTTGATCACAGTTGTTATCTTAAAACTTTCCCATGGAAAACATGCTACAGACAGTTGGATGTATATGCTCTACTCCTACATTTTTTATATGAAGTTACTCTTACTGAACTACACATCAACTTCTGAAAGTAAAATACAGAATGTGAATAAAAAGCTCACATCAATCAGCTCTACTTCAAACTAAATTAAGAACAGCGTTTGATCTGCTTGTTTCAAAATTTATACAGTGCCTTCAGAATTACCTATCATTCTGTCAAATATTGTTACCCTACCTCAGCTCATGAAAGGAGCTCCGAAGCATAGTTTCCACTTGACCTACATATCAGTTGCTCTTTTATGTTCTCACTTCCTATACATACTATTCTACTGCATAAACTAGGCATCTCTAGGTTGCCATTATATCAATATCCTCTGATTAAAGAACAGCCCAAGTACAACAGCAGTAGTTACCCTGTTACTAAGAAACTATACAATAAAACCACTGTTACTTTTAATATTCAATGTTATTTATGCATCTCTTTGTTAAGTGAGAAGCTTAAGAGTTACTTACCATTTTTAATCTCCTTTTTCCCTAGTGATCTTTATATTCTCTCACATCCCACACTTCTTCACAAGCCTCCTGGCAACATCACCCAGGCAAAAGCTTCCTGAAGCAGATTCTAGAGTGAAGCAATGACAGCTTCATATCAGCTGAGGACCTTTTTATTACAACATATTACTGGTTGAAGGCAGTGTTGGCCTGTCTGCAGTGTCACTCTCTTTGCTCAGAAAAGCTGCAACTCTCACTCCAAAGTAAGTCATGCCAAAAGATCTTTAAATCAAAATAATTATATTCACCAATATGCAAAATTTTCATCATTAATGGATAGCCACCAGCTGCAGTTCCACAAATTACAAAATGCAGTCACCATGTTTAGATACTCCAATAAATATAGTTCCTCTCTGCTGCCATCTACAGAGAGATTTCAAATGTTTTTTAAAAAATCTACTTTTCCAGATAGATACTTAAGAATAGGGTCTCAACATGGCCCACAAACCAGCTCCCCCCAAACACATATTACCTTAACATATCAGAAGCTTCAGGCAGAGCTGAGCCCAAGTGATAGGTCGTCAGAAGGTATTTAGACGTTGGCCTGCTGCACGCTGAATGATGCTTGATCCTAGGTGTTCTGCAGCCTGTGCAAAATCTTTAGCTGGGAATTCGATGCTCATGTTCCCTGTTCAGCACATGGGCAGAGTTTAGGCATCCACAGGTGCCCCACAGAAGTCAGATGAGCTGCCAAAAGTGAAAAGGAGATTCTAGATCTCTAGTTTGGCTATCTCAAACACCTTTGCTTGGGTCCCCAGAATATCTAATGCCTAGTGGTTGCGTCGTTATCTGGTGCCTGCTTGAGACCCATTCCCAGTTTTGCAAGTGCATGTTCTAACTGGGAGACTACAGAGGCGGTTTCCCTCTCTGTATAAAACTGAAACTCAGTAGACCAAGGTGGTACATTTTTGTAAGACTGACACCTCAGATGCACAGTGGAGACAGCGTAACTCGGTAAGAGTGCGGGTCTGTATTAAACAACCGCATGCCCGTAGGTGTAAAGCACTATGCCTGCCTACAGCCCGGAGCCAACACCTCACGCACTAAACTGGTCACGTATAAAAATAACAGCCTACAGGTTAGCGTGCTCCTGCAGAGCATCCTCCCGAGGGAGGTGGGAGCCTAGGTACTCCGCAAACTGATTTTAAACACCTTCAACACCTTAAAACGCTTCAGCGTCTCGTGGTGAAACACGCCGCACGGTGGGAGCTACCTAACCTCCCCGCAGGGCCCGGGGGCGCTCCCGGGGGCAGCACAGCCCGCCTCGGACCGCGGCGTGACGGAGAGAGGGCAGTGGAGCTGCGGGGCGCGCCAGGGCCCCGCGGCCCCCGTGCGTGACCGGGAGCCGGCGCCGCGGGCGTGTGAGGCGGCGTGTGAGGCGGCGTGTGAGGCGGCGTGTGAGGCGGCGTGTGAGGCGGCGTGTGAGGCGGCGTGTGAGGCGGCGTGTGAGGCGGCGTGTGAGGCGCGCGGCGCGGTCGGGGGAAGGAAGAGAGGGAAAGCAGGATCTCCTGTGCAACTCCTCGGCCTCCACTCACCAGTAGCGGCGGCTCAGGCGCACCCCGGTACCGGGGGGGTGAGGCCGGACTCCCGGGGCACCCGCCCGCCGCGGGCACCGGTACCTCACGCCCTCCGCTTAGACCGGCGGAGAGGGGGGACTACAGCTCCCAGCATGCCCCGGGCCCGGCCCGCCGCGCATGCGCCGCCGCCCTGCGTGTCCCGGCGCGCGGGCACCGGGTGGGATTGAGGGGACGGAGGGACGTGGCGGCGGGCTGGCCCGGCCACGGCGGGGGGCGGCTGGGCGGGTCGCTGTGTGGGGCGCCTCAGCCATGGCTGGTGCGGGTGTCCGAAGCGGGGGAGCGGGCGGCCGCCTCCACGGTGCTGCACGCCGGGATGAGGGTGGTGCAAGAGCTGGAGGCGCTCGGCGTCCGTAGGCAGAGGTGGGGAGAACGCAGGGGTGGGGAGAACGCAGGGGTAAGCTTCCAGGAACACAGTGGAAACACCGTTCACCAGCTGAATCAAACGTGTTGGTTACAGTGTGCTGCACAGACACTGCGGTCGGGCATCTTCCGGCTGCAGACAGAGAAGGAACTGAATCCGACGCATGCAGGTGGTAAAAAGCTTATTTTCCCCCACTTTGTTCTTTCTTGTCCCTCCATTGCCTTTTCCTTGTGGCAGCCCAGTTGGAGCAGCGCCTGAACGCAGCCCGCAAGGAGCGCTTGCAAGAAACGAAGGTTGTACAGCAAGAAGCGACGGCGAAGTTGCGCCAACAGCGAAGTGATGTGAACAAGGCTGAAGAAAAGGCAGAAGTAGTTCGGAGACGGAACAGTGTTCTGGAGATGACAACTGCATCCAAGGTAGAAGAGATTGTGATCTTAAGTTTCAAATAGTAACAGACTTGTTCTGATACAGGTTCATCTCTGACGTTGGTAAACAGAAAGTATACTCGGCTGGAAAAAGGAGTTCATGATATATTGTGGGCAGTAAGAGCAAACACTTGATAATGAGAATCTGTGCTTCTGTCAATTAAAAAAATAAGGCAAATCAAGAATAAAAATATTTGATATTTGACATTCTCTCCTCATCATGACTTAAGTCACTGGTATTTCAGTCTTACACTTCTGTTACTACGTTCCCTGACGAGAAATTCAACGGAGTGTGCCTATGAGAATCTTTGGAGGAATCCCAGGCGACTGTGATGTGCCGTGTACAGGACATGGAAACAACCGCAGAAGCAGAATGGAAGCAGGGTTGAGAAACTTTCAGTCTTATTTTGTATGTTTTCATTTTCTCATCTGGGAGGAAGAACACGAACTTGGATGTCGTTCCCAGAAACCAGTTTTGATGATACCTTGGATGTCATTTGGCTAGGTTAGCCTCCCTCCCCTGCTCATATGCTCAATTGTCTCTCGTTGCCTTCCTTTTTTTCCAGTACGTTATACTGCACAGCAGAATAAGCGGCTAGCTTTTATATGCAGGTTGATTCAAATTCCAGCAAAAATGCTGCTGCTTTTAGACCTGTATGGTTAAAGCAGGGATCTATCGTTCTTTGTTAGTGCACAAAAACTTGTACTGTGGGTTATAGTCGGGACAAATCCGTTGCTTACACACTAGTCAGCCAAACAGGAGACTTAGGGTTATTTGATTTGCTCAAGCAATCACAGAAGTGGTATGTGTAGGAGAATGGCATGATGGCATGCTTAATTTTAAAATTAAATAAATTACAATTAATTTTCGATATTGAAGTTGTCAAGAAAAGTGTTAAAGAACAACACGTTTTGTACAAGTCTTTACCTGTTTGTGGCATATTAACTTAGCTGAGCTCAAACATTAAATCAAGATGGCACCTTTTTAAATTACCAAACGGATAACAAAGCATGGTCTGACAGTCTCTTCTATTTTAGACTCCAGGAACTGTATCAATTCCCATCTCCGTGAAGAAGCAAAAGTAAGTTCTAAACAACTACTGATGAGGGAAATAATAGCTAAATAAAGATCAGAACAGCCTACATGGGGCCTTTTAAATGTAGCACACTTCAGAAGCAGGATTTTTATGTTGACAAATGCCAAAAGCAACCAAGGCTACTAACCACTGAATGTTATTTTACCAGTCTGGGGTTGCTGTACTTATTTTTTGAAAGAGTAACTTGGGTATTCTACTGAAATATCAAATGATGGTATGAATGCCTTCCTTGGAAAGCTAGAACTGCCCCCGAAACACAGTTGTGGAACACAAGCTTTGCATACAAAGGAGACAAATAGATGGTGATTAAAACTACAGAAAAATCAGAACTTTGATCGACTGGGTATAAATGGGCAAAGGACTGTGCTTACTGCCTGTGTAGGGACTGTGTGTGCTACCTGAAGGCTTCTCTGAAAGACTACGTTTCAGTGAAGAGGAGGTAGAAGTTCAGCTTAGATGTGGAGTCTCACAGTGCTGGCAAAGGATTCCTTCATTGTGAATGGTACCACTGCTGTCAGAAAAACATCTTTTAAGTTCAGAAGTATTGAAATTAATTATAGTGGAGACTAATTTTGAGCTCGGAAAGTCCTGAACTCACCCTCAACTTTCAAAGCTAAGTTGGAGCAGGTAGCCCTTGGGTTATTATTTCAAGGCATAGTTTGGAAAGAGGCTTGCACTACAGGGACCGTGTCTGGTGCTTGCAAGAGCACATAGCCATGTGACAGTAGCTTAAAGGAAATAGGCAAGTGTGAAACAAAGGCTTGATGTCTTTGTGAAGTGCCTGGCTAAATGACATTTCGTTTTTTTTCTTGGTGGACATTCTGTTTTATCGCCCGTTAGGATGCACAGCTGTCCTTCAGCAGACAACACAAAGAGAACCTGACACTTCCGTCTAAAATGACCACCCTGCAAGAAACAACAGCGAAAGTACGGGTAATGATAATAGCTACTCTTCTGTTTAAAATGGAAATAAAGTATAACACAACCAGTGATTACAATAAGAAATTATTACACTTTTACTGGGAAGCCTCAAATGCAGGTCGGGGACAAAGTTTGGTGCCCTGAGGTAATGCGGGCTAAAGAACAACTTCCAACGAAGGAGTTCAATTACTAGCCTAGGTAACTGTTCCAGATTTCCCAGCCTGAAGGCTGGAAAATTTTCTTCCCAGTACTTATTTTGAATCAGCTTTTTTGAAAGTGTCTTCAGGGGCCAAGACACGCAGAACTACTGCTGTTGCCTCTTCTGCCTCCCCTTGAAGTAGTACGTTTATATTCCTTTGCACCTGTAGGTTCTACATGAATATGTTTCTATTAATGAGTCAGATACGGAGTGCCTGCTTCACTAAAATTTCCTCTGCCTTTCGGGACGAAAAATTGACCTCAGTACATTCTAAAAAAAATTATTCTACTTTCCCTCTTTTTAGAACATATTTTAGAAAATATTTTTCTATTTTTCCCCTCCCCCAGCAGATACCTGTTTATTGGACAGCGTTCACTGGTAATGGGGTTTGAATACGGCTTGCACCAAAGAGTTCCGTTTTTCTTTGGTTATCTACAGAAATTCAACTCTGAAATTAATAGGGGTCCATTTTCAATTTTTCTCATTTCAATGAGAAATTGCTTAGTTTTATGGCTGAAGTGGGCACGACTGGTGGAGTTTCTCGCGCTGTTGTGGAAGGGCTCTCTGAGACAGGAGAGAGCATACCTAAGCCACTTGTAGTGCTGAGGTTTTGTGGTACTCGTGTGTTGTGACTGTGGGGATCTTGAAGGTACAGTTGCAGTTCAATTTTCTTGTTCGTAGCTAGAAATGGTTTCAGTGAAATTCACTTTGCAAACACTAGAGGAAGAGAACGAGAGGGTGTTGGATCGGTGGGCTGCACTGGCACATGAGCAGCTAAGCCACTAGTAAAGTACGTGACTGATAAGTAACTAGCAGAAATCAAGGTGCTTTTGGAAGTAGTCTCTTTTATGGAGAGTGGCTGATCAAATTAAGGAATGAAAAAGGGGAAAAATGAAAACAGAAGGATGTCAAGTGTTGCTCCATCTTTTTAGATGTCTGTGTGGGATGGGCTAAGGGGACTTCAGGTGTCAGGTATTGGACATTTAGGTATGTCACTAAAATCTTATGACTGCATTCCATTTTCTGGTACAGGTATACATTTGTGCACAGACAGGTTATTCAGCTCATGTATCTTGGGAAGGTATTAACACCAGTTTTATGCCTTTTGTGCACAAACTTGCACTTGGGACCTCATTCCCATTTTTAACTTGTTCCCATTCCATTATTTCTCACTACTCTCAGTCAGCTGGATCAGGATACTTGACCAATTCCAGAAAAGCTTAGTAAGCCAGTAATACTGAGCAAATACTACATTTGAGTAAAAGCTTAGTAATACTGTGCTACCAGTGCTTTTACCATTGGTGGTTTTTAGTGTTGGAGGTAATGACCAGTTGTATATGTTGAAGACTCCAAGAAACACTTAGCTGCTGACAAGGTCCTAACATCACAATGCTGAAGAATTGAGTGAAACACCTTTTGAATGTTATTTGATAATCAAAGTTACATTTCTACATTAGTCTGTATCATAAGTACACCTTTTTTCTGTTTAACACAGAACTTCGGCAGTCATCAGGGCAACAGCCCTTCTTGTGGCCATCTGGAAGGTTGTACCAGTTGGACAGTTCTTCCTGGAGATAAGCTGTCTTGGAGGGATTTGAGATGTTTGGACTTAGATGAGCTGTAGATGCACATTTAGGTAATAGTGATCTTTGCAGGTGTGTTGCATAGAGACCAGATACACTCAGGTGAAAAGGAACTTGGAGAACTGCTTGCCCCTCAGAGTTAGGGTCAGACTAACCCTAATGCTTACACAGCTGTTAGCAATCGGATTCAACACACTTTTTCCTGAAGCACAGAGCATACGTTTAATGTTAACTGTAGCATTCTAATCTGCAGCTGGAAGCAGAACCTGATTTCATCAAAACGAACATGAGAACTAGGGAAGCTCAGCTGAACAGAGCAGTTTTTCATGCAAATTGATTGCATGCATTCAGGCTAGAAAACACATAGTGTACAGGATTATAAAGATAGCCCTCAGGATTTATTATTATTTCCCAGTAAGAGAACAAATAGTTGCAGATAATACTTGTCTAGTTATATTGCTGGAAGGCAGACAGTTATTCTGCTTCAGCTTGTTCACTGTGTTAATAGACAGAAGTATGGTGAAGAGGTGTGTTATGCTAGGCACTGAAACCCAGCTTGTAGGTCTAAGACTGTGGACTCCGCTCTGTCAGGAGTTTGCTGTTCTAAGCTGTAAGTTCAACTATCTGCACTGAGACTGTTCACAGGCAAGAATGAATTCGTAACAGTAACTGCTCTTTACAGACTCTCCTTGCTTCTCAGATACCAAAGCCATCTTGTAATACTTGCTGAGTTGGAAAACTAAAGAGGCAGAAGTGACAAACTGTCAATCATAGCCATAATATCCATGCCACGATCTAGAAATTAGATAGAAAATGTAACCATGTGTAGGACACTTCCCTAGAAAACAGGAGGTCCTATTTTTGCCTTCTGTTTCCAGAAAGCAAAATTAATCTGTTTCTCTTGTACTTCATTCTCCATCATAGAAGATGGTCCGTCAGCTAGTCTAAGGCAACTGGATATTATGTAGGTGATTGGGATCCTGGATCTGAATGCTTTCAGATGAAAACAGTTCCGTTGGTTTGTGGATGTAGAGGACTAGCTGTAGAAAGGTCTCACAGAGGGAGCAGACGGGCGGGGTGCTCAGAACCAGGGGACTGTGCTGGTTCTGCAGAACAATGACAATGGCTGACATCACAGAACTTCTAATGAAGTTCCCATGGGCACTGTGTCCCTGTGCTGCTG
The DNA here is from genome assembly GCA_027574665.1 of Rhynochetos jubatus. NCBI lineage: Eukaryota > Metazoa > Chordata > Aves > Eurypygiformes > Rhynochetidae > Rhynochetos > Rhynochetos jubatus. The sequence continues at coordinate 12,986,822 of CM050654.1, forward strand.
CCGAGATACGGAGGCAAATCACATGCGTTCGGATAACATGCTGCGGAACTTCTCAGAGAAGAGAGCTTAAATATCTTCCTGAGGTAATGCAGACTTGGGAATAAGGTGTAGCATCTACTTCTGCTCCAGTGAATAGCTGTGTTGGAGAGTGCGTTTTCCAATTTCTGTTTCTGGTACACCTTCACTGCTGCCAAGGGCTCATGGATTTTGTGGTAGGAATGGCACCAAGGAGAATGTCCTTCTGCAACAGAAGTCTCCTGTTCGTAATTCTAGGTCAGCTGCAGGCTCGAAAGAAACTATGAAATCTGGTTTACATGCTTGTGCTCACCACTCTACTTCACACCATGTTAACTCTCAACAAGATGAACATTCAAGAAACTCTGCATCTGATTTTGGGGATTTTACTGGGTTCGGCCAGAGGATTCTGTTCAATGCTATGAAGAACATGAGTGAAAAAGTGGACAACACAACAGACATTCTCTCTCCGAGATCACTGAAAACTGGATGGTCTACTGCGCTTAATAAAGGAGACATTACTGAGGTGAGTGATGACCACGGAATGCAAGTTAGAATGATGGTTAATTTCAATTGTCTAATTGATGACAATGAAGAAGTAGTTGGAAATTAACAGAGACCAAAACCTTTTGAGTATTTTTTCTTTGAAAAAGATGCAGATAAAAACTTAGGCTAAGCAACAGCAGAATCAACAACTGGTTTTAACTCAAAAACCCAGCTTCATGCATCTGTGGCACTTTGTGAAGCCTGGGTGCCCAGAGTACGGAAGCATTGGAACTACGGGTTAGTTAAAACATCCACAAAGACACCCAAGAACACCATCACACACTCAGCTTGGGCTTAAACCAGAGGTAGAACAAAGGTTATGTAAATAGAGGAAGGTATTTCCATGATGAGAAACATTGCACGCTCTTGGCACTGCTGCAAGCATGCAGGTTACTTATAAAAGAATCCTTTAATAAAAGTAATATGCGACTGATTTTCCTGTTCCTTTTCCTAATGATTTCCTGTACTGCAGATGGCAAACCTGCAGCAGCAGCTGGAGGCAGCAAAGGATAAGAACAATAAGGCAACAGCCCTGCTGGAGCATGTGTTAGTTTCTAATAACAAGATGCGAGCAGCTCTGCATGCGGCACAAACTGAGCTGAAACAGAAGGACACCGAAATCAGCAACCTCAAAAACCACAGGTAAGTGAAACTGCTGCTGCTTTGGTGATCTAGCAGCAGTGTGGTGAAGACAGATGGAGTTGAAGTGGTGTCTTCCCCATAGTTCTGGCTAATAAGCAATGGGACAAGTCTGTTTGACAAGTTTCCTATATGCCTTCCTGCTACTCTGAAACGTACTTGGTACTAGTGAACCAAGTGCTTGTAGCTAACTGCAGGCTCAGCAGGTCTTGTGCATCTAGCGGAGAGTAGGTAAAACACAATTTAACTTCAGGGACAGGCAAAACTTAGTACAGTTAAGGTGGAAAACCAAACTGTGAGATAGTCACTGCTTCAGAGGCAATGTGCACAATTGGCTTCATGCATGATTTTTTAAATCTGATTTCCATTTTCAGGACCCAGACTCAACAGCAAATGCAGGTATTAGAAACAGAATTGGAACATTTCCAAGCCAGACTGGTTGCCATGGGAAAGCAGCACAGCAGCCAGGTACAAACCGTGTGTTTCCACAGTAACAGCCCCCACTGCATTTCTGGTATTGAGCCATGTACCTTTTCTTTTTCTGAATACAATATGGTGCGACACATTCATGTGAATCAAGGCAACAATATTCCATCAACTTTTGTCAGTGGAGCAGGAAAACTGTTATCCAAGTGTTGAAGGAGGCAAGCATCTCCTCTAAATAAAAATTCCTTGGCACAGGTGAAGGTTTTACAGTCTGCAGCTGGATACATAATGTGAACAGAGATTTCCTAAGTTTATACAGCCGTTATTTTTTCTTCTTAGAGTGGAGGGGAAAAGAGTCCAAGGAATTACTTTAATCTCTTCTCATAATACACAGCCCAAACACACTCACTATTCTATTTCCAAGAAAGCCATGGCTGTAGGACAAGTTGTTTTGATCCTTCTGACTAAGGCAGACAGTGGGTTGGCATTGTAAGGATTCCCATCTAAATGCCTGTGCTTAGGACAGTTGTCATCACACAGCTGGTGAAGTAAGTTGATACGGACAGGGAAGGAAAAAATATTCCTTTCTAAGCCTTCATTTACAAAGTATAAATCTGATTTGTTGTTTCTATGCAGATGGAACCACTTTGTAAGGCACTAGAAAATGCTAGAACAAACAACAAGACACTTGGTCTCCGTCTGGAAGAAGTTCTGCAGGTCAGTACTACCCTGCAGAGCAAGCTGACCCAAACTCAATGTGAACTGAAGAGCCAGGAAACTGGGCATCAGCAGCTGTTGGTCTGCAGGTAAGACCAGATCCATGATACTACACTTGAGGAGAAACATTACTTTGCACTAACGTCAGAGGTTTATTCATCTATTGATGTCAGCATGGACTGTGCTAAGCCAGCAGCAGGATAAAGGGAGATTCATGTGGAGCTACAGAAAGGAGCTCTTCCACTTGTTCCCATAATGACTCTTTGACCTACTCTGCTGTACTGAGAACTGCTTACCCTGGGTCATTAAGGCACTTCTACAAACAGCTTGGCCATAAGCACAGCAGATACCACTTGTACTTTGAAGTGGCCTGCAGTAGCTACAGCAAGGAGCGCACAGGATAGCTGTTTAACTTCCCCACCCAAAACTGAACACTAGTAAGAAAAACCTCAAACCTAGTGTGTCTGAATCTACTCATTATCCTTGGTCTAAACGGCCTAGCCATTTAATTTCCTGAAGGAAAGTAGGTTGTCCTAAAGTGTTTTATTCCAAAAAGTCTGTTTGTAGTGCCTTACAAGACCTTGTACAGCTCTTCTGAACTTCCTTTTCAATATTTGGAATACAAAATACTAAAAAACACATTCCAATCTTAGTAGTTGTGCAGAGAGTATATCCAACACAAGGGTATTTACAATGGAATTGTTTTTCCTATTCGTGTGTTTAAAAAATAAAGCATATTAAACATAAATGTGAATAACTGCATTTTTTTCATCTCTTTAAAGGGAACAGTCAATGGAAAAAGCCAAGACTGACGAGAAGATATATGATGAACGCGTAGAGTCTTTGAAGGAGCAGTTTCAGTCTGGACAAGAGGCTTCAGGGAAAGCTGCGTGTCAGGAATGTGCTGAGGTGAGAGGATAGAATTATTAAAAGATTTTGGTGAATGATTTCCAGAGAAAGAGGTCTGCTTTACAATTTTCTAACAGGACAGGAGCAACTCATGACAAGTATTTGTCTCCTATTGCATTCATCGTGGAGTTGTCCATCACGTGTATACAACAAACAGGATTTTGTCATGTGTTGGACAGATGTTTTGCTGGCCATGCATAGTGATATCTGTGCTAAGTACCACTCTGCATCCCCCAACACTATATACCTCATTGTACGTAAGACCTAGACATTGATATCCGTCATTCCAGTGACTTCCAAAGGATAATCTGGGGTTGTGTACCAACCTCAAGGGATAAAATACTTGTTTGGAGGTCTGCTTTGTTTCTTGGGGACTGGATCATAAAGCTCAGCATAACCTTGATATTACTCAGATCTCGATATTCACTTTTTTTCCAATTTGTTAGAAGGGTATTAAAGAAAAGTCAAAACACCAGGTGATGTAGCACACTGCAGTTACAGCATATCAGCTGGGTGTGCTGCTTATTAATTGTTGTATAGAATTAACTAATTATTACAGTTAATCTGAACTCAACTTTTTCCTCTTTCCCCTAGATGAAGAAATCCCTTGAAGAATCCTTCTCCAGATTGGCTGAAGTTTCCCGTGAAAACATGGACCTGCAACAGAAACTAATAGGGCTGGAAGAGCGTGTGTCCAGTTACGAGGGAAAGCTAACAAGTCAAAGAGCTCAAATCAGACACTACCTGGCCTATAAGGCTAAAACAGAAAGGGTAAAGGTATGCACGTGTTTTTCAGTAAGACAGATGTCCTAGTTCAGAACTCCTTTTTTCTCCTTCTGAGTAGGACTACCGTTGATCCTCTGCAGTGGAGCTAGACTTGAAAATAAAAATAACGCTGGACTCAAATTCTGAACAGAATTATAGCAGCTACAGTAATTGTGTGGCTTCTCCCATCATCCCTGCCCTCATATCAAATACGATGCCATAGAGTCCTGTCCCCCATTAGATTTTTATAGTAGCATTTGTCCTCTTTATCATTTTGGGGAGACAGTCTGTTGAATTACTGATTGAGCCAAACATTACTTGTGTAGTGATTAGTCCCTCTCCATCCTTTATGGCTGTAGGACTTGCGGTTCAACTAGCACCTGATCCTAAATGAGAATCTAGACTCCTGTGCAACTCTGGCACCTGCTTGTTGTCCTATCCCCAGCGGGGCATGGGTTCTCTTCTCCTGGGACAAGAGCTAAGGACATAATGTGCAGACATCTGCAGAAACAGTTCCCGTGTAACAGCCAGCGAGCCTGAAAAGTTCCTGAAGTCTTGTTTCTCTCAACAATTTCTAGGGGACTGAATCTGAACTGAGGAAAATGGAAGCAATGAAAGAGGAGTATCAGAAGAATAATTATGAACAGGTGAGCGTTCTTGATCAGTTTCTCAGGGACTGATCTGCTAAGCTATGCTGGACTTTGATTCTTGTGTTGTCTTCAGTTACAGTACATCCAGAAATTGGCCTCAGAGCTGAAAAGTGTGCAGAGCGAGTTGCAAGCGTTGCAAGTTCACCAGCGTGAACTGCAAGTGCAGAACAGGCAGCTAGAGACCCAGCTGGAAGCAGAGCGAAGGCAAAGGCAGCAGCTGGGAGTTGAGTATCAGGTGAAGTGATAACAGCATGAAAAAGGGATGGGACACCCATGGAAGCATTGTTGTGCTCAGTCTGTGGGGTTATGGAAGAGGTTGGAGGATGACTTTATGAACTCAGTCAAAAGATATTCCTCGAAGTCCAAGAATTCCTGTCGGCTCCAGAAAGCCCAAGTAACAACATACATGCACTGTATATCTGACTTCAGAGAGAGATGGGAATTTCTGGGGTTTTTTTAAATCATAGACCTCTAAGCTATTTACAATAAACATTGGAGAGCCCTTCCATAATACTGCAATTTTTTATATGTGCCATGAAAAAGTGTATACAAGTTAACGTTAACTTCTTTTTCTACCTAGAAACTCAAAAAAACAAACGAAGGTCTGAAGAAATATAAAGCGGAGGCAAAAAAGAAACCGAAGGAAGCCAGCACGGAGTCCAAACAGGGGGGACGAATTTGCATTAGAATAACCACTCATTGAAAGTAACAAGATAGTAAGTCAGCATATGCACCAAGCCACCCTTTCAACCTCAGACTCAGGTCTGTGGTGAAGGGTGAGGCACATCCTTGGCCTTTTCATCTAAGTGGTGTTTATCACACTTTTTTTTTTAAATTAAAGTTGTTCTTTTTTCTGTGAATTGCTTCAATTTAGTGGCACTCATCAGAAGAGCTTTTGTCCCCTGCAGCCTACTCGGGATACCTCCATTAGCAACTGAACAAAGGCATTGTGACCAAGTAAATTGCACCCCCCCACCCCCCAGTTGCTCTTGTGTCACTCTATGTGACATCATGCAAAACCACATTTCCCACTCATCCCAAAAAGTCATTTATCCTTGCATCACCTCATCCTTGCACTGATGTTCCGCAATATCCACATTATTATAGCTTGCATGGATGACTATAGCCATCTGGGGTGAAAATCTCTAGGGGTTGAGATGTTTCATAGGATATTAACCAGCATAAACTAAAAGAGGTAATTGAGGTGTCCCAGCCTGAGGCCTTACATGCAGCTTATGAGTCCAAGTACTCTTTGATTAGACAGAGACCTTCATAGCAAGGCAGTATTTCTGCAGCATTCTTCAGGCAAAGTCAGCCTTCCCTCATCTTTCTCAGGAGTTTTGGGTACTCAGCATTCATTTCCCCCTCTCCCTCGTGCCTCTGTTTTATGCTGTGTTGGAGACCTGTGTTGACTTCATCACCTCACTAAAGGGGCAGCTTTGTAGTGAGGACCTCGCTGGTACATCCTCTCCGCAGCAGTGGAAGAGGGCATCATGGAGAGCTCCTAGCCCTGCGTACAGGAGAAAGACTACAGTTGTAGGCTGCTCGGCCCCTTCTTGCAGGGAGCTCAGAAACTGGAGCACAGCATGCCTTGGCTGTTCTCACTGCAGTTCTGATTACGCTGTCTTCTCTAGATCACAGCTAACCTGGGAGCAGACAACTGCTGGTTCAAATCCACGTTTGACAGCCTGCAGCTGGAAGTTGTGAAAAACCACCAGCCAAAAAACCCTGAAGAGAACAGCTCCAAGAAGCAAGCACATTCATTTCAAAGGGGGAAGCAAAGATAGTTGGGGGAAGTATTTGGTAGCTTATTATCAGCCAGGATTTCAGTTTCCTAAACATGCTTTTGAAGTTCCGTAGACAAGGGTTGCAAACAGACCCCTCTTCTAGTTCAGGTTGTTTCCTCCTCTGTTGCCCAAGGACATATTTAAGCAGCAAAGAATATTACATGTACAAGATAGCTTCAAGGCACTGTCTGTACTTAGGAAAGTTCTACTGCACATACTTCACGTCTTGCTGACTCCTCTGAAAGCTAACAGTATAGTTTCTTCTCTGCATTCACCTCTGTTTCAGCGACTTGCCTTCCCCTTCCTCACACCTTTGACAGATACCTTTTCAAAAGCCGTGCTTACCTTGTTCGTGGAGATTCATCAGCCTTTTCCATAATTGGCAGTTCTTATATAGCCACGTCATTAGTTTTTTAGAGATGTATGTATTAAACTGCTAAAACTTTAATCTCTTCTTTAGTAATGACAAAGGTTCCCCAGTCATCAGCTTCATAAAACGTTGCATCTTTTCCCAGGAGAAAAACTGTGAAGAGCTTCACCTCCTTGGACAGGCAGGCAGGGACCCAGCACCTCCAGCTCACCACCAGGAAGGCCTTGTGAGCTGGGCAGGAAATGACCTCATTTGGCTGAGTGATTCCCAGCCCAGGGAGAGCAGCACCATGCTGCCAGGGGACTCCCTGCTAGCATCCAGGTGCTGGAAGAATCGGGAACTTCACTTTTCTGACACAGGTAGTTAGGTTTGTTTCTTACTGAGGAGGCCTTGCAAATAAAAGGTGCTCACAGGGCATCCATATAGAGACTTAGGAATGCCTCTTTAAATCATCAGCTCGGATTTCAATCAGCTCATACCTTTCACCTTGTCCTTTTGGCTCAGGTGCTTTGCAGTGTGAGGCTGATGTTAACAAAACTGCTGTTTACAGCAAACCAGTTCTTCTTTATGTATCATTCCTGCAAACTGCATGCTGGTGGTACACCACAGCTTGGCTTTCATCGCTTTTCTTTTACCAGCTTTAGACTAAGGCCTGGCAGGTGCTATCAAAGCAAACCTCAGCCTAGTTTGCAGAGGGTTCGGTGGGGTGAATTACTGAAGGCCGAGTCATGTGGCTGTGGCTGGATGCTGACGTGACCGGGACAGGGAGGAGCTGGCAGGACTGGCTGCTAATGTAGATGATATCTGGGTCGGAAGAGAACATAAGCCTTGGGCTATTTTAGGAGCACATAAGGAATTTGTTAGGTGTGTGATCTTACACCACACATCACCTTACCTTTGTAGAATTAGTGGAATTTATTCAGGCTATCCTACTGTGGGATTACACTAGGGAAGCAGATGACTTGTGTCATGCATGGCAAAGATGATTATAATGTGGACAGTTTTCCTGCTTTTTTGACTAAGGATCAGCTAATCTTTGTCCTGGCTTACTCTTCCACATGCTTTCAATACAACCTGGCTTCAGTACAGGCAGTGCTGCACTCCGACCTGCTTCAACAGAGCTGTTTGCCAACTGTTGTCAATGGTGCTGTTGGTTTCTGTGGAGTGTATACATGTTATTTGCAGTACTTGTTTAGTGGGGAGGGAAGTTCTGCATACCTCTGGAGCCTGGGAGCAGCCTGAGGACACACTGGAATTAGCTCATTCTGCTCCTCCAGAAATTTGCTCCTAAACTGTAACTTATGTGATAGGTAGGACTCTGGACTAACTCATGGCAGCCGGAGCCTCTCCTCCTTTTAGCAAGCTGAGCACACTGTTAAAGCTAAAGTTCACCTGATCTTCATGGAATTGTGCTGCCTAAAAGCAGGCCTATGCACTAGGGCTTTAGGTTTAGTCCCTGCCAAGCTGGTTCCTTCAGAACCCAACTGGCCTGTACACCACACCTGCTCCATAAAGCAGCTTGGGTGGCTTAGCACAGCTCTGCTCTCCGCAGTGCCCTCAGGCAAACAGCAGTCACAGCTCTAATCTGGTTCTGCTTGCTCTGAACTCAAACTGTAATCACAGCTGAAAAACAGTCTTCTCAAATAGCACGTACAATCAGTGCTTTTGTTCATAGCAAATGCTTAAGAAGGGAAAAATTACTGTGACCCTTCCCTGGGCAAAAGGACAAAGCATACAGCAGCTTCGCTTGTGTGAACTGCGCGTCGGCAGGGTGACAGCACTGCCCACCCCTCCGTGGGAGTTTGTACCAATGTAGGGTACACCGCGAAGGCTGGCTCTTCACCCCTTCCTTGTTCCAGGCTCCCCTGCTCTCTAGGGCCATGCATCTGCAGTTAATACGGCTGTGGCCATTAAACTTGGCACTTGTATTTACATATTGACAGTCAGCTCCAAGGCCAATGCATCCTGTTGCTTCTTCTAAACTTGTTTGAGGTTTAGGGTGGAAAGCAGCAGGCTACGGTGTTAATGTGAAGGATTACTGTATCCCAGTACCTTCAGCTTTGGCTATACCTGCTTTTAGGGAGTGATGCAGCTTGGCAGGTCACATGCAGAATGAAAGAGCTGGTCCAGCTGTCCTGGACATGTGGTTTTTACTTCATTTGCTCTAGTCTGATCCTGCTGGCTGACTGCTCACTAGCATCTGGAGCACTTCTAGAAGTCATCTAACTTGTTTTCATCTGAAAGGAAACTGGTTTGTCTGCTCTTCGTGTAAACCACAGCAGGGCGAGTGGCAGCTCCCCCATTCGGAACACCGGAAGCGCACGACAGACAGGATCTTGTTATTCTTGTCTTTAAACACAGTAATTTCAGTAAAGTTGTTGTAATCTAACACGACTGCCACCCTGGGGGATCTGTAGTGGAGGTCTGCTCTTCTAGTCTCTCCCATGGCGTGGTAGCTGCTAAACCTCTCAAGTTAGTTAGAGTAATTGTTGTATTTAAAAATGAATTTTCTAAGGAGCAGAAAGGTTGGTTGGTTTTTTCTCCTGTCAGTTTGTGGCCTTCAGCGAATGTGGATGGCAAACAGCTTTCTGCGCTCATCAATGCTGGTATCAGGCAAGCACAACTGGAAAGGCGTGATTCAGTTTCTAAGACAATCAGATGCTTTTATGTGTGCCTGAGTTAGTGTTCTATATAAAATAGCTCTTCAGCAATAAACAGCTAACAAAATCGCCGTGGTTAAACCAAGTAGTTTAACAAACTGATTCTCTTAGTGAGGCTTAGGGAATTAAAATTGCCTTACCTTTAAGGTCAGTACTCTATTTATGATAAAGCATTGCATCCTGCTTCTCCTGCTGGGTAGGAAGCAACATGCTTCCACCGTCATATATTACTGATCAACTGTCAGAAGTAATTAAAACCCCAAACCATTTGCAAAGGATGTTAATTAATAAGATGTATGATATTATATTAATTTTTGCTATAAGCTATTCAGTAGGATATATGTTGGCTGAGAATGAGTGAACGTTATCATTAACCTCGGAATTTTTATTAACAAGTTCAGAAGAAGAAAAAAGGCCACATTGATTTCAGCAAAGATCCTGAAGGACTGAGTTATCCATCCTCTAGGGATTAGTGTGAGCCCATTTCTTCTATGTTATAGCAATTTAAAGCTGCACATTAAAAAACCCTTCTCACCAGTGAATATGGCTTCTTGAACAGCCTCACTGGTAAGTGGTTGTAATATTGCACATTGTAAACGTTCCTTAAAATCCCCACAACAAACAGTGCTGGGCTTCACCTGTCACTGTTTGATCCTATGTACAAGACTGAATACCGTGTTCAGAGCAGTGCATCAAGGGCGAAGGCCTCAAAGCAGACACACTTGAGCACATCAGGTGGTACTCGGAACCGGCAGTTTCCAACCGTATGCGATACAGTTCAAATGGCAGAAGCAGCCCACGAAGCTACATGGTGCACAAGCCGGGTCTCTGACCGACTGTAGAAAAAGCTGCACATAAAACTGGTTTCCCCAGCACTGCGTAACACAAAGGTTAATGCAAAGAGTCAATTCCACCTGCCACAAACCTCATCATACCACTGCGTAGGTATACAACATCTTCTGAGCCATCCTCATATTTCCGCTGCTCTGATAAATGAGTGACAAGTTGAAGGCTGTGTCTCTTCTCAAGTCTGTCTGATCAGGTTCTATTCCCTGTAAAAAGGATGATTTAACAAAGTTATCTATATGTAGAAATAGTATAAAGTTGAAACATGAATAGCAATCACAGTGGAACCAAATCACATCTTCATGGCTTGTACAGGCTTTCAGTTACTAGTATTCTTCATGCCCTCCCTCTTCAGCAGGTTCCTACTTGTTAGTCACCAGGTACATAATTACATGCTCAAAATATGAGCTAGAAGTTAGGTATGAGCCAGCTCATAAACCAGGCAACTACAATCTTCACCTGCCTTTGTATGCAAAGAATTTGCTTCTATAATCAGAATGTGAATGCTGCCGATGTCTCCCACAGAGACACAAGGTTGCAGGATGGGGCTCCCTGCTCTCACCAACATCAATGTTTCTAACTTTATCTTCCCATTTTCTGAATGCATTTGGGATTTTTCTACCCACCCTTGCCAAAGCTAGGCAAAACCGGAGTTGTGAATGTATGACACGTCCAGTAGAATGATCTAATACAGCTCAGAGCAAAACTATGGCTCAGGTGCATTTAGGCATTTGTAATACTGATGCACGTTACTTCAGAACGCTCTTTATAGCATGGGGGATTATATAGACCTTCCAGTTATGATTTATTGCATGAAATATGTATGAAGTTCAGCTATGTGTTCAGGTAAAGTTATTTAGCAACCCTTTCTGCTGCTCCTTCAGCCTATTAGTAAACCTCAAAATTCATAAACCTTTGAAATTACCACATGCATAAATGCTTTAGCAGGCGACAACAGCTTTGGGCTCCCAAGGATAGGGAATTACAATACAAATTAAAGGAAACTCAACTACATAGATTTTATGTACCCCCTGTGAATTACTACCATTGACCTGACTTCATTCTCTGTATGTCTCCTGGAAACACACGGTACCTCTAGGGTGAGAGGAGGAAGTTCAAGTACTCGCTGGTAATAGTGGATGGCCAGGTGCAGTAGTCCCAGCTGGTGGAGGCCACGGCCGAGGTTGTAGAAGGACTCCTGACATGCTCCACGCAGGTCCAGGTACCGGTGAAGGAAGGAGAAGCCCTGCACAGATACGGTGCATGTTTGTCAAGGTTCCCTTTAAAAGGACGGCAGCAAAATATGCCACAGAACATGTGCCTCAATGTACCTACTTAAACACTTGATTCATGCTTCCCCACTAAACCCCATACAAGGTGGAGGCAAAAGCAAGGCACATTTGATTGCTGAGACCATGAAGAGTGTGCTCTGCCAGTCTCGCTGCCATTGGTAACAACGGGCAGGTGTTTTTACCAAACAGCACACAGTTATTTAGTGCAGCGTAAAAATACCGAGTTCAGTAAGCAAGAAATGAGAAGAGAGAAAGCAGGAGCTGCGTCACCAGAGGGTAACATAAACAGGACATCGTGCAAGTACGTTACAAAAGGAGATTGTAGCAGCCCCTAAGAAAGGCAGGTTGATTACAGAAAGAAGTGGATAAAAATACTAAAATTAGGCCAAAGTTTGCAAGTTCAGAATGTCTGAAGTTGTATACTGACACAACTGGTGTCGTTTTAGAGTAGCTGAGGTTCTACAGCTTTTGTCCAAATCGGTGTGAGCTGCAATTTCAAAAGTCGTGAGAGCTCAGGATCCTCACCATATTCTGCTGACTCTGAGCTCAGTGGCCACAGGAATTAAAAGGCATTTCAAGTCAGTTAAAGTACTTGGTGGAGAGTAGAGGGAATTACCGTCAAGGTTCTGTTTGGGGAATAATCAGCCTGTGGTTTGTAACTGGATCTGGCAGATGCAAGAAAAATGTGAATAAGGAAGCTGAAAAATTGAGAGTAGCCTAAACTGGAGTGTTTAGAGAGCTGTAAGAGGCACCTAAAAGGGGGGAAAGGAAGATGGGGAAAAAACACAGTTTCTAAGTCTAAAGTTTGCTTCAACAATGCAGTTTATGAGACAGAACAAGCTGCATTTAACTAAAAGGGGAGGAGATTCCAAGGGGTATAACTGTAGTTCAAAAGCACAGTCATCTGTCCTCATGCTGCACCACTTCCCTCTTTTGAAATACCAGATTAATTATGAAAAGTTAATTAAACAGAGTATGTTGTAGCCATAACTGTCTGCTAGATCCAAAGCCAGGAAACACTAGAGGTAAAAATAACAACACTACCTCACCTGTACTAGAAGAGCATGCCTTTTCAACACATATTTCTGAGATGCCATGTGGATGAAAGTCAAGCCAATACAAAGACTGTACAGAGGTTCATCCGGGTTTGCACGAAAGGCTTGCACATACTGTCCTGAAAGCAAATAATCAAATCAGGGTGTTTGTTGTGGAAAACATTCCTTAAGAATTAAAGAGCAAACCCAAATCTTCAAATTAGAAGTGTGAACTAAGAAAAGAAATAGTTTAATACACCTACATCAAAATACACAGGAAAAAACATGAGAGAAAACTTTGTATTTTCAGCACTTTTGGGATTCTGAATGAAGAACGCAGGCTGTGATGTAAAAACGTGAGCCAAAAACAATCAAATGAAAGACAGACGTGGTCCTTGCTGGGATTTATAACGTGGAGGACACACATCTCGTGTGACATTTGGAGGGCATGACTGAAAGCAGTAGGTTTATTTCCAAGGCCTGCTTAAAATGTCCAACCAACTTCCTGTTTAAATTGGTCTGTCTTAAATTGTCTTCAACCTTCTGTCCTTGTTCTTTATTATCATTAGCCTTCAATTATCTTTGCAAGTTGGTTATATTTGTGATATGTTCTAAACTTGAAACGTATCAGCTTAATTTTTATTAGCAAAACTCTTTAGTGATGCTTTGTTTACAAAATAATTAAAGCACCAGACTAACACTGTGAAGCCAGCTGTAACTTTCTGATATATGAAAAAAAGCGCCTTCAATTAATCTTTCTCTGAAAAAAATCATTCACTGGTATATTTCTTACTATCAGAACGTTGATGACATTACCAAGAGCGTGCTTGAAACTGCCAGATACAAAGGCATTATGTCCGTTTAGGACACACAACGCGTGATTATCAGGATTTTTCAGCATTAAGCGGAGACAAAAGCGATGGTGACGGACATCCTGAGACTGCATAGTAACTTGATTGAAGATGTTCCATAGCTGAGGTTTATTGACATTTTCCATTACCATGATTCTACAGAATGGAAAGCATACAAGAAATGAGTAAACGTTACCGTAAATACTGTATCTGCAATAGAACCTCAACAGTTAAGGGAAGATAACAAAGAAGGGACGCTCAAGGAGCAGGTCAGTGACTGAGGCAAAGCTGAGAGCGAAGGACAGAACCAAGGGTTGTGGCCAAATCAACCGACCTACTGCATTACACGTTTTTTTAGAACCAGAGGCTCCCAGAAAGCTCCTTCCATTTCAGCAGCCTTATTTGTTTCAGCCAGTGCTGGAAAGCACCAGCCTGCCTCCTTGAGCAGTATTTTCAGCAGTATGACTCCAGCCTCAGTGGAAGCAACTACAGAAAGGATTGCTCCACCTTCTCAGTACCCCACCTGATATAGTTGTATGCTTTTCTGAAGTTCTTGTCCAGAATTGCAGCAGAGAGCCCAAAGTATTCCAGCTCCTTGCGCTTTTGTCTATCATCATAAAACGAGTAATATTCCAATGAGGAATCCACTAGTAGCTCTGCTTCCTTGTACCGGGAGAGGTCACACAAGGAATATATAGCCTTCAGGAGGAGGTTCCACCAGTCATCTTTTGTCAGAACACTCGTGAGAACAGCAAAAATTGCTAAAAATATTGAAGTCAGTAAGTTGAGAAAATTAAAACAAGGCAGCTAAACTGTTAAAAAAGATGCATATGTCAAACTGATCTTTTCAAAAACATCTTAGCCTTAACAGGTAAAATAAAGGTAAAATATTTACTTTTTTTCAGTTTAAGTGCAGTTTGCAAAATACCAGCAAAAACAACAGTCAAAACTTGGGAATAAATGGTGAGAAATACACACTGTTCAAGTTGTAAACATACTACAGGAAGGCATTAAAGTTACTCTTCCTGATCTACCAAACGGTGCTTAAGAATGTGTAGTCTGGCTCAACCGAGACTGGGCCAGGTAAAAGAATCACACCACTTGTGAAACATGGATCTCTATTATGTTCTAAATCTGCTTGTATTATCTTTGTACTGAGGAGAATGCTGGACCACACGATCTCTGGAAGTCCTTCTCCATTTACATTTTGCTGTAATATTACTAATTTTCTCTGAATGAGGACTGTTCCTTACTTATAGCATCTTCATTTTTGCTGCCTTTTTTTCCTAGCAATAAAGCAATGTTAACACGAACTGCATGGATTTAGCATGCACAACAGTAACGCCTGTTGCATTTTTCAGAACAAAGGAGTTCATCTTGGTGCTTTGTTTTTAATAAACATTCGTTACCTTTCGCATCGCAATTTGCTGTCTCTTGGTCGTCATTGTCAGAAATTTTATCCCTTGACACCTTAATAAGATAGAGGTGTCTCTCTCCAGATTTGGAACTAGATATCAAACACACCTGAGCTCTGCTCATTGCTACCTAGAAACAGATTTAAGGGCAGCATTTCAGATTACATTAACACATCCTGTGACAAAGGCAGCTTTATGGCCGATCCACCTTGCTCATGTTGTAGGCCAACACACTCTGCAACTCAGAAATGCCACAACAGAGCAAGATCACGAGAGAACATTCCCGAGAGGAGTGTTACCTCTGCATTGTCTCATGCTCCAGTGCAAACTGGGCTACACAAAAGAAAGGCACAAACTTTTCCCGGGACTGGAAGATCCCTGTATATACTGAAATCAAAACTATTTGCACAGAAGCATCACAAGAACAAAGCTTTCCTGTATCAGTTTCAGAAATACGTGGGTAGTCAGCTCTTCAACCAGTGCAACACGACAGTAATGGCTCTGAGCAGATGGATAACACTGAGGCCTAAATATCCCTCTCCCTCACTCCCTATTTAAAAACAAACGAAAAACAACTAACACAAAACCACCACCACCGTATTTACTGGCGAAACACACCCTTTGGTCATTTTATCACAAGAAAACGTTTTCTAAAATGAAGAAATTAAAAAGAAAATTGTTGGGAGGGAAGGCAGTACCAGCAAACTGCTGACTGCTAAAACGGGAAGAAGCAGCTTTAGTGTTCAGTGTGTTCTGTGCACAATGAGAAAGAGGGAATTAAAGTCACTTAATAGAATTATTAAGAATCACGCACACAAGTGGTCCTGTGTTCCAAATACTACAGGCAGGAACACCAGTGTAGGCTCCCTACAAGATTATTATCTAACCAAATTATGAAAGGATTTGCCTATAAAACCACTAGCTTTCCCCTCGGGTAAGTTTGCCATTTGTCTTAACCCAACTCACAGCTGTCAAGGGGAGCTGGAAAGATCGGCTTACCTTCAGCAGCATTGCCAGCATCGTCAGTAAAGTGTCGATGTAACCATACGTTTTGCCCTGGGAATACAACAGCGTCGAACGATGGAGGAGCAGCTTTAATTCCTAGATAATATTGAACATTATTATTCAACACCTTGCACAGACAGCGAGTTTATAAAACAAACCATTTTGACTCAATACAGTACTAATACGATTCTAAAAGCTTCCAGAACAGCAGCAGGTAAGATCTCCATAAACTACCCTGCAGTAGTTACCATTTCAAATTCTCAAAGTTCAGAGCAATTCAGTGTGTCTTCCCTACAGCGATGGTGCTGGTGGGGAGAGGGTACAGAACCTTTGCTACCCCAACAGTTACAACCAACAGGGGCCGAACCACGTAGCTTGTATGTAGCAATTGCCAATCAACTTGGTGCAAAGTGACTGGTGTCAAGACTGGCTCTCAGTGCCCAGGAGCTTGTGCATCACACAGAAGTAAGCAGGTGGGACAGGAGAAGCACTGATAAAATGGTCAGGGAGAAAGAGCAACGAGGACTCATTCCTCAAACTCTGTACTGATCCAATGCTGTGCTCTGAAGGCTCGTTGTGCTGTAGACAAGGAAGTCTCAATCCCTGGTCCTATGCAGGTGACATCTTTGACCACTACCATAGTTCAGCAGAATAATCTATCCTAAACTGGAAGCAGAGAACACTTTACCCACCTGCTGGGCAGCGTTTGCATCCTGAGCCAGTGTATCGGGATCATACATCGGTTCCAGAGCCTCCAGAGCTTTTTCAGGTCGGCCCAGCTGCTGCTGAAGTGTCGAAAGTGAGATTCTTGCATCCAGATGCAATGGAGCAAGATCAACCACTTTGGCATAGCTCTCAGCGGCGCGCTCCATGTGTCCCAAAGCCTTCAAGCACTCTAGAAATACCATAAAGAACACAATACACTTACAGGGCAGAAAAAGAAGATTTCAGAGCTTGCAAAAATTAACATACTTTTCAGACAGATTTCAGTTAAAACCACTCAAGACATGTATTATTAAAGTGAAAATATTCAGAAATATGTACTGGTGCATCCACAGTTTCACTTAAAGCATCACTGGTTGACACAGGATGGAATGCAGAATAGATGCTGTTTCACCTACATGAAAATAAAGTATTTTTAGCTGAAATAAATTTCAGCCTACATGAAGAATAAGAAAATGCTCCACGACAGGGTTGTCATAATAAACTCCAATTACAGTTTTGCAAATACCAATTATCATTCAACATGTGAATCTAAAATTCCAGTGATGTTAGATAAGGCTCCCTGGAAATACTCAGCGTTGTATTACCATCTCTCCGCGCCACGCATTCAGCATTCCTGCTTCTGCTCACCCGCGTGCCGAAGCCAGACAACAGCCAGGTTGTATCGTTCCGAACAGACAAGGGAACTCAGGAGAGGCAGTGCTGAGTTGTATTCTCCAACATCCAGAAATGCCTCTGCAACGTCCAAATACAAGTCACCCATTTCTTCTGGATTTTGTTCCACCAGAGTGGTCAAAAGAGGCTTTAAAAAAAAACAAACAAAAAGCACAAATAAGCAAGGAGAACATTAAGATATGGTCATTGGAAGTTGACATTTTTATGCTACGATTTTTATTCTACATGCATTCTGAACAACACTTCCTTTATTTAAAGGCTGGTTTAAGAGATGAAAATAAAGATCTGAATTTCAGAATTCCTGAGAAAGCCACATTTTTCTATTCTAGACATTTCACATCCAATAGGTGAAAGTGCCCATCAGTGAAGAGTGCTTTTTATGAAAGAACAGCCTTCATATGTGGTACAGCTTTAAAACAAAACGAAGACACGTTCCTTAGTGTTGAACAGCTTTGGACTGTGGTCCTGGGCCTGTCACCACACATCGGCTGTGATTTACTGTGCTTTAGTAATACTTCCCCTGGAAGCATAATTGTAAGGACAAAAAACAGTATTTCTGCTATTACAGGTTTGCCAGTT
This sequence comes from Rhynochetos jubatus, assembly GCA_027574665.1. Taxonomy (NCBI): domain Eukaryota; kingdom Metazoa; phylum Chordata; class Aves; order Eurypygiformes; family Rhynochetidae; genus Rhynochetos; species Rhynochetos jubatus. The sequence continues at coordinate 13,004,726 of CM050654.1, forward strand.
TCACTCTTGGAAAGGGAGGGAAGTGAAAAGAATCTCCACAGCTCTCACAATGATCTCAGTCATACAAAGACAGGAAAAATTACTCGCTTTGGTAATTGAGTAGAAGATGCCCCAACTTCTGAGTTGGTTTCTACTTACACTGAGCGGCTCTAGGATGTTCAAGTGAACCAAGCACACCATCAGCTTGACTGTGATGTCTATGGGAACGCCCTCAGGTATATGGCAGCTGACCTTCTCCACAGCTGTGAGAAGATAAAGAATTCCTTTCTGAACCCAAGGCAAGCACTTGGCAAGCTCCACATCCCCTCCAGACCATCTTCAGCTCCAGTCTCACTGACACTAGCAACTGCTGGTGTAGGCCAGGCCTCTCCCCTTCTTTTGTATCTTTCCTGACAGTTGGTACAACTTGTTCCTACTCTCTCTGGTCCTAACAATTTCTTCTCAAGTATCAAGTGATGAGAGTCTGCACTGAATCCAACAACAGGATCCCATAGGACGTGTTTGGACCATTCGCCCTCTTAAGATGTGCTTGCTTCAGAAAGCCTTCCTTTAGCAGTTTATCCACCTGTACCCTCCTGCTGTGTGAAGGCAATACCCCACATTAAGATATTTGCTCTTAACAACCTGTCCTGTGCCACCAGGGATCTTGCTGTATACACTGTAGAGCACAGTTAACTACAGCGCTTTACACAACACAGTGCAAACTGATGACAAAGTAGTTACCCATGACAATGCTAGCAAATTAAAGGCCACACAGTAAACCTCCACTACTGCATTTCCTTCACATGCAGTCATGACACCTCCTTAACTACCCTGTTTAATTTCTCCTTCACCTCCGTTCTTATACCAGACATTCAAAAGGTGAATGTTGTAACCTGAGAAGACTGATTTCCAACATAAGGCTTCCCCATTGCCTCCTATGTCCACATCCAGCTACTGCAAGTCACAACATGCAGATTAATCCATTACTCCCAGAACATCTTAATGCCCAGCATAACAGAGACCGTTCACCTACTGACAAAATGAAAATGTTCCTTTTCCAAGTGGGTGAGCGCCGGGAGAATGCTTTTGGCTTTGGTGGCTGGCGGGGTTAGAAGTGAGTTCTAAGGAAAGACGACAGTACACAAAAACCCTTTTCTGGATGAAGCCCTAATTCTCTGCTGTCAGAAGTCTCTCCCAGCTTTTCTACAATCGCAGCCTGGTTCCTGAGCATATGATCAGTTCACAGACTTGTACAAAATTAAAAAATTGAATTACTTACCTGCAGCACTGGGTTCAGCAACTGGATGACTTTGATCATCGGTCACCGCCTCCTGGCTTTCCTGAGTTTTTACCACGGCCCCTGTATCTTTTTAAAAAGATTAACAGATTACCATGGTAGCACCAGCTAAGCCAAAACTTACTTGCTTGTGAACCCAGAACTGACACGGAGCTTACCCTGAAAAGGGGACTTGTTTTTCTTTTGAAGGACAGCAGAGCAGGAAGCGTTCAAAAAAAGTGTCAAAGCAACAGAGGGTGGGGAACCAAGCTCTTGGGTAGTTTAGAAGCCTTGTCTTAACAAGTTACACACTCCAGGTAATTTGGCAATGCTGTTATAATTCCTCCACTCAAAGTTTTGCTTCTTATAAATTATCTGTTTAAAGTCTCTATCAGGACAGTCGTTCAACAGTATTTTTACCGGATCCATTAAAACGAAAAGCCAACAGAAGTACAGACTGTCTTCTTATGGAGTTGGCATGCTGCAATCATTCTACAGCCCAAAGAAACATTTTCAGACTTAAATGATGACTTTCACAAGGCATGTTTCTCAAAGACCATCATCTTCTTTGTTCAATTACAAGCTACTGCCCCTAGATTTGTATATACCAAAATGTTTCAGTCTTTAATAACAGAAGTGGAGTTTATGAAGACTATTTCAGTTTCAGGTCAGAGGTTGATATTCTTGACTATAGATGCCACTAAGCTTATCTCATTTTTTTCCAGAAGCTATTTAGCTGGCAGAAATAACTGATCTTATGTGAACACTCAGAGGAATGTTTAGAACTTTAAAAGGCCTGGAGAGCAGTGCTTGTCCTTAATGAGTCAGCAGGGCTAATTGGACATCAGAATAACTCCTTCTAGAAAGCTGAGGTCATGCCGTGTAACTCATTAAAAACACGGAAAAGTTTCAAAAGAGAAAAGCCTGTCAACATGCATCAAAATATACCCGTGTGTTGAAAAGGCAATGGAAAGAAAGATGTCATTAGATGAACAGCAGGGTCATTCTAACCGCTTGTTAGCTCCTACCTTTTTTCTCCTCGGTTGGACTTATTTCTGATACTTTCTTTTCAAGGACAATTCCTGCAAAATCTGTAATAACCTAAAACAGACGAGTAACACAGATCATTTTAAAGATTTAAAGGATATATGGAGTAACCAGCCTCCATGGCAGTTATTTTAGACATCACAAAAGTTATCAGAAGAAAAGCTGCATTAATTTCACGTGGGCTTTGCTGACTAGTATTGAGTTTGATCACCTTATGTCTTTGTCCACTACTTTAGTACTTAGAAGGTCCAACCAGCACCTCTTCAGCAAATACAGCAGTTACTTTCAGCACAACTAGAAAAGCTTTTAACGTTTATAACTCTTTTAGAAGACTGAAAAAGACAGCAAAGACCCAGGTAAACATCTAAGCCCTCCACAGATCTTTCCAAAGTGCTCCAAGGATTCCTCAGCCTAATGCATTGCAAGGAAACTGTATGGTTTGTCTCCGTTAAAAAAAAAAATGCAGGCGTGTAAAGGACGGTTGGTCTAAAACCCAGTGAGGGGTGGTATTTCTGTTCATGGAATGAAAAGTAAATATTTAAGACATTACTGTTAGCAAACCAAGAGTGATAAACACAGTACATGGCCCTTAGAGGAACATACCAGATGACTGTATTGAGATAAGTATTTTTTAAAGGCTCAGTTTACCAGCTCAAATATAGATTCAGCTATCGAAGAACAGGAAGCACCATCACAGGAATAGACCCGAGGAGAATCATCAAAAAGAAACGGGAACAGTTCTGCAACTGAGTCCTGTATTAATAAATCTGGCAGCTAAATACTGTGTACATAAAATTGACTGCTTGTTTTTTAAAATGGGTAAAAGTATAGAGAAGGGTGAGAAGAATTGTTTGCAGGCTTGTGATGGATGTTTTGCACTGACAGAGAGAGATCTAAATAAAATGTTAGGGAAAAAAAAAATAGAGGTAATTTCCTATCAGCAAATAAGAATGTTCACAAGGAAAAGTCTCAACTTATAATATCTCTTCAACCTATCTTAGAAAGCATAACAATGGCCAGCTACCAAAGTCTTTCCTCCCAAAGCCAGACGAAATCAACTCGGAAACATACCTCAAAAGTGAGGGTTAAAAGCCACTAGCACAAATGTGGAACAGATAAGCCATCTGCTCCAACTCCTGATAACTTAGAGTCATGGATGTATTGCCTTTCTGGAATTCATGCTTGATGCTTAACACATAAATTATGAGTCGTAACGCAAGTATGCCAGTTACAGCATGAGGGCCTGCGTTTGAACCATTACACCACTTAGGGTCACCCTTCTAACCTTCAACCCAGAGAGAGTCCTTTGCTGGTAGTAGTCACAAAACCAGCTCATAGGTCCTCACTGGCTACTAAGATGACGTAGAGAAGAATTACAGAGAAGGAGAGGAAGGATCCCAAAATTTTAAACCTGGAACAGCACACAAGTCTATCAGCTCCCAACTTATTAAATCAAGCCGTTAATTTCAATGCTAATTAGCACAGAACAAATAGACAGCAACCTGTATCTGATCAGCCCTATCACTGTAGAAACTTGACCATACTTAAGCACTGCAGGAATATAAACTGTCCATCCTGACTGGCAAAGAGGTGCTGACCACGATACAGGAGTACATTTAATTCTCCATACCGCCAACGCTTTGTCATACTGTTTGGAAGAAATATATAGTTCGGCTGCAATGTTAACATCTTCCATGGAGACAAGGCTCTGGTGTTTGGTAAAGGCTTCTTCTATTATCTCAATAGCAGAGGTCACATCATTGGCTTCATAGTAACTCCTATAAAACACGGATATGAGATACTCGGTCTTTGAGATAACTGACAACATGTACTTTGAACACCAGCAAAAGGAATTTCGTATTTCTTTTACTTTTGCCTACTAGAAAATATTTTTGTTACCAAGTTACAAAAGACAAGGAGAAAGAGGGTGTGTTTTCTTTCCTTACAACCGCTGACAATTTTTATGTATTTCAAATAATTACCTTTTTTTCCTCACCAAAATCTTAGGGCATTCCTGGAGTTCTCATCACACCCACCTCAAGCCAGGTATCATTAACCTGGTTTCAGAAAAACCTTCAATAATAATATTCTTACAACACACGCCCTCGCATTTTTCTGGAGCATTTCACAACCACAAAGATCAGAAGACTTTAACTGTTTTGAAACAGGCCACTAACAGCTTTCTACAAGTTATGCATGAGAAAGCTGAGAAATAAAGTAGTTAAACAACTTATGAAAAACTTATGAAAACGGTAAGAGCACTACACGCTTTAACCACAGGCCTTCTCTGTCTCAGACAAGCTTCTACGACTTGATCTGCTCTCATTAGCAGGAAAGGGGAGGAGGCAGACCTATACTTGCTCCAGAAACGAATCACAAATGACATGTAAACCACATTCTGTTGCAGATGGTTTATATTTCAGATTGAATACTTGCTTTCATTCAGATTTGCTGACAGTAAGTTTCCAGGTCTCTAGTAATATTACATAGATAAAAAATGTCCTGCACTTGTATATAATTGTATACTATTGGCATTTTTGCAGCGTTCATTATTTGCATTTTCTTCTCTTACTCTGACAGAGTGCAACACTTCTGACACACTGATCCTACACAGGATAACTCCCACAGGTTAAATATCACAATAGTTGTGGGGGGCATGCTTGTGTGCAGGTCACTCCCAGCAAAATCCCCTGCATTACTTGATTTCAGCTACATACCCAGCCTGAATCAGCTGCAGAGATTATTAACAGCAGACTTTGAGAAACTGTGGAAAACCAAATCACAGTATTTTAAAATCCAACTTACTTTGCCATATCTCTAGCCAACTGCATAAAGCGCTCTCCGTCAGAGGGAGACAGGAGATTCAAAATACGCCTGTAGCCATCCATAGCCATCTTATGTTCCCCCAGCTGCTCATACAGGCTCGATCTCTCCCATAGGTAACGCACATTCGTTGGGTCATATTTCAGAGCTACAAGAAAAAGTGTATCAGTAGCCTAGTTCAGGAAAAGGAACAACGGATTTCACATTCATTTCCTTGACTAGATGAATGTTAACAGACACACACGAGGTTTTTGTAAGAAAAGCACATCTTGTATTAAACATCCATTAACCTTTTACCAAAGTCCAGACAGAGGTACCAGCATCTCAGCAAACTGCAGCAAACTGAATTAGAAAGCAGAATTAAACAAAATTATTTCCATTAGCACCAGCACTTATTTTAAACTATTAAAATGGTTGCTATGTACCTTTTGTGTAGCAAAAAACAGCCTGTTTGATATTGTCCTGTTCCAGTGACATTTCTGCTAGTCTAACCCACTCCTCAGTATCACTAGGATTTAAGTGAGCTGCGATCAGTTCAAACTGCAATGACTTCTCCATATCACCCTGGTCCTCGTAGATCATGGCAAGAGTGGAAAAGGGCTCGTGAGCAAGAGGAGCTGTGGGAAGACAAAAGGAAAGATTAAGAACTATTGTTTTAAAACCACTTTGAAAGCAAGTAACTTGCCTTTCTGCAAACAACAGGTATCAGAATTATATGAAAGATAACATTGCCCTGCTTAAATTAATAAAAAACTTTCAGACAAGCTTCCAATTCCTGTTTATAAATTATTAAACAGCCTGACTGAATCTAACAACCACCATTTATAGTATTATTCTACACTGGAAGTCATACTGATATTCATACCTTGGTTCTACAAAAACAATAAAGGCAAACTGTGCAAAGCTAAGCAAGGGCCTAAGCCTCCCCAGAATTAGGGCGCTGGTCTCTTTTTGTAAGCAAAACAATGAAGGAAACACACTGCATGTTCTTAATCCCATGCTACTTCTACAGCGACTTTCCTTGTACTGAGTATTTTCATCACCAGTGAGGCGCACATTGATTTTCCTGATGCACACGACAATTCCCCCATCCCTAAAGCCAAAAGGTTGCACCGTTGTAACACACCTTGACGAATGATTTCCATGCACATTAGAATAGCCTCCTCACGTTCTCCTCGAGCAAACCTGATATTGGCCTCTCCCATCAGACCCCTCAAGGCACGAGGAAGTTTACTGCGAGGTCTTTTCTCCTAAATAGAAAAGGGACGTTATTGCTACCGAGGATTCAATTGTGCCCAAATTCAGGAGGCGTCACACTTGCGCTTAACACAACCTAGTAACAAGTTATTTAAGTACCAGCGACATTAAAATGTCTGACCAAAACACTTGATACTTTTCATACCTGGCAGAGTAACTCTGATATCTAACACAAATACAATCCACACAATGGAAAAACTCCCTTCGTTATTTTTGAAACGTTTCAAACAGTAATGGACAGAAATTTTTAAAACACAAAGACAGGTGACGCCCACGGAACCAGAAGTATCCTACACCAAGTTGTGTTCAGGCAAGTTTCTCAGGAGGGAGGTAGCTAAAATCACATGACTGGCATTTATGCACTATGCTTCAGGAGACACAGGGAAAGCTTAATACTTGCTTTCATCATTTTCTTGGTCTCTCGATTAAGTACCATCTCCAACACAAAAACATCTCCAGCTGTGGGTTGCTCAGTAGTTTCTTCTTCCTCCTCTTCTTCTTCCTCTTCCTCTTCATCCTCCTCTTCCTCTTCATTTTCCCCAAGCATGGATGCAAAGACCCGGTGAACAGATTTACTGACACCATCTGAAGTTTCCCCTGGTTGAGAAAGAAGCAAAAAAGGTTTATGATATAATCGAGAGTACACACTGCTTATCAGGACAAGTGCAGAGAAAATGGAATTCCTCCTAATTAGCAGCCACTTGAAACAGCTATTCTACAAGAAAAAGGCCTGCAGAAATGCAGAAAAACCATTAAGCACCTCTTTGGTTTTAAAACGCAGCATTATTCATCATCAATGCTTAGAATACCCCAGCCTCTAACATTTGTTGGATAGCTGAAATGCAGGCATGGAGAAACACACAGAACGAAGCAAGTTTATTCAACATCTTTCTCAGTGCACACCAGGGAAGTGTATTAAGCAATTTTCCAGCACTGAGCCGATTGGATGGAATAAAGCTTTTCAGCTCAAGAGGCTAAGTGAGCAAACAATTATACTAAACGATAATGCAGCAACCGATTGTTAGAAGTAATTTAGAACAAGAAATTGTAACCATTCCATCCTTGACAGTAAGTACCTTTCCACGTGTGTAAATGCAAAGCGCAGATTATTCACATTTCTCTAGAAAAATAACAAAATTCTTTACAATAAATAACAATATGATGCTACATATCCAAAACAAACATTCCTAAAGCACACAATTTAAACATTTTTTCCATTTTTTTAGTTACAACTTTTCATCACAAAGTTAACCCAGGGTTATAACTGCCCACAAGTCTGTATCTATGAAAAATATCAAAACATGTAGAGTTCAAAGGTCCCAGCTGGGGGACTGGGCATTGAAGATTTGATAAAACAACCACCACACTATCACATTGGGACCGAAAAATAAATCTATCATGTATTGCCTACGTGCAAGAGGGAATTGGGTACTACACCTGAGGTTATGGTTATTTTTTTGTCACTTGGCTATATTTGGTTATATTCTGACTTGGATATTAAGCATCCTTGGCTGCAGGAATCATTTAAAGACTGTAGCAGATTAGTTCTGAAGATTCACGTAGCAAAAGTGATTTTAACAGTGACCTTTCCTAACATTTTTCTCCCGAATATCCTAGGACTGATTCTAATAGCAACTCAGGGACTAATATGATCAGTGCTGCCTTGATTCTGACTGTTCTTGAGACTTCTGTGGTCTCTGTAGTAAGAGCAGAAGTAACGCTACCACACGAGTCTAGAGGGATACGTGTCTTCTTAAAGAAAGATGACGTGCACGAAGAAACATGTAACAGACTGGGTGGAATAGAGAGCAGAAAAGAGCAGCTTGGAAGTAAATCAGAGACATCAGCAAAAAGAAGGGGTAAATAAGGAACCACGGATATGTAACTCCAACCACACTTCCAGTGTTCATTTTCTGTCCTTCTAGGATGAGGTCTGGCCATACTTCCAAAATCAAGGCACCACTGGCGCACATTTTAGGTGAGGCAATTTAAGGACAATTTTTGAAATTGAAGAAAAGAAAAAAAACCCCACGAAACAGGATGATGAGAGTTTGGAGTGAAAGTAGCAAGAGGAGTCTAAGAACCAACACAAAGAGAACAAAAATTGCGCTTTGCTATCTCGCCGTACTGGCAATCCCACACGCATATGCCCTGACCAGTGCATGGAGGACAGCTGCTGAGCAGAAGTGTCTGAAACAGGCAGCAGCACTCTAAATCCAGAGCTCAAATCCAGAACCTTCGGCATGGGATCAACCAGCACTGATACAAACTGAAGAGAAAAGCGCTGCTCCTACCACTTCCTGTAAGTCCTTAATCTCTGTAGGATGCCCAAGGAAGTTAAGCTTATTTTGCTAAGGCATCTAAGGCAATACTACCACTCCAGTTACTGCACAAAGAAAGCCAGATGGGGAATCTGTAGCTAGGAATATCCCCCAGAAAATAAGGAGCGAAATAAACACAGGCACCCTAAACAGGCCAAAGGATAAGTGAGCAGGAGAAAAAACAGAAAAAAAGAAAAGAAACTCCTCTTTTCAGCTACTTCATTTCACTTTGGATGACAATGGAAGCAGGCAACACTCACACAGTAGAATCAAATATTCTGAAACACTGAAGTCTCAGTAAAAGCCTAGCAAAGAGATGAGCAGCCAGAATAAAATGGATGAAGACTTTTTGAGTTAAAAACTTCAAATTATTTGTAATTTTAGAGAGAGTAAATAATTGAGACCACGTGATTAAGAAGTCAGGAGGGGAAAAATGAGGGTTTCCCAGAAAACATAATCAATTGGCCAGATTCAGCCCCTTAAAAACATTGAACAAAGTTAAAACTCTGGCTATGACTTGGAAGATCCCACAAAGATGCACATTCTAACAACGGCAGTACCTGAGGGGGACCTACAAGGAAGCTGGAGAGGCACTATTTACAAGGGCCTGTAGTGACTGGACAGGGGGCAGTGGGTTTAAATGGAAAGTGGGGAGATTTAGAGTGGATATCAGGAAGTTCACGGAGAGGGTGGGGAGGCACTGGAACAGGTTGCCCAGAGAAGCTGTGGGTGCCCCATCCCTGGCTGTCTTCGAGGCCAGGCTGGATGAGGCTTTGAGCAACCTGGTCTAGTGGAGGGTGTCCCTGCCCATGGCAGGGGGGCTGGAACTAGACGATCCTTAAGGTCCCTTCCAACCCAAACTGTTCTGTGATTCTATGATGTGCTTCAATACCCACAGGTTCAAAAAAAGCAGGCAGGTATTCATAAAAAATCAGCTATCAAAGAGAATATGCTTTCAATGACCTTTGAAATATATTTTTCACTGAAATTATGTTAACATTTACCGTCAGTTTCATCCTGACTTTTGGATTTCCCGGATGCTTTTCTGGATGAAGATGGAGCCTCTACATCTTCAGTGTTTTCCTCAGCAGATGCATTTTCGCCATCCTATGCACACCAACAATATTAGTTATCAGCTTTATAACATGACTCGTTCTTATTTCCCCTAACATTTACCATTAGCATTTAGATATTAAATACAGCATATTTACAGTAGAATTAGCACGGGTTTCCAGACTTTGTATTGCTAGTGAAACAGGTGGAATAATCACCTTTTTTTTTTTCAAAAAACAAAACCCCGCATTACTAGATTTCAAGACATTTATATTCTCAGTGTGAGGTAACTCAGCTGGTGACTGTTTACACTACTTTTAACTGAAGAGACTAGTCCGTTGCTTATTCGGCATTACAGTTCGGTAAGATGACATGAAAGTTACAACTGTGTGACAAATCCTTCTAGGAGCCTGCCTTTGTAAACACAAAACGAAATATGAAAACAGCACTTGTTAAGGCAGTAAGGTTGCCCTAGGATATCACTTGTCCTTCCATTTCAGCAGACTTCTGCTGATTTTGCTCTCTAAGACCAGGAAATAGAGAAATTCAGTTGCACGTTGACGTAAACATGACAAAGTTAGTTAACTACAACACTCCAGTGAAGCACATGGAAACGCTCGATACCTCCACCTGCTGACTTCTAGACACAAAGGTGTGTCTCCCTGTGCTTACTGCCGCCGAGAAGCCATAGATTACCAAAAGGAGTCTCCTTTAGGTCCCCCACAGAAGACGGGGGGGGGGCAGCAGCAGCGTACGCTGGATGATTTTATACCACAACCTGCTTCTGCTCATTGCTCCAGCCTAGAGAAGGAACTGATTACAGTGCCTGATGGTAACTGCCAGTAGCTTCTGCCAAGTCCAAGGACGCAGGCCACCCTGGCCTGAACCAAAATGCAGCGTTCCGCACTTCTGAAAGGTGGATGCTGCCCCGAACGACTTGCTCTGCCAGTACCTAAGGGCCCTTACAGGTTGCAGGTAGTTAGTTACAATTTTTGCACAGAAATTAAGAGTTCTGTAGACGGCAATGAACAGCTGAGCACGGCATCGCTTACACACACACACACGAGGCCGCCCCGCTGGCCCTGAGGCGGCCCGTGGCCTGCCAGGTGCTGCCATGGCGGGAGCGGGCCCTGCGGCTGGCAGGCGGCCCACGCTCACCTTCTCGCGGCTCTTGCGCTCCTCTCGCCGCCGCTCGAACTCCTCGAAGGAGATCTTCCCCTCCAAGTAATCGATCAGCTCCGGGCTGAAGCCCGACATCGCGCCGGCACCACCCGGAAGCGGAGGCGGCCTCAGCCGGCGCAGGGGGACCTTGTTCAGGGCAGGACGCGGGTCCCTCCCGTTATGGCGCCCGCCCCGCCCCACGCCCTCACGCACGAGTTCCGCCCCGCCGCTGCGGCCGTAGGGCGGGGGAGGCACCGGGCCTCGGGAAAGGGCAGCCGGTGAGGTTTGGGCCGGTGGGGTTTGGGCCGGAGGCGCTGCGGAACCCGGGGGGCTGCGGGGAGCCGGCCCTGCTGCGCTCGCTGTTGCAGGGGGGCTGAGGGCGGCACGAGGCGGGCTCAGATGTAAGGTCATCTTTATTTCCTCAGACGGGTGGTACTTGTACACGAGAAGGGTTTGTTAACTGCGTACGGACTGGTGTCGGGGGCTGGGGGTGAGGTACAACCAGGCATTGGGCACCTGAGGCAGAGCTTCGGCCGCCCAGGAAAGCGGGCAGCTTCTGGCAGAAGCGTCTGGTAAAACCACCGCGCAACAGCTGGCGACATCTGGCTCCAGCAAAGTGAAAGGTAACGTTTATTTACCAGTTCTGAACAAAGACAGGTAGTAGGCATTCAAAGCGCCCCGTTGCACCCCTCATTTATTCGCGTCTAAACACACAGCTGCGCTAGGCAAGGTGCAGTAGCCAAACATCACACACGTGTCAACAGACAGCAAACGTGCCAGGTACGGCACGACACCAGATTCCACAGACAGAAACCGTGACAGCGGGGAAAACTTTGAATTGTCAGGTGACCGTTAAAAACAAAGCAGTACTATTTTGCTGTGAAGGTTGAACTTCATGCGAAGTGGTAAAAGTTAATGCCTGAAAGACAGGAAAAAAAAAAGGCATGAGACAAATACAGCAATACTTGTATGCAACCAGGGTGTGATCGCAACCGAGGCCTGGTAACACGGGCCAAAATACCCCAGCAGACCTCACCCTTCAGACAAGGACTGTGAACTACTGTGATCACCCTGATTGGTGTAGGGCAAATTACTTCCACCAGTCATTTTCTCACCGTTGCTGTAACTTACAGTAGAGCTACAGCATCCCTTCCCAAGTCCCTTTTCATTTGTTTGTCATGCACAACACTCAGTGTGTGGCTTTTTTTTTTCCCCTGACACACAAACACAGCAAACAGTGAACTTTGTGTTAAAATTTGAGTGCAGTTTTCATTATTATTTGTGATAAGAATAGTGGAGCTGTGCTTTTGATCACAGAAAGAGATGTGCTTAAGCAGACAGAGATCAGGACAGAGCTAAAAATCTTGAGCTATTGATTACAAACAAATCTCTAAGATACTGGGTAAATCACCAAATTGCTTAGATTCAAACGTTTGTGACATATTCACCCGTTTGTAAAATGGGAGAAAACAACTACCTTTTCCCCAAATTGCCAGTATTCACTGACCCTCAAAATGAGTAATGAAAGGATTTATTTGTTGCAGAGTGTGGTTATGCATAGATAAAATAGCTGAGAAGTACCTGCTATAAATTCAGGCTGGATTTATTAATAATGCAAGCTTGACCCACCTCAGTTTTAATTCATATGTATGCAGAGGTGTGAATCAGTTTACAACAATTTGATTCAACCTTCAACTTCAGTGGTAGAAATAAGGGAAACAGCATGAATGGACAAAGATAACGTATGCGTTGTTAGTGCAGTATCTTATATAGAAATTAACTTTAAGATACATACATCACAGGAAACCATTAGTCTCAATTTATAATTTTACTGATGTCAATGACTTAAATAAAAGCTGCATTCTCTATTATCTGTACATTTTCTGAATTCTTTTCCACATTAAAAAAAAAAAAAAGAAAAAATAAATCATGGTCTATATAGGTCTGCACAAGCACCACGTGTTATTTTACCAAAGTAGTAAATCCCTCAAATCTCTACCTCAACAATTTTAAACCAACTTCAGGTAAAAGTTAAGGTGGTACATTTCTAACAAAAAAGAAGTTCATTTCTCTGAAAAAGAAGTTGTTTTTACACTTCAGACAGAAGTAAGGATCACTTGAACCCAAATCTTTTGCTTGGTTACATGGAACAACATTAGAGGAAAAGGCATCCTCTTTTACCTTGGTCAGCAGCATCTTTCAGCCTTTGAAATGACTTGGAAAAGAATTTCTCCTTTCTTCATAATCTGCAAATGCAGAAGCAATAGGGTCTGAGTAGAACATGACAGGCCTTGGTCCTTCATTGTTCATAGTGAAAGTAGCTGGGAACTTTCTGAGATCAAGACCCCTGCCCGAAAAATAAGCCTGGAGCGTTCTGAAAAACTGAACATATTTCATGTGTGAAAATAGAGCATGCCCAATGGAGAGTAATTATTCTTACTAACACAAAGTAGATGTAATATTTGTTCCTATCTGGGATGAAATCCTTTGTTTTGATCATAAACTGGTGCAGTATAAGCAACATAATTCAGACACGTCCACTCTGTCCTTGGCTTGTACACTTTACACGGTGTTGAAAGACCACCAACTGTTCACTGACCATCTATGCTCAGCACTGAACTGCATCCCTTACCTTCAAACTGTATCCCTTACAAAACAGGCACAGCAAAACCTGTGCTGAGCAAACACCGCAGTTGTTGGTGACACATTTCTCAGAGAAATGTTCTCTAAGAGTTAGCAACGGTGGGCAATTGATTTGAGCTGGCCCCTTAGATCGCTTAGAAGTAGAAATTCATGCTGCTTAAAACAGTGAGGAAAAACTGTGGGAGGCTGATTATTTTTCCATCACAAATTCCTTGTAAGATCTTGCAAGTGTTTTTTTAATGATATTTTCTTAGCTGTAATTAATTTGCAGATCTTTATGCACAATGTGTCAGATGCAAACTTATTTGTTTCATCTCCTGGAAGTACACGCAATCAACAGAGCACACATTTGAGAGAAACATAATAATCATTCCTCTTCTGTTTCATAAAACGAGTGGTTGTATAACCCAAACATGTTTTTAAAAACCAAAGCTGCTGGACAGAGATGTGAGGGAGTGTCATGCGCCACTGAACACCAAGACCGTCTCTTCAGCTAAGGGGTACATCTTGACTGAAGAATGCTCATCCGCTTGTGGTTATCGACTATAAAAAGTGCACGGTTACTAACACTACATTTAAGGGGCCCCTCTTGCCTTTAAATTTAGAAGATAAACTTTCTCATGATGAAAAACAACAAAACCCCACAAAACTTAGGCTCTTTGTTGCAGCGTTTCCTTACCAGGTCTCTGTTTCTAGGGTTATCTAGAGGTTTCCATTTTTCTTCTGGTTGGAAAGGAGCAGCCTTTGCCAATCCTCTCACAGCCAATATGGTGTACAGACCCAGGAGCACCACTTTCCACATGTTGAAGAGACGAACAGACTATCTGTAAGAAGGACAATGAACCAGACTCCTTAAGTCCTACAAAGCTGTCACTGATAACAAATAGAGCAAGCATGACAATCCAGTGGAGTGCTGAAAATACTCTATCCAGGGCAAGGAAAATCCGCCTACTGCAGATTACATCCACGTGCCATCCACTTGTTTTGGTTTTCTTAGTACCCATCTACTAGGAAGAACAAATTATTCTAAAGAAATGTTTCCCATAGCAAGCTATTTCTAGGCACTGGATTCTCTTTTTGAGAGGGACTAGTAATGACATTTAGCACAATATTTAAGTTCGTAAATTTACATTTGTTATTACATACAGCCATTTTCATTGGCGGAGTAGATACAGCATCAGACCTTTGTGTGTTCCAAGGAGAATGCAAAAATACAGCTTGAGGTCCAGAGAGCTCAATTTTTAAAATTGCCTGAAATGAAAGTGTACTACATATATTAAAAAGTGCAATAATAATACAGCCTGGTATAATAGACTAGAGACCCACTTCACAACTTGAATCAAGGGGAAAAAGAAGAGAACAAATAATTCTTCCTTTCACGTTCTTTAAAATAAAGCTTACCAGTGAATTTGGCTCTGGCTTGCCCCTTCTTGGTTAGTCTCCTTGCAATCTGTGAACAAACTGATCTCTTCACTTATATTTCTAGTGGACTGTAGGTGGGTGTCAATGACGTTAGCAGGAGTTCTAAAATACAGTAATGATTCCGTTTCCATCCACGACAAAGACCCTTGAGAATTTCATCCTTAATACTCTTAAGACTTGTTGCTATCGAACAGTGCAGTGCAAATTCCCCCTCCCTAAGCCATATTGCAGAGAACTGGTGGTAAGCATAGAGTAAGTTTAAAACAATTCCCAGCAGAGATAGCAGAGCTCTATCAAAATATTACTTTTAATTAAAAGTAATTAGCGATACCTCTAGAATGGTGAGTAACTGATAATTACAGCTGGTTGAATGGTTTTCAAGCAAGACGAGATATGGATCATTTTCTTGATGCTGGAGAGAGGGAAAAGTACGGTCTGTTTCAAGATCCGAAATCATACCATTTTAATGAAGGTGTTGCCTTCCTACCCTGATTTTATCGGCAGTCAATATCCTCCTGTCAGACTAGAAACTAAGACAAAGACTGCAAGGAGGACTATGCTAATTTACCTTGCCCTTATCTCCCAGCACCCTTCATCTCAAAGCTGCTTGAATTTTTTGCTTATAATTTCATTATACTCTTCTCTCCGCTATTTAGATGATACTTTAGTTACTATCACGTAAAATCTCTCTCTAAAGAGACATGTTAAAACTTAAGAGCTTTGGCCATTATCTTACTCTATAGTATAAATGTTTGTTTCCAAATAGGAGCTTTACATCTTTCTTTGGTTTAAATTTTGACAGCACAGCAAACACCTAGCACCACCCTTACAGACAGACGAAGCTGTGGACATCCAAATGCCATTGATAACAGTTAACAAAATCCAGGCACTGTTAAGTTCATGATGGCAGCAACAAATAGAAGTCAACTTATACAGCCTGTAATTATTCTGCAGCCTTGGAATAAAAAAAATCTGTCAAAAAATAAAAATCCATCAAAACCCATCACTTTTTATAACAGACAACTTCCAGATAATAGACTCATCAAGACCAGAACAGCAGTTACAACAGAAGAACTTGTACAAAAGGCAGACGCCAGTGTAAGGGAACTTGCTGTGTTGATTTTCTAGGTAGTTACTTTTTTCCAGTTTAATTCTGTGTACAATTCACCTTCTACATCAACGAGAAGTAGGAATACATTCCCCTAGACGAAAAAAACCCCAGCCAGAGCAACAGGCAGTTTTCTTCTATCCTTTTTTAATTTTTCTTTCTCCCCCTCAGTACTTCTATTAATTTCATTTTTCAGAAAGACAAACCTGGGGGATATGCAGTATATTCAGCTAGTAAAACATAGCAAAGTCATCTGTAAATCTGAAACCAGTTTTATTACTGTAGGACTATGATGCTGCCCCCTAATACAGTTTAAGCAGTTTGATTGACTGGTGAAGTATGTAGATATGCAAGAGATGCAATCAGCATGTATTTTCTGTGAGCCGTCTTAAAAAAACTAAAACCAACCAAACAAAAATACCACCACCACCCCCCTAAACCAAAACAAAGGTACCAATTTGTATTGTTGCTTTCTGAAAGTGTCTGAGAAACTGTTAGAGTGCAAAGTCTGTTTAGATTTATTTCTCTCATTTTAAGGTGGGTTTTTTTGGCCAACATTTTTTTGGTTTGTTTTACTGATTGTTTTAAAAAATTTCATTATAGCTCTTTCCTTCAGTAAAAGTCAAATAAGTGGAACATATTCATATTAAAATATTATTAGTACAGTTACAGTGATTAGACAAAATTGCATCCTCCTCTGAGACCAGTAGCTAGTTTAACTAATGCCTCCCAAGTCAGATGTCAGTGTGGTGCCTTTCTAATGCAGCCAGATGTAAGCTGTCTTGACAAATCATGCCTATAGATGCACATCTTCAGTAAATCCAATCTTTTGAAAGTGGCTACACTGATTACATAGCCCTGTGGCATGGTAAGCCCTATTCATGCATGTCTGGACTGAACTGCATGGAAGCTGAACATGCTCATGGCACCGCTTGTTCACCTGCAAGCACGTTACTTCAAAAAGGTAAACAACTTCTAGAACAAAAGGCCAATTTAAAACTCATTAGTTTAGCTAGTTTTATACATATGATGCTCTACATAAACTGTATTATTCACCAAACATTTTCCATTTTATTGCATTTCCCATTCATGACAGCCAGGCAGGTACAACAGCCTACGGTGCATGAGTTAAGGTACTGAGACAAGCTTCATCAGGAACAATCTTTATTGTATTCTACTTGAGATGTGAAAAAAGCACCTGTTAAAGTACCGCTCTAACCACAACGCTTTGGTTCACTTTTTATTTTCCGCTTAGAATCCCAAGTATTACAAGTTAGAAGGAAAAGCACCAAACTGCTCCACATGAGTACCTGAGCAAAGACTAAAGGCAAACATTCATCACAACACTCGTTAGTGTGTATGTGTACAACAGAAGTACAGGTAACATTCACAAGACTCTACAGAGTATGACTGGTAAGTGGCACTTTTTGTGAATTACAACCATTTGTACCAATGCAACCATGTGAGAACAATATACAAAAATATACAGGAGTGTTTATTTAGCAGAGCATATGCTATAGAGCGCACTCGAAGTCATGCACACTTAGGTACAGAAAAGAAGACCAAAAAAAAGTGAGGTATACACTGCAGACAGGGAAACCATCAAACAAGATAAAAAGAACAGTTTTTAAAGATACTGAGATTTCAGCTTTCAGCAACTTCAGCATTAGCTGATGATACCCATTCTCCAAGGTTTTCTCAGCATGTCACAAGAGAAGGACTTTGCCAAAGCTTATCACGCATTGTATGAACTGTATCTGAGAATTCAAACACTTTAATAAGCACAATAATTATAGCATTATTCAAACATTTCTAGATAAGACCCTCTCAACATCTCTAGAAACCTGTAACTACTAAGAGTTAGCTCCAACTAAACCACCAGATGTTTACCAGCTACAGAAGAACTGAAAACAGAGGAAAAGTTAGAAACATGTAAGACAGGTTGCTTGTGAAGCAATAGATTTTTCCAAAAATTACATATGTGTTCTTCAAAGTTTTAACTCCTCTTAAAACCAACCAAACAGCTCCCTCCCCCTGCCTTTACCCCAAACAGGTTTTTGGCCGCCACTGTTCTGGGGAAAAACAATTAAACGGTAATTAGGGAATCAAGTTACTATGCCCAGGTCTCACAGTTTTTCTAGACTATTTATCACATATAAAGGCCTTAAAGGTAGTTTTGTCCTCCAAATGATTTTAATAATAGAATATTCGTGTAGCTAAGAAATCAACAATGATTATTGAAACAGCATCATCATAGCAGAAAGAAGAGAAAGTTTAGGTGACCAGAACGAGGGTGTTAAAAGTCCTAAACTGACATACAGAAGGAAGTAGCAGGGAAGACACAAAGATTGCATGTTATCTCTTGTGCCACAGCATCAGCAGCATTGTGGCAGTCAGGTTCGAGTTAGTTCTCAATAAAAGAAGGTCAATAACTTTGATTTGCATCGCTTCAAACAACTGCTGTGCTCAGCTGGCATGCAGTCAGTTTGTAAGCATATTTAAATACCCACTGGCCAATGATAAGCTTTGAGATGGCATGTTTATTTGAGATTCAGTGCTACACAGTACTAATACCGGGGGTAAACCAAGTCAGAATTTGGGGGGTTTTGATCAAAACATGCAAAGAAACCTGGAGAGACACATAAGGAAAGCCAGCAGTGGCTCTTCCTGAGATCTTCATATTAAAAAAGATATACCTAAGAATTCCTTCTACTATATCAAATCAAGATTTTAAGATCTTGACGATTTCGGGTTTTCTTTAATGAATTGAGAAGAAAAAAAAAATGTATAAACCTTCCCATCCACCAAAAAACCTTTCACATTTTTATATATGAATATTTTTCAAAAAAGGTGAAATTCATTATTTAAAGCTTCTGAAGCTTTAAAACAAACCAACCACCCCAACCCACCACCTCCTAGTCTTCGTCTCACACTGGCATAGCTATTGATACTCAATGGCTTACATACAATACTTTGCTTAAACAAAAATTAGAGGATTTTTATTATTTTGAAGAAGCTAGAGAACAGTGTTTTACAAAGGAATTGGACAAGGACTCAAAGCTCAAACAGATATGTAAGACTAGCTTTCCTTCCTTATTTTTCTTTCTGTCACAACAGAAAGACTTCAGAAATTAAGGTCAGCTAAAGCTTTTTGACTTTGTTGTGATTCCAAACCACAAATACATTGCACTTGCCATTAATCTTCATTTCTGCAAGCGTAGAAAAGGGGGGGTCAAAAATGTTTTGATTTTTTTTAAGAAGTGTTTTCCCCAAGTCCAGTTTCAGTATGATCCACACAAATATTTTTGATCAACTTGACAAATCAAATATAAGGCTACAGAAGTCCACAGGCTACAGTTAAAGAGTATATTCATTTACTGGTTTAAGGCACAGTAATTGTTTTTTGCTCTAGAAAGCTACAAGTTTAACGTCACAGTGAGGAATTTCACATTTCAGTTTTGGTCTGGCACTCTAATTATATGTGTCACATCTACTACTTGTAGACTTCCGTGTAACATTTCAGTTGTCAGGTGCTGCAGTCTCAAATACAGTTTTGACACTCAAAGTGACAGAAGTGGAAAATACTGAAACCTGAATTAATCCCAAAATAATGCACCCAGTGTTTTACAAAACTAAACATCGCTACACTTGCATGTTTGATATTTAATGTATATACCCCGAAATTATTTAACTGGGGGGGGGAGTCTTTGCTAGTATTTCATCAAGCATATGCAACTTGAACAGACCAGCATTCTGCAGGACAGCTACTGCGTATCTCCGCTAGGTCAGTCACGGTGCCTACTATTACTGGGAACGTTTTGTGCTACAGCGGAAGGATGCTGCAAACCAAAAGATAACTGCGTATGGAAGAAGGAACTGGAATGATGTGCCACAAAATAACAAGTCTGTGTGTGCTATTCCTGACTTTTATAGACACAAAGCTAGCTCTTATACCACACACTTCCTCCAGAATCTAGACCACAACATGTCAATAACTGTAGAGGGGTCATGCTTACAAGATTTGTTTATGACAGGATGAGTAGCAAAATCTGCCTGCATTTAAGAAGGCAGAGTGAGACCCTAAATTTTAAGTGAAATTAAAGTCAAAACATCACAGCTTTGACTCAGGTTTCCATGCTGCAAGGCAATAAGCCCATATTTGAGGCAGTTGTGTGCTTAGATACCTGAAAAATTGAGGTGCTGGGTAGATGTGCTTAAGTAAGAGCTATATAATTTTCTCCTTAAACACTTCAAATTAATTTTCAAAAAGCAGTAGTTTATCATCATGATGAAATTCATGGATTTTATTTAAGCTTTAAGATAAATGAGCTGATTAAAAGCTCTGAATACATTCTTCCATAAATAAGAATATACATCAGAAAATACAGTATTTGTGAAAAGGTTTTCAAATAAACGTTTAGAGATTTTAAGGATTCTGTTATGAAGACCAACTTAAAGTCCTGGCTCTAAAAAAAGGTAGAAAACCTATTTTACTTTAATGTAAAAATGGAATCGTTTTCATTTGTCATTCACTGGCACATGTTTCCAGAGGTATATAAAAGCAGCACATAGCTTTTGTGACAGAAGTATGTCTCCACTAAAGGAATGGTGATGTGAGTTTTAAACCAGGTACAGTACGGTGCTAAGTGCTTATAAAAGCTAGATTGATTATCTCCCAGAAGAGAGAGATGTAAAAAGTCAAAGCTGTAAACTAAGTGACTAACATTCACTATGAAGTGGGAAATAAGCATTAAGAATTTAGTCTGTTTTACAGCTTACCAATTTCTAGTAGTTTAGTGACTTAAACCAGCAGCACAATTACTGCACAGACACTGTAACTGCTTCCAAAAACCCTTTCAGTAACTCAGACTACCGAAGGTCTATAAATGGCTGTTTTTTCTCAGTGTAAGTAAGAAAAAAGCCTGAACACCTTCATCACTGTACTGAAACAAACTCGATCAAATGAAAGCTATGCAAATGTGTACATTTATTCACAAGCACACAACCAACTTAGTTCTGTCCTGTCAAAGTTTAGAAGCATATGCATCCAATTTCAGAAAAAGTCAAGTTATCAGTTCATAACCTTGTTACTGGTAAACACATGGGAAACTAGACTTTGTATCAAACACCAATGTATGCAACTATGCTTTTTGGGGTGTTTTTAAGTATCAATGTTTTTTGTTTTTTAACACGGACTTTAAAGGTAGCTGGGTTAAGTTATAGTTGGAAAGTTTGCTTAGACATTCAGGCAGTCTGTAGGTCTTCTGCAATATAGTAACCCTACACCGTTTAGGGTTTTATTGTGTCATTCGTTTGTTTTAAAATGTAGCAAATGAGGGCTGGAGCCCCTCTGCTATGGGGACAGGCTGGGAGAGTTGGGCTTATTCAGCCTGGAGAAGAGAAGGCTCTGGAGAGACCTTACAGCACCTTCCAGTACCTGAAGGGGCCAACAAGAAAGCTGGGAGGGACTTTTTACAAGGGCCCGTAGTGACAGGACAAGGGGTAACAGGTTTAAATTGAAAGTGGGGAGATTTAGATTAGGTGAGGCACTGGAACAGGTTGCCCAGAGAAGCTGTGGGTGCCCCATCCCTGGAAGTGTTCAAGGCCAGGCTGGATGGGGCTTTGAGCAACCTGGTCTAGTGGAGGGTGTCCCTGCCCATGGCAGGGGGGTTGGAACTAGACAATCCTTAAGGCCCCTTCCAAGCCAAACCATTCTGTGACTCTATGAAGTTAGTATTTTGAAATGAATTGCTACATGTATCAGCTCACTCAAAACCAAAATCGGAGCAGGCTGCTAAATATTAGAAATAATATTAACTTCCAGGTACTGCAATTTTTTTTTTAAATAAACCCAACCAAACAAAAACAACCCCAAACAAACTCCAGGAAACAATCCTTCTTTTAACAGGATACCTAAACATGAAATAATGCAACCACCTTGTACATTAAAACTGAAAATACCACCTTCACACAACATTCATTCATTCATTTTCAAGGTACATTTGGTAATTCCAGTTAAGAGGTAACAGTTTTCCCTTACCAGACAAATACAGACCTTTTATGGACTGTTAGCTACAGGTGTAGCTGCTATGATTCCAGCCTGGTAAGACTGAGGAACACGTTTGATCATGTCAACCAAAACAGATGAGAGACTTCAAGAGCAAATGAGGGTATGGAGATGTCACTAAAAGCTTCTCATTAAAACTCTCCCTGCCAGAGAAAGATTGTGCTGAATGTATATGCCGTACCTAAAATATGTGACATTTGGAACTCTAGGTTCTTATCCAGTATTTTTTAATTGTTTTGATAGGTTATTAAAAAATATTAGAAAAGAGCCATTAGACACCATTGTGTGAGGTGGATTAGACACCTCAGCTTTCAAACAGCTGAAGTTACACAGTCCACAACTACTACAAAATACAGATGCACAACTTGGGAACAGTTTTCATCTAGCAAATGACACAGAATGCATATAAAGCCAATGTAGCAGTAAGACTTCCTCCTCCGTCCCCCCAGTGAAGGTAAATCATCTCTGAAAAAAGGGAGCATTGAGGCAGATATCAAATTCTGTCATCTGGGATCTCAGACTCAGGGTTATATCTATTCCTACCTCCAACTTCAAAATCAGATAGGAGTCTACACAAGACTGTGTAACCCATTTAATGAAAAGTGAAATCTATCAACACAATTCCCAGCCTTTAAAATGTCATTACATTTAAAAGCCGGTGTTATTCTACACTGCTGTAATTCACTGTTTCACACTGTGGCAGATTTTGGAAGCTACCAAAGCTACTACATGCAAAGATTGCTTGCTCTCCTTATTCTCCTTATCATTTTGTTCCACCAACAGCTCCAATAAATGCATTTGTGCACAAAGAGCCCATTAAGACAGCAAAAGAGAGGGCTCTGGGGAAACCTTACAGCACCTTCCAGTACCTGAAGGGGGCCAACAAGGAAGCTTGGAGAGGGGGGGACACTTTTTACAAGGGCCTGTAGTGACTGGACAATAGGTAACATGTTTAAATTGAAAGTGGGGAGATTTAGATTAGATATCAGGAAGAAATTCTTCCTGGAGAGGGTGATGAGGCACTGGCACAGGTTGCCCAGAGAAGCTGTGGATGCCCCATCCCTGGATGTGTTCAAGGCCAGGCTGGATGAGGCTTGGAGCAACCTGGTCTAGTGGAAGGTGTCCCTGCCCATGGCATGGGGGTTGGAACTAGACAATCCTTAAGGTCCCTTCCAACCCAAACCATTCTGTGATTCTATGAAGACAAAACCAGAAGTAAAATACAGTAGCAAATCAAAGGGACCATGAAGGCCAAGGAAAATGATCTTCCACAGAAACCAGATATCCTGCACGTTTCACAGACAGCCTTTTACCAGCCCAACGCAGTTCTGCTGCCGTCTTTCATTCACAGCCATTTGAAAGTAGCAAAAAAGACTCTATTCTTCTATATCCAAACAGTAATTTTTAGATTAAACCACCTGGTGGATTTAGCTACAAGTATATTTAGACACACAAATTATATTTATGTACATATATATACACACACACCATAGCATACATTTGGTTAGAGACCATCAAGATATGACTTATTCAAATAACTTCTGATGTAAAAACCCTATGTATAATCTGACCTTTTTCAAAAATGGTTAAGACTAGAATACCAGCACATGGATTACTGATATCAGTGACAGTGGTTTGGTTAACTACAATAATCTTGCTCACTTAAAGCAGTTTTTATGACTTACTGATACTTTTAACTTGTATGTAAGTGGACAAAACAGGTGCTTACTTCACATTTGTCCTTCATTTCAGAAAGTCACTGTGTGAATTAAGTCTTTCCAGTCAGCTCAAATGAATCCACCCTAACGACATGCTAGAACTAACTGAGGCACTTTAGGCAAGATTAATGAGATAGAATAAAATCAGTGGGTCAGGCTGGCTGTACTACTGTATCAAGAATATGCCTGATGGACTGTGGGTGGCAGATTTCCTCTTATTATTCGTATAAGATGATTGAGCTGCTCTAGTATTTCCATATGAAGATAACTGCTGTCTCGGACAGAGTGGAGACAGCAAACACAGAAGCAAGTAGTAAGCTCATCTCTACACAGAATCATTTTGACCTAATGGCTGCTGAGATTTCTTCTGTTGGCAAACGCATACCCAGGGATCAGAATTCCTTACACAGCTATTTTACGCTTTATTATAAATGGCAGTCACTGTAGCATCTAGGCACTAAGATAATACTTTATACAGAGCTAATAATTATGGTCAGTATTTCCTACTATTACCAGGAGTTTGTCCATGTGAGGAAGTTAGCACTGTATGGCAGGGCTTGAATTTACAGTGTTGTACCTATTCCACATTAATTTCACACATGGACATTTATTATGAGATAGTTGATTCTCCATTTTTACCATGGAAAAACCCCTGCCTTGTCTGCTTGGAAAGAGTGCAGTACCAGCAACTGCACTGTAAACTCACACCACACCTCAGCATTTGCTAGCTTCTGCATGGACAAGGTCCAAGGAGTAATTTCAGAATTGACAATATTCCAGAGAAAACTGACAATGTTTTAAAACAACATTACAGCAAATTGTTTATGAATCTGCTGGTATCCTTCCTGAATAGAAAGCTACACAGAATATTGTTGTTTTCTCACTCTTACAAAAAGTAAAACATGTAAGACTTTCAGTCATCTCACAAATGTTCAACTCACACTGATTGAACGAATGATGTGATAGAAAAAACGGTTCCATATAAGCAGTACATTCTAGTTAGTCTAGACACAACTGTGGCAATTTTAAACGTAGCTTAAAATGATTAAAGGTATATTTGGCTGTGTAGGTTTTATGATAGTCACAGTGTGCTTGAAATGTAGAGTTTTAACCAGCATAATTTAGACCTGCAAGAGAGACAAGTTCAGAACATATGCGCTGTATGACATCGTGAGTAAAAAAAGTCTGTTTCAACAAAGAAGTATAATGAAATATCAAAGTGTCTACAAGGCAAACAGAGTATTGAGATGTTGCACTGACACAATTTATGTGCTTACACACTGTTAATTCACTTAGTTTTCAGTCAGGAGATAAACAGCATTAAAAGCTTTCTAAGCAAGACAAACAACCGTGAACTTTTCACAAAGTATTCACAGTTCTGTCCTCTTTCCCACAGAACAAACTACTGGTGATGATCTAGGCATTTCTTTGTTGAAATGTGCCCCATCTCCAGTGCTGAGTTTCTAGGCTACACTGTTCTTCCTGTGCATAACAAAGGTTACACAACACAACACAGCACATGTAGAAAAAGAGAAAAGGTCACAAAGTGTGGTACTTTGTATAAATGCATCCGTCCAAAGGCCAACATTGCAACAGACAAAGGGAGTGGAACTTTGGCTGCGATCTTCAAGAGTTTACTGTAAGAACATAAGGAAGGAAAAAGCCATTTTTGTAGCCATACATGCAGAAGTTACACAAATACCACAATTCACTTTTTTTTAAAAAAAATTACAGATTTCAAGGCTTTCTTCATTTTTAAAATGGTCTAACAGGCAATAACAATCAACGCATAAGCAAGAGCAATTATTCAAAAAGGCTAATAAAATGTTATTTTAAATATTCTTATATTAATTTAGAAATAAGCTCCTGTAACAACAAGAGATATAATGTTTTAGATCATTTGAGTTAAGAGGTACTGGTCAAGAGGATAATCTACATTGGTTGTTATTCATGGTCCGTCAAGAGGCCCTGACTCATTTTTTATCTGAACAAGAAATGCTCTACCTGTCAGCAAAACCAAGGGCTCAACACTTCTTAATCCAGTGGAAAGCATGTTACATTTCCACAAGTGTTCCTTAAGGGGCAGTGACAAGAACATAACCATAATGGTTTAGAACTCACTTTTCCTTGAAACTTTCTGACAATAATTGCTAAATCTATTAGGGTTCTGTAACATTTGTAAAGATTCAGTGAGCTATGAATGAAAAAGTCGCAGTGAAAGAAGTCTTTACGCAGCCAATTTAGATTGCAAATACTCCATTTAAGTCCACCTGGCAAATACAGGTGATTTTCTCCACTTAGCTGAACTACAGGTAATTTGCGTGCATTTCATCTAGTCTTTACGATTTTACCATATGAGTTCACAAATCTGTACATAGGCTGAACAATTACATGCCTGCGCAGCATAACTTAAGTTTTACCACACAAATGGAAGTAGTAAGACAGAAGCAGGAAAACAGAAAGTGAAGATTAGGCTACAGTACCTTGATTTTACTTCAGAAATACTTGAATTCATGAGAATTTCTAAAATGCATGCGATGATAATAGCTGTGGATCTACATGGATCAGGATCAAGCCTAACATTGTACCTGCAAAGAAATGGGTTACAAAGCATGTTACTTCTGAACTAGGCTACCAAATAAAAGCCAAGTTGGGACCAAGCATGTGCTGATAACAACAAACATACGTTAAATGTACGTGGCATTACAGCCTGATTTTAAATCCTTTACGAATAATTTCTTTCTTCAATATATCACTGATCCACTTAACACCTACTTGTACCGTGCCATAAACCAGATTGCATAGGACACAGTTATAATGAGCAAAGCCTTTGATACTGTAAGGTAGCTAATAAGAGCCAAGCACTTGCAATTTTCATTATCTTCAAAGAATCGTATTCTATTCTTCCACCTTACTGGCAGTCTAAGAAGTTACCTGAGATTTTTTAACCAATAAATTAAAGATGGCAAGTTGAGCAGCACAATCCACGTGAATAAATGGAGAATTGTAACATGCATCTTCAGACAGTTAACAGCCTCCGCAACTGTTGTACTGTTGGAAAGAGACTGTGTTGCTTCTGAACTACTGTCCAGCGAACTCTGGTTTTTGGCGGTGTCTGTACTGGAGTTCTGTGAAGTTTCTTTTGAGTGGTCTGAATCCTGAAAATAAAAGAAAGTAGTCAAAAACATGCACAGGCTTGTAAGAAGCCATGCTCAGGGAGGAGGAGGGAAAAACTAGCATAACAGTATCATCCCAGCTCTGATTTAAGAGGAAAATTTGCAATTTATTCCTCAAAAAGACATCAAAAGCAAAGTTCAGTACTTCAATTTTAGAGCATCTAGATTTAACCAGAAATTTCTCATACACTAATAGTTTATATATCTTTGGAAGGAAAGAATGGAGAGTGGAGATGCCCTGACACCAATGCCGTGATAAGAAATGGAGTTCCTGGAAGGAGGAAGAACAGAATAAAAGGAGCAATAAAGCATTTGGGAGAAAATCACAGATGATCATTCATGGAAAAGGATACAGGAGGTAATGCGACTGGGAGTAAGATATTAGCTGTACAAATAAATAAGAAAGATCAACTAATTGGTTGGCAGATGCTAACTTCCCATGACAGAAAAAAACCCGCACAAATGAAACAAAAAAATTATATGGAGATGAAAGGAGAGGATTTAAAACTAAACATGCAAAAAACACTCCAAGATACCCAGATTAAAATGTCAGCCTTTTCTGTCAGACTATTTTTTTAAACTATGTTCTATGTTTGCAAAAGAACAGGTAGTTATTACATGGTTGTATCCACACCTGCTTATCTCGTCATTCCCATACCTTAAAGAAACTGAAAACAGAATCGAAGTTCACGATATACAAAACCCAATCCTTCTTCACTCCTTTTTAAACAGCTCCCAAATTACTACAGTCTCAGCCCATATCCATCTAATAAATCTTATTTGTCATCTCCTGATTAAAAATCCCCTAAACACCACAAAGTGCATATCTGGAAAAAAATATTTACCTGCAGTATGATTATGATCTAGAAATTAATTTTATTTTTTTAGATAATGCATGCATAATCAAATACCAAAATTCAGACAAATTTTTAGACAAAAACTATTGTTCTGTATGTATTCAGAGATTACATTTTCTTCTTAAATGTACTTCAGACAAGCTCACACTGCAGTGATCTTGAACCGTGAATGCAATAGTCACACGAGATGGAATAGGCTACTCACATCCTGGCTTTTCTTTCCCTTCACGCACACAGTAAGTAAACTACGGCCATCCGGTCACCACAGCACACCCTAATACTACCAAGGCAAGGTGCTAATGATTCATAATGCATAGGTTTGCCAAACAAGTTCTGGTCACAGTTCTGAACATAGCAAGAAGCAGACTTACCCCATTGAGCGTGTTTTGTTCTGCTCTTACATTCACATGCAGTTTTATAACCTGTAAGGCAAACAATGCAGCTTTTTTAGTGATGTTTCTTCACATAAAACCTGTAGTATAGAAGAAAAAAAAAAATTGGGCCAATTATTTTTTGTCCCTATTATAGCTAGATGATTCTAGGGCCCCAGTGGAGCTACAAGGTAAGAACTTTCTCTGCCTTTTTTATGAGCAGCATCCAAAGTGCTCTCTTATTGAGGGACTTCCAAGCATAGAGGGAAAAACTTAGGCTGCTCTGCTTTCTCCCCTTCCACTCTGTTGAGTGCAACAGAGAACACAGAGTAGAAAATCTGTATATTCCTCACCTCCCCCTGCTGATTCAGTTCTACGTTGGGTTCTGCCAAAACCTCTAAGCAGAGCACATAGGAGAAGTCCCATGCCAGAGACTTACTGCAGAAGGAGGGTAATGTCAGCATGGGAAGGTCCCTCATGGGGTAACCTTGTGCCAGAGGGAGTTCAGTTAGAGATAACACTGTTCCTCAGGCTGTGCTTTCAGCTGCCACCTGCCTGTGCCAGACCACCTGTAAGCTGCTCTGCTTTGGACCCCTACTCCCAGACACACGCTCCAATGCTTCCCCAGTAGCTAAGTAGAGCAGCTGATTTAGCAGCTACATAACCATAGGGGAATCAGGTAGGATAGATGCCCTGACGCAAGGAAGACCGTGGAAACTGAATAGCAGGGTCTAAATATGGATCTTTGTGGCACTACCCAAAGGATCAGATTAGACACACGGTAAGACTATCCTAATTCTATAATATGTACAGCCTCCTTCCTTTTACTCTACAAAGGCTTTTCACAAATCTTTAAAGACAGAAATTGTTCCACAGAACATTTCAAGCCCTTCCTTGGATAAAGTTCCTCTTCAGGGGAGTTATTAGCCATTGATTTTCTAACATTACCTATCCATAAGGTAAAAGTGCAATTATATGCATTATTGTAGTGGGCATATGGACATTCCTCGGGAGAAGCGTCATCAACAGAAGAAAAATAATTCTAAAAATGACAAGATTGTGAGAATATGAAAAGTTCAAAAAAGACCCCTTTCAATTATGCAATTAACATTCCTTTTAAATTTGAAAAATGGTAATCAGTATTTTTGCTTTTCACATGGGGTGAATTCAAAGCATAATTGAAATCTGGAATTCAGTTATAAAGTCAAAATGTTTAGCTTCTCAGTACCTTAAACAAGTATTGAAGATAAATAATGAATACAGCAAATGCACCACAAGTGGTCCAGCTAACCAAAGCAAAGGGTAACACCCCACAGAGTCTTCTAGCTGTGATCAACTTATCTTTTTGAAGTACAGGAGGTCTAAAAAACAGAAACAAACCCGCTGTTATACTTTTGTAACAGCAGACCTGCAAAGATCAAGGAATAATTCTGTTTTGTGAATGACAGACAAGAATGAATTGTTCCTGGATGTTGATTAAACACTGGAAAAATGAAATTAGACAGATTTTAACATACATACCAACTGCTACATAAGCTGCTTTGCAAGAAAACTTTTCTTACCAAATGAACTAGCAGAAATCTTAGACCTTTTGGAATGTATGCCTGCAACTAGTGTATTATTTTTACTTCATTTGGGGAACATAAAGGATACATTGGTGAAGATCAAACATTAGATAATGCAAACTGCAGATCTGCATCAGTCACTAAATTGTTCTGTTCAGCCCAAGAGAACAATTGTCTTATTCCTGCACAGCTGCATGACGGAAACAACTCCTGCCACAAATGTTAATGCACCACAGTGTTCAGTGATAGCGCAGCAGTATACAACAGTAAGTCCCCAAGACACAAATTCTGTGACAAACATTCCTTCCAGACAGGAATTTCTGCTTGCTCACAGTCTGAGACACACAGAGAAGCTTATTTTAAGTTTCTGGATTCCAGCTGATATAACTAAGAGACAAGCATGAATCTGAAATGACAAAGCTGAGCTAAGAAGGTGTGACAAATTCTTTGCTGCTAGCTATATCGGATCATTTCAGAACACTGAGCAAATGTAAAGTGAATACTATCTGCTTTAGAGAGATTTATAGAAAATAAGCTATTTATTTTCCCCAAGAAATTCAGGAGTAGATCAAAAACTGTGTAAGGCATTAGAATTTCTAAATGAACCAGTAGGTTCATTTTTAACTGCCAACAGGTAGGCACACAAAATCTTATTTTCCTGCCTCTGCCCAAGAAGTTGCCAGGGTTTGCAGGAAATCAAAAGATTTAATGAAAAGAGTATGAATTGAGCTAAAACCCTTAAAAATTTAGTAAGGGTAGTTTCAAGACTTAGAAGTTCATCACTTGGCCACTTAAAGCTAACACTGAAGTACCCACTGTAATTTATAAATAAGATGGCTGAGAAGAAATAGCTGACACCACATCTATTATTTGATAGAATAAGACCAGAAATGCTAGTGATGAAAAAAGAAAGAATTCATTTAGAAGATATTTTCTGAGTAAAGAGCATCCCAACCAATCTTCTGGAGACAGAGAGTTGAGGACTGTTATCAGTGTCAGAACAGTCAAACTATTGAAATAGCTAAGCGTGTTATCCCATTTACTAATTTGCTCTTCCAAAATCTTTTTATCTTCCTTGCTTTTTTTACACCCACTTTCATATTTGAATACTTACCTGTACAAGCAAAAACATTCCAGTGTCCTTAGACTGATATATAGAGTTCATCAGTCTTGTAGAGTGAAATGAACATCTAAGAAGTTTTTGTTTTACAAACCTGTTTGCATTCTTTATTGCAGTTTATCCAATATGAATAATGAGGAATGGATTGGAATGCTTATATTCCCTTTTCTAAATATATGTAGTTAGTTTTTGAACTGCTAAAAGGGAAGAGTTCAGTTGCTTTCTTTTCCCCAATAAGCTTTCCTCAAAAGCAAACTGAAAACCTTTTGTAACAGCTGGTGAAAGCCATTTATGTTCCCTTTTGGACAAGTGAAATAAGGAATAGGAGGCAATCCTCATACTTTATTAGTATTAACACTGACCAGATGTCTAAAAACATGTATGATCTGTAGTGCAGAATTCAATCTGCTCAAGCATTCACACTGAAGGAGAAAAAAACCGACAGGGTCACAGGCATCTGAAAGAGCACAGTTATATAGCATAATGTTGTTTTACCTAATCAGAGTTAACCATAATGAAGAGAAGAGTCTCAGAGATGTAGAGAAAAATATTCCACTCCAGTAGGCAATGCCTGTCCCAAAAAGAAATAGAATCAGGGACACAAGGGGGAACCATGCATCCTGACTACTCAGTACAGCAGTGTCCACCTCTGGTAGTGACAGCGACTCCCATATCTCTCTAAACCAGTTAAACCTGCAAAACATGAAAGCAGTATTACTTATCACTTCCAATGGCCATGACAGTAAGATATCCATCAACTATTCCTCCTACTACAGCCTTTCAAACAAAGTCAGTCAGGTGTCCACAATCACTACAGATAAAATATTCCTCCTCATCAATAGTTCTACTCAAATTTCTGGTTTGGAAACTGCTTTAAATAAATAAATAAATAATGCAAACTCACCCCTGCAGAAACACAAAAATGCTTATAAGAGGTTCTACTTTGTAGGGTTTAGCTGTCCTAACTAGTTCAAGGGAAAAGTCTGAACACTGTCCTAGAATCAAGAACAGAAAGCATTTAGTTATTATTTTGTCATGAACTGTAACAAAGAAGTTCCACAATGAAAAGTCAATTCAGACAAAAGGTGGAAAGTTTACTTTAAAACAGGATAACCGGGTCTTATAACAGTAGGGCAAGTCGGCAGACTTCATCAAGGCCCTTATCATGGGATCACTCCTACTACACAATATATCACAAGAGCTTCTAGAGAGGTTACAGAGTTTGTTACAAACACCGCCGGGATTTACATCAGAATGCTTTTGTCTGAAACCATGTCTAAAATTAGTCCGCAAGTCTCCATTCAGAAAATAAAGTGCTTTGTGCATATTAACAAGATATTTTAAAAACTTTTACGTGGGTTTTTAAGCAGACTTGTATTAAATCTAAAATATTGTGAATCACCAATCATTTGCAATGAAGGGACTGCACAGTAAAATAATAAGGAAATACTCCACGGTTGTGTTGTAGCAGAGAAGTACCAATAAACAAAACCCAAAACCAAAGAGCACAGAACCCAGTACTTGCAGAAGTTCAATGATACTTATCTTAAAAAATTCACACTAACTAGCTAGTCTTTCAGCAGTAAATTGGATAAGTAATTTCCCTAAAAATGCTTCTGACAAAAAAAAAAAACTAGAAAGCTACCTGTTGATATCAATGTGCTCAACTGTCCTCCATAAGTAAGAAGAATATTTGAAACAACGTAAGCAGGAAGAGCGCCAGCATGGAACCTTATTATCTGAAAGACAAGGATACAAGGATAATTTTTATGTATATAAAACACAAAAACATTATCATCAAGCCAGCACGATAATGTGATTAGAAAATCTTTCTTAGAAGACTCCAAGTTTAGTCATTACAGTTACATATGGAAAATACTCGGATTTCTCACAAACAGCTAATCAAATGTGTTTTGATAAATGACCAAATTATCAGTGAATGCTTTTTTCCACTCAAGACAAATATTAAAAGAATACAGCAGCACGTTACTGGTGTTTCAGTAAAATAAATGAAAAGGCAACTTTCCAAGCAAAACCAGCATACATATGCCTCTAAGCAAAATTTTTGGATGTTATTTCATGCATTCTTTAATTGGCTTCCACTGTCCCAAGTCATGATTAAAAACAGATAGCACATAACTTCCTCTAAAATGAGAACAAAATGAAGAATCCTTGTTATAAATGCAAACCTTCAACTAGAGAAACTTGCTAGTAATATTCCAGCGCTACCCTTAGGTGCTTGCAAATTAATTACTCTTTAGAATCAGAAAACTGCAAATGAGTAGTCCATTTTTACCGATACCAATGTCAACAGGCACTCTTCACTGATAATCAGAGCACATTTTTTGAA
This sequence comes from Rhynochetos jubatus, assembly GCA_027574665.1. Classification (NCBI taxonomy): domain Eukaryota; kingdom Metazoa; phylum Chordata; class Aves; order Eurypygiformes; family Rhynochetidae; genus Rhynochetos; species Rhynochetos jubatus. The sequence goes on from CM050654.1 coordinate 13,038,043, forward strand.
AAGGAGCATATGGATCTGCTTAGACTTCCCCCTCCCCCAACTTGTAGTTGATGCCAAATGTGCTTCAAAGTTTTACCACTACAGACTCGTCAGGCAAGAAAGCGAAGTGACCTACAGCGTCATCCCTTCACAGATATTCGGCTAACCACAAAGCCAAATGCTTAACGTTTACATTAGCTCTTTAGAGCTAGAGTGCTTTTCTACTCCTCCGAAAACGGAGGCCTGACATCATTTATCCTGATGGGATGCCTGACCAAGTGACAAGGTTTTAAATGATCACTGAGTAGTGTTCCACTTGGCATCAAGTAGGAAGTTGAAAAGCCATAGAAGGGAAGGGAGGAAGGGAAAACTTCTATAGATGCTACTGACAAAAGACAATTTAGTACTAGAAGGTTTTCTTACTTGCCCAAGAACCTGTAAAAGTGATGTCTTCAGAACTACCTTGATAAAAAAGAAATATTTTGTTATTTTATACAATGGTAAGCTTAAATACAGAATACTTTTATTTTAAAAGGCCAAATTAAGTATTGGAATACAGCAATCCCGTAACTAAAATGTACAGCAACTTACTACTGACTTTCTAAAAACAAATGCTTTACAGTTTCTCTTAGAAATGAGACCAACTTTCAATATTACTCCAGCTGTTGCAAAATACTTGTAACATGCACTACACTTACAAAAAGGCCAAAAAGCCTGCCTTTAGCTTTGCTTAGTATTTATTTTGATTAATCAACCACATGTTTAAAAAGACTGAATTATGCAAAATGTATAACGCCATGCAAACTAGCTATAAAATAAATTTCTCTTACTCACTTCGTACTGACAGTCTGAGGAAGAAGAAATGATGTTTAACTCTGGAACCCTGCTGTCATTTTGAGGTGGAGCAATATGCAGTTTTGCAGAAATCTCAGTAGAAGACGGAACTCTGAAACATCAACTTAATTGGAAATTGTTGTCCTTACAGTCAAAAAAAGGCAAACATGCCGTAGTATTCAACAAGCGCATGTATAAAGCAGACCTAGTTGACCAAATGTCACCGCAAGCTATGAGCAAAATGGCACAATGAACTAGTTTACCCTCCCACAAAGCACCGCATACCATTCTCAATCCACTGTCCTCTGAACTATCAAAGGGCATGGCACTGATAAAACCAGACGCATTTAGCCTTAGCGTACACACCGCCTCACGGAACATGCAAATATGCTGAGTGACAAGAACAGAAAGGACGGACTCTCAAAAAACCACTTCAGTTTCCTGCAAGTATTATGTTGTGAAAAAATACAGGGGAAAAAACCATGGAGGTATCCCTAAGACCTCTAAAATACACAAGGAAGACAGTATTCCAACCACCTAAAATAACATCAGGCTGTTCAACTAACTTGGTTGTGTCAGGACTATGCGGCTGAAGCAACTTAGTGCTGCCGTGTGATCCAAACCCTGGGTTATGGGAAAAAGCAGGCATCCAGAGCAGCCTCTATTCCCTACTCATGAGGGGGTCAAAGGATTTGCTGAGGATTTCAGACCAGCAAACCTGACTTCCTTTTGGAGAACATTAGCAAGAACTATTAACCCAACAATTAGTAGATATTCTTATTCTGAGGGCAATTCAAAACAGCTTTGTCAACAATGGCAGAATGGTCAATGAGTTAAAAATGCAGAAGTCAAAACACGTAAGAGTGGAGAAGTTGTCTCATGTCAAAAATATTGCCACAACAGGATGCAAATATTCTTCAAAACATATAAACAAGTTAAAATTGTTTCAGTTCTTACTTCGCTACAATTATGGAGTCTTCATGTGACCAGGGTACATGAAGTCTGTAAACACTAGGTTTTCTTTCTGAAATGGAAGAGAATTAAAAATTATAAAATTAATTAAGAACAAGATGTGACAACTGTCTCCAAAAAGGAAAAGGTGAGGAAAACAAAGGTGGCATATAGTTCACTGCACAGAATCCCTGGACTTGCAGTCACATTGTGATTCAGGTTGCAATGCAGATCAGTGAAGCTAGCATTGAACTAAACCGACATTTTTTAACTCATGCTGTTACAGAACAAGACAATGATACAATATTTAAAGACAGGACAGTTATGAGAAAACTTCTTCAATACAAAGCTATTAACCTCAAGCTAACAAATACATCACTTTTTTTTTTTTTTTTTTGAAACAAAGTCCTGAGCATCCCATTCTGTTTAAGCTTATGCAGCTCAACATACAAATATGAGTCCCATAATTAGCAAATTAAAATCCTAACCAACTGTGCTATTCTTGAGAAACACTTTCAACATAATGGAGAATCCTGCCAAAAGTTCAACTTCCCTCTGCTGGGAAGGAAAAAAAAAAACCCCATGTGAGGATTAATTCCACATTTTCTGTGAGCTATCCTTCTTAAAAAGTGGAAAGCAAGAGATCCTAGCAGAGACATATAAGCAGGCTCTAAGTGTAGTGCCTCAACCCCATTGCATGATAGGACTTCTGTTTCCACCACCTCCAGTCTTGAGAGTTTTCAACAAGCTTGGTTTTATACATTTATACTTTAGAAGACTTATATTTACCTTTGAGTGACTGACAGTGGCTCTCTATATAAATTCTGAAAGCTTGATATATCTAGGACATGAAAATGAAAAAAGAAAAAAATTACTTACATACTCCAAACAGCGGTTAGATTAGCTTAAATAATTAAGTAGTACCCTTACTTGGTGAAAGTGCTGGAGCTGTACATTGTAAAGTAAGCCAGATGAATTTAATAGCATTTTGCTTGAAGAAAGCCCTGCAAAGGATGTATTATTTTCACCTATTAAACAAAATTATTTCTGAACTCACTGCATCTTCAGATTTATTTTTTCCAGGAGACTTAGGTGCCTCTGTACCTGTTAGTCAACCCCCCCATATTTCTTATTTGTCTGTTACTAACAAAAGCAGTATTAACTTTAATAAAAACGAACCCCCAAAAAATTCCTGACAATTGGATTTTTTAGGTACATTTATTTTCTAAATGTTAGTAACATTACTTTTCCTTTTCTTTTTCCCCCCCCAGAAGTAATATGCTATACTTACCAAATGAGAAAAGATGTGTTACAGGTAGCTGTACTGTTCTGGAATCCTCTTTGAAGAATTCACAGGCCAAAGTATACTGCAATTCAGGACATTAAGTACAGATCTAAACTGAACACAAGACTATAAAGCCTTTGCACTTTCCCAGGTCTGGTCACAGGCTCAGGCAGAGTCCAGGACACAAATACTGAAAAGCCACCTCTCCACATTCCACTGAGAGGGACTGGCCAGTAGTTTGTCTGTGTACACAGCCGTACAATTTGGGTAGCTTAAGCACAACTCCCAGGTTACTCTAGCTCTTGCCCATTTGCAACAGCCTCCAGAAGGCTATTCAAACAGCTGAGAATGACTAGAATCCAGTTCACATCCTTCCTTCTCAGGTACATCTGTTTTTAGGGGCATGTTGCAAAGGAGAGTGACTTGTCCACACTCTGGATATAATTCCCTAAGCAAAAAGAACCCTTAGTTTGTCTCCTGAAGTTTAATCATGCAAAAGCAAACCAAAGGATCCAGCGGTTTCAAGTTCTATTCATGCCTTGCTTTGCTATCTTATGAAATCAAAAGGTTTGAGCTGAGAGAAGATAACAAAGTTACCTTCAAACCCAGTGGAGCATAGGTCGATGGTTTCTCCAAGAAACTTAGCACATATGGAGTGTAGTTTGTTTTCCTTCCCCCACAGCATCTAAAAGCCATGAACACACTAAGCACACTATTTTTTTTTTACCTTATTGCCAACTGTGGGTGGTACCTGAACGACAACGTGGGACAAAGAAGGATAATCCTGAAGTTTCAGTATTACAACCTTTAAAAAAAAAAAAAAAAGGAGGGGGGAGGGGCAGGAAGAAAGAGAAAGAAAAGCCATTACTGAACATACCCCTAGGTTGCCCCTTGCACTTCCCAGATGCCCACCTATTGCACCCCCTCCTCTGGAGCACAACTGCATGTTTCAACGGTGCAAACAGAACAATCTTTCTCCCATGACATGCAACTACCCTGCAAAGCACCTCTCCCTCCTCCCAGCTGTGTACAATGCCTACCTTGGTGGTTGGAAGTAACTCAGCTTTCCAGGATAAATCAGTAGCTTCCAGGCTGTAAAAAATCATGCACATGCAAGCATGAGCATATTCATTATGCTGGCACCACGTTAGGACAGTGGATTAACATAACAGCTTTTCTTGCTCTCTGTGTGGATTCACAGGATTTTAAATTGTGAACAAGTTTGGGTCTACTGCAGTTAGCTACCATAGCAGTTTGTCAAACTAGAATCATTTCAGGTACCGCAAATCTTGGTTTTGCAAACCAAGTTAAGCAAAGCTCTAACTCTGTCATACACAAAACACTCCGCAGTTATTAGCCATGCAATTTCAGACACGTAATGAAAACTGTTAATAAGCTCCAACAGCACTGGCATTGAATTAAGATACAGTTTTATTAGCATCTTTTGAACATCAGAAGTTCCTATAGGAACATCTAAAATCTACCATATAAACCAAAATTTTGCTAGCTGCTGCAGAGCTTGTAGCAGGTCTGAAATGGTGTGCACTTACATGAAGTTAACACACTGAACTGCAACACACAGTCATTTTAAGTTCCGATTTTTAGAATACCAGGATACCGCTGTTTCTCCAAATACTGTTACATGACATCAGGACACAGTCCACAGCAAACCCACTATTATTAGATGAGGTTTTAGGTAGCAGTACTGAATTTGGCTAACCTGCACTTGATGCTGATCAAAGGTGCTAGAAAGGAGTAATAGCCACCTTTTCCTTGGATCAAGAAAAAATAATGATGACATTGGGCTATCAGCTGGAGGCAAGACTCTCTGGCTACACACCCCAGCACAGATCCCAGAACAGACAAACACTATGCTAGCTCAATTCCCCAGGAAGCCTTCCCTAATCTGAAGGGCAGATTGAATTTACTTTGAGCTCATTTTGCAAATGTAAGCTAAGCCAGTGCTTTAAATCCATTTTGTAATGACTGTCATGACCTGATTCAAATAATCACTAAATGACCCACATTTCTAAATATTTTTCTTACAACAACAGCTATTTGGGAATAAGAAAAAAAAAGATGCTTCAATCCACTCTTCCGAAGGCTTTGAGTGACAAGCGACGTCTTCTGTCATAGGATTCTAAAGAGATGCTATAAAACATGCAATTTCAGAATCCAGCACAGCGTGCAGTGTCCACAAGAGAGCAACAGGAGCAACTTTGCACTGCTATGAAGGTCAAAAATATAGCTTGAAGAAGAAAAAGTTCACCTATTTTAATCTGCACTCATGCAGTAATTTTGAGAAAACCTGTTTCTTCCTGTTTTCTTGGTGATACAGAAAGCATGAATTATTTACAGTGTGTTTTTTACTTTTCTTCCTAATCTCTTCCTTCCTAAGGAGGATATTTTATATGCTTTAAATTTAAATGTAGTCTCACAAGATCCATTTAAATAAAGAACAAGAACTGTTTATACTCACCACATTGATGAATTACTGTTCATACAGCCATAAATCCAGCTGTTTGTGTCCTGTAAAATCAATACCACAAAACAGTACATTACCTATGTCTGACTTCTAAATATATTTATGTGTGTGTAAATATAAATGTATTAAAAATAGCAATTCTTTACTCCTAACAATGCAGGAGTTAATGCTGATATTCTTCAAAAATTCTATATGCTGTTTCAGTACATCAGATGTCAGCAACTGTTCTAAAATCCTCTGATAGCAGAACCTTGGTGCAGTTAACTTACTAAAGAGAGGAACAAACTTCCATCTCCATCTCACTCCTTTTCTATGAAGCGTGTTTGCGGCAGCTATCACCACAGGGACCAGACTCTCATAAGGGTGTCCAACGCTGAAGTGTAAAAGCAAAGTTGGTGATAAAAAGTCTCTGAGATTTCCTCAATTATTTCTAGTGAGAGATATCCACCACCTTTTTCTCTTCATGTCACAGTGAAGTCAGACTTCTGTGTCTATGATATCCTCCATTAAAAGTCTGGTAGCATGATCTTGGAATTAGAGTTACAAGGATGGAAAGACGAAGCATAAGAGTGAAAGGCTGGGAGATTGTAGGAACCATTTTAAATAACTTCCATTTACCACCTTTTCTAGTTATGAATCAATACATTTTCTAAAAACAATTAGGTTAAGCAAACAAACTTTCACCACTTCCCTTAAAGAAAATACCCGCCTTACATAGGATGTAAAATTCAGTTTTACTAGTTTAATCTTTTCTACCTAAAAGAAACGTCTCAAGGTACTATCTTAGATAATCAAGGAATACTTTAGATTTTGCTCCCACCCTTGAGAATTTAAGTGTTGTGAAACGATATCACAATGATGTCTCAGACATAATTCTGCACCTCCTCCTCGCAGTACTAATCCTGTCTTTAAGGTATACAAAGGCAAAAGTTACCCATTAAAGCACAACTAAGATCACAACAAATGGATAAATATCAAAGGTGTTACTGGGAAGGACAATTTGACAAGCACTGAGAGTATACAATCTTTTTACACAATGATGGTATGAACCTCTTCCTTTTCAGAGCAGGAATGGCAACAGGGACAGGCAGGATGGAACAGGAAAGCGTCTCAATTTTCTTGCCACTCATCTAAAATACTCACATAATTGTGAAAAGTGTATTTATCCCTCTCCAGTTTGCCGAGACATCACATTCATTTCTTTCAAAAAATATTTTAAAATATTTCAAAAACATTTTGGCTGAATTTATGTATCTTGAGCTAAAAATACAAGCGACAGCTGAGAAGGTGCTGTTTTCTCATCTGGCTTCCATTCGCTGCCACTGCTTTGTGGAAGATCTCTGCAGCATTTCAGGCTCACTTAATTTTTATTATGGGAAAGCATAAACAGCTTTTGCAAGTTAGAAGTATGGCTGAATCCTCGCAGCACTAAAAATACCTTCTTCGTTCAAAGCCATCAATACAGAACTGCACTAAATTAAAGAAGAAAGTAATCTGGGGCTGACCATAAGAGTCAAAAAATACTGCGGTTCAGGTGGTCTCAGATCTTGAACGCTAAGTGTGGCAGGCCAAAACAAAGTACATCTAACACAATGTATTAGGCAGTGAATGTAAAAAGATGTCAGCAATTTCAACAACTGTTCATTAAACTGTCTTAAAACAGCATCAAATTTAAATTAAAAAAAACCAGCTTTAGAAACAAACTCCAGACATTAAAGTATTTTCTCACCAACATACTGTTTTCACAGTAAACATGGCTGTATGTTTTTCTGTGGCTTGCAAGAGGAAATCTGAAATATTTTCCATCAGAATCCTTAAAAGTGAAACAAAAAGAAAATTGCTCATTAGTAAAACAAAACAAATAAGAACACATGATAAGAGAACAAAACGTTACTTACGTTGTAAGCTGAGTAAGTCCATTTTGTGGCTTTGACTGTAATCCACATGAAAGGTCCTAAAAACAAATGTTTTTATATGCCACACTGCAGGAACTATTATCCTTATCTCCAAAATCTTGTCTTACGGCCAAGGTTGTATTCTCTTATCTGTTACTGGCCATAAACTTTATATCAACACTCAGGATTGCTACTGCTCAGAATTATGTGCAACAGTTACCATTAGTTACATAGGAAACAGCAAGATTCTAGGATCTAGTTACTACAAATTAATTGTAAAATAAAACCCCTATGGAACTTGAAACAAAGCTCTCAAGGCAACCACACAAACAAGAAATTGAATGATACTAAGGTAATTACAGGGTGACTGATTAAAGCTGAGGCAGCATTAGAAACAGCCCCAACCTTTGTTGCTGACAGCTTTTAAGAAAACCAATACAGCAACTTGTGTAGAAGCAAGTCAACGATGAAGTAACATGTACAAGAAAACAGTAACAGTTTAAAGACAAGTCCGGAGAACATAATACAGACGAATGAAGAGATCAGAGATACAGACAATGCAAACTGTCACCCAAGGAGGATTCATCTATGCAACTACAGTAACAAGTTCATCACAGAAATGAAGATGCAGACATGAAATCCAATTTAAATATATTCCTCCTTATTCCTAAAAACTGACCCATAAAAAGGGCAAATAAACAAACAATCAGTTCTACAACCTCTTTGGGCACCTGTTCCAGTGTCTGACACTCTCCTGGTGAAGCACTCCTTCCTAATATCTAATTGGAATTTCTTTTGTTGTAATTGGACTCCACTGCCTCTTGTGTTATGAGTGTGCACCTCTGAGAAAGATGTAGTGTCACCTTCTCTCCAATCTTTCATTAGGTAGTTGAAGACAGACACAGGATGCCCCTGAGCATTCTCTTTAGGGTGAGAAAACCCAGCTCACTCAGCCTCTCCCCACCATGTCCTGTGCCACAGGAGCTAACCATTTTGGTGGTCCCCTGCTCCGTACTCGCTTCAGGACATGTCAGTGCCTAAAGACCTTCTTATACCAGGGTGGCCAGAACTGGACACCAAAGTTCAAGCTACCTTAGAACTTCTGCAAGAGCTTACATTAGGAAAATCCCTGAAATAAAATGGTCTTCATAAAATGGTTCAGCCCACTTCAGCAAAACTGGGAATACAGCTGTGCCCTGAATAGTTCTGTTTAGTTCCCAAGATTCCATGCAGTCAGAACTCCTCACCTTTAACTACACATTCTTAGCAGTAACAAGGGAACCATTAGTGTGCAGTCCATCCTACCCTGCCATGCCATGAAAAAAGGGAAGTCACTGATGAAGCAGATCTAAATATTCAGGATTTCCATGAGTAGCACAGAACAAACACAGTGGCTCTACAACACCCATACTATCCCTCCTGCACACATCGGATGTAAGCATGGCTTAGACTGTACTTTTGACATTCAGCTATTCCCCATTTCTGAGATTGTCCACTGGACACCCTGGTGTAAATCCTGCCCATCCCCCAGAATCTAAGCCATATAAGTGTGACAGATTTTTCTCCTATCCCTTTTAACCTGTTTCGTGCTGAAACCATACAAAAGCTGATAGTTTAGGTCTATTAGCCATATAACATCTTAGCAATGCCTGAAGAAGGACAAAATGTAATCCAGAAGTTTGTCAGTGAGAAGATCAACTACTAATAAAGGAGCGTCACTGAAATCTGTTCAAAAGAACACTCTTGCACACCTGAGAGTTCTGTAAAAGCTTCAGGACTTTCCTCATATATCTTTGCAGGGTGTCTCACAAAGTGGTGCTTCAGTACAGACATTCTCTTCTTTGGATCCTCAGTTATCTAAGAAAAGAAAAGCACATTGTCAAATTATATTTTACCAATTTGTGTGATTTATAATCATCACGTGATCATAGCTAGCAATACACTTTTAGGATGAGAGGCAGGAGAGACTGTTAGAAGACAAGGTATATTTGTTAACTCCAGAACAACTCTACCCCCTTCTGTCTCTCTAAATTGAATGTTTAAGTGAGTACCCCTAAGAAACCAGAGAAATCTGTCCCAAACAGCCTCAAAAAAGATGACCTGGGAGCCTTCCTCTTCCATGTCCGAGGCTCTGCTCTTAGGTATTTTCAACATCTTGGTCCTTAACTCTAGCTCATGTTCACTGCTGCATAACATTGCAGAAAGGGAACAGAGTGCAGTGGGAGATTTCTCCAAAGGTTTTGAAAATGTCAGATGCAGGGTACTTATTTAGAAAAGCAATAAATAACTGGTAGCTGGAGGTAAACATGGTAGTATTTGACTTGCATTCTGTTTTTGTAAGGGCCAGTCGCAGAATAACACCACAAATGTGCTGGCCACTATAATGACAATCCATGGGACAGTTTGAGAAGTGTTACTGAGTTAAACTACCACAGGTTTTCACTCTTTGCATACTAGTCAGAGAAGGCGACTCGAACAAACATCGAGGGGTTGCATTCAAAGCTATCAAAATTTGTTTGTGCTGGTGCAAGGTCAACTAAACCTGCTGCATTAGGGAAGAAAGGTTCAGTCCACACCCCAGATATTAAGCATCAAGCAATCAGCAACTGATTTAACACAAATTATTTCTGACATGTTGGTCAAACAACACAAAGCCATGGGGTTTTTCAGTAACTGGTACAAAAAAAGGGCAACATTTTCTCAGCATGACTTAGAATAATCAAGGAGTTTTCTGTGTAATAGGGTGATACTTGTCCTGATTAAGCATTCTGGATGGAAGAAGAAAGCATGATGGGAAAACAAAGAGGAGATCATATATACAAACCTGCCTTGTGTTTTCATCTATGAGATCAAAGAAAGCTCTAATGGTAGCCAGGATCAATTCTTTGCACCTACAAGACAGAATAAGTAACATCAAATCTAGAAAGGGGATATCCAGAGGAATAAAAGTGGTCAGAAGAGACATCGTAATAACATTACACTGAAGTTAAATTATTGCATAATGCGAAAACAGTAGAGAACAGAGGGATGTAGCGTCAGTCAATTAACCTTTGTTCCATTAGCTTACCACACTATGGAGAGATGGTCTGTTGAGGCCCAAGCTCTAGGCACAGCTGAGCTCTGTTTGGGGAAGGAAAACAGTTAAGATTTTGTTAGTATTCAACATCTAAAAATTTTAAGCAAGCCTTTCCCCTCCTTATTTACACATATCTGTGCAAGTATTAAGAATAGCATTGATCTTAAGAGTTTCAGGGACTAGGGTACAACAGAATGACTTCTTCAGTCAAAAATCTTACAAGTGCTGAAGCACTCAACTTGTAAAACAAAATGACTAAGTTATCCATGTTAGATACAGAGACTAATGGTAAAAGGGCAAATAATGGTATGGAGCAAACCTAGCAATAATGTCTTCAGAGACTACTTCTATGACAAATCTTACTATTTCAGTAAGTGGTCTTGGCATGCAAGAATAGAAGCATGCCAATGAAAGCTGCTGCTAAAAAAAGCAAGGGCATCCTCACAGAAAGGAGCATTAGGACATCATGCAGAAAGAGCTGGACAGTTTGAAGCTATTGATTTCTATCAGTGTATTGCATGATTGCATTTTAAGGTCTAATAATATGAAAAATGCCTTCCATAAATGAAGCTTATCACCTAGTTGTACAACTCGATGTAAGTAAGCTGTGAACTATTAATACATTACAGCTGGCAAGGAAAAAAACCTCAAAACAAACAACACAATCCCCAAAACAAAACAAAACCCACAAAACAAACAAACCAAAAAAACACCCCACATAAAACAACATGAGAAAGAACTGGTACCACTACACATGAGATCTTATGCAAAATTCTGGACACCAACACTCAAGGGATATTAGCAGAGCAGATCCAGGGAACGGTTACTCGGACAAAGGGAATACAGGGTTAATCTTCTTAGTGTAGCAGAATCAGAGCTGAGTCTATTTATAGACAGCTTTCTGTACAATGGCCAGGGAGGTAAACACCAAGGGAATGACAGCTATGATGTCAGAATAAACACATCTAAATCTGGCTTGCACTGTAAATGGAAGTTGGAAATTACAATTTTCTGGAGTGTTTTCCAGCTTCTTCCATTTTGGGAACAGGTTGATGGCAGGGGGATGGAATGACAAACCTAACTGCTTCTATGATGTTGCCCGGTTAACTTTGAAAAGAGATAGACGCCTGCAAAAGCAGAAGGCTGGACTTGATGATCCAGTAGACGCTTTCTGTTCCTAAGTTCTTTGAAAAACAATAAATATGAAAAGGCGGCTCAAAGCCAAAGCTGACTTCTTATAATCAAACCAGGATTCTACTCCTACACTGCACATCTGTCAGCCTGTACATACACATCTCTTGCAGAAACGCAGGAAAATAAAACCCGAGTTCTGAAACTAAAAAGGTGCAAGAAGTTGGTGAAAAGAGACAGCACCAATTGGTAGATGATTCAAATCTGCCCCAACACAACCTCTTCCAGTGGACATTCATTTATACTACGTCAACTATTGATGGTTTTATAACTGTACACAATCTACTTTGTGTTTTCACATGTAGGATTTTCACATTCAGTTATACTATGCTGCACATATAGACTATAATTAGACACAGATACATGCAATACAGAAACAGCTATCTAACACAGGTCCATGCAGAAACCAAAGAGAGTTTGCTTTTTTACCACAACAGATAAGGCACTGTCATGTTGACTCAATCTTGGTAGAAAAGCCAGTCCTGAACGAACTTGGTAATCTCTGAATCCTCCCGCCACAGAAAGGGTAGTTAAATTTCTTAAATCTTGGGCCTTTAGAATCCAGTGATTGTTTACAGCTGTATAAAAATCTGTAAAATATATTAAAATCAATCACAAGTTCCTCATAAGTCTATTTGATACACAAAGACCGCTACAGAAACATTTACCTAAAAACTTCTGTAAGCCCCTCTAAAGGCATTCAACCTCCAATTATCACTTTTGATTCAACTGAGAAGGAAAATTATTGTTTTAACCCCACGGAGGTAGCAGTTGGGAAAGACAGATACACTTCCTGTATCAGCTGAGCACATATGTTGTTCAAGTAGCAAACCACAGATTTATTTTACAGACAGCCACAGTCCAGAAAAAGTCAGCAAGGAAAAAGCATTGCATTGCAATCAATTGTAGGAGGGAGAATTAATACACACACAATAAATCCAAGTCAGCAGCTAAAGATAATCCATTCCTCTCAGGTGCCAGAGAATAATGAAAATGAACGTCTGTTCCCTTTCCTTCACCAATTCCCTCAATATCTACATGTGGCAGCACAATTATCACTGAGCACCTAATTCAGCACTATAGTCTAGTCAAATCTAGCTTTTCAAGAAGTGTATAGTACATGATTATGCATCATTGTTTATGCCACAGTGAGCAGAAAATATGATCTTTTATGTAAATATATATATAAAACATACAATTATATCTATATTCAATATTCTCACTCCCTCAACCTTGGGGCATGACAAACATTAAATTTAGCAACTCTCTTTAGGCAACTCATTTGATAATGGAAACTGTTACAGAGGTCAAGTTTTACAAAAAAAAGAAACAAAAAGAGTCATTCTCTGGAGAGCTTAAAAATTTAGTAGCACACTCTGCAACTTACTAAAATTACAAATTATTGAGAGCTCCAGGCCCCGCACAGAAACTCAAGTCCACATAATCCATCTGACATGACACCCTACTTCCTTTCAGTATCCTAGCGCTCTCACACAACTACCTCAGTAACAAAGGAACAGATTCATTACAGTAAACAAACCAGCACGTTTTGCTGCTGGTTTGCAAGAATCTCACCTACTGATGCCCGAGAGGATCAACAAAGAAATGCAATGTAATTAGATAATCTGCAACACTTACTGGTAAGGTATCTGTCCAGAGGCATTACAGGTGCAACATGAGGTGTGGCTTGTGTAATGAGGAGGTTTATAAGTCCAGGCTTAAAATTCTTCAGAGTGAGCAGTGCTCTTGCAACAAGACCACCCATGGAATGACCCACAATTGCAACACTGCTCGGTGCAAATTCTCGATCCTTGAGCAAAGAGTAATTAGGCACATTTAAACCAGATTTGACATTGAACTATGGTTATCAGTTGCACATGTTTTCCCCAGAAACCAACACATCTTCTCCAGGATAATATTAATTAGTATCAACTTCATAAGTTTACAAAACGAATATTAATGTAGTTGCTATCTCAAAAAACGTGCTTAACATGCAGTTTGCAGCTCAAAAGGAAATACTATATGGCCCATGTAAGCATAAGAAACTTCAATTTATTTTAATTTCCAAGACTTCTAGGGACACAGGCTATCAAAGAGCTTTCCTAGAGAAAACAAGATGTAAGGTGATGCTATATTAATATTTTAACAAGCTGGGGAAAGTCTACATCTCTACTACAAGAAAAGCATACATTGCACATGGAAGTATTTATTTAGAAACACGATGTAGACCCTAACACCAAGGCTCCCGGACTGTCACAGACATTAAAAATCTATTAAAAAGCAGCACTTCTCTATGGCACTGTTATCACATTCAATTATCTATTCAACGTTATAAAGTCTGCCTCCCTTCTTCATCATTCTTCTGTTTTCCAGCAGAAAAGGCAGCCCAGAAATCCATTCCAAAATGCAACTTCACTACTCAGCGTATGTCACCACTTACCTTGTACAACTTAAGGATTACTTTTATGCATTCGTGCACAAACTTGGTCTGTCGTTGCAGACTACCACCATACAACGCCACCAACTCCTCATTGAAGTTGACACTGAAGAAATTAAAATGATACTTGAAGTCAACATCTTCTGCTTTTCTAAGTGCAATGGAGCCAAGAGAACGTACTAGGAAAAGAAACCACATCAGTTAGAACAGTCTGATAGTCTCTGCTTAGCACCGTCATTAGGAGACAAACACAGATACTTAATCTAGTAGGAAACAGGTGTTATCTCAGACCCATTGTTCACCTCAAATATTTGCCACCCTTTTTTAATTCCCTAAAAGACATCCAAAAGCAAATAATCTCTTCTCTGTTACGCAAAAACATATTTTGTTGGTGTTTATGTTTATATTTTATAAATAATCAGAGCAAGAGTATCACCCAGTTACTGTCAGAACTGAACTGTCAAATGAGGAAAGTAGTAATTATTTCCTATTTTTATAAGGATCCCTCTGATAAAAAAAATTCAGTAAGCATACCATAACAAGAGCTTACAGAAGAATGTGGAAAAGAGCAAACCTGATAAGAGGAAAAGAAAGTTTGGAATGAGTTAGCAAGAGCTGCGTACTGTGCTTAAGGCAGTTAACCATGCCACCACTGGCTACAGAGCTATTTTATGCAAAAAAATAAAATCTATACAATACGAAGGATTCCTCCACCTGAGGGCCTCTCATTTGCACCTTCTTACCACCACCAGAACAAGGCAGCAAAACAAGTAGTTCTGGCTTCAACTCTAGAGGCTCCGCTACTGCTAAGCTTTCCTAACATTTCTTTGAAAGCCATCAACTCTAGGACAACGTTCCCAAATACCACCTAGACACATGTTCTCAAAGAAAATAACTTTGTAAAGGTTCTCTGAAATCAGCTGACTCAATCATCAAGTTCAGTGCAAACACAAGGAAAAGTGATCACAGTAAGACACCAGGGTTTTTCCCCATACCTACACACCAGCTTGGCTACCATGCTAAGAGCGTTACTGTTTCAAAGCACATTTGAGAAAACAGAAGTAACGCTCTGACAGACCTGACCTGGAAGAAATACTGAATACTTGAATAAACACAATGCTTCATGCTCAAACTACTAACGTCGACAGTTGCAATGAAAAATAAAAATGCTTTAAAACTATTACTTATTTTCATTTGGAGCTTAGAAGTGTAAGAGGGAGCACCCTGGCAAATGAAAGCAGGCTATGTGTACAGTGAGAAGATGATGCTAAGGAAAAAGCAGCACTACACAGAGGTAGGAAATAATGAAGCCACAGGGCAAGGTCCTGGATGTTGCTTATTTATAGACCATAATATGATCAACCATTATGACTTTTGTTGCTATTATCTCAAACAGAAAACTTCTTGCCATTAAGCAATGCATCACTATTATGCTCTTTGTAACACCCATAACTTTGCTAAATGCTCACCTTGTTTGTAACTGCCAGCATTCCCAGGAAGAAAGAGAACTGGAATTCCTGTCAATAGGAGATTTTTGTTTTCTTCGGCATAGTGCCCTTCCCCATAGAGATAGAGCTCATATACTGGGTATCGTCTGGCTATTTTCTTCGGCAATTTTATTTTCTGTTGCAAAAGTTAAAAAGAAACCAATTACCTTGTCTATATTGCTGCAAGCGAGAAAAGAGAGCGGCTATGCAGTAATGTGAATGATCTGGCTGATGGTTTATGTATTGTTTTAAATTACAGCACAAAGCACACAGAATGAAAAACCCGGTTTGCTTAAAACCATTAAAGTATCAAGTACTTTGTTTCCGAAGGTATGATTGTGCACAAGGAGTGGCTGCAGTTACTTACTTGAAACAGTTACTAACTTTAACTGGCTTTGAAACAAGCAAGTTAGTGTAATTATGTATCTGTTAAAGTTGCACATTCACAGAGTAAACCTGGCCCTACAGGGGAAAAGGCACATCAAAACCCAACCACTTCTCCTGGGACATGAGGATTTGAGAGCAGAGACTGGGCCACACGAGTGATCCTAATGATTCCTACAGCACCTGAAGGGTTCTGGAATTCTTCCCAATACCACTCAAAGCAAGGGTATGCTACTGCAGCTGATACCAAAGCTACATCTCACGAACGGGTGACGGCAGGTGACATTTGTCAGGGTAAATTGAATTTTTCAGTAAGTCACAGTACTCAAACATTATAAGAAAATGGCATTGCATAACTCCAAAGGAAAACAGACATTCGTGTTCCATGACAGTGGTTTTAAATTCTGAATTCCCAAGACATTCGTTACAGAATTGGTTGTAATGAGCTACAGTAACTTTTTACTGTGTCAGCTTCATTTTTCACCCTGGTTCCCAAAGAAATTAGGCTTATATGGAAAAAGTCCTCATTACTAACTTCCAAATCTCTTACCAAGCTTAAATGAACAGGACAAGGGCAGGTTAAATTCAAATACTGCAATTCTACAACTCATGCAAGACGAGATGGTTAAGTACAAGAAAGAATCCAAACCGGTTCCATGACTTAGTATCAGCTTGACTGTGAGCTAGCCCACGCTGTCAGGCACAAAAGACATCAAACCTCCTATGATTAATTGCTCAGGGAGTTATTTGTTTTGTAATGCGATACCCAGGCCAGAAGGGAGGACAAGTACCTTGCACCTGAAATTCCTACTTTGTGGTTTCCTACCAATGCCAGCATTACCAAGACATTGAAACTTAAGCAAACAACCCCTCCAACAATAAAGGCATGCTTTAAAAGCATAATGACTTGGCAACTCCAGACAAATTCTTAATTTCTGCCCCCCTGCCTGTACTGTTTTCCACACAGTAAAGGTGATATTCAGGGAGCAGAAATTCTGAGAAGCAACCCAGACCGCTGTGAGGTGCACCTCCTGCCTGGAGCTACTGCTTACCCTGAAGCCTTGCATCTCTTCCCAGCACAACGCTTGCCTAAAGATGCTTAGAATTTCCTTCCTGACGTAACGAGTAAATACAAAAGATGTATGGTGGCAGAGAATTTCAGGCAACTGCCAATGCCATCACAGAGTTTTTGCTGGTGACTTTCTGTTGGTTGGCTTCAGACTGAAGCTGAAGAAGGTTTTGGCTGCTAAGGGAGCTGAAAACTTACTGTGTAGTATCCAAGTATTTACAGCTGCTTAAACAATTTTGTCCTACAGCACTGACAAAACAACCCTTGTAGCTAAACCAAGGTTCTCTGGTAGGCTAAAAAGGTCAGCAGGGTTAGCAAACAAAGGTTAAAAGACCCAAAAACTAACTTGCTCCTTCGTTACCAATTTAGGTACTAAGGTTTTGCTTTAAGATCTTTCCTATACAAGCCAGCCTGCACCCTACTTCAGAACAGCATAGTATTTAGAATACTTGATAGTTTTTCCAGCATCGACTGTATACGCGATAATGCAAAATGAACGTTTAGGAGCCACAAATTATGCTTTGGGATGCTTCCAATAGGACAGAAAATGTTGTAGTAAGAACTACTATGAAAAAGAAATAGTTTCCCAACAGCTGCAAGCAGTATGAGC
The DNA here is from genome assembly GCA_027574665.1 of Rhynochetos jubatus. NCBI lineage: Eukaryota > Metazoa > Chordata > Aves > Eurypygiformes > Rhynochetidae > Rhynochetos > Rhynochetos jubatus. The sequence goes on from CM050654.1 coordinate 13,055,726, forward strand.
AGTGACCATACACACACTCTCACAGGGACATCCTCCCGCTGCTGAGCCACATCACCGTGTCTGGAAAACAACAGTTCCACCAACAGTCCTCTCTCACACCGACCCAGGGTTTTCAAAGGGGTTTCCAAAACGCTTCAGTAGCGAAGCGAGAGGGGCTCGGGGTGGGTTTACATTCTCCCACACACTGCGGGACCGTGCCGACCACAACGTGCTCAGCGAGGAGACTGCGCTGCTGTTAGTCCCCGCTGTCCACTTATTCGGACACATCAGCTGCTTCTCACCCTGGGAAGTCACGAAAAGGACCGAGAAGTACAAGACTCAGCCCCCGCCGTGCACTGACCGTGCCCCGAGTGGTCTCAGAGGACCGGGCCCAGCCTCTCGCTGTCGCAAACGCTCGCACGAGCCTTTGACCGGTTTTACAGGGCTACCGGCAACCACAGGCGTTTGCAGGTCAGACGACGGGCAGCTTCCCCATCCGTTTTCCCTCGCACCCCTCGCTGCACAGCCAGGCGGCTCTGCCCTCCCGCAGCCCCCCAGGGCGCACCGGTTCGCCACGCCCCGGCCACCCGGGTAAGCCCGGGCTGGGTCTGCCCCGCGCGTCGCTCGCCGTTCCGCAGAGGCCGCCTCAGGGAGCCGGGAGTGGCGGGAGCCGCCTGCGCGGCGGCTCTCCCGCGGCCGGGCGCACCCGGGGCGGTTTCCCCGCGGAGGGAAGCGCAGGAAAGGCGCGGGAGGGCTGCGCCTCAGACCGGCGGCTCGCGGCCGCGCCGATGCGGGCGGCGACGCCTCAGGGGCCGCCGCGCCCCGCCGGGGGACGGCGCCGCGGGACCGGCGGGCTAGCACCTGTTACACCGCCGCACTCACCAGGTACTCGGGGTACTCGTACATGTAGGTCATGCTGCAGCGGTTCTCCTCGTACAGGAACAGCACGTCTCGCACCCCCAGCAGCACCAGCGCCGCCAGCGCCCCGTAGAAGAGCGCGGCCACCGCGGGCAGCCGGCGGCTCGTCCGCCCCATCGCTCCCCGCCACCCCGAGGTGCGGAGCGGAGCCCCCGTTCCCCCGCGGGCGCTCCGCGCACACGGGCACGGCGGGGCGGGGCGCGCCACCGCCCGGGAGGCGGGGCGGGCGGGCGGGCACCACAACCTGGCCGCCGCCGCCATGTTGGGAAGGTCCGGCGCGGGGCCGGCCGCCGCTCCCCCCGGCCGAGGAGCGTCCGTCCGCCATGTCGCGGGCGCGGGAGCCATTACGGGGAGGTCAGGAAGCAGCCGGGAGCTGGCGGCGGGAAACGTGTCCGCCATGGTGGGGAGGTGAGGCCATCGCACTGCCGCCGCGGTGCGCCTGGCGGCTGCTGAGGGGGCAGCACCCGCACTGAGGCCCGTGAGGGGGCTCCTTCCCGCGCCGCCCCCCTCACCGGGCAGCCGCGCTTCAGGCGGCGCCGGCCGGCGCTTACGGGCTCCGAGAAGCCCCCAGGTGTCCCCCCGGGTCTCGCTCTGTAGGGAAGATTTCGATCCCCGATTCCTTGGGAAGATTTTGAGCTCTGCGGGACAGGCACCGCACCCCACGCTGATGCACCCGGGATGGCTGGTGTCGCCCACCACAGAAAACTAACCATGAAATATTTGATATCTGACAAATGTAACTGTGTGGGGCGTGTTTCTTTCTCCCATCTACAGAGGAACTAACACCAACATCAACTTCCTAAGACAAGGGATAGTTTGCGGGAGGACACAGTACAAAGTAGAAATACATATAGCCACATTTTCACCTTCTTTGCTGCTTTTCCTTTAAAAGAAACAAAACTTACTCAGTTTTCCAACAGCATTTGTACCATTTTATTTGTAAAAATAACCATCTGAATGCACTGCCATAGTAGTTTACAGTTAGGGTTCTCCGTTACACGAACACGGCATTCAGTAGCTGAAAAAGTTACTAAACTGTGCTTAAGATTCAGGTTGAATTCCAAGTCATTAAGTCTCTTTCCTCGTTCAGTATGTGACATTTACCCAAGTCCTTGGAACTTCACTTTACAAAAGCAAACAATACCGACAAACCATCAAACAGTATTGTATATCGTTTATTACAAATGTTATGCAAAATATAACACTGGCACCAGATTCGTATCACCATGGTTTGTAAAGATATATTGCACATGCTAAAGCATAAAATATAAGACAAAACCTACAAAACGTAAGATATTGGCTTTAATATGTAGATCACTGCATAAGAAACGCATAAAATTACATTTTATACACACACTCGGATTGTCACTAGTTTAAAACGCCCTTTCCTATAACACTGACCTACGGTTTACTTTTCGTGTAATAAGAAAGCATTTTCAGCACTGCAAAAATTATATGTTATTCCTATAGAAATTTAGCATATTAATTTTCATTTCAATGCAGGTAGAACATATGAAAAGAAAAAACACTTTATACATTCAAAAAAGGTCTGAAATGAAAATTTACTGGTAATATATTGCTTTTATAACACTCAAAAAAAAAGAGACGACAAGTTTCACAAAACATTTCCATAATACACAAATATAAAAAGGCACTCTAATATTTCTTACATGACTAAGAATAAAAATCACAAATCTTTTTAAAATCATCCTCAAGATACATAACCAAGTTTTCTCAACAGTACAATGGATAAACGATTCATTTCATGTGTTTGTTCTAATTCAATAATCCAGCAGTTGTTTACTGCATTAAAGTACCAAACACATTATGGTGCCCTTTTAGTAGCGATGAACAGAAATCCCCTGAGCTATTTCACAGCAATTTCAGGCAGTCCGGAGGCTGTAACTCAGTCTTTATGAGAGAGACTAAGGACCCCATCCTGCTATGGATTCTCCCTGCAGCTGCGGTTCAAATACAGGGGGAGTCGATCCTGCTAATACACCCGGGCTGATGGCTGCCCCTCCCCAAACCCCCTTTGCTTGGTGCAGACGCAGGAGTCGCCCACGTACTGTAAATCGCAGGATCCAGGGTTAAGTGCAACAAATACGTATGGTCAACTCTACTGTTGTAAGAAGTCCACAGACAGGCGATGATTTACATGAGTAAAATCATTCCCATGCCTAAATATCTGCCCTAAATTACAAATCTATTCCTACGTGTGACATATTACAGATTCATGTACTAGCTTACAAAAAAAGGGATCCTGGTAACTCACATGAAACGTGGGATAGGCCAATACCGATACTTCCAAGGTGCCTTGCTCATGACGGTTTTCCTCCTAAATACGCCATACTCAAACGAGGATTTTCCCAACGCCCCTAAGATGCTAACAAACCATACGTTTCTATGATTTCTGGGATACTGCATACTCACGTCGCTGTTAGTTTACAGTTTAATCACTACAGTTTAGATTTGGTTCCTCGAAGGATCAAAGCGATTCAGTCATCACCTCTGCTTCTGCAGTGACGTGCACATCATCCAGAGGCAGCAGTTGTTGCACTACACGATTACCAGAGTTCCGCGGTATTGCAAATACACAGACATATTTTCAGTAACTCTGCATGGGAGCAAGTAAAAACACTGACATTTTTTAAACGGCTGCTTAAAATAACCTCTCCTTTGTACAGGGGACTGGTTTGCTCCTCATGAAGCCACTCCACGTAGGACAGCTAACTTTCTGGATTTCGGGGTGAGACTTACAACCAATCCTGCCAAGGAGCCTACCCCTACACCTCTGGTTAAACTACGATTAACAGGCTGATCCTGCTGTTAGACGGGTGGCAGCCATTTCCCACGTTTATTTGTTTTCAACGCCATCATCCCACATAAAAAAAGCACAAAATTTGGGATTTTTATTCATTTCTGAACAGTCACCACTTAAAACTTTAACAACTGTTCTCTCCTCCTGTTTTCAGTGCTCAAGGTAAGGTGGTTATTGCTATTCTGCAACTCTTAAATGCAAAAACTTTGAAAAAAATCAATCATTAAAATGTTATTCTGTGCTATTTCTGAGGAGAAAACCAGAGATTCAGGTGCTCTGTCATTCTACTGCAGTGCAGAATGGAGGGAAAAGAACTGTTCACCTTCAGGGACACTATCCCTTGTGATTTTTTGTTTTAAACTCTGGAAATTTGTTAATGTTCAAAGAAACTATTTAATTCTAGCATGGGAAAATAAACTTAATATATAAATATTTTTCCTCATTAAAGAACTGGAATCTGCCAGTAGATTTTTAACAGTTCTGTGGAACACAGCTAGAAACTGCAACTGAAATAAAATCCTTACTTGCCCTTTACCCCACCAAAAGCGTGCAGCGAGGAAGCTCACCTGCTCCCCCCAGCACAGACGCAGGCCTGCAGACAGCCAGCGCATGAATCACGGGAACACCTTGACTCCACGCTGGATCGCCCTTTGCCCTCTCTCCTGTGGCTGTACAGTGGTCTCTCGCTTGCCCAGCAAGGGGTTGGATCCCTTTCTCAGGCTCCTAAACGGCAAAGGTGTTTTGCTCTCTGCTTTTCCGCAACCTAGCCTGTGGACGTATCCCTGCATCCATACAAGATGGGTCGTCTCCCCACGGGCATCAGCCCTTCCTGTTTCTACTCGGGCCATCAGTCTTGCCTGGATTCACATTTCATTTCGCCCCATGCCGAACAGTACGCACAAATACTGACTAGGAGAACAAGCCATAGTTATTTTTCCTGGGCATTTGTTTCATTTCAAATAAATATAAACACATTTATATTAAAAGTGTATGAACATATTCTTTAGTCTGGGAAAAAACCCAACTGTGGTCAACACATCATCAGTTACAAACGTCAACTGGAAACCTGCGTCAGAAAATGTAAAATTCACTCAAGACTACTCATTACCTCAAAAGTTTATATTTTTATGGTTTAGAAAAGCTACTTCATTATGTCACTCACATTTGAAGAAAAAAATAAAAGTAGCAAAGTCTTCCATTTAATTACTGAAGTATTTTGGTCCTCTTGGTACAGCTGGTTAGTTTATGAGAGCTTTTTGTTTAGTTTTGCTTTGTTTTTGTTTACAAAGTCTCATTCTTCCTTTTGTACATCTGTTGCAGGTGAGGGTCGTGGTCCATTTGACCTAGAAACTTTGGCAGAAGGAGTAAACATATTCACAAAGCTGACATTGCTTTAAAAGCTGGTGACAATAGGCTCTTTTAGCATGTATCTCCGATCGCCTGCACGGTGCACTGCTGTTTTCTGGTGTCTGGTATTGCGACTTTTGGTGTTACGCTTTCACCGCTTTACCTTTGCTCTGTTAATCCAAACACTGGCAAAAGTCGTTCAAATTTGATACTGTTTACAGTAAAAATAAGTTATTTAAGACTAGAAAAGGAAAAAAATCCATTTAAGTTGGCAAATCATTATAAACATTTACATACACCTTCTTCTACACCTGATATTTTTTTTCTTTTCTGATACTTGATTCATGGTTAATGGCTCAGGTGACAGAAACACCTAATGACCCTAATTCTATAGTGCAAATAAACCGTACCTGTTTGTGCTGAATTGGAAAAAATAAGGGCCAAATGATTTTCATTTTACACAACTGCTTCCACTAGTGTCCGTGGGAAAATACGGAGAGACAAGTAGAATTTGGCCTTATGAGGTTATAACTATTTTTCTAAGCGTGTGCTGCAACTAAGAACTGTAAAAAGTGCCTTCTGAAGGTTTAAGTGCTCAATACACATAGAACGTCAAAGGTTTTGTTTCCTGTAGCAAAGTAATACAGGCAGCTTTAAGATTTACAACTTTACCTTTGGTTTGTGTTAAAAAAAGAAAAAATTAAATTAAATCTAATTAACAGAGCCCCTGGAAGCAGGAAACGGACAAACAGAGGAAAGGGATGATGCTCGAATCTATGAAGGCTACACTGGAAATATGTTCGTGTACTGAAGGTACAGCTAAAACATGTAACAACTTTTACAAACAGTTCCCTGCTTATTTGTGCCATCGAAAAGAAAAAAGGCATTTTCTCTTTTTCTGCTTAAAATAAGAGGTAGAGACTTTCCACAGGGGCACTTAGGGCCTGAAGAAAACATACAGAAGCTGAAAAGCTGCTGAAAATTAACGGGAATACGTTTCAGTAAACCCCTCTAACTTTCTTATTTAAAGGCTTGATTCTCATCAACACTATAGATCTTTCTACTTGTCAAGAGTAATAGTTCAGAATATTAGCCGTGGGATTTAAGTCGTTTAAAAAGACAAAAATAAACCTGAAATTAAATAATAATGAAAAAAAGTTTTTGAATACCAAAAAGTCAAAATGTTTCAGAATCCGAATCATTTTCATTGTACCCATCCTCTGTTCCTACGTTATTACTCAAGGGCTTATCGTAAGAGTTAATGCCACCCATACTGGAGCCATCGCAGAGATGTGTCCTGCCCAAATTGTCTTTTTTAAAACAAACGAAGTTGAAAGCCGTCACTGAACTGGAAGGAGAGAAAGGCATCATGGTAGCCAAAATGAGTGCCAGGCAGTCAGCCACGTCTTTGTTAGGAGCGCAAGCCAGGGCTGGCGTATGACCTGGGCACAAACGCAGACAAGGCAACGGTTAGTACTACGGGTACTGAGAATGGCACTGAGCATTCCTCATATACATCTCTAGGTGACGCCGTGAGCAGGAGATGTATGTTCCGCTACGAGCATGCCAGGCAGCAGGGGTAGGTTACTTATTTTAAATTAACATGCTGGGGAAGTACACACTTTATGGAGCATTTAAATCACCGTGACCACAACAAGCACTATTTGTTTTTTTTAAATCGGGCAGCAAACACACTTCACAATAAGAGTAAAAGCACTTGCTAACACAGTTCTAGAGCACAGACAGTACGATGAGTACAGAACGCGGGGAGTACAGCAACAGGGACAGAAACTGGCTGCAGCTTCTGCGCGTATGAACAAGTCTCATTCTGAGAGCAATGGCTTTCATTAGAACGTGAGAGAGATTAGTTTAAAACATTCTGAAGTAATAAGCAAATCATTTTAAAGACCAATCAGTTGAGTGTCTGCTCAACTCAGAGACCATTTCATTTAGGAATTAAATTGTGCGGGAATTCGACCAGCGAACGAGGTACACGTGTAGCAGGTATGGCTGTGCGGATGTTCTGTCACCCCAATTCACATTATGTTAGAAGAACAATGACTGCAGTCAGAAAGCATGGCATACACTTCAAATACAAATTTAATATTTTACAGATGTCAGTATAATGAAGAACTGGGGAGCTATTAAATGTTTGTCTTCCCTGCAGTTTAAGGCAGCTCCTGCCTAAGCGCTGCCCTTACTTAAAGCAGCTCTTCGCCTACACAGATCTTGGAAGCCGGGACACTGCTTACACTTGCTATCTGTACATTTTGCAGGCTGCTGTGTGGTACTCTAGCACTTTCCAACAAATCCTCCTTTACACTAAGAAGAATTTCTTCTGAAGGCGGGTGAATCTCCAGTGCTGCCGCAACAGTAACCTGAGGCAATGACCACTACCGATAGCCTCCTGCCTCACGGAAGCCAAGAATGCCTGTGGTGTAGGCGAGTTTGGTGGAGAAATGTGAGTACATTTTGCAGCAAACTGCCCACATTTAAGCACTGACTGCAGTGAATGCATACCCTAAATGGAATTTCCTCTTCCACTGAGTTCCGAGCGTGAATATTCTTTAGAGTTGTACTTATACTAAGACTGTATTTAAATTTCTCTTTTAAACTGCATATGCAGGTTTTCCCAGAAAAATTAAATGGATGGCAAATTTAGACTTAGTTTTCATATCTTACATACGTGGAAATTGGCTTGACCCGTATGTACAGTTTTAATGCTAAAAACTGTCATTAGAAGTCGGCAGTAATTTACTTGCATCTTGGACTGGGTCAGACAATTGGTAAGCACAAGCTTTGATCTCAGAATGAACTAGGACACAATCAAACATATGTTGATGGTTTTCTTCCTACCCATTAAAACATGCGCTGATTGAATGCATAATCCTTAATTCTTCTGCAAGGCGTCAGAATTATCCGGTGCCACTTGCATGTTTAGGAAATTCAAGTTACCACTGCACTCAAGCATTAAAAAAGACTAGCTGTTGACAGTACATGCAAAATGAACAGTAGAAGGGACCACTGTGATGTTTAGAATACATTTTTATATTAAAGATAGATAAATAGTATCTTTTTATTTTTTGTTTAATAGGTACTCACACAGCTCACTGTCTGTTCTTGGAAGGACAGAAGCATCAGTGATGCCTATCATCAGCTTTTAAGTCTATTGCTTCCATCTGTTGTAAAATTACCTGTTGGGTCCCACTGAAGATTGTCAAAGCGTATTATTTACTTACCATTTTCATCTACTGCTAGGACACATGCCCCTTTGGCTAGCAGCTCTTCAACCACCATCTTTAAGCCGTTTCGTGCAGCAATATGGAGAGGTCTACAGAGACATGACAACTAAGTCCAAGTTCAGTTTAAAACAGACTTTCTAAAACAAGTTAGGTAACACTTAAAGCACACCCAGCATCAGAAGGGGAATGTTCTCCCTTCCATTTATACCGTAGACATTACATTATTGTATTGCCTTTTTAGCCTTCAGTACTCGATTGCTAGTTGCTGTTACTGCAGAGCAGCTGGAAATTAAAAATAACCCCTGGTTTGCTCCCTTCCTGGGCCAACGCTCCTGTGTGGGGACCACTAGTGGGACAGGAAAACAGTTTCACATGGGAAGGGGGAGGAAAGGGCTCTGATGGAATGAATTCTTCTGCAAGCACTAGATGATCTGCCACGTGAACTCATGCTTGAATCTTCTCCTGTGGGATTCCCCCATACCAGTCAAACCGTTGCAGCTGGAGTAAGAACATCAATCGTTCTAACACTGCTGATAGTGTTTGGTGTGGATGGGAGCTGCACATAAAATATCACCTAAAAAAACCTCTTCAAATTCAATGTCCTACTTTAAGTCTAAATAAATTATTTAGATTTAAGGTGAAGTTCAGTGGAAATGCCAGGTGTATACTTACACATTCACATAATTAATAGACATTTTGATATAGTCTTCAAATAAATGACCTTATATAATTTTTCCTCCAGACCATGTATAGAACTGGCATCAAAAGAACCAAAATTAAAAGTGAAAATGCAATACAAATACGGTCTTTTCAGGGGTAAGCACTCAAAAAAAATTCAGAAATTAACTTTTTGTTCTACAAAAAGTCTGAGATGTGAATTTGAAATGCTGAATTGGAATCTTCTGGTAAGTCAAGTGAACTTTAGAGGATCAGGCTATACTTACGTCTGCAATGCATTATTTTTTGCATTAATAAGGCTCTGTTCTTGTATCCTGTCAAGTATTAACAAGGCACATTTTTCATGACCCTGTAGTTGGGAAAAAGGACAAACAGTGTTAATTTGCTGAGGAGTCTGGAATTCAGGCAAAAGCAATGCTACCTGTAAAAGTGAAATTTAATAACTCAATCTGAAACACAAAACATGCTACTCATGTAGCAGTAGGTGACTTGTAGGAGCCTTAAAGTACCATCTACAAAGCACCACTGCTAGGATGCTTTCACATATTTAGAAATGTAGACATTCCCCTGTCTTTCAACCCTCCATTCATCACATATGAATTCACCTCCTCAGCTTTCAGGGAAGACTGCTCTTTCTCTTGAGAAAGCATTCGGTGGATTATTAATTAGAGCTGGAACACAGAAAGGGATGGTTCAATCTCAAAAACAAATGCCATACTTTCTGGGCCTTTAAAGGCCTTTTTGTATTATTGATAAGCTACTACCAAATCCCCTCAGTGTGAGAGCTCTAATAATGAAACTCTGGAAACAATACAGATCCAGCCTCATTGCTGATACTCCTCAGCACAGTGATTCGCAGATGCCGAGCCTCCAGCCCAGGCATGTGAGCAGCTGTCTGAAGGGCCTCGAGAATTCAGCAAGGCTCGCGTGTCTGCAGAAACCGGAGCGATACTGTCACACTGGAGTCCAGTCTGTGGATGGGAGCAAAAGAAAGGGCCCAGGAGAGGGAATGCCGTGGGCATCGTTTCTTGCAGGAACAACAGTAGTAATTGGAATTAAGAGGAAGAAAGGGTGGGAAAAGACACCACCACCAATGTAATCAATGCCTCTGGGTTTACTGCTACAGAGGATAAGGGAAAATTTTGGGTTCCTTCCACAGAAGTTGGAGAATAAGAAAAAAAAGACCAACACCTTTTTTTTCTTTGCCACTGTTACGCTGTTTTACAGTGCGATTATTTGGTAAGATCTCAAAGGATTTTCCATTATTTCTCTTAGTTTCCCTTCCTTATGTTGCTGCTGTCATAAGAGGCATGCGTATTTCTCAGTTTACTAAACCTTGAAACAGACATGAGAAAAAGCTTGGAACAATGCTCCCTTCCTCACCACAACTGTGAAATGAAATGACATTTCCACAGCAGAAGAAGTTTTAGGAGCATAAGCACACACATACTGCACAGAGAACAAAAGCATACAGAGGGCTTCAACTTACTTTACTGCTAGCCAAGTGCAAAGATGTATTCGAGTCTTTATCTTTTAACGTCAGGTCAGCCTTGGCAATGTTCACCAAGAAGTCTGAATAGAAACAATTGAACAAACCCAAGGGGCAGATGAACATGTGAAAACAAAGGAAAAATATTACTGTTTCAATATACGTGTGCCTGTCAGTTAAGCCTTTATGCAACGTAAGCTTTATGAACATGACGTGAAAATACTGAGTGAGAACAGACTAATCTCGTGTAGTTAATCAGCAAGCAAAGGCAGAGCCAACAGCTCATTCACTGTGCCCCAAACTGTCAAACATATAGTCATCTTAATTTATTTCTCTACTTCCTCATTTGCAGGTGAGCAAGTTCTGCCTGAATCACCTTCTCCTGGGAACAAGTGATGATCCAGCTTTCAGAGAACTAGGGTGCAGTCTGTGCTGTTGAAACTAGAGAAAAGGGAATTCTGTTAAGCCAACATAACCCTAATCTGTACGACTACAGTATACAGTCCAGCCTGGAAAACCAGCTGCTGATAGCTGCCATTATAAGGACAGGACTTCCTACAATAGAGCAGAAAAAAAAAGTTTCACACATGCAGTTTTACTGCTCCTTAAACAGGAGAACAGAATTGCTTCTCCCCTCATGCTCCTTACGCTGTGCTCTTAGGAGGGAACAGGGCTTAAGTTCATTACTGCAAATATTCACCAAGACTGCTGAGAATGAATGAATGAATGAATGAATGAATGAATGAATGAATGAATGAATGAATGAAGAAAAAGAACTGCTTTTACAGATGTAAAGGCAGCTTCTTACAGACATCCCCACAGCTTCCACACTATCTTTCTTCCTTACTTTTCACAGGAAAAAATTTACTCCCTGTTTGGGATAGTAACTGCAGTAGCACTCACCCTTCAAGACAGACAGAGGCGAGGATGTACTTACCTACAGCACCTACGTGACCGTTTTGAGCTGCCATCATGAGAGGTGTTTTCCCTGCGTGATCCACAGCATTCACTTGTGCGCTGTGACTCAGGAGGAGCTGGAGGCACTCCACGTGATCTGCAAAGGCTGCTGCGTGAAGGGGCGTTCTGTGGGGAAAGGGACATGACCAAGGCTGTTGCTGAAGAATGACAACGTGCCTGTTCACCTCGACATGCAAAGAACCTCAAAGTACAAGATATTTTTCTTCTTTTTTTTTTCCTATGAAACTTTATCACCAGAGGAACGCTATAGGAGCAGCATCTGAAATAAGTTAAACAGTATTTACAGTCTCTGTGCTGGTGCAATAGAAACTTCTAAAAAAGGGAAGCATATGGTGGATGTGACACTGTGGAGAATCTCATATTAGCAGCATCTTTATTTTAATGGAGCAGTACATTCCCTCATTCTTATTCATCTGATTTTATTTTTTTCAACACGCCTGAGACAGGAAGAACTATCAGAAAAGACCAGATCCGTTATTTAAACACGTAAAGTATTCTGAGTTATAGCCAAAAGTACTGCAGCCATGAGCTACAGCAGCAGTATTACTCTAAAAGGCAGAAGGAATTTTATCCACTTTGAAGGTTATCAGTTTCCATAAGACTGTGACACTAGAATTCGTTTGCCGTCTCCCTGTGGCATTATGGGTGTGAGGTGTGACCAACAGAGATGAAAGACGGTTCATACACAGCCCAGGTCATAGTGTTACTTCAGGTTTTGCTCATCAGTAGCGGTGAGGTGGTCTTACCCTTACAGCTAAGTAAGTAATCACCACTACTGAAGGTCTTACCTTCTAAACTTTAATTAACAGAAACAATGAGTATGCAATTTTTAGAATTTCATCCATTTTAATTGAAAATATATACACAAGGGTTTGGCTGAATGTGTATCTCTTTCTGTATCAGTATTATTTTGCTGCAGAGATGTTTTGAGCTGTGCCCTGCGAACGCTAACGTAACATTACAGCTTTCAATGAAACACTTTTCTGTGTGTATACAGTATCGCTCCATTAGGCAAAGATAAACGTGTTTAAATATTTAGCAAAGAAAACTGGTTCACAGAAACAGCCCACAGTCATGGCTGCCCTAAACAAACAAAATACTGTTCCTTTTGTACTTCTTTTCATGTGTACTACGGAAATCGCACACTTCAGAGTATTCTTGCTTCAAGTGAGCCACCATTTAACTGCTGCAGTGTAAATTGCTGTCCGGAAGAGTCAGCAGGACAAGCTCAACCGTACCAGGGTAAGGATTTGGTCCAGAGGTTCAGAAAGAATGATGAAAAATACTAGATGGATTCCTGAAGACGAAATGCAATTTGTTTCAGAAACTATTACCTTCCTTTGTCATCTTTGCAGTTGACAATGCTGGCATCGATGGCTCCGATGAGCAGTGATGCACAGTTTTCATGATCATTGATTCTGCCAAAGACAAGACATTTTCAAAATGGTAAAACGTCTACATCTTTCCCAATCCTCCAATACTTCCCAATATTCCTCTACTTCACTTCCCGTTAATAATTATTGGTTATTTATAAGTTACCCTAACATACCCCTGCCGTAATGCTGTCACATTTCTGATGATTCGTCATCTCTCCATTTAACCACACTGTATCTGCTCCTCGGAGCTGCAGGCTCTAAAGCAACGCTGATCCTGCAGTTCACTATGCGCAAAGGTAAGTGCAAGTGCCACACAAACCTAGGACTGAAAATGTATTACCTTAAACCTTTCAGTCTGAGTGTGGAACACACCTGGATCTGGAACGCGCACGACCTACATACAGAAAGCTTCATTCTGATGGTTTCGGCGCTGAAGCCCACATCTCTTCCAACTCACACATCGAATGCTTCTCCTTGATGGGTGTACTCAGTACTCTCCCTGGTTACTGTAAATTTGCCTCGTTTCATTAGGAAAACAAACACCGTTTAGTAACGGTGTTGGGTGTATAGCACAGCTGACACACTCAGGCTGGATTAGCAGCTCTTGCAATTTTCGATTCACACGCATTTTTCAGTTGCGCACACTTTTAACGAATTTCAGAACTACATGCTAGTTTAAAAGAATGTATATATTGAACAAAAATTTCAAAGCCATCACTAGAAATTCAGATTTCAAATACAGTGTTTCAGCCACAAATGATTTTATTTTAAGCAGAGCAAAACCAGTGCTTTACGTGCACTTTTATTTCTCTAATATATTGGGGTTTTTATAATTTCGAAGTTTGATACATGACAAATGACCTTTCTACTTCTCAGTGACGTGGACTGTAAAGGGAAGCCTACGCAACAGTAACTCCTCCCATCACTGCCAGAACACATGCATTCTTCTAACAGAACTCACAACAGCACACGGTCATTCTCACTGTTGGCTCAGGAAGGCTTCCTCCTGTTTTTGAAGTGCTGAATCCTTCTCTTCTTATGGCCTACCTGTCTCAATAAGCACGTTAGGACCCTCAAACTAAAGTAACCTTGCCTTTAAAAAGAAATGCATTTGCAATTGTGAGAAGTTACGATTTTGTTCCACTAGAATCTTTCCCATACGAAAACATCCTGCTTTCTTTGCGTAAGGAGGGTGTATTAAATACAGGCATGGAAGATGAATAACCCATCATAGCCACCACCTTTTGTGGCTCATAGGTAATATAAGAACTTCAGATACAGAGTCTGCCTCTGTAACCAACCAATGCCTTCGGCTAGGACCTGGGCAAGAAGGACCACACCTGCCAGGCAGAGATTAGCCCAGAGGGAAAACAGACCATGAATGTCAGTCTGGAAAACACGCAGCTGAGGATGTCCCACACAGAACACCATTGTGACACAGACTGGTGTTTCACATCCTGCCTTCATTAACGCTTTGTTCCTACGCTAAAAAATTCACTTGGATTCTGACACATTTCTTCACTTTCAGCCACTGGGTTTCAAAGGACCCTCAAAAGCTCATGCTTACACGGACCAAGGCACTACAGCCCAGGTCATGGCCTAAGAACAGCAGAGCTGTGCAGTTCCAGCCTGCCTGAAGAAAAGGCACAGGCCTGTAGTTGTCAGCAAGGGAGAAGAAACCACAACGGGAGCACAAATGCAGCTATTTAATCGCAAGTCAGAATTCCATCAAATAGCCTAAATGTGTGAAATTTATGCAAAAATACTCATTATTCTGCTGCTTTCTCATCAGAAGTATAAGCACAATTTTATGATCAGCCTTTAAATTATTTGTTCATGCAAATAACCTAAAGAAACCCCAGAAAGCTTTCTTCTCATACTGCTACTTTTCCCAGACACATCCTAAAGCAGTTGTTACTGGAGAGTTCTACTTACACGGCACAGTGCAATGGAGAGAAGCTATTACCGTAGAACGTGCGGAAAGATTTTTGTTCCAAGAGTACCTCTATGCAGTTTTCATGACCTACAAGAGAGCAGACATTTCAGTGTTGCGCAAAGCAAGCAGTTCATCTAATTTATATTAGGCTAATACAGATTAGAATGTAACACTACGTTCAGAGCTGAACACAATGTGTACCCAAGCTCTGATGAGATAAAACCACAGACAGATTTCTTTTTGCAGCAGTAGCAAGAAAGATCCAGGCTAATATTAGCACTTAAGAAAAAAGTGAAAGGTAAACAGTCTCTTTTTTATGTGATGTTCTGTATGTTGCCTTACACATCCCCAGAGATGGTCTTAAATGATGGCATTAGGAAGCTTTATCCTTATATTCAGCTACAAGTTCAGATTATCCAGGTTGGAACAATCAGTTTGGTTCAGAATATTCATCTATTCACACGGTCCCTTGCATCAATAAATAGGAAGGTGACACCTCAGAGGAGCATTCCTGGCCCCACAGAAATCAATGAGGATTTCGTCACCGATGTCACTACAACCAGAACTTCACCCTGGCCTCCTGTGACTGGAGCTGCAAAGTCACAGGGAAGTGTTGCTGGAATTCCCCTTCGCTGAAGGGTGACCACAGCAAATGCTAACTACAGACACCAACTAGCGGGGAGATATTCTGTCTCTGCTAACTACAGACACCAACTAGCGGGGAGATATTCTGTCTCTGCTAACTACAGACACCAACTAGCGGGGAGATATTCTGTCTCTGCTAACTACAGACACCAACTAGCGGGGAGATATTCTGTCTCTGCTAACTACAGACAGCAACTAGCGGGGAGATATTCTGTCTCTGCTAACTACAGACACCAACTAGCGGGGAGATATTCTGTCTCTGCTAACTACAGACACCAACTAGCGGGGAGATATTCTGTCTCTGCTAACTACAGACACCAACTAGCGGGGAGATATTCTGTCTCTTCATTTCAAGCTTCTCAAAGTGTTAGGCTGCTTTGTTATCACATTTCCCTAAAAGTGAGGCCACATTTGAACTTGGCAGAGTCCCCAGGGAGAAACCTACCGTTGTAAGAAGCCCAGTGCAGCGGCGTATAACCCTGATTATCTTTCAAACTGCAGTCTTCCTCTGAAAGTGCTATCTGCAGTAATTCGCTCAGCCAAGTGGCGTGACCCCGCGCTGCTGCGAAGTGCAGAGGTGTTCTGCCTCTGGCGTCCTTACATAAAATGGTAACTTCCTTCTCTAACAGCATCTGAACACACTCCTCGTGCCCAGTCATAATCTGGTAACAAAGAAATTAGGAAAGAGGTTGACACAACACAGACTCTTGCCCAGTATGACTTATGCCTGTGAACCTGAAGCAGCCTGGATGGGATTCAGAAGGCAGAGACGAAAGCTCCTTGGCTCCCGTGAGTGCCTATGATAACTGATACACTGAGATGTATCTGGTGCGGTCGTTCACTGATTCCTAGTCCGCAGAAAAGGCTCCAGTAAGTGAGCCACAAAAGCAAGGAGGAGTTTACGACTAGGGAAACAGGTGAACAAGAGGTGAGGTTCAGCAAACCTCACTCTGGCTCCTCAAAACCACATATGAATGTGAGAGAAGAACTGAGGGAAAAAAAAGGATCATGTATATCATTGGAATATGAAAAGGTGTTTTAAGAGCTGCCCAGCTGCTGCGTGACCTCTGTATCATACACAGGGCAGCTATGGCATCTTGGTCACGCTCATGTATTGCTATCAATACGTGACAGACGTCTTATGCCACAGCTTTCAGCACAGATCTGTACTGCACTCCGAAGCTGAACTGCAGGCTGTAGTTACCAAAGTTCTGTATAAATACCACCTTTTGCATCAGCTTCGCATTGGGTAAGAACCCGACTCTTAGAAAAGATTCAAAATTTAAGATCAAACTCCAGATCAAAGCTTAAGGCTTACTTATTTACACCATCCTCTCCAAGAAAATGAAAATAACTTTTTAAAAAAGAAATTACTTTCAGAATTGATAAGGTGCTCGGTTCTAAAAATAATGATTGCTATACTGGTGTCTAGAGCCAAGAAAAATAGGTCTAATCGCTATTTTATCTAACTAATTGATACGAATGTGAAACAAAGTCAAAGGCAGAGCATTACTGAGAGCAGATCTGTCCTGCTTTTTCCCTCACTGACTGTGCTTGGTCAGGTTTCCATTCATTTACAGCATTCTCTGTATCTATATTCCAGCCATTCAATACCCCCCTATTTATAAGTGAGTTTTAGTCACAGTAAAACAAATAATTAAGAATCATAAAACTTAAGTCACCCCTCGGTGTAGAGCTGTGCATCCCAGGAGATCAGCTGCATCTACAGATGCTTCTTTTTCAAGTAATAAAGAAACAGCATCAATGTGCCCATATGCCACTGCGAGCATTAGTGGGGTTCTAGAAAAAACAAAACACACCCAGTCATAGCTATAAAATGACACACTACTTGCCACTGTATGTATGTAATTTCACCGTATGAAATTAAGATGTTTAACAACCAACTGCCGTGACTGAAATAGAAACAAACTCATTTGTAAGCAGTTTACAGAGCAACATCACTCACGATGATCTGTTCGCTTAATAACCTACAATTCTTGTCCCCTCCAGCACCACACGAGCTTTGCAATACCCAAGTGTTGGGGATGAATGTCCCTGCTAGTTACCAAGATGACAACAACCCAAAGCATTTCTTTTGCAAATGCTGTGCAATTGCTTAAAGGGGATGAAGGGACATGAGGAAATTATTCAAGCCAAAATTTTGACTAATATTTCCCCCATTTTTTCTGAAAGGGATCTACTCTCCCTCTATTTTAGATAAGACTGATACCATTAAAATTCTGTGTACAGTCAGACATGTTACAGACACCTCAAATGATTTTTTTAAACCATTCATATTTTCACTTTAAAAATATACGTGATTCTCCCTCTACAGCTGTCGTTTAACGAGAAGTAAAATCAGTGTGGGAACATCTCAGATTCATGTGACACCTCAAATAAACATTCTGTCTCCCTGCACCAGCCTAGTATATCAAATAAATCCTGAAATATCAAAGTTGTAGAAAGAAAAAGACTCTACAGAAGCATCTCAAGAGCTTGTTAGTTTTTATTGAATGTCAGCCTCAGCATCTATGAAGAATTGTTTGAAGTATGAAGCAAAGGCTAAGATTAATGAATAATCCTTTCCACATGGCTTAGATCAACTGAATGTGTACTTGGTAATCTCTGCCAAATTCTATAAGGAGACGTGCAGGAAATACAGTATTTCCAATAAATGCTTTTTCGGTAAGAAACTGGAGATGCTATTTGAATCACAGAGCTGAAAGGAATCCATCACAAGCAAAACTTACTGTCCTTTTGCGTCTGTCACATCAGGGTTGTCTGCAACTTCCAGCAACAACCGTAAACAAGGTGTATGGCCATTAATGACTATAAAGAGAAAAAGTAGGCTTAATGAAAATATGTTTAACTTCAGGTACTTTTCCACTGGATGCTTATGGATAAGAAATTTCCTTATTAACATGGAAAATATTTCACAATATAAGGAATTAATATTCCCACAATTTTCATGTAACTTGTGCCAATAAAATGACGAGCTCTTTTTTCCCTGACCTCACTAAGACAAGGATTAGTTCTCTTACATACAAAACTCCCAAATGAGTAAAACAGAAATCGTGATTTTCACTACCGAGATATCTACGGAACCAGACAGCCTTTCCAAACCCCTCGGGGCGAGCGGGCAGACAAGGCCCTGAGCAATCAGGTTTGGAAGTAGGTTGGCAAGGCTCGTTCCTTTTGCATGCACTGTCCGAGCAAGCTCTGCAGGGCTGCGATGAAAAAGCAGCATCTGCAAAGCATGACCAATCATACACATGCCATATTCGTAACAGCACGTAACGCCAGAGACTAAAATTCCTGTGGGGTTTTTCCAGCTTTTCTAGTTTGACATTATTGGAAGGCACAGCTACTTCTCAAAAACCGGATTTGCTTTTGAAAATGTGACCCGCTGCTGTTGGAAAGCAGCTCCGAGTTACTACATTGTGCAGGGCCTGACACTGGAAACCATCTGTGTGTCAGCTGGCTTAAAGACCCCAGCTTTAGACAACTGAGGGGATGAACAGAACAGTATTTTCTTCTTTGAAAAACACTAATTCCTGTACTCGGTAAATATAGATTGTGTTCTGGTTACAGCCAGTCATGCATTCACGCTGCCTACACGCTGTGGGCTGAGGCAAAGCCCTTGGACACCACCTATGTCACATCATTCTGGCAGAGCGATGGGCGGACATCATCACATTTAAATCACTCGTCCAAAAATAATCTCAGTTGCTCTACCCACAAAACTAAGACTTTTTTCGTTATTTACCACTAGGTAATGCCTATACATAACATGTAAACAGTTCTGCGGGGCTGATGAGTCACTGGCTTAGGGGAAAAGAGAAATCTGGTCTTTCTCCCGGCAGGAGGAAGAGAAATCCTAACTTGTTCACACCAGTGTCTGGAAAGGATTTTGGTAACAAGTTTTAGAAGACAGCAACTCTTAGGAGCTGACCCAGCGGGGAACATCAGTTTTGCCGGCAGAGCTCCAGCACTAACAGGAGGGGAACGTTCACAGTGGATTCCCCAGTGCAGCCAGAGGAAGGACTGGGGGCAATAAAACCATACAGGGAACACATCATTTAGGCTAAGGACATTCCCCATATTACGAGGTCAGAGGAAGTCTATTCCCTGGGGCGGACAGTCAGAGAAAAGAAATAGTTCATTAAGTGATTTCTCCCCTCAAGTTACAAATCCCTTTTCCAAAGGGAGCTCTGCAGAATCCTGTAATCCAGCCATCACTTCAGGTCCCCTTGCTGTTATGCTCTGCCGTTGTGCTGGTGTCCCATTCGGAAGGAATGAAGACAAACACGTTTCAGGGGATGGGCGCACAGTTTTTTTCCAGTGCACAGGAAATACATGTGAGCATTCGCTTTCACGTATGCAAAGCGCACTGCCACTCAAGGGATTAATTCAGCAAGAATTCTCCTTGATTTCTCAAACATGCCAAATTACCTCTTCCACTCGCACTGCAAATAAAAAGCGCTGGAGACGGCAGCGGCACCAGGCAGCGTTTCCGATAGATGGCATCGCTCATGGCTAAACCACCCCTAAGCGCACCGGTATGAAACAGCGTGATAAAAACCAGCGGGTTGCAAGTGGCTCCTCATCATAGTTGGAGACAGAAGCTTTATTCCAGAGCTAATTCCCACAGAATTCTGCATAGCTCTTGATCTAAACGTTGTCTTACTGGATATTCACCCAAAGTGCACTTATCGCCCATTTTTAAGGCTCCAAATTCATGACAGTGATAAACTTCCTTTACTAAGAGTTCAACCTGTCTGTGCAGCATTTTCCCCTCTTAAGGTACATGTTTTCTTCAGTGTCTCATTTCTGTGGGTAGGGCTTTCTTGCTTCCTCCCTTCTCGCCCCCTCCCTTTTTAAATACACACCTACCTGATTTTCACTGCAGATTTAAAGAACATTTTGCTTGTAAGCCTGGGATATTTTTTTAACCTTTTGAGTATTAAAATTTAAATTTCTTAAGGGAAAAAAACCATCACAGACTAGAACAGTCTGGGTTTACATGGAAGGCACTCACACTACAGTGGTGGGGCAATTCAAAAAGAAACTAAATAGGGAGAAAAACCCTACAATCAGAACTTCTATGAAGGTAAGAAATGTGCCTATTAAAATAACACCTTCTATTCAACAGATCTACTCAACAAATCCGTATTTTAAGTCAGAGCTGCTAACAACAATAAGGCTTTGTTACCATTTACTTGTCCCAGTACTGCAGAACCCTTACAATTCAGCTGTGACAAGGAACCTGTGTCACTATGACCAACTTTCAATAAATGCAAAATCATTGCTACAGTGATGGTTCACCCAACACAGTCACACCTTGTCCACCGTCACACCCCGAGCTATGTTTGAAGTGACCACAGGAAAGCTCTTGACCAACACAGCTCGCAGTTTTGCGATGGCACTGATCTTAATTTGTGTTAATTAAACCAGCAGCTTTAACAGAGTGAGGAACAGCTGGATTTACTAGTTTGTGTTTTTATCAAAAACAGCTAAATCCCCCTCTCACTGAATTCTGGTCTCAAACTTCTGATACGTAAGCTCTGGTACCGCATCTCTGTATCATTGGTTTGTTGTGGGGAGTAATGTACTCAGCTCTGATGCAAAATTTAAGGAGGCAGAAAGCATTTTTAGCATGCTGTGAAGATCTATTGTGCACATTTTGTTCAGTACTGCACACAAAACTGGTAACAGTCCACCTGATGTTATGCTTCCAGGTTGCACTTACATGATCCCACACAGAGAACAAACTGGTGTTACAGGATGTCTACACATTTTAATCTAAGCAACATTAGAAGAGAATCAGAAGGACAATTAATTCTGGCCTTGAATACAATGGTTATCCAATGAAGTACTAATTTTACTTGCCACTAGAGGTCCCTACTATGCTGTACTGAGCCCCTGGATGAACAGCCAGAGGAGCAACATTCCCTCTGGCATCCCTGCGTATTTACCTTACAGGTACATATTAAATAATGACCTTTAAATAAATGGCAAATTCTACATTTTCCAGTTAACTATGCATGTTGCATAACATGCGACAATTGTGGAACACATGAGGAATGGAACAGACTCCCAGCAACAGCAAGGTCACAAGCTAGCTCAGGAGGAGGAGGATGTCTGAAAGGGGGTGAATTTCTGTGGTGTTGCCCCTGCATAAGTTTCCAAGTTTTGAACACCAGTATAAATTAATCTCCTGTATTTTCCACCCTTCTTCCTTAGAAGAGGCAGCGAGGCAAGTGTTCTCTCTTCCCCTGATTTTTTTGGCTGAGGAACAATTGAGAGAAGGTGTCATAGGGGAAACCTCACACAAGTTAAGGAGTAGGTGGTAAGAGACAAGTAGGGTTCAGTAGAGGCAAGCAGGTAAAGGCAGAGCAGTAGCGGTGTCGAAAAATACAGGATTCTGTGTGAGGGGGCCTAAATCACTGGGACAGAGGAAAAAAGACAAGGAACTGAAAGATGAGAGTTAACTGCAGGACCTCAGCAAACAAGCAGCAGTCCTCAGTACTAGTCAAAATCTCCTGCTTCTGCTTAGAAGAAATGTGTGTAGGGATAGCAGGTAGGTGAAGGGAACTACTTCTGTGTTACAGCGTTTATACCACAAGCGTAACATAAGACCACACTCACCTGAGGCATGGAGGGGGGTCCTTTTGGTGACATTGTCTTTTACAGTGACAGAGGCACCCTGGCTGATGAGAGCTTCCACGCACTCGGCATGTCCCTTAAATGCAGCCAGGTCCAAAGCAGTGCGTCCCTTCTCGTCCTTAATATCCAGATCTACCAGAGACTGGAGAAGTACCTCCAAGGCTTGAGGATGACCGTTATAGGCCTAGAAAAATGAAACTAGTCATGTAAAGAACACAACTCTTGCCTTTCAAACTTTCATCGAAAATGTGAATAAAACCGTCACTGTCAGAGTCTTCTAAACACAGTACAAATGACACAGTTCTCTTAATTCCTTATGACTCTCTCCAACTAGAAAGGATTTTCCCAAATTACACTGTAGCCA
This sequence comes from Rhynochetos jubatus, assembly GCA_027574665.1. Classification (NCBI taxonomy): domain Eukaryota; kingdom Metazoa; phylum Chordata; class Aves; order Eurypygiformes; family Rhynochetidae; genus Rhynochetos; species Rhynochetos jubatus. The sequence goes on from CM050654.1 coordinate 13,078,165, forward strand.
AGAAACTAAAAAAATCCTAATGTTTAGGGACAGAAATCATGACTGTTTGTCAACCTCAAAGTTTTCTGTGATTCTGCACAAGGAAACCGGGAAGAGGGATCATGAATTGAGCTCTTGGGAAAGGGGAGTTGTTGTGATCTCCAAGGCCACCTGTGCAGGATCCCCCTTCGAAAGCTTCCATGGCACACTCTCAGAGCCCTGCTGGGGTTTAAGCATGCTTTCCCACACCTTGCTGTGTACCAGACAGTCTTGTTGCACTCTGCACACCTCCAGGAGAACATCAAAGTATCCCATTCCACGAACAAAGCCACAGGCTTAAGCTGCAGCCCCAAATGTATGAACTAGTAAATAAAAGTTGCAACTTTCCATTTAATTTCACTTCAGTGTCTGTGTTGTCTTCTTACCTGAGTGTTAGAGTCAGTAAGAGCCAAGAGCTTCAACTGCCAGAAACATAATGAGCGATTCCAGCCCAGAACCTGTGTTTGCTACCTCTAGGCCTACATCCCTTCCCCGCTTTTTCAAAACAAGTCTATGATTAAGCCTGCTTCGAAGGCAGATGAAGGAATTATGCTAGGAGATCCTGAACAAACACTTGACATGTCTCATACTTACAGCTAAATGCAAAGGACTTTTCGTAGCTGCAGAATCAGACTCCTCAAACACGTTGTTGGTTTTTTCCAGAAGCTGAAAATGAAAAAAGACGACAGTCTTAAAACATCATTGCATGAGACAGGATAGTTCTCATGGACGATGAGCAGACGAAGGCATATTTTGTCCTCATATGCCCGCAGTGACTACTGAAGAACTGTGAGGAATAAATACTTCACAGCCTTTTCTGTAAAGTATTGTCAAGTTTTTCCCCACTGGGTACCATTATAAAAGGAGTTTAAAAGCTTGTCGTGAACATCCTTGCCCTGGTTAATTAGTTTCCCTGAAATCACAGGGCCTGTTTGGGTGAGAAAGGAGCCCTCACAAAGGAAGGATTAGTGGAGTAGAGCCCTCAGTAAGTTTACAGTGGAAAAAGCGCAGTTTCACGATTACACAGGTAATGCGTATGCAAGCCACGTCTGATACAGCATTTTGGATAATTCTGACACATAATTAGCGCTGGGAATAATTATAACTGAGCTATGAGTCATTCACAGTCATTTTTATAATTTACCAAAGTGGACCCTGCTGCTATGATGACAGTATTCCGAAACGCAACACACCCTTGAACTCTCCCAAACATCTAATAACAGGCACCGCGCTTTTATATGACTCTTCCTTCCAAGGGATCCCAAAGCATTGTAAGGCTTATCGAACAGGGCGGTTCTGTCCATCTAGAAGGAGAAGCTCTGGATCAGCATCACTCCACAATGGCACACGAACCCTGGCAACTCACCCACTTGAGGCTGCAAAGAAAATCATACGCAGCATTGACAACAGTGTTGAGAACTCAAGGTCTGTTGAGTAGCACTGCTCATGTGCACGGCCTTTGACTTAATGACTACTCAGACAATTAGTCTCCAAATGCCTTTGTGACTGGCAACTAGCATTTTACAGAAAACTAGTAATAGGAGATGGTAGAAAGGAAAGAAAAGCAGGACAGGTAACTACAACTACTTGTAATCTTTCTAAGGTTACAAGTCAATTTTCTCACAGGTTTTTTGAGGTGTTTTTTCTTTTTTGACAGAGTAAGGAAATAACTAAAACTACAAGAGAGAAAGAGGAAAGGAAGTTTTTGTGACTAATTGGACAATTCTAGGGTATGACAACATGGAAGACTCTTGAAAGAGGCCAGTGAGAGCCCGTGGTAGGCACAGAATTTACCTGCCTACACTGCAAGATGATGGCATATCCTAACCTCTGATGTATGCCTGACCTTCTGGTGTAACAAATTAGTCTTAACAGACCTACACCAATGTCACATTTATCCAAAAATCCAACTGGAATACAAGCTAATATTAATAATGCATAAGGTGTCACAAATCTCTTATTACAAGGACACTAACCTGAATCCTATGGAAAAGGTAGAAAATTAAGCAGTAATTCAGAGAGTGTTAGAGGTTGGAAGGGATCTCTAGAGATCATCTAGTCCAACTCCCCTGCCAGAGCAGGATCCCCTAGAGCAGATCACACAGGAACAAGTCCAAGCGGCTTTGGAAAGTCTCCAGGGAAGGAGACTCCCCCCTGTCACCCTCACGGTGCAGAAGTGTTTCCTCACGTGCAGGCTGAACCTTCCGTTCACCAGTTTATGGCCATTGCCCTGAGTCCTGTCACTGGGCTCCACTGAGAAGAGCCTGGCCCCATCCTCCTGACACCCACCCTTTAGATACTGATAAGCATAGATAAGATCCACCCTCAGCCTCCTCCTCTCCAAATGTAGTTTACTTGCATATTTTGTGCCTAGTAAAATAGGAGGACTGGGAAAGAAATGTGTGTTGATGCAAAGACTACTCATAAGCAAGTGGGTGTATTAACAGGTAATATGGACTTCAACACACCCCTGCAGCTAAAGGTGGTGGTGGTGGGGAAATCAAGTCCCACATCAGTTTTTCACTGGGTTTGGGGCAGGGTTAGGAAACACGTTGGGTCTTACCATGTGGAGTCACTTCCAGTGTAAAACACTGGCTCTTCTTTTATAGAAGACAGCTGTACACAGGATGAAGCAGCAGCCAGCTCTGAATACATGAACACATTCTGCTTTTCTCTAGCGAGTAAAAAAAACTTAAGGGTTTTTTACCCACCAAACAAACCCAAGCACTAAGCCTGCTTCTCTGCCTGCCTAATACTGGCCTTTACTCTGAGTCCATAAGGCCAGCACAGCAGACTAATTCCATCACTTTTTAGTGCATTTATCATCATCTGTGGAAACTCCAGGATCAAAATCCTAACACAGAACTACTTTCCTTAACCTGTAAGAGGGCTCCAAAAGTCCCCTGGAACAAGGTGGATAATTGCCTTTTGAGTAGACAAAAAAAAGACCCACACAGAAAATTGATAAAATTAAGGCTCTAAAGCAAAAACTGTGGGATTGCAGCCCCCCTCACAAAGGGCATCTCCATGGCTTAGAGTTAAAGCAGCTTAGGCTGATGCAAAGTAGGCTTTAATGAGCTTATTACTAATAAGGCTCAATGTCTCCATCATAAAGTCAAGCGTAAACAAGAATTTGCTGTAAACCTGGTAGCTCTCCGATACACAGCCAGGCAGTGCAAGAGGAGCAATTAAAAAGGAGACCAAGGAGATCAAAGAAACAGCCCTAACAAATTTTTAGTATGCCTTGCCAAGCACCGCTTTGTAACAATTAAATCCGAGTCCTCTGAAGGACAAACACCATGCCCAAAGAGACAGAAAGTACCAGGCCCACGTCACCGAGGAAATTCTCCAGTTTCACCAGTGCTTCTCTGGCTCTAGGAACGCAGTTCTGGTACATCACTTGTTAGAAGACCGCATAAAGCAGTGTGTTCCTGGGGGCTCTAGCCCCATAACGCGTCCGTCTTGGCGTGCACTTGTAAGAAGCTACCCGCGTTGCGCCTGTTTCTGAAAAAGGTGAATTTATTGCTCAAACCTGTTTGCCCCGACAGCCATGGAAGCTCAAATCCACAGACCACGCAGAGCAGCCCGAGCATGCCTGCTGTGCTGCGACACGCAGCGGCCTCCAGACGCTGACCACGCACCTCAGCGAGGGCAGACAAGTAAGCATGAGTTACTAACGGGTTATGGTTACTGGTGGCTGCTGGAGAATGTTCCAGCATCTCTCATTTCTAATTTCTTGTGCCACTGAAATTATGTACATAATTATGTCATAAAGTCATCTTCACACTCGGAAAGAGGAACTTGAATGCTTTGAGAGTGAGATGTAGGCAAAGTACGACAAAACATGTCAATTATTCAGTTCTGTCGTTACAAACTAATAGCACTACAAGGCTGCTATTATAAACCGCCTTCTCTCTCCCAGCTCTGTATGAAGACTAGTAACAGTTACAGTTCTCTCTTTTAATTGTATGGTACAGGTATTTACAGGCATAAGAGGCTTTACTGCTCGATTTTATTCCATGGTTATAACAAAGGATTATATGGGAGGATATGGTATGGGGTGTGGGGTGTGTGTTCTCCCATACCTTTTTCTTTTTGACTCAGATGTGCCACACTACTCTTCTGGGGGAGCCCTTCCACTTCCTACCGAATCGTTTTGTATTAAGCCATATGAGTGCCACACTCAATGGGTTACACAGGAAATTCTCACCCAGTGAGTATTTATACGAAGCAGGATACCTCCACATGGCAGTGAGGGATCCTACCCAGTACTAGCCAGCACAGTATGCTGGTCACCTCCTGGGATGTAGAAGTCCAACTGCTTTGTCAGTCAGGACACAGTTGAACCTGGAACTTTCACACTTGAAGCACATATATCATGTTTCTTTCTGGCCAGAAATTCTACCTCAGAATTTCTGTAAAGCCTCGTACTTTGGTTTAAAGACGCTCTTAGCTAGTGAAAGTTTTGCACAATTCATATGCTTGTGTAAAAGGTATAAGAAGGCTTTTATTTAGAGAATTTATTATCCTTAAAAAAAATTTCCTCTTTAGCTAGAAAATCTGAGCACTGGTGAAATATACTGACCATGTGCATTTCAGTGGTATTTTCGCTACTCTCCTCTCATTTGTGCCTCTACTGTGAAAAACACACAAGTGCTTTTTAAATTCAGACTCACTTGAAGACGTGTAATTTACATTTCATCTCTGAACCGCTTTGAAACTGGCCACAAAATTCCAGTAAACAGGCAAGTGTTGGTTCCATTTCACATTGCCAAATGCAAAGTTGCTTGAACGTCCAGGAGAGTGTCATGCCAGCCAGGTACGTGCACTAGAATCACAGCTCCTAAGACTGACCGAGGAAAAGCAACAGACTTCCCAGCAAAACTTGAGCCTGTAAGCAACAGCAAGAAGGAAATCCAACGGAAACGAAAGCAGCACACATGCAGTTGTGTGAAGTACACACGTCATGCTAGTGAAGAGTTGTGATTCTTCTTCCTCAGGCTTTATCAGAGTGAACACAAGGATTTGCAAAATACCAAGTTTAAATAAAAATGAAAATACACAACATGCAATCATTTTTCATTTACTCACTATATCCAATGGAGTTTTGCTTCCAATCTAATTAAAAATGTCAATTAGAATAATTAAAGACATAAGTATTTAAGTATAATTGTAATCTGCAAATATTTCTTGAGGTTTTTGCTTTGTTTTTCCTGTAGAATAAACTGCATTGCAAGCAGTGCCTGAACAGACCCATAAACCAAGACCTGATCCTATGTCCATCCGTCTCTACACCGTTCACCAATGGACGAAATACTCCTGAAGCCATGGGACTACTGCCTGTTGTCAGACAGCCCCTGGGAATAGATACCAGTTGCATTACTTCACGAGGGAGGAGGGGAAAGAGGAAAACAATGAGGATGTGAAGATCAATGTACTCCACTGACAAAACACAGATACAAAATACGCACAGTGGGAGACTTTGCCTAACGAAGTCAGATTGCCTTGTAAGCCTGCAAATACCAACCAACCTCTGAAGCCTTTTTGAAAGTCTGCTCATGCAGGCAAACAGCTTGCCTTGTATAAATAAGCCTGATTACGCCCCTAAAATCCCAGTGCCTGCAGCCCCTTCTGCGCTCTACGGTCTAACGCAATGTCATATGCCATGATCAAACGTCCTTTTCGTTGGATTCGGTAGATTTGAGGGAGTCAGTACTCTTCACACATTTACATTTAACCACCACACACGCAGCTACACAGACAGCTATTTAAGACAGCAGCAGAAGTCCAGGACCTCTTGCCAAACTGAAGGGAAAACAACTCCTGCCGTTCCGCAATGGCCTTGTTATTCTCCATCAGAAGACAGCAGATGTAAGTGCTTTGCTTCTTCACCCCAGGAAAATAAAAATATAAACTAGAAAAAGATCAAACCCGTCAGAGAGACAGAAAATAAACCTCAGAGATGCTAGGCAACACTCCTATCCTACAAGCCCAAGTGCCAGCACGGTGCCTGAGCAAATGGTAAATTCCTGCACTCACTGAATTCACAAGCAGCATTACCTTTCTAGAAAACATTTTCAGGATCAAAATTATCTCATTTCCAAAACATAAAATCTAAGCCAAAATGCACCACACTCAGCTAACATATATTGGCATATCTAGGCTCCTATTCATCATTTAACCAGTGGGTACATGTTGCACTAATGCTGACGTCTAAACTTAAGTAATTAAATCAATCACCTACCATGATGTGGCAGACAAATTAGGTTATTTAAGTTGTTTTCAAGCATTAAGTTCCTAAGTTCTTTTCCCTGCAGAACCACTCAAATTAATGACTGCACTTCTCCACTAAAAAAAGGAGCTTCCCCGTGTGAAAAGCTCTCACAGACGTCGATACAAAGTCATTCACCACACAGAACACTATCACCCCTGGTTTCAAAGGAGAAGGCTGTTGGCTGTGGAGATGGACAGGCTTTGATGAAGGAGAGAAGCCAGAATGTATCATCCCCTGAATGAAGAGATTGGGATCAGAAGGAGGCCTAAGGGCTGCTGCCAGACAAGAACCTGGGCCAGATCCCCATGTGGCAAAAGGCTTTTTAACACCTACCCCAACCACACTTGCGATTCACTCGTCACTAATTACCAGTGTCCTGCTCGCAGATGGATGAATGAACCAATTCTTGTCGATAAAAGACATGTATAATTAGTAGCAGCCACACTGAACACTTACAGGGTCAATGATTCCAATTTCTCCACAGGTTACGGAGCCCAGTGTCTGAAGGCACAGCTTAACTATTTTCCAGCGGTAACAGCCACTCTAATAAAAGGTGTTTTCTTCCTCCTCAAACCCAGCCTCTCCTTTCATGGCACGGCCAAAACAGCCACCTGCCAGCAAGAAATCTCCCTCTGCCCCTTCTCCCTGCCCCACAAGCTGTGGGGATCCCCTTGCTTCAGGCAGGCGGGCAGAGCAAGGCTTGCCTTTTCCATCGGATATGGCTTTCGGTTCATACAGGTCTCCCATCCTCAAACGAATCGGAACCTGTGTCGATTCAATCTCTGTCAGCCAAAGAGTGAATTTCATTTGCTGATGGAATACAGAGAAGAGAAGATTAAAAGAAAAAGTAGCCATCAATTCTTACAGCCAGAGCAGAGATGTCACTACAGGAGACAGGCATTTAATTCTGTCTGCCCTAACACTGCGCAGAAACCTATTTTTACCATCACAAAGCGCTTGACCGACGATCCAGATAGAATTTTAATGTGAAATTACAATTGAAAATGTCCCTCTTTTCACAACAATAAGCATTTTATGATAAGAGATCATGTCAATGAAAAAACCACCCACCTATTTTTCTTTTTTTCAAAGCAGTCTGGTGATGCGATCAGCTCTAAAATACCAGCTAGCCATCGTGACCGATATGCCTGCCTACCGAACACCAAAGAAGTCAGTCCCAATCTAAACAAACGTAAGGTTATTTTTAGAAGCAGGAAAGCAGATGGGCGTTTCAGTTGCTTGCGAGAGCACATGCCCACCATTGAGCCTTTATGAATGGCTCCTTACAGACGGAGAAAGAATTCAAGAATCTGCTACCACTCTTCTCTTTTTAGCAGCATCACGTCATTCACTGCAGGGCACGTACCCCACTAATAGCCCAGACAACCTAAGGGTCCTCCAGGAAAAAAGCTTCTGTCACTGAGCTCTGTGGCTGAACACACAAACACAAATTTTATTTGCTTGGGTCAAAGGATATGGCTTTTTCACTCTTAATCCTTATTTCTCCTAATACCTTTCCTCTCCCCACAAAGAAATTTAGCTAAATTCCGACCAAGGTATTTGGCTCACAGTAAACTCAAAAGCCAAAAAATGAAAATACATTTTCACAGGTAAACCAGCCTTTCCCAAACTGCACTCAAACGTGTAAATATTGTGTAACGCTGAGAAGCTATGGTGCTTAAAGCACAGGTCAGATCCTGCAGCGAAGGAAACTCCACCGGATAATGCATCTGCTACAGATTTTCTTTTTTAAGTGACCATTCATCTAGAAGTAAGCTACTTTAGATACCTGCTATAAAAACTAGGGGGGAGAGGGGAAGAAAAAAATTAATCTTTCAAGGTCTTTGATACACTTGACATATTCTGGAACACTGAAATAACTCCCTAACATTCTGCTGAAGTTCGGCATTGTGTGTGTAGAGAAATGCTAGTAACCATTACTCATAAAATCAAGTTTATTGTGGCACTCACTTTGCCTTACTTTTGATCAGAATTAAAGCTTCATATTTTATATGAACTCCTTGAGAGTTTTACAGCCATAAAGCACTGTCTTGTTCTAGGGAAGACAATTCTTAGATATGTTCATCTATGGTCTATCAATAATATACCAAAAATATTTACCCAAGGGATAAAAGAGTAATATAAAAGTTACATTTGCACTGAAAAAGAATGGGTTTATTTCAATAATTCTGCCTGAAAATACATTCTTCAGGATGGAAGGGACTGGAACTATTTATGTGTATTTTCTATGTCAGAGTTCCTGTGATAGAAATCCTGTGGCTCCAAGTTAGCACTTTCAAGAAAGCCATCAATTTATCTCTGCTATTGCACGTGTGAAACCAAAATAAAAAATCTCCCTGCCTATCTGCAGACATATTTATATTGGAATTAGTGCTGCTGGGCTCCCGCTGTTCCTTCGATAAGAGCAACTAAAAATATTGTGAACCTTATTTTCCTTTTCATTAGCACTGAAGAGAAGAAAACCAAGAACGGTGTATTTCCAAGATATGGCCCATAAAGCCAGCCAAGTATTCTTCAGCCATAACCAGCTGTCTTTGTGCACCTACTGCACACACTAGCCCACCAAGTCAACCTGCCGTGTTAACTGGAATGGCAGCTGCGTGCACCACTACCAAGGAGAGCCCGGTGCAGCTCAGGAGAGAGAAAGAAGGCAGAGCGTCGCCCATTGTCTCGATCTCTGCTGGTTTAGTTTTCAAAACTGACAAACAGAAGGCTTGAGGACTAAGATGGCATTTGATGACTTACTGTTCTTCCTGCTCTGTGGAAAAGAAGGGATCTCTAGCTACAAGTCATGCTGAGAAGCAGTTAAACCTTACCAGATGCTTTGTTCAACTTTGAGTAACTCGAGCAGTCGATGAACTGTGGTTAATAGCTGCCAGAAATAAAGGTCACTGCTCATGACGAAGTCCTTGTCACAGGTCCACCACAGAGAGCACAATAAGCTGTGACCAAGCCACCAGTCAGCCCCACGAGACAGCGAAGCTCCTTTCCATCTGCACCACGTGAACACTTAGGGCAGATTTAAAGAGCCATAAATAACTAACTCTGTCAAAACCACTTTGATTGCATTGCAGGATTGTCTACATATGTCTACAGATGACACTACTTTGTCAGACGAAGCACAGGAATCAACAATTAGCTTGACACCTGGGAGTCTCATGTTGGAATAAATGAATAAACCTAGGCACGAGGATTATTTCCATTTCACGCCCACAGCACAATTGCTTTTCAGTTACTCCAGACTTTGGTCTTGGCCCTTTTGCCACCCTGAATCCAAGCAACGCAAAGAAATCAGTGTAAAGGTGGTGCCTGCACCAATTAATTTGTCACTGTTACCAAACATCAAGTTATTAAACTTAGGACTTGGTAACTCACTAGAGCTAAGGGACAGCTGCTCACACGAACGGAAGAGAATCACCTTCTGACAGCGGGCGCAAAGATGACAAGTCTTGGTCCTACTGTTGATCGAGCACAAATGCTTTCTGGTACATTTAGCTTTTGTATTCCAGAGAGGTCTGACAGCCTCTCAACCCCAATGGCAAAATCCTGGTTCCCACTAAACTTTCAGGCAGCCGCCCCAGTACACAACAGTGTGCTTTGCCTGCAAAAGGCTAGAATTCACAGCTGTTCTCTTTCAGCGGTGCACACAGAACAGCCGTATGACTGCACCTCTGGAAATGATGCTTGACCTTGGGGTTCTGCACTGCGGCTTTGTCGCAAATCTGGGAACACTGACATAGAAAACACTGCATTTCACTGCCCAGATATAGACCACTTGCTGCACAGCTGTCTCTAGCCCACCGTTTGCATTTCACGTTCCAAAATTAAAAGAAAACCCAACACCTCAGACATGCGCTGCATTCTCAGCTCTTCCTTGTGTCTGGCAAGCCTCAGCAACACCAGGACTTCATAGCAGGTCATTGTCTGCAACTGGTATTTTGTCAGAAAATGTGCACAGCAACAAGCAAAAGAAAATGAGGAGACCTTACTCCGTGCCTGCTATGATACGAAGGCTCAAAGAGAACTCCCCAGCAAAGATGCTTTTGTGGAGGTCTCTGCTCATGCCAGTCACACAACAACCTAGTGACAAGACACAGGTAAGGTTGCAACACGCATCGTTGTGGCCATACAGGCGTAGGCTTGTACGCAGCACAAAGGAGGCGACTCTACATATGTGCCCTTCAAATACCAAGAACGTTTCCTTTTGTTCCAAATAAGCGGCAGGCTCAGCAGAGACCCCCCCAGTCCCCACGAGCAGAGACACAAGAGATCAGCTCCAGCAGAAGGCTCTAACCAAGGAAAGGCCAAACTTGCTGCCACAAGCACCAAAGGAGCAGTGATCTCTTAGGTGTCCTAAATATACATGCTAGCAGGTTGGAGCTAAAAAGCTTGAACATCCCACCCGAAACTCTGACCAGGGCTGCCCTGGGATCACTGCAGGCCAAGGCTCCCGAGCTGCTGTGACCCTGACGTAGGCCAGCTGCAGTACTTCTGCCGTGGCAGTAACCGGTACATGTGGTGTGACAGCAGCATGTGCTGTGCAGAGCTCCTTTTCAATAATTAAGTACTCTGACTCTTCAACAAAGAAAGAAAGAACCAAGCAACATAAACCACTAAACAGCACACAGTATTCTTACTAAAGCAGGATTATCTATACAATTTCCTAATCAGAGATTATTTTTTTTAAGCAATTAAAGTCTATTTATATGTGATACGATAATTTTGGATCACCTTGTACAGCAAGCACTTAACACCCTTCTTCATGACACTTATTTCTGCAAGTCACAAACTCCTATAAATCCATACTATACATCTCTCAAAACCTATTTCTGGCTAAATGTTTTTGGCTTCTTATGCGATGCAATTTCTAATCATTCAGGCCCAGGATATTAAAAATAACAACAACAAAATCAGTTACACTGCATACAAGGTTAATCTCGGTTACGGAAACTTTGTCAGTGCTGATATTATTTCATCAGAGGCAAAAAGGCACTGCAGGTATGAAGCTGGCCAAGCTGTTCACTCTCTCAGTTTGCAAGCCAGACGACGTGCCAGCTAAATAAGGCACGCACACCGCCATGCCCTGGGAACCATCCCTTGCTGGCGGCATGAACACACAGAGTACTTTGATCACAGTTACAAGTAAGTGAGCGTACATGAACTCCACTCAAAGACAACATTTAAACACCAGCTTGTTGAAGAAGGACTGGATTATCATCAAGATGAACATGTTTTTAAGATACATCTGGTTGCACATATTCATTTACTGCACCATATTACATGTTTGCACAGATTTCTGGATATCCAAAAACTCAAACAGTAACTGTCAGGGGCACTCATAATACCAGCATATGCACACAGATTACCAGCAGATAAGAGACTTCCAAAACTGTCTGAGCACTCACCAGTTCCAAACACTGCCGGTGCCCGTATGCAGCTGCGTAATGCACAGTGTTGTATCCCTCTTTGTCTTGGATGGATGGATTGGCATCGTTCTGCAGAAGGAACTCTAGACACCTGTGGACAATTCACCAGTGTGAATGTGAACTCACAGTCTCACCCCTCACTCCAACCTTCAGTGGCACTGAAAACTGGCAGTTAATTCTGTACTTATTTCTAGCAGCACCCCAAATCACTTTTCACCGACAGCTCCTCACGTTCACCATTTTTTAAAATAGAAAATCCCCACTCATCTTTGAAGATAATCTTCATAAAAAACATTCTTCAACCTAATCTATGTGGCTACTCTAGGTTACAGAAATTATTTTCTCTTGCAGAGCCTGAAAGTAAACGACATAACTCTCTACCATGATGTAAGCAGCCTAGAACTGCTACTAGTTGTGTGAGAGCTCATGTATCAAACCAATGGCCTCCAAACATGCACGATGGCAAGCTGCAAAATAAAGACTTAACTAAGTTAACTGAACATACAGAAATCCATTTTCTTCTTTGCTGGCTTTTTTTTAAAATCATGTTTTTCAAAGGATCCCTTATGCTCTTTATAGCTCCTGCCATGTTTTCTTATACCATCAAATCGTCATTCTGTTATTAGTACTTTCTCCCATAGCTTGTAATTCGTAGTGAACATAAGGCTATCATATGAAAAATGGGATTAGACAAACCCCTAACATTAAGCAGCTAGATGAAACTGTCAATCCGAGTACACGCACTGAGGAAGCCACTGGCTAATTCTTTTTGCAGCATACATGCTCAGTGCAAACCATTACAACACTAAGTCCATGACAGTAAGAATTATTAAATTACTGAAGCAGTACATTTTCAATTAAGAAAGAGCAACCAGCACAGAAACAGAACTATTAGAGAACATGCACAGAGGAGAGCGTAGAGCTTTTTTCTTCAGGTTAGCTCTCATTAAAGCCAAGCATTGTGTTTAACAGAGCAATGAACGAGCAAAAGCAGAGTGTGAAACTGCAGCCCAAAGCAGTGGCATTCTCCAGAAATGAGGACTAACTGCTCTATTGACACCAAACTTACAATGCAGCTTCTTTTTCCTTCATGTCACTTGCTCTTTCAAATTCTTCAGCATTTTCATGGGAGTTACCTAAAATGTTCTTTCTTCTTAGCACAGAGGACAGAAAAATGCAACTTATTTTCAAAATATCACACCAGGGATTTTGACATAGTCTGCCACCCATCCCAAATCTCCTCTTCAAGGAGTTGACCTCTTCCACCCAACAATAAGAATTATGCAAGTTAATGACTGTACTGCATGGGTCAGCAGTGTTGCAAGCTGTGGAGACAACTACAACATGGCATTTATTGCCCCACAAGTCAATGCCAGAAACACCCCCCCTCCCAGTATTCTGGTTTCTATCAGAAATAATTTGATCCTCACTTTCTAGAATCCTTCAGTTTCTCCCATAGCGATGTCCTTTCCTTTGCAGAAAGAAACTCAGGATTAGCACATCTTGCTTCTTCTGACAGTAACCTGCTAGTTCTTCTCTAGCATTCAGGATTTAGAGAAACTTCAATCATGGGTACCAAATGCTCTATCTTGAACCTGCATTAGCTGGGATGCTGACTCGCCTCCATTTCTGTGAAATACCTTGGCAGCACTGTGTGGATCTCCCAGTCAGGTTCTTTGAAAAACCTACAGAGCTTAAGTGTAACTTCCTGTTCTGGCACACCTGGATCATTTTTGGCACCTCTGCTTCCCAGCTCGATGGATGGCAGGCAGAAGACTAGGATTTGTGATCTTACAGTCACAGGCTTGTGATTATGATCACCAAGGCTTACGCAGGATATGTTTTCAAACTGTTATCAGCATGGATTAGTAGCTTGAAAGGTTTGTAGAATGACAGTTTGCTAATTTCAATCCCAACACGCAAACTCCAGACTGGATCCAGCGCGATGCAGAACAGAAAATTCTTCCTTTATTATGCAATTTCCCATTTGTAATATCAGGATTTGACATTTTTCCAGTGGGTGTTAGCAATAATGGGTTGTTCTACAAACCCAGTCTGTGTGATGCTCACTGACTCAGAGAAACCAATTACCAATAGAATAACTCCCCTGAATGTTAACACTGTGAGCTCACAGACCGTACGCGTGCTATGCTGACGTCCTACCTGCACCTGCTTTCAGTGAACTACGAATCAGTGAGATCCCAAAGGAAGTTTCCCTGAACAGAATACATCATGATCTGGAGAAACAGTACACGCTCAGAAACCGCAGTCAGCTCCTCAGTGAAAAGGCTGTTGTGGTTTCCACCGCAGGAAAGGGTATTTTCTGAAGACTGTAAGCAACAACAGTTACCAAAATAGCTGAAAGAGTAGGGCAACCTCGCTGCATCAAAGCTTCTGCTTGCTCGTTAGCTGCCCACATCCAAAGTTAAATAATTATGAATAATTTTTTGGACTGAGATTGCCTGACCTTGGGAGTTTTTTTGCCATTCAGCAGGAAAAAAAATACGCTGACCTATAAAGTCATGGTAGGTCAATAGCACTTCATCTATGTAACAAGGCTTCTTCCAGAACATCTCAAACTGGAAAACTTAATGAGAAGACAGCATCCCCACATCAGAACCAATTGAGGTTTGGACTGCTAAGGCAAATAAAGGCCACATATTCCTGCCAATGTTCAGGATGAGACTCAAGTAAGCTTTCTTGGTTTAACTACTGATGGAAGTAGATACATCCTGAAGCTAACCAAGAGCTTGTTTAAATGCAGGAACTGCACCCACAAAGAGCCAAAAGCTGAAAAACACACACCAAACCACCATTCTCAACACATCAACTAACACCTCACCCTGGCAAGGCAGATTTAGAAACAGCCAGTGGTGAAAGCCTTCCTGCAAGCCTATTCTGACTGTAATGTCAAGCACAGACCATTGAAGATCCTGCTACCTTCTTCCCAGCACTGTTCAGGTTTGAGGGTGACAGGGAAGACAATTTTTATATCAGTATTATCGCAGCAAATGATGAAGAAGGTACCAAGGCTCTGGTATGGCATCCAATCCTCTACCATAAAGCTAAGCCAAACTTTTCCTGCAGTGGCTTTAAGCTGGTATTCTGCTGGGAATGAGCCAGCCACATTTTTACCAGACCTCACTATACAAGAAACCAAAAAAATAGTTATTTAGCATCCAGAGGAATGAAACAGAGAAACATGGGATGACCTAAAATAAATACAGGTTGCTTACAGTTTAAGAGAGAATTAAAAGCATGATTGAGCCTGTTTTATACAGTATGTTATGAGGAAGAGATTGCCAAAATATGCAACTATCTGGGAATTAGAAACTGCAGTCACTAACCACAGGACTTGTAAGTTTTGCAGCTGTTTTCCCCCTTTCTCACAAGAACAGTACTGCGTTCTGCCAAAGAATATTCCCCAGGCCTCTCTCTTCCTAAAGTCTCTAAAAAGCAACCTGTTTGGACAGGGTGAGCGTTTTTATTAGCTCTGACAGTGGAGAAAGACTGATGGGTAGATCTAGCCCATCTTTTGCAGAAATTCTGTCAGAACAGCCAGATGTCTGTCACTGCAGCGCATCTGAGAAAACCTCTCCTTCTGCTGTCTCTGGCTCCATCTCTTCTGATGGACTCGCAAAGCAGATGCAGAAAATTCCCTGACCTTACTTGTGAGGAAACCACACAGAGGAAAACAGAAGACAAAATGTTGGGACAATAGTTCAGTAAGACAGGGTGGCTGCGAAACTGCGTGTTCCATCAAAGGTAGACTGTAGAGCTGAAATGCCACGTCATCTGGGGATTTGGCTTATAGTCAGAGAAACTCAGTGTGGAGTTATGCAGACATCGGAGAGGAATTCCTTTGTTTGCGGGATCATTTCTTGGCTCACGTGACACAGCATCACGAAGGGAAGAGAATGGCATTAATTTAGCAAAACACTTGAAACAAGTAATACAAAGCAGCTTTCTTACTTTCGGTCTATGTCAGAAGCAGCAGCGTAGTGCAAAGGGGTGCGTCCCCAGTCATCTGTTTCATTAATATTGGCTCCTGTTGTCACCAGTGTCTCAATACAGTGGAAATGACAATTTGCAGCTGCATAGTGCAAAGGTGTCCTGGAACATAAGTGATGATTTGTTAGCCCACATTCCAATACGCACCACTGAGGACAACAAGTAGTCTTAGTGGCTGCATTCCTACAGACTTCCAGCAGTCAGTATCAGCGCCTTATATCCCTGTGATGAAATGCAACGTTATGGAAGTTTAACAAAATACTGTGTTAATTGGAAGTTTTGGTGCTCCTACAAAGCCTAATAGCAGAGAGATCATCAGTCTGTGTCTTGCCAACAACCTATTCCCAGTGACAGCCTCTGCTGTTGCTCTGCACACATGACACTTTGTTCCCGCTGGGAGGCACAGTGTCCCTCGCAGCATCTTACCTAGCTGGCATAGCAACACTCATAGCAACGCTTATAAGGGAAAAAAACCACCCTGTAGGAAGCACGTCAAATAGCAGCAATCCTCCCGTCGTAACCCAGGTGTTGTCTTGGGCACGCAAGCACAAGAATTTAGGCAATAATAGAAGCAATAAGGAAAAAAATAAACCTGTGATATTTTTAAAACAGAAAACTCAAGAGGGTGGGATGGCTTTTATGTATTTAATGAAGTCTGCACCTGTCTGTCTGGCATACAACTGCAGCAGCAAGAGTTCTGCAGGGAAGGCTGAACTCCTACTTTATTTTACTGTCATTTTTCATAGAATATACGATTTCCAGACGGAGGTGATCTTCCAACTTGCCTGCCAGACTCTCGCTTTTTTTTTTTTTTCAAATGAGCTTCATAATTTACTTACCTCCCACATTTGTCCTTCTTATTAAAGTCTGCTCCACTGCTTTGCAAGAGTTTTATACATTCAACATTACTGGAAAGAGAAGAAAACAAAAGATGAACAAAACAGAAGTTTGCATGTATGTTGCCCCCTGCCTCCAAAAAGGAAAAAGTTATTTTATTTTTGTAGTATTTGCCATGCAAAAATAGGGTACAGCCAACTACAACGTGAAATCCAATCCACCAGAAAATGAAGCTTTAAAAATTATTTCCTTTTTTTCCTAGAAAAATTCAAACTCCTCATCTTCAGAAAAAAAAAAAATCATTTTCCAAAGACAGCACAGTAGATGTGACCTGAATTCAGTGCGTTTGGAGATTTTCAATGGGAGCTGTACTCTAATGCTTCCCACACCGAACTGGTATTTTGTAAGAGTACTTTAAAAGAACGCTGTTGCTAGCTTATCAAATGCCAGTCTAATAACGAAGAGGCGACATTTAACGAAATCCACCCCCGTTCAGCAAAGCGTTCGACAGTAAGCACTTCGCTCAAATCCTGTTTACTTGGTGAGATTTAATCACAGGAGTTACTTCTAGGTTTTTTCTCATATGATTCGTTGACTATTGTTAGATTTAAGCACATCTCTGAGTGCTTTGTTGAATAAAGGGCACAACTATTTAAAGTGATTGTCATATCAATATTGCATTTATCCAAGTGGATGAGTTGGACTCCGTTGCTGTGTATCTGCTGAAAGAATTCAAATGTATGACTCCAGGCCAGCAAATGACATAAAGAAGCGCAGCATTTGCCAAGACTCCTTGTCATTCAAAGGGGCAATAAATCATTTGTGTTCACAATCGCACGAGCAGGCCTTTGAAGTATGTTCTTTTCCTACTACCCATGCAACTCCCATTAATGTAATGGGAGTAACAGGCATGTGTCAGGAAAAAAACGAATGCCTTTTGTATAGCTCCAGCTCCAGGAAGAATAAAAGCCAGGATGCAATATGTTGGCGTATGTTCATCCCTACTCTAAACTGCCATTGCATAAAATAGCTACAGAACACTCACCACAACATACTAAAAATAAAATCACTCGTTCGTGATGACAATAGTAGTAAACAACTGGAAAAATACAGTTTATTTTCATGAGCCACTTTTGCTCCTTATGAAGGCTCTCCTCCTCTTCAGGACTTCCAGGTGGTTTTTATTACTCTTTCAGGGTGCAGCCTTATCGAAGAGGTAGCATCTGAACTATGCTATAATGATCTCCATGCAAGCAACAGTCAAACCTCCTCTATTAACGTGAGGTAAGTACAAAACCAGTATTTGGATCCATTTTATTAGTTTTTTTGTAATAACAAAAACCCTGTGATATACATTTTGGTCCACTGAGAAGAAAAAACAACTCCCAGAAAGACTGCCAAGCATTTTCTGTGGATGACCACCTCTGCTTGCTGTAACCACAGAGGATCCAAGCTGGGTTCTAGCCCAGGCTCCATTTCAGCTGTTTTCTGCACCATGAAGTACTCCACCGAAGAGTCAAAACTCGCTGCTTTGCCAAATGCTGTGCCCTTTTGCTAGGTTAACTTCAAAGCTCTCCACTGACATTTCTTTGGAAATACTTAAACTAACTGAATGCTACATTTACAACTTCAATTGATGTACTGCAGTTTTTGTTTGTTTCCTTTCCTGGCCTCTCAGCACTTATCAGGATTGCATCCCCCCAAGAGAACAAGAGTCTTTTGACTTTCTGATTTGGGGGCTGGCTGTTTGTTTTGAGGTTGTTTAGTTTTTGCTGCTTTGGTTTGTTAGTTTTTCTTTTAGAAACTTCTAAACTTGCACCTGAAAAATGGTGAGAGACAAGCTGCATTTGGACCCCAAGGCTGCAATCTGATGGGGCACCGTTGCGCAGTTGCGTTTTCAGACAAGGACTCAGTCCAAAGGTGGAGGCCAGAAATAACTTCTCTGCTAGCAGCATCCCAGGAGCTACAGCTCCTCCTCCTCACACCCTCTGCCCTGGGAACTGATGATTTCCTGCCAACTGCTGGCCCTCAGCGACGGTGGTGACCAACACACAGCGTGGGGTGAGTACGCAGCACCCCCACCCAAAGCTGAAGCAGTCTTCGCAGGGTGTGAACCCACGCCTGAACCCCATGCTTCCATCACAACCCAGCCATCTGCGGTAGAGGGGATCAGACTGTCTCCTTTACTTTGTAAGCAACCCCTACACGAGGGCAGTGGCAAAAGAGAGCCTCAAGTGACCCAAATGTGACATGAGACTGCTTTGCTTCCCTTGCACCGCAATGAATTCCTCTGTGGATGGCACAGACAAGTTGGCTGGTACCAAATTTGCAACGGAGCCACAAAGGAACTTACAACAGCTACAGTCACAGCTACTCACCCTCCTGCAGCGGCAGCGTGGAGGCACGTTCTTCCAAAACTATCAGGGGTGTCTATGTCAAAGCCTGCAGACAGCACGTGCTCATTACTAAACAAGGACACTATGCTATACTTTTGTCCTAGTTAAACCACAAGAAACATTGCAGAGACAGAAAAATCAGTTAGTTGGAAAAAAAACAGAATGCAAGCAACTACAGTCAGAAAGAGGTTGTCACGGGAACGGCGAGCGGCTGCTCCAGTTTGGCATCTCTATAAAAAGAGCTGCAAAGTCGATGAGTGCCTATTTCCGCATCCAGCTCTGCGCCACATCCCTAGTTAAAACCATGTGACAGGCATTTATGAGGCAGATACTGATCAAGAGAACTGCGACAGCGGGACACAAAGACAGAAACACGAAGAAATGAGGAAAAACCACAGAGTCAACCTGAACACCAAATGGGGCCATTTTTATTGCGTGTGGTTTTCAGGTTGGAAAGAGGCTTCCAGGAGCACAGAGGGATATTCATCAAGATGCACAAAGCCAAAGATACAAGCCTGGCACTATTATTAACTCTGGTCACTCAGAGCTTTTCTCTTCCTTCCTGATCAAGTGGTGAAGGGCAGAGTGCACCAAGGTTTAATGTAATGGTTTAATGTAGGTTTAACATAATTGCCATTTTTCATGCCTTTTTTTATATCCTACAGGACTCAAGTTTAGGGGAAAAAGTAGTTGTAGGAGATTTTACATGTTAAGTAATGAAGCAATTTTCTAGAAAAAGCATATGATCTGCCTTGTGACTTTTTATCTCATGGAAACTCCTGCCTGGAAAAAAAGAAGTTGGGATTTGGCACCTGATTACTATCTCTTCTGAAAGGGCTGCGTCAGCCAACTGCTGCTTCTTCTGCTTTGGGCTCTGGTGAGGATCCTGAGACTGCTCTCTCAACACTACAGCCTCATTCATTTCCCCTCTCGTGCCTGCAGAGCTTTGGCCAGCCTAACTCCTTCACTCTGTCTGGATTCAGAAACGCACTTCAGTGCGTTTGTATCTAAATGATGTATCTAAAATACATCATCATCAGTGAGATGTAAATACCTCTGCCAGCGCAGGCCCCAAGGAGACAATTGCCTGAATTACTCCGTTGAGGGAAAAAACCCACCCAAAACAAAACAGTATCTCACATTCCTAGAGTTTGGAGAAGAGTCCTAAATTTCCTCCCTCCTCCTGATGGATGAATATAAACCCTCTGAACCTGACAGGAGAAGAGAGCTTTGGACTTGAACAATACAGGATATGAGGCTGTACCAGCGTGCCGTTAGGAAAGCCTCGCATGCTCCCGTCAGCGCATGGCACAGCCGCACACAGCACAGGAAGCCTTTCACATGAACAGTTCACAACAATGAGTGTGGAGAGGCAGCAAGCAGCAGAGACACACACGACTTGAGCTCCACAGACCCTGCGGGATTTACTCACCCGATGACAACAATTTCCTGCAGCAGTCTGAGTGAGCATTCAGCGCTGCCAAGTGTAAAGGGAACATGTTGTGGATCCCACACCTGAAAGGCACAACAGCCTCATTACACAGAGTCATGTGAAAATGCAGGTTGCTTACAGACACAGCACATCAAAAGCTCTTCCACAAAGGCAGTGGGTTTTATACCTTTTGAGGAATAATCTTCCTGCCATGTTATTTTTATCTGTATTTCCTTACCAGCCTTCTCAGGAGTTAAAAGTATTCTGATACAGCAAAATCTTGGCATTTCACTTTGAACAGAATGTGGCAGGAAGGTTTCTTAAAATTCAAGGCAAAAGCCAAGGTAAAGGAGGAAGCAAGAGAGCAGATACTGCTTGGAGTCAATGTCCCGCTGTGGGATGCACACATTTCTGCATCAGTTACACATCCTGCATCTGCTTTTCTGCAGTAAAAGCCTGACATCTTCTCAATATTATTACTGAAACCCATTTTTCCTGCAGTTAACATCCTTTAGATAACTCTCGTGGGTTTTCAAAGCCTCCCCTTCTTCCTTCTCTCTCTCCCCTGGTGCTAGGGTAGCTGGAAACTTCTTCACACTTTCCTTTAGGCTGCTGTGACACAGTTTTCCTCCCACATCTTAAGAACTAAACACCTAATTTTCCTATTTGCTCCAGCTACTTTCCTCACGCTCCCTTTAACACATGACTCTCTTTTCAATTACACTATAAACTCCACAGAGCAGACATGCTGGGTTAAAAAAAAGGCAGGCACTTACCATTAGGCTAAATCTCTATCAGGCAACCGCATAGTTTTTAAACAAGCTGAGCACTCAGCAGCTTTTATTAATATCAGCAAATCATCCCAGTTCATCCCTAAGCTTGCCACTGTTTACTGTCTTAGAAGACTTTTGGGTTTGGACATCTTGGCTTCTGTCATTTAGCACAGTTTTGTGAAAAGCATCTTGTTACTGTACAAATATTATCCTACCGGCAGCCCTCCAAGTGCACATCAGCATGGAGCCTCTGAAACCAACTATCTCACCAAGATCATCATCTACTGCCTGCTTCAGCAGACACAGATTTGAAAAATGACAAACCCTTGGACAAGAGCGGATGGATTCCTCTCTGCCCTTCATTTCTGCAAGTCCAGTGGCGGATGGAGAGTATGATCGCCTCCTGGAAGAGGATCTCAGATACGAACCCAAAGACGGAGAAACTTGGTTTTTTGCAAGCCTCACCATAAATCACAATTACTTATCAAGCTTTAGACAAAAATGAATTTGGATGTTTATAAAGATATCTTGTTCTCCCCAACATTTTATAAATACATGTATTTAACTCTTTTTGGTTTGTTTTTAAAAAACTTAATTCTTTCTAGAATCCACAGGCTCACCCTTCCTCTGTCCTCACATTAAATGTGTCCTCCTTGCTGCTTCACTGCACTAGAGTGACTCGTGGTGCTGTACACATTTTAATTTTGCTAGTGTCAGCACCTACATCTTAGAGAAAACCTATGAAAAGACGACCTGACAGCCTGTTCTTCAAGGAAACGGCACAAGTTTCACCAGGCTCCTGCATCTGTATAAACAGGTTGCATTTTTTAACCGTGGATTCATTTATTTAAGCTAACACTGGACATTCTGTATTGCTATGCTTCTTCCTACACCCACTTCCCTCCAACTCCTCCTCTGCCTAGTTATCTGAAGCAACATTTTTATTCTTTTAGATCAAGGTTTCAACCCAGCATGTTTTGGCTACTTTCCATCGAAATACACTATGTGCACATCTGCTACCTAGTATCACACTTCTGTTGCACTGTTCACACCGGTTCCTCCCACCACTTACAGACTTTCCCCTTTACATGCAGTTGCCCCAAAGACTGACCGAGCTGTCTGCAGTTGTTGCTAACAGTGCTACAGAATTGTCTTTTCAAAGCCAGTTCGGGGAGCTCAGCCAGAGTTATTTACATACAGCACATACACAAGCCCATTCCTGGTGTATCAATGCTCTGTGTTTAGCCCAGACAGTAGCATCGTTTGGATCTGCCTAGTATCTCTGAGCCAACTTCTTATTTCATTTATTTCTGCTGCTGGAAAAAGTATTTCATTTGATCAATGATCCAGTCACCCAAGTGTGAAATAGAAATTTCTAACTGGATAACCGTGATTCCAAGAGTGGGCTATCCCACTGCATCTCATTTTCCCTTTACACCTCAAGAAGAGAGACAGACTGAGACTTACTGCACTGGAGAAAGAGCTAGAAAAATACACATCTATTTAGATACGAAGATCGTCATGCTGGCAAGGTGAATAAAATCCAGTGATGTTAGCTGAAGCCTGTGGAATTTCATTATCCATACCAACTGAAGATCTGTTCCACCCTCCAAGTCTGCACAGTAACAGTCATATTTGATAAAGGAATATGGGCAAATGTGCCACTTTCTTAAACATCGTCACGCAAACAAACAAAATTTGGAGAGCTGCAAATACCTTCAAAATTAAAACCAGCCCATTCGCATCTGAAAGCAGGATTTCCTATCCAGGCAAGTCAAGAGAAATCACTGATTTCCACAGTAGGTTCTAGACAAAAGACTCTTAAATTCTATTTTGGAGACATGTGGAGGTAAATGCTGAAAACTTAACTTCAAAAAATCAAATGCTGCTATTAAACTCCTGGGACAGGTATCTCTCATGGCATTGCATTACTTGGTCTTACACCCCTTTGTTTACCTTCAGGTTTGCTAGCTTCTTTTGACAGACCACAGCGACCTGAACATAACTAACCAATACTCAACACTGTCAAAAATCAAACACCTGCCACTGTTTGAGTTGACAATACTTATCATATTGTGGGTCCAATTTTGACACACGTGCAAGAGAAAACAAACAAACAATTGATTTGAAGCAGAAAGCACTAAAAACATTTAGAAATGTGTCTAATTTCAACTCCTTGTTCTTCAGTTCAAAAAAGACTCCCAAACTCACAAATTGGATAAAAGCAGTCCTATTATTTTAGCCACCTGAATATCAGAAGCCAAGCAAGATCAAGACAGGCTCAAGTTATACTGAGATCAGAAACACTCAGGAAAATCTGCTTTGCAACACCGCATTTCTACTGGTTATCCTACGCCATACCAAAAGATGCAAGACAAAAGAATGTATGGCAGGCCACTAAACAGGCTAATTTAGACAGCAGGGAATATGCACACCATTCCCCTGGAAGGCATCTGGATGTTTTTCAAATACATTTCCTATACAAACTCATTTGGATACAGACTTTCTGGAGTAACTGTGATCAAGATGCACTTTACATACACACGTACCTCATGTACGTTATACACCACTGTGCCACATCAACACTTTAGGAGAAAGAAGCAGGATTTGTACTACTTGTGACAGTATAACTGGGCACAATAGGAACTCAGCACGGCTTCCTGCCCCTCCACACTTCCCCAGTGTTCATATTTCAGCCCCATGTCACCCACTGAAGCACAGTACAATTATGCTCATCCATTTTAACCTTCACGCTTCAGAATCCATGTTTCCAGGCATCGAACATAACCCCTGATCATTAGAAACAGCTCCACTCCAGCTACCTACCTGGCAGTATCAGCTCCGCTGGTAATGAGGGTGTTAATCAAAAGCTCATGTCCGTATCTTGCAGCCACGTGCAGAGGGGTGTTACCATCCTTATCAACACAGTCGATTTCCCCTCCTGCAAAAGACATTTTCATACAGTTGAACACTGAAAGACTAAGCATGAACCAGTAACCACAAACGTTACTTCTCTCCAGCGAATGCGGCATAACAATCCAGCCATAGAGACGCTATATTTCAGAGACCAAGCAGCAGTACACAGCAAGCTGTCAGCTGTCAGCCACTGGTACTGAATGGGGTCTGGCAGCAGCGTTTTCACCTCCCTCTCCAACTGCAGTGGTGGGGAAAAATAGTGGGAAATAGATGACCAGGATAACATACAATAGTCAAGTATATGATTCAGACTTGCTCTGCATCTACAGGTACAAATGGATGCTTTGAATTAAACCAACAAAATAAACTGCTGAAATGACGCCCTGAAATGACGCCCTCATTCGTACAGGCACTGCCACTCAACCTTTCCCGTAAGGCAACAATGTCAAGCAGCGTTTGTACAAGAGGGCAGCAGGAACATACTGCCAACAAGTGTGCTGTGTACCTTCTCCGTGTCTTACCAAAGAACCAGCAAACAGCACTTAAGTACAACTTTTCCTGTTGCAATTTAAGCCTGTCACCTTGTGTTTTATCCTCACAAGCAGGAAAAATAAATTCCTTCTTTCTTCTCTGCTGCAGTTTTTGACCCATGCTATCAAGTCCTTGTCCTCTTTTAGGACCAAGGAACTGTAAATTTTTCAGTCTCCCCTTGTAAGTCAGGTTTGCTGCACTCCAACTATTCTCATCCTTCCCTCAGTCCTCTCCAGCTGGCCCACATCCTTCTGGAAGTAAAACATCAAAAGCCAGAGGCAGTACTACAGCTGACGTCTCCCAGGATGAAGGATTCCTTCATACCTGTTGGCTACGCTCCTATCTACGCACTCCATGAACACTGTTGACCTTTTTTTTTAAGCACCAGGACACTGCTGACTTGTGGTCAACCAGCTTCTGACCCTCTGCAAGCCCCAGATGCTTTCTCGAGGGTCCGCCACCCACCCGGCTGGTGCCATTCTGAACTTGTGCAACTGATAGTCCTGCCTGTGTGTGGGATCTTGCCTTTGCTTCACTCGCATTACAACTTGTCTCCAGTTTTACAGGATCATTTTCCATTCTGACTCCACTTTCTGCCACACTGAAAGTCTCTCCCAACTTCATATTTTCTCCAAACGTTAAAAGCACATTTTCTATTCCACTAACCAAGTTGTTAATGAAAATACTGGCTAGCTCCAGACCCAGGAAGGAAACTGAAAACCCTCTCACTACACCTTCCATTTCAACAACCCATTTATTACTACTCTCCGAGTGTAGTTTTTGACCTAGTTACGCACCAACACTGTAGTATTTTAAGAATCCACTGATTTTCTGTGACAATACTTCATGAAAGCATGCAAAAAGCCTTGCTAGCATCAGGATATGGTAATATTTACTGCATATCCACTATTCACAGGAGATAACAGGCCATAACTGCAACAAGAAATGTTCTAATAAAGCCCTATACAGCATTTTCTAACAGTAAATAAAGGTCAGTGAAATGCTGGAACAGGTTCCCTGGGGTGGAGCATCCACCAGCGGAGGTGTCCATGAACACTACCTGCCCACAGAAAAGTCAGAGGACTGCTGTGTTCCCAAAGCCTATTGCCCCGCTAAAGAAGACAATTACAATGTTTCAGCATCTTTTACTCTTGAGAAATCTGTGCCAGATATTGCCCACTCCTCCCAAAGTGTTTACAAAAAGTTTGTTGATTCGCTCGTTTCAGAATTTTTGTCTGACCTATGTCAAACTCTGCAGATTTTCTTCTTCCCATTTTTAAAGATAGGTATTGCAGTTGCAATTTTCCAGTTTTAAGGCAATCCACTCTTCCTCCACAAGTCACTAAGAGACAGCAGCCAGAAATTAAGATGTCTTTAGCCATTAAGTACTGCAGAATGAAACTCAATTTCTTTAAACCACTGACATTTCTCTCTTCCACAGTATCCCATGGCACTGAAGTATAAAGTCACTTGCAGTCAGACCTGTGCACAAGACTAAAATTAGAGGGGCAGCAAATGAAGAAAGAAAGAAGCGAAACCCAAGTAACGGGACCAAGAGTAGAGAAGCGTGAAGGACAGATGAAGAACTGCCAGTCCTTTCACACAAAAATTCAACAGAGAAGAAACAACAGCTGTAAGTCACAAAGCATACTTGACTAAACAAGTAAAAATTGCATTAAAGCACAGTTTCTTCCAGTTTTCCCAAACTCCTTTTATTACTACTGTTTGAGTTATCCAAGGAGAGATATGACCACAATTTGCACGATGACCTGAAAGAAGCATGATGCACTGAAGAACTCCGTTTTAAAATACAATCTTGTATAAATGTGTCGTTACTATTGCAGCGTAACTGTTCAGCCATCTTCAACACCTCACACTTAAGTTCCAAGTTTGGGATTTTGGAAAACAAAATAACCCCCCAACCAACCACCCCCAGACCATCCTGGCTGTTACAGTGGCCAAAGCTGGGAAGCACACGTCAACAGACAGTAATAGCAATCTCTGTCAATCAGAACCAGGCCTCTGCAAGATCTCCAACAATAATATTTGTTATACTCTGCAGTATTCTTGGACAAAAGAGATAGCTGATAAATGATAATTGGGAATCCTGGCTCTGCCAGAACAAACAAGGTGGTGCTGGTCCACCCTCCTGAGTATTTATTCAACACTTAATGAAGACAGTGTTGAGGGGTGGAGGGAGAGAAGGTGAGAGAGGTACTGCTGCGGAGTGGAGGGTTGAGAAAATGGTCCGAGCTCTAAGAACACTAGGGGTCCCCAGGGAGGACAACTAGAAACTTGTTCTCTTCTTTTTTAGTTTTTAAATAATTTGAGAAAGAAAGTTGTGCTTTCTTCTCAGCAGAAAAAAGACCTAAATACAGCTTTGACCTCTTGTTTTCGGGTTAAGAATCACAACAGATCAGCTGGACCACTGTCAGCTGGAGGAATACAGGATTTTGTAACCAAAATCTCAACGTGATAACACACTGCAATGAGAGCTGTCAGGGCAGCTTAAAGCCAAAGCTGGTGGAGAGCTAACCAAACAGGTCTCAAGAGCAATCCTTTGGCACTCTGGGTCAGAACAACTAACAGCTGCAACCTTGGAAATGCCTAATCTTGCGGAGAGTCATTAAACAGGCACAGAAACTCACCATTCTGAATGAGAGTCTGCGACCGCGTGAACCTCCCATGGACAGCTGTCATGTGCAGCGGGCTCTTCCCATCCTTACTCTAACAGAAAGGAAACACAAACCCAACCATTTAGCATGTAAAGCAGCGATAACAATTTGAGGTCTCTCAGCTCAATGACCTACGTCTTTTCTTCACATAAAACCTTCATTGGCTTAAAATGTCTGTAGGACTGAATCTAGACATGATGGTTAGTGCAGAAGCTATAAGCACACAAGTAAAATAGTTCCTCAGCAAAGAAGCTGGAGTGGAGTCTGTCCTTACAGCCTGGCTATACACAACACCTGCTAAAAACCTACAGATCTATGACACATTATTCTTGTATATTAGTTTTAAGTGACATTTCCCATTCAGTCATTATTTTCCCTAACACTTGCAATGAGGCGAATTAAGAAAAGCAAAGGAACCATAAAGCTAAGCAGGAGCAGTCTCCCAGATTCAAGAACTATATCCTGTTTATCGATCTGCATTTTATGGATACATCCCAGAATAAAAGCCACTACACTAAAAAAGTTTTGGTTAATAGATTTCCACACAATCAAGAATAAGATGTCTACAAAAGACAACTGGAAAACAGGGAAGGCATATGAAAGGAAAGGTACAACGAGTACAGATGGGTGTTTTGGGATCTTAGAGAATGAAACAGGGACTGGGAGAGCCAAGGAACTGAGAAAATAGAAAGTGAGGGGTACCAGCCTCACTACTCATATCATTTGATGTTTATTGGCACAGGCTTTCCTGCTCATTGGCAAGCACAGTCCTTAATTTTATTTTAATAATTCTGAGTATAAATAGTGCACTATTTACTGATCTCAAGAGACTCGACAGAGGTGTTAAATGCTCGGGGACCAGTTTTACAGATGGGAAACTAAAACATACAGAGTTTAAAGCCGTCAAAATCTTCTATGAACTCAGAGACATCAAGTCTTCTGGTACCTATACCAGCACCCTCTGCTGGGTATCAGCAAGTCCCTTTCAGCTTCATCAAGTTGTGTCAATGGTATCTCAAGAGCATTCAGATATCCTACAGACTTTGTAAACTCAGGCTTTAAAATAGGTAAACAAAGAACCTTCAGTTCTTACTTCCCCAGGAAAGTCAAAAGGAACGTTTTAGAATCAGGTTTAATTAAATCCATATTGTAGGAAAACACCAGAAAGGAATAGCTCCTTGACTTACCACCACTCCCTGAGATAACATTCTGACAGAGCTCCTGGGACTATATTTTAGTAGTGGTCCATGCATTCAGGAGAGTGGCTGGCCTAAAGTCTAAGGCTGTCATTACTAAGGAACTGAGAGCTCCTCTGCTGTGTAGTAATGTCAGCCAAACAGATCAACATTCTCAGCAACACTCCATTTCCATCAAGGATTTAAAGCCATGCTGTACTCATTATAGTTTCCAGTCTCTGAGGTATGCAAAACAGAATAAAGTAAAACTGAAGAGCTGCAATGCAAGTTTTACCTGAACGTTAACATCTGCCCCATTATTCACTAGCAGTTCAAGACACAGTGCTCCATGAGTGGAGGCAGCAGCAAAATGCAAGGGCGTGAATCCGTTGTTATTAGGCTGATTTACGTTAGCACCATAGTCAATCAGCTCGTTAACAACAGAATCCTGACCATTGTAACAGGCAATGTGAAGTGCAGTATTTCCATAGATGTTCATTTCATCAATCTAAAACGAGACAAGGAGACCCAGTTAAAATCACAGACACCAGCTTGCCATTTTACATAATGCATCACATACTGCAAATGGAAATAGCTGGAGGCTTCAACTCTCACAGGGCACGTTTCTCTCCAGCAAATTTTATTGACAAAAATATACTCCCAGAGAGCTTAATTTGGAATTCTTCAACTTTAGTATCATTAACTTTTTATCCTACTGGCAATTTTTAAAAACCAGTATGAAGCTTAAAGCTGATAGCAGGACTCTGTAATGATGATGATGACGACGTAAGTCCTAACAAGCTGGAAAACTTGTACATATAAGTGGAAAAGCAGGAGAAATAAAAAGCTCACAATCTTTATTAAAAAAAAAATCCTACCCACTATTGAATTTTGTGAACAGAATAAGGTTTAAATGCTTTTTCCACAGATTTCTTTTGAGAAGGGAGTGAAGGTGTCTAAGCAAAGGGAAGGTGAAACTGTAGGGCCATTTACACTTCAATAAGTAACTACTTTCAGTAGCTCAGTATTATAAAGACGTAATTAAGATTATGGTACTTCTTGATGACTGGCTTAGTATTCAACTGCTGTTCCGTAAAACAGGACAAGACAAATTGTGCAAACCACTCAGGGATGATGTAAATACCCTTCCAAGAAATAGAGGCGTCTCAAAGATCGTATCCCCAGTGGTGGAGGATGTGAAAGTTAAAGGTAGTTATTAGCACAGAACGGCTAATAACAGGACACACTTTCAACTTCACAGTCAACAGCCTGTGAACATGGACTTCTGACACTTTTTTGCCAGGTCAAGTCAGCTGGTTATAAAGCTGGCAAATGAAACGGCTTTATTTGACACCTCTGATTAACCAGGGCAGGCTCTTTTGGTCTTCTCCCTGGTGCTTTGTGTCACTGAGTTAACACTATTACACTAAGAGAAAACTCTGCTCTGAAAAAAAGTTCTTTCCAGAGTGAAAATAATCCTCCTCCTTCCCTCCATCAGCTACAGAAGAAATACAGGTCTGTCATAGTTTCAGCTGGAGTAGTTATTTTTCCTCTTAGTAGCTGGTAGAGTGCTGTGTTTGGGATTTAGCATGAGAATAATGTGATAACACACTGATGCTTTGCTTGTTGCTTACACAGAGCCAAGGCCTTTTCTGCCTCTCACATCACCCCACCAGCAAGCAGACTGGGGGTGCACAACTCACCAAGGGATATCCCATACCATATGACGTCATGCTCAGCAGATAAGGCTGGGAGGAAGAAGGAAGGGGGGCCACATTCAAAGTGATGGAGTTTGTCTTCCCTAGTAATCACTACACATGAGGGAGCTCTGCCTTCCTGGAGATGGCTGAACACTTGCCTGTCCATGGGAGATGGTGAATGAATTCCTTGTTTTGCTTGCATGCGTGGCTTTTGCTTTACTTATTAAACTGCCTTTATCACAACGCCCAAGTTTTCTCACTTTTACTCTTCTGATTCTCTTCCCCATCCCATCGGAGAGGGCGAGCTAGTGTCCGTGTGGTGCTTAGTTGCCACCTGGGGTTAAACCACCAGGTCCCTAAAGTTAAAGAGCCTGAACTGCAGTTTAGTCAAGTATGCAGTGTATATGTTGAGCACAACCACACATCATATCAAAAGGAATGCTGAGCCAAGGGAAATTTCATTATTCCATCTTCCTCTGCAGGAACAGCATATATTTCCTGATTTCTTCAGCAAGGTGGCCTGGAATTTACTGTCCAGATGAGACCTTTCTTTTATTCCAGAATGTTTCCTACTCTCGAACTAACGAACCATGTGAAGCACAAGTTGCTTTTCAGCATCCAGAAAATGAGAACTATTTTCTTTAAAAGCTCTGCCAATGCCTGTAATGACATCTGTAAGAAAGAAGAAAATAATATCTCCAAAGACAGAGAAACATGGACACCACAAAGAGCACATTACCACATACCTCTACCCCCAGGTTAAGGAGGTGTTTCACAATGTTAATCTGCCCATTGGATGCAGCTGCATGAAGTGGGGTGTAACCCTTCTTGTCTTTACAAGTCACCTCTGCACCATGATTAATCAGTAAGGCAACAACTTCCAGGTGACCTTCAAAAGATGAGAGATAGTAATCAATGAGTATACCATCCTACAGCATCACTTCTCCCAAATACTGCTTTCTTGCTAATGTACTGCCCCTGTCACTGCCCTTTCACAATGCTCCTACAGTTTTACAAGGGGGAAAAAGCATTTTCATAAGTGTTCTTAATCCTAGCTCCAGGCCTTGTCAAGAAATCCACACAATACACATTCAGCTTCACAGATGTGCCAAATTTCTCTTTACTTAGTTTTCCAGTCAATAAAAGAACAAAAATCTCACCTGTTCCTCATTTATTTCTCTAAAAATAATAGCATGTGGTTTATTCTCCCTGTTACAGAAAGAACAGTGAGCACCAGAGCATGACAGTACAAGTCTCTCAAAAGAGCATCCTGTCGATGTCGCCTGCAGACACAACCGCTAACACTCGTTGATTTTTGTTAGCAATACAAAATAACTTTAATAAATGATAAAATTAAGGTATTCTCTTTCCCTAGCACCACTGGGGACACAGAAAACTAAATTCCAAGGGAGGGTAGAATGTGATCCAAAGCCTACTAATACAAACACAAGATTCTCTACTGAATCCACTGATCTTTAGATCAGGTTTGTTACTCTCCAAACTGTATCAATAACACAAAACTGTTCAAAAAATGCTGAATATAGGTCTAAAATTGTTTGAGTTTGAACTCATTGTCTACACACACATACTTACTCTGAAAACTGAAATAACTGCAATAGTCTCAACAGTCACATGGGCTGAGAGCTGACTGCCAGATAGATGGGACAGCTGTCTTACGGAGTGAAATGCCTACCCTGAATTAGGATCTCCCTATAGAATACAGGGGAAGAACTAAGCATCTCAGAATGCAACTTAGAACCCACACATACCTTCTGTTTCCTCCTCTCCCTCAAGGCTTCAAACCATGTGGCCTGCCTTAACCACCAAAATGAAATCAAGGCTAACTGAGGAGTAGTCCTCCTTGCTTTATGTTGAAGCAGAGCCATCTTTTTTAGAATTAAAAATTTATTATATCAAACACCATATAAACTTGTGCACCATCTGCGTGGTAGAGTACTTCCATGACAGAGACAGCTCTGGTCATGTGCAGGACACTTTACAGACAAAGTTCGAAAAGCCCAAAGATATTTAAGCATTGAAGAAACTACGTGAGGGTTTACATGACAAGATACTCAAGTTTCATTGTCTAAATTCTGTCTAAATTACACTACAGACTCCTAATTCCCATTGTTAATTTAGGCCTCAAATGTTATCAAAATATTTTGAGAAGTGCATCGTGAATTTGTGAGAAGAATGAAAAGCAAGAGAGATGTGGATTGCACAGCACAATGTAAAAGCCTTTCACTGCTACATAGTGGAGGTCAAAGCTCACTAGCTCAAAAGCCAAATCACATTCATTGGCAAGAGTCTTTCCATCTGTCTGTGCCTGTCAAAAACCCCCCACAGTATGCTTTTCTCACAGTTTGAAATCTCCTATTACCTTATTTCCAAAAGTGTCAGGATTAAAATCAAGAATTTGACAGGTGAGATGCAAGAGTTCCTGGCAGAGGGCACACACCACCTCACAAACTATGATCTGGAATATACTTCTTGGCCAGCACTCTTGAATAGGAGTGACCACTACCATAGGCAATCTTGTTCTAGCATCTTCAAATCATAATGATTCACTTAACTTGAAAGGAAAAATAAGGTCAATTGATTTATTTAAGTAGTATTTGGTAACATCATTAATGTCCTGAATAGGTGAAATCAGTTGCTCTTGTCTGCTATGGAATAACAGATGACAATTTGCTCCTAACAGGAGGAAAGGCTGTGAAGCACTTCCTAACAAGATCATAACTTAGCTACTTATAAACGCAGATCAACCGCAAAAGCTATGATTGTATTTATCTGCATTTTATGTAAAGCAGTTTCTAGCAAAAAGTGAAACAAATATAACCTGTATGTTTTCAAGCCCAAATGCACTTCAGGCTGGAATTAGTCATGATTAAAAAAAGACAAAATGAAAAAAGCAACACAAAAAGCCCACATGAATTGTGTTAAAAAGGAAATCACAGCCAAGTTCTCACCAGCTGCAAAACTGTAAATGGACACTGTGTATTTAGATCAGTTGAACCCTTCCCTCCTCAGGATAACTGCAACACTCACTTCCCACGGCCAGGCCTGCTCTTGTCCGTTTTAAAACTCGCTGTTGGTTTGTCAACAGGAACTAAAAAAGAGGGAGCAACAGCCCAAGCCTTACCCATGTACGCTGCCCAGTGAAGAGCTCTTCTGTCCTTCTTGTCAAAAGCATTGATGTTTGCCCCCTTGGCTAAGAGCAAGTTCACCATCTAGAAGTAACAACAGCAAGTAAACCAACCCTGTAGATCACACACTCAATAATTTATTCATTATTTCATACTCATATTTCATGTTCATCATTCTAGCAATGAAGTCAGGATCACAAAATCCTGCTGTTGAGTGATAAATTTGTGAATTACATGAATACCATTCAAAGCTGTGTGCATTAATGACAAGGACTGGTGACAGCCACAAGTAACCAGGATAAGTCAGAGTTTTTATTCCATACCTGGATCTTCAGGTCTGGAACAGGCAAGTGAGCATCCTTTCGCCCAAGTTTAAAGACACTAGCAAACCCCTTTACCGAGGGGCTTTATACACATGTGTTTTCTCAGACAGAAGCAGTAATTACACTAGAATGGTTTGCTTATGTAAGATAAGTAGAAAAACTAGAAGCACATTTTCTATAAGATCAAGTAGAAAAGCAGACCAACTGGATCTCACACAGCTGAACATTTCTTCAGTATGAAATGAATCCACCAGTTTTCCCATCTTTCCATTCTGCCACTCTTACTTTCACAGGCAGTCAAGCTCAGCAGAGCCAAAGACACACCTGAGCTGCTGGAGCTGGCGGTACAGCCAGCTTTCCAAGCTTGCAGGGACACTTTGCTTGCATGACTGCTCTCTACAAGTGCTTTCCAGCCACACTTTCTTTTCTGCAGGTAGGAAACCTGGCACGCAGTTTGGAAAGCAGCTGAATGGTAGGAATCATGGGGGTCAGGGCTATGGGGCTCAGTCTAGACCCAGCCACAGCAGGACAACTGAGCCAGAAAGACAGAGAAATCAACCATCAATTAGGCTGGCGAACAGCTCACCTCAATGTGGCCATTCAGGGCTGCATGGTGCAATGCCGTCCGCCCTCCTCGGTCAGAGACGTTGACGCTGCTCAGCATGGGGATGAGGACTTCCGCACACTTCACCGCCTTGTTTGCAGCAGCCACGTGCAGTGGCGTCTGCCAGTTCTTGTCCCGAGCATTGACATCGGCTGAGTGCTTAATCAATACTTGCACTGCTTCCTGCAATGGCAGCACAGTTACACCCATAAACAAGCCGTTTGGATAAAAGCAAGGCCCACGTTCTTAACAGCTCGCTCGTGCTACCTGTGCATATTACTTAGGCACACCAGACGTGGCCAGGAGGAGGGAAGGAGAACAACATTTACCTATCAACCTTCCAGGTTAGGGAAATTATATTGCTGATGCAAACACCACCTTTTCTGTCTTTTAGAGCAGCGTCCTCCCAATCAAAATTTCCCAATTTGATTTTTAGGACATACAAAGCTGCCCATGCAGAGAGCCCAACCTGTTTGGTCAATTAACCTTCAGTACCTCAGCCATCACAACTGTGCTCTCATTGAAGAAATGAATGTACTTATTTGAGCTCACTGTCATTTATAAATTATTTACAAAGTGAAAAGTACATCATTTTGGGCACTGAAACCACAGCAAATTGCTCTAAGTTTTATTTATAAACAGGAAAAAGGAGAAAATAGAATACGTGAAAACAGAATTTTAGCTTTGCAAAAACATGAGAATCACAGTCAAGAGAGAATGCTGGTGTCCCTAAGTTAGCATTAGCATTCCTTCCCTCCCCAAGGGCTGAGCACAGGCCAAGGGTCTTCACTGCAACATCCATTCTGTTGGCCAGACACCAAACAACATCTTTTAAGGTTAATTTTGTTGGTTAAAAGTTAGTATTTCCCAGCAAGAAAATGTACTGTTCTCTTGAGGGACTGTCTCACTGGAGAATTCACAATCAGTTCTTTTCTGCATCTGCCATTAAGCAAGTCAGATGAAAACACCCACTCTCTCTCAAAATCACATTTTGTTTCTTCTTCCTTTTTTTCCCCACAAACAAGCAAAACACAAAGAAATCACTGGGACACAGAGTAGCATTCAAGTAGCCTTGTCTGTTGAATACAACTCACAGCTGGTAAGCGGGAGAGCCCTAGTCCTACATAGTACCTTATTCTCCTTTACATAAACGGACAAGTTTTCTGGTAAGCTCATCCAAAATTTTATTAATGAGTAACACACACATACAGTGTGTTTCAATACCACTTTTGTATCTGGAATGGCCCAGGAGTGTGCCTGCAGTCTGTATCAGCAATACATCCGTTAGTCTGAGGTTTAGTTCTTTGCCCTCAACCGACCTCAGCACTTTCACTTTCTACAGCCAGCTCACAAACTGTCCTCTAACAGATTTGTTCAGTTAGTGACACTGCACCTCTTACAGCACCAATAATGATATATGACTGTTGAAATCTCAACAGGATTTTCTCTTTCAAATTA
Source organism: Rhynochetos jubatus (assembly GCA_027574665.1). Classification (NCBI taxonomy): domain Eukaryota; kingdom Metazoa; phylum Chordata; class Aves; order Eurypygiformes; family Rhynochetidae; genus Rhynochetos; species Rhynochetos jubatus. Next base: position 13,113,881 of record CM050654.1, read on the forward strand.
CAAGCCTACTATTTTAAAAGTCATTTAAATGTAATTCACTGCACAGCTACGCAGCTGGGACATGAAGTCAGCAGGAGAATTCATGCATTTGACTCTTAATGAAGAAAGGAAAAGTTAAAGGAGAATATTTAGAATTAAACAGTAAGGGCTGAAAAGTCTAAGCTAAAAAAATTTTGTCTTTTTAGAAAACACCTACACATTTTGTTTATATCTGCAAATCTGCTGCTCTATCAGATCTGGGATCAAAATGTTAAAATCCTTATGGAGAAGTTCTCATTTTACTGCTTTTGAGAGTATGCGCTACACGTCTTTATTAACACAAGTTGTACACGTGCAAGCAGTCCACAGCTATGGTGTAAGCCTCTGTATTCAGTGTCTCGCTATCCTAAGTTATCCGAGTGAACGCTCTTTACTTTTCAAACCATATAAGACTGAAAGCTGATACGTCCATTAAAAATCCTGCACGCACACACACTTGAGGGCTGTTGATTCATAAACATCTAAATCCCTAAAGCACACTTGAAAAATCATTAAGACTTAAGTGAAAATTTGTTCATGCTTTTAATCAATCTATAGAAAGGGTGCAAGAAGATAGCTTCTGAACCCTGTGAAAGCTTCATAATGAAAGATTGATGATAAAACTTAAAACCTGTAGGTGATCATTCCAAAAGCAACTCAGCTCACTGGAACTTCAAAATCCACGGAAGCTGCACATTTGTTAGCCTGTGTGATTAAGTAACGCAGCACTGAAAAAGCCTCAAAACACTGAGTCTGTTTCAAAATGATTAGCAAAAGTAGCAATTACCATATAAAAAAACAAAGGAAAAGGACCATGAGAAGAAAGCTATGTGTGTTTCAAAAACACAGAGCGGCCCCTGAAATGGCATCCAAGACTGGTGCCTTCTCCTGCTGCCTCACTACTGCACCTGGGTACGCACTCTGAGGTACCAGAACTGCCGGCACAAAGGGAGATGTTGTCTCTTTGTGCACTTGGCCCTCAGATGACGGAGAGTTAAAGATGAGGCACAAACCCATAGAAAGATACAAATTTTCTGTTACGACTGTCACTGACAATAAAAATCATGTACTCTGACATATCCAAAAAAAGAAACCAAACACATGGCAATTACTGCATGAGAAAGACTGTGGCTGGGTTTTAAGGCTGAAGTCTGACCTTTGTTTTCCAACACGGCTTTTTGTATTTTGCCTCATTACAGCATTCACACTCTATCAGATATTCCTTTCAGAGGGTTTCAGCGGATGCCAGCAGCTGGGAAGCTCAGCCAACAGCCAAACAATGCCCAAGTTCAGAAGCGAGCCCAGGATTCCTGCCTCCCAGGCTTGGCAAGCGCTGGGACTGTTACGGAGGTGATTCGAGTCCATCAGTCTCTGGAAGACAACCACACTCTGTCTCTTTTACAACCCCGCCCCTCGCCCCCAGCAGCCAATTCGGTCTGCAGTTGGCCTTACTGTTAACTAAGTATTAGGAGGATAAAAGTATACAGGGAGGTCCAAATTGGAAAGACAAAAATAATGGTGCAGTTGAAAACAGAGTCCTGCCTGAGCTGCATTCCTCATAGTTACTGCTGTTGGAGACAGCAACAGAAAAAGTAACACGTGATGCCAGAAGATTTCTAGTTGTCAAGTAGAAGAAATATGGGCTAACCCTCCTCTATGCATGAATCAAATGCATTAACAGAAAACCTAACGGATGCCTTGAAATGCAATTAACCACAACAAACTATGTGGTAATACGTGTTGGATCACACACACATCCACTCCCTTCTGGCACACGCACAGCGTGCACACATCCATACGGATTTATTCCTCTCTATTTCACCGCTTGAAGATGATGTGGCCACTGTAGACCATTGTGGACTCTATCCCACTTCAGTCCTGGTCACCCACTCCAGCTGATGGTTGCTCAAGATGACTTGCTACAGTAATATAAAGCATTCCACAGGGCAGAAATCAGCCACATCAGGGCTCAAAACCAGCTATAATTGACCCATAAAAGCTGGCTGCCAGTGCAATGCTAAAGGCCCTGCACACAGAAAAGGCTTTCCCTGTTTGTGTCACCATACTACCTACCAAGGCTTTCAACGGTTCGGCTTCTCCCCCAGCATGTAGTTTACATGCAAAAGCAAGGTAAGGAAACTTACTCACCTCACTTCTTGAAGCAACTGCTCGATGGAGAGGAGTCAGCCACATATTGTCCTTGGCGTTGACACGGGCGCCTGCAAGGGACCAGCAGAGGTTAGTTCGTGCCTTGGGTGTGACACCGAAAGCCTTGCCCAGCTGCTTTCCCAGCAACAAGAGCTGCGCCCTGCGTGCTACTCGCAGCTCTCCACGTGACTCTCCGGGCACCCTGTTCACCTTGGAAATGCATTTGCAGGTCCCACATAAGTAAGAGCTGAAGCATGATTCAGAAAGAAAGGAACTGGCTAGGTCAGACTATTGTCAGGAATAGCTTTGTTTACAGGACAAAAGGGAAGCAAGATTTGTTGTAGGGGATTTCACGTACATGTATGACTAGGAATTTATTTAGATCAACTGACGCAGTTGGAAAAAAGCAAGTCTTTGCTCAGAGCACTGCTGCTGTCTGCAGACACAATGAAGGGAACGAGCCTTGACAACCGTCTTACTTCCAGCTCCATCAGGCAGACCACCAAAAGATATAGCCACTTCCCTGCTTTGCAAACCTTCCTGGGGTCAAGAAAACTGGGAATTGCTGGGAAACGCTGAGGTTGAGGAGGAAACTGGGCACTTACTCCCACAGCTTCTGTGGGTGTCATTCAGCAAACTGAAGGAGTGATGAAGACGATCCGTTTGCTTTCAGTTAGGTTCAGCGCTAACGTGTGCTCCGACAAAGACAGCTGTGCGAGAGAATGGGGGGGGGGGGGGGGGCTTGCCCCAGAAAAGGAAGAATATTTAACAACTATAGTGGGGCTGGCTGACTGCAGACAAAAAACCACCAGGATCTCCGGTCTGCAGGTAGCAGTACTGGTCTGAGATGACTAGCACATGCAGAAAAATTTGACAAGCACAAGCGTCATGCACATAGCCTGGATGAGCCTCTGAACTTGATGAACAAAGGGATTCTTAAGCTTTATTCTGCACCACAACAAAAGTGTATACCAAAGCCTGCAATTAATAAATCACACTCTCTGAATCAGAAGTACTTTCCGAGAGCCGTTTCTCAGGAATATTAAGGTTCTGAATCACAGTGGTTACTGGGAACTGTGCGAGATAATCAGAGAAGAAACATGTTCTTTCATATTTCCACAAGTTGGGATATAATTTTTTGGCTCCAAGAAAAAGAAAGCCACTTTCATAACTATTGCAACAATTAGAGGTGATCCTCTGAATTCCCCTCAGAACATGGTACCTGGTGGCACCACCTGCCAGCTGGAAAAAACACCCTTTAGGAAAGACAACAGTTTCAAAGAGTTTTCTAATGAACCTGTCCAAGCAAGGAAGCTGTCAGCTCTTGTATCTTCATGAGAAGGCCATTATGGTTGATGCAGGTTGGTGTCCTGCCCGTTACCTACACTGCCCGAGGCTCTAGAGACGCAGAAGGCAACCTCCTCTACCATCAGGAAGCTGACAGACTCCAAGGCACCTCACATTACACTGATTTGGCCTGGTAGGGGTCTCGAGGATACAAATTGCCTAGATGAATTCCTGATGACTGCCACCAAATACCTCTTTTCAGGCTTAGAAATTTATTCTGTATTTGCCTTATGTTCTTCAGTAAGGTTTCTTTTGGTTTATTTCTACCCATTCACTAACTCCTACAAGCAGATGGTTGCAAATCAGAATGGTTTGTGTGGAGTAGCAGAGTGTGACAAACATGCATTCCTCAGTATTCAACAACTCCAGTGGCTTTGGTGAATATGAAGATGATGAGAAAACCTAGGGAAGTGTCCCCATCAGCAGCTATTCATGCCTTCCACTGATCCACTTACTCTCTGAGAAACTGAAATAGGTGCCAAGAAAACTGGTAAAGAAAACAAGAAAAGCAAAACAATACTAGTATAATAAAATACTACAGAGCATGCTATCAGCCTTTCCTTCCTCAGCTGTTTTCCACATCCCTTACCTTTTTGTGTTTTGGGGCTCTTCATGTGACCAAGTGAAATTGCTCTTACATATATAATTCAATATATCAGCTGAATACGTTTGTGATTTGTGTTTTTAGAAAGCTGCACAATTCAACTGCTGCTTGTTAAAGGAACTGCTGTTGTACACTTATTGAGGTGCATGTTTTCTGGAGAGACATTGTAAAATGTTTCCCTGAGTACTCCCTATTTCCTTCACCAAAACTCAGCAGTTCCTTGCAGGCAATGGTTAATGACAATGAAAAAACTTCACCAGCACAGACGCACTCCTTCAGGTCAGAAAATACCTGCCCTTTCAAAGGAGATCAAGTGGAGGCACCTAGGGAGCAAGGCTCATGTTTTCAAAGTTGTCCTCTACACTTCACAAACTTAAGTGTCCACCTGTGGCAGCCTGGGGGACAGCTCCTTGAAAGCACCGAGTAACACAGAAACCCAGCTCTAAAGACTAAGTGCTCTGCAACATGCTGAGGCACCTAAAATGAGCTGTGTCCAAAAATCAGAAGTTACATTTTCAAGGGCATCCCACAACACTTCCTCAAAGTCACCCAGAAATTCAGTGTCCCTCCATTCACTCTGGACCAAGTACCTTAACCATGCTTCAGTGCACTTCCCACAATACTCTGTGAATTGATCTGCGTATTTGTAAGGACAAAGAGGGCTGATAACACAAATTGGTGTATATGGTGTCCTTCACAGTACAATCTTCCTTGAAAAGATAAGCCGCTTTAAAGATTTCCCTTAACCTCCTTTCAGGTAGCCACAGTCCCCACCTGATCCATAAAATATCCACTGAAAAAAACCCTCTCCATGGAAAAGCCTTTTCTCTGCCCCATCCTCTGCACTCTGTCCTTGGGTGGGCTCGTACCCATGGGCCTGAAGGAAAGGCTTGGCTGTTGGATTTGCTGTGAGGCGGGACTAGACAGCATAACATATAATGTTACAGATAAAATCAACAGAGAGGAAACTTTATGTAATCCACTCTTGTTTAACATGGCTGGTTTGTAATCTTTGCCCTCTTCCACTCTCAAATTTTTCTGCCAAAAGAGGAAATAAAACTGAAATTGCCTCTGTCTCTGCGATCTGAAATAAACAACCCAATGCTGGCTTTCAGGAATTAAGTTAACATCTCCTCATCCTAACCAAAGTACAGTTTTCCATCCAGCATGTCTGCCAAATCCACAGGTCTCTAATAATTAGATTCTGCAGTCTAAATATAACGGCTTATATGAAATTGGTAACAGGTTTAAATTGAAAGTGGGGAGATTTAGATTAGATATCAGGAAAGAAATTCTTCCTGGAGAGGATGGTAAGGCACTGGGACAGGTTGCCCAGAGAAGCTGTGGGTGCCCCATCCCTGGATGTGTTCAAGGCCAGGCTGGATGGGGCCTGGAGCAACCTGGTCTAGTGGAGGGTGTCCCTGCCCATGGCATGCGCCCCCAGTGCACAAGCTTCTTGCCAAGCAGCTCAGAGCCTTCAGAAAGAGTAGGGCACGGTAAAATCCTGAGCTCCTTGGTGGGAAACAAGGGGTAAGGGACTGAGCTCAAAATTACGCTCTCAGGCACCAGATCAAAGCCCAGGAGGGGAAGAGGCACTGGCACAAATGAAAATGGAGCTTGTTCTTGCGCAGACAGCTCTTGCACATGCATGACTGTCATCATACAGAGCTTCAGAGATGGTTGCCCTGGTCCTTCTCCCTCTTGACAGAAAGGAGGTGAAGGAGAAGTGCTCAAAGCTCCCTGCTTTTATGCAGCTTGGAAAAACAAAACCACACAGCACATTTCCCCAGTGTGAACCATATGATTATGGATCAGACCTTCAACTGGTGTAAATCTACCTAGCTCTGACATTTAATGGGCTGGGTGATTCATACCAGTTGAGGGATCTGGCATTCTGTCTCCTGTATCGATTCCAAACAGCCTCCATTTCAGTGGCTACCTAGAAAGCCATTTTTGGGCTGTCTCCAACGACCTGGGCAGAAGTTTTATTCATTAGATGCTACATTTATCTGACCTGCCACCAGTTCATGGGCCACAAATCTCAGAATGTGCACATTTCATTTAATTTCTCTCCTGAGCCCTGTACAAAAGCAATGGGTTGCTACTCCTCCTAGCTTCTACTCAGGCTGAGAATTCTGTTTGATGACAACAGCAAGCACTTTTGTGCTTTCTCTCTGTGAAAACGCCCTCTCATTTTAAGTCAGACAACAAAGTTTTTCTGCTTATGTAACTAAATTTTACGGTCAGGTTAATCTTTTATGATACACTTTACTGAATGAAGAGGTGAAGCAAAGGGAAGGTGCTGCTGTTGTCTTTGGAGCCCAGTTCAGAGAGCTCACAATAACAGAGGTGCGTTTAACAACTCATAAATCCGCACCTCAAAACCTCATAAACCTCCAAACCTGCTCTTGGACACAAGTACTGCTGCTCATCATGAGTAATGACACTTCAGAGATTAAAGGCCAATGAATAGGTAAAATATGCAACACAAAATTAATTTTGACTCACACTATATGGCTGGGAAAGATCCACACAGCTCCTGCAGGCTGAACCCCAGCACAGCCCCACTGACACAAAGTCCAATTTTTAAAAGCCCACATTGTAGGTATTTCACACTCACTTGGATATAGAAGAAAAAACCCCAAGGTATATCACCTGCATTTTATGGTGTAAACCAGACAAAACCCTATAGCGGGTGGATGACATATTGGCAGTGAGGTGTTGGAACTAAGTATCCCAGAAGAACACTAGAAAGCCTCCTTCCCTCATCAGGAACATGGCAGAAGAAAAGAATGTTCACCAGGACATTTTTTGATCCTACTGGGATTCAGGGGAGAAATGGGCAGCATGGCTCCACTTTTCTCCTTGTGTGCATATTGCCTGTGCGTTACCTGGCAAACTTGAAAAAAGACATTGCCCCTGGAATCTTCTAACCCCACAATGGAACAACAGTGTGTGACAAACACCACACACCACAACAACACATGCACAGGTGAAGTTTATTAACCTTTACCTCCCAGTGCAGAAAATCACATTTGCATTTCGCATATCGAAAACCCACCCAAGCATAACCAGTCAGCGGAGGAATGTTCATTTAAATCATTCTGCTGGCATCAGGGTTAGAGCAGAAAGATCTGATGTACGATGTATCCACATTGTCCAGTTCCTTAATGAGGGTAACAACCAGTTACCCTCATTAAGGAACTGGACAACTCAGAATGTCCCCCAAAATGTACAGAGGAAGCAATTCTCATTTTCCGCCTTCTCCAGGTGTGGTTGGCCTGGTAATCCGAACGAATACGTTTGTGTGGTCTGCACATGCCCAGTAACAGCCTGATCAAACTTTGACACTTTTTGGCTGGTGCTCTAGGCAGAGGGCTGGACCAGGTAACCTCTAGAAATCCCTTCCAGCCTGAATTACTCTAGGATCCAAGGCTGGAAATGAGAAGGTGCCTTGCAATCACAGGACTGATAGTTCTAAAATAACTTGCAAAAAGAAAAAAAAAAAAGAAAGGCAGCTTGTTGAAAGAAGCAGGCTAATAATTTGTGAGACCAATCATAGAGCAAGGGTGCTTGCAAGGGATTAGACGTTTGTACCATAAGGCTCCTTTCAATCCCACATTCTTAAACCCCCACAAGCTTTTCTTTACAGCTCTGCAGTTAACAGTGCCTTTGAAATCTGCAAGCACATCCAGGAGTTTGCCATGAATTACGTGTGCTTCTTGAGAGATGGCTGCTGTATGCTTTGTTCTGACACACTACGAGACTGAATGGAACAACAGTTGGGAAATATTCTTTGATTTTTTGTCTAGATACATCCTACTGCATAGTTTCTATTCTCTGCATCAACTTCCTGACTCTTAGAATTACGTTTCTAATGTAAATACCACTTATAATTCATTCAAACTCATTCATAACTTTTTTGCTATTATTCCATGATAAATTTTTATTTAACAGAAATTCTTGTCTTGTACTCCAGGACATGAACCCACATCTCAAATATGCACTTCACCAAGTTTCTGAATCCACAAATACTGTCAGTTTGAATGCTTTAGAAGTTTTTAAAACTAATTGCTTTGTTTATTAATTCTGCCCAGTTACAGTGTATGTTTTATAACTGTATCACCCAATTTAAATATATTTTCTAAGCCTGCAACAACAGCAACCAGCTCTATGAAAATCAGAAATGGGCACTGCTCAAAACTCACTCATATATGCTTTGCTGGGTATTCCTTGTAGCTTCAAAATTAGTTAATTTACCAGTTAATAACAGTGGGGAATACGACCTTACCTGACAAAATGAGAAGCTCAATGATGTCTGCATCTCCCAGGAATGATGCAACGTGAAGAGGAGTTCGTTTCTCAGCATCCTACAAAACCATAGATCGCCCAGTTACAAAACCTGGTCAGTAACTGCAAGCATTAAAGAGCAATGGATTTACATACAGTGTTTATTTCTCTATGTGTATTTCTGTTTGTAATTAGAAAGGCAATCTCAACTGGTGAAAGAACAAAACTCAAGGTCTGATCAACTCACTTCCACTCAATAATCCCCAACATTTCTATCACTTGGGTCCACCAGACCTTACAGAGACACAGTCTTCACTCTGACATCCTATTTACAGGTAGATCAAATCAAATCTAAAATAAGGAAAGATGTCATCCCTGGATCTCTTTCAGAAACACTGTCCACTCTCAGTATTGCAGTGACATAATTCATGTGCTTTAGGGCATCAGACTTTGCAATGCAGTCTGCATCAGTAATACACCACCGGACTCCTCCGAAGGATATCTCTGGAGAATGGTCTGAAACCTCACACAAGGACAAGATGCAATCCTCTTAGTCTACAAAAGTTTTTGTACACCATTTAGCCTGGTTGACTACCTCAGCACAAAATGTGTTTGTAAGCCTTGATCGACCTTTAAACACAAATAAAGAAAATACTACCAGCCAGGTCTGTACCTTTAAACTTAGAAGAATTGTAATAATCATATACACAGCTTCTGAAATACATTGACTTTCCTTGGATTTCTGTAATTTCACCCCTAGGGAGTCACATTTTCAAGATTTTTTTTTTCCTAACCTCAAGGAGTGTAGTACAGTGTTTACAAAAAAAAAAAAAAAAGCAGCTTGATTTTATTGCTTTATTCAGATGATTCCAGAACACAGGCCTTTAAAACAAACTGCTAAACACTGTAGTATAGACAACAAAAATCGCAAGAGCTTCTATTACTGCTCATCATGCTATTTGACCCGTTTCCAGTCCTAAATGTATTTCATTTGTTTCCTAACCACTAATACAAAAAAAGTTCTAAGAGGCTTATCAGTCAAATTATCAAATTACAACCTACCAGCATTAAGTACTGTAAGCTGGTAACAGATTCAACACTTCCCGCAGGTGATACCAACACAGAAACCCACTGGTATTTACACTCCCCTGAAACGTATCTCTGAGCCTGCCACTCTTAACATGCCCAAGATTTCCATATTACCTATCCTAAGGCTATCTGTGGCAAAAAACATGCTGAGACTGATTGAACATTTGTACAAAACCAGAATTGGTTTTATTTATCTTTTACCTTGTTTGTTTTAATGCATGAACCGCTCTTTAGTACAATGTAGGATCTGTAATAGCTATCGTACCTCTCTGATAAACTTTGCAGCAGTTTCTTGCAACACAGCCAAGTTTGGCAACAGACCAGAGTAGACTGAAGTTGAAGGCTAATGATACAAGACCAAGCAATTTTCTCTATCAAGGAACCAAGGATATTTCAGTGCTTTGCTGACTATACTAAACTGTAAATCCGATGAATGTACGAGAGGAGGAAAGGACATGAAACACAAAGTAGAAGTTTATCCTTCTGTAATAGGAATAACTGTCTGTAAGTATTCTCAGCCTTCACTTTTATAAATCAATGCAAAATCCTACTCAATTAAGTGAGAATCAAGCCTGCAGAGAAAGATGGGCTTAGTCACGCAACTGAACTTAGCCTTAATTTCTCCAAAATGAAAGAAACTTAGAAGTTCTCCATTTATCACAAGCCGGACAATTCAGAGTTCACCCTCACATGAACTAGCAGGTGACAAAACCCAACGTGCGGTGTAGGAAATGAAATGCACACACAAGAGCCCTACGAGCAAGGTTTTCCGGAGTCTGGCGGGGAGCGGTCTGCACACAACGCCTGCAGCTGAGCGTGCAGTTGAGCAACTCAACGGAGGAACATCCTCAAGTTCCTGTTTACGCTCTGCACAAGGCTGATGCAGAAACAGAGGCGCTGGGGCACCTGCCTATCGGTCCAATCACACTCGTGGTCCTCAAAGCCGTGTGCCGCTTCAGCGATATTTACACAGCTCCCTGGCTTTGCATCTGGCCCACGCGCTAACGTCTGTCAGGCTGCTGATGTCCTCCTGGCATGGTGGTAGTAAGAGGAGTACACATAACTAAATTAATAATGATCTAAAGAATGAAGGCTACCAACAGAGAGGGGAATTAAAAGGAAACTTGTCATTTCAGGGAAAGGTCTGGCCGTACCCTAGACCTGAACATACATCACTGTCAAGGCAAGGGTAGGAGGTGGGGGAAGAAATGATAACAGCATTACAAACAGCATTAACACAAATAATCAGAGCTGCTTCAAGTGCAGTTCTCAGAGGAACAAAAGGTCGGTAAGAGACAGTAGATAAGCTAAACAATGGCTAGAAAATCATGCTGAGATGAGATAAACACTCTCTCCCCAAAACTGTATTAGTGACGTATCAATTCACAGAAAAGATGATGCGGCACATTAATGTTATCTGTACACATCCTTTTTAAAAAGTACAAATAAAGGAAATTAAAAATTTAACAATCCAGGACAGAAGGCCTCAGCAAGAAAAACACTCAACACATGCTTGAACTGTTCAAGTGATCTCAGTGACACTGATAAGGCCCTTCACAGGCTTTGGTTAGGCTAGTCCTTAAGTGCTTTATTGGATCAGAGCCCTAGAGTACGAGAAGATTAGCAGAACAGTGACTCACAGGAATCACAGCAGCATGTGTAAAATACTCAGGCACATTAAGGAGGCAGCCAACAATTTCTACATCTCAAAGGAGATAACAGATTTGAACTTTTGCATCAGCTGCCGCTGTCCAGATCTGATGATGTTTGGGACGGAGTTATTTACTATTAAGATATAAGTGCAACTGCTACAGCAAATAAATGTCTGTATCCTCTTTTTGTCGCCAAACTGCCTGAGCAGCCAACAGGAGCAGTTCAGAAAGGAAGGAGTTAATGTGCCACAGAAAACAAGTTAATGAGGTTTCACTGGTAAGAAGAGTTTGGGTTCCCACCCTTTCAAGCCCCAGGATCTGTCCAGGTGGCAGAATAACCTAAAGGGCACATGAATGGCTACAGCTTCCATCCATACAAGTCTAACCAAACAGTAACAAAAGAAACCTCCTGCTCATTAGCTCCATGTAGTGCTGTTACATCTGAGCACACCTAACTGAAACAGCCCAACGTAGCCAGTACCACTTAAAAAACCAGTCAGATACAACTTGACTTCAGGAAAACTAAATATTGGGAATGGCTACGAATCACTGAAGAGGCTAAAAGCAAATGAGCAGCTACTTCTTGTGCTGTTTACAACCGTTCAGAGCCAAAAGCTGATGCTGTACAAAGAAAATCTCTGCTGCTTCAGGATTTCCTCCCTCTCTCAGATTCTTTATTAAAGCCTGTAATTCACAGAGCAAATCGAAATGCTTAACTGTGAGCACCAGCTGGTAGGTGAAAGTCAAGCTGTGTAACTTGCGTCTGGTGTTCTTTTTTCTGCTATTTCCAAGCACAGAAATTCCCATATGAAACACAGATCCAGGTTCCAGCATCTCTAATTCCCCTAGTCTCCAGCTTAACCTCATAAACAAATTTTTGTGTGGACTGTATTTAATTGCCAAGTGCCCATGAGGTGGAAGAGGCAAATACTTCAATCTTCTAGAGACGACAAAAATTATCTTCACTCTCCTCATCTAACACTTTCCTTCCACAAGGCTGACAGTAGCTTTCATGATAAAAAAAGATAACAATTAATTACTAATCCTGGACTGAAACTGCAGAAACTGTTATCCTACATTAATGGGAATGTTTTAATGTTTATAGCAGTGAGTTCCCAACATAAGATTCAAAAGGTAGAATTAAATAGCTCCTCCACTTTTATAAAGGCAATACTGACTTTGGGAGGGGGGTGATGACATGGGAGCACACATCGCTTGTGAGTAGATGGGTAAAGCAGATTTAGAAAATTCAGGTATTTCAGGCTGACATTGCTGCCTTTGGAGAAAATAAAGCAGCTACAGCCAAACCTTGCCACAAGCTTTTAATGGCCTATACATCCTTAACTGTCTCAAACATTTTGAGGATAATAAAACATGAGACACCCGCACAGGTACATATATATATAAACTTAGTACCCACTAGTATACTAGCATGCTGTACAAAGCAACTCCTAATATTTCAGACTCTCAGTAAACTCCAGCAGAATCTTCCTCGCAGTTCAAATATCTTCTATACAAAATATTTTAAAAATCCATTTATTTTCTGAAAAAAAAAAATTATTCTAAACAGAAGTCATGCTGGGTCACAAACATGAATGCAATTTTAGTATTCCACTTGCTTACATTCCTGAGAACTGTTCATAATTTCCTTCTGTAGAAAAAAAAATATTCTCCAGCACTTCCCACCCAAATTAATAGCATATCAAACAGCACCACTAGAGGTTAAATACCCACTGAAAACACACCTATTGCCTAGCACCAAACTGTCCTGCCGTGTCAAAGCAGAAATTTTCCAAAGTTCTTGAACAAATCCTCCAAAGACTTTCCAGCATGGTAGAATTACCTCTAGCAGAGGAGCATTTACTTCCAGCATAGCTTTCATTCTCTTGGGAGACTCTATAGCGCCAAAAAGACAATCATCATTCCTGGGATGAGAGCAGAGATGAGGGTCTGGTTCCCAAGATTGCTAGAATACCACCTTATGGTCTCTCTTGGTCCCAAATGTCACTCCAAACTGAACGACAAGCTGGTTTTCACATTAGCTATCCCAAGCATGCAAAGCCTTTCAGACTTACAATCCTAAATGTGTGCGCACTTGTACCCTCAAGCACCCATACCACCTCAAAACACACACAGCAATATTACAGAAATCTCTGTATAACTTTTGTTATGCATGTGAGGACCTGGATAAAGCCTGAATCCTCCTAACAAAGGCAGTCCTGCGCATCTGTGCCTTACCAAGTAGGACAATGAGAAAAAGAAGCAATAAACAGCATATATCCCTGTTTCTCCCTAAGGACTTCCTTATCCTGTAATAAAACACCCTCTAAATACACGGTCCTGGATGTAAGGCCTTGCAATCTCTGAGGGTGCCACTGTCCCTTCCCCTGCAGACCTGCTCCGCAGCTACAAACACACCATCACGACACCTCCATCCCCAACGTGGCCCATCAGGAGTCCACTGAGATCTGCTGGCTCTGCAGCTCTGCTTTAATGAAAATGAGCCAAATTCAGCCGAATTCACCTCCTTCTAACCTATCTCGTTTGGGTGGAAGCGGGTGGGTGAGCATTTGCACAAGCAGTTCTTGACACCAACCAGCAGTGAGCAGGAAGTTCCCCAGCTGGCAGAGTGCTGAGCAGAGAGGCTACGCAGATCCAGCCGAGAAGGCAGTCATCAGCACCCACGCCCCACCATCAGAAATAGAAGCAACTAAGTTTTGGGAACGCAGGTGTTGCCTTCACCAGACTCACTCCTGGGATGATGTATATTATTTATTTAAAAAAAAACATGAATGCAACATAAGATATTCTGGGGAAACCAAAGTTTTACATAAATTTTCATTTTATCCAAGAGAAAAAGCAAGATTAGGGAACAAAGAGGAAAAACAGAGGGAAAGAAATGTCTGGTTTGGCTTGCAAGCATCTCATCAATTATAGGGAAGAATACTGGAAGGTTTTGTTGCCTTTTTTGTTGGACTTCAAATATTTTGAAGAAAAACTAAACTAGAAGACTGAGATGAAAATGGAAATTTTGCAGGAAGGATTGTGATTTAGTAGAAAATCATGACACTGCACGTAAGAACCGAGCCCTACATAGGGAGGGTGTTCCACAGCTGCCTCTGTTATGAACTCCAGCTAACCAGGGGTTACCACTGGATCCAGCAACCCCAAGACGAACTCAAGGCTCTGCAACATTCCATCACGCTCTTCTCAGAGTAAAAAATCACCCCAGAAAATCACCCCTACACACACACAGCACCATCACCCTGACTGGCAGTCTGGATGGTCCAACCCAGTATCCCAAATGCCCTGGGAAAACAATCTGCTGAACACTGCCCACAGACAGACCACATTTCCCACAGAAACAGCCTGTGTTCGGTACTTGGTGGTAGGGAATCGCTCCCTGTCAGCCAAGTATAAGGCTGTCCATGCACTCAGGGTTCAAAAGTAGCATCATGTTCCCCCAAAGCATAGCTAGAGACTGGAGAAGTCAAAGCAGAATGAATGTAGGGTGGCAGAATGAACTAAACCCACACTTCTAACCCAAAGAGTTACCGCTTTCACTTTGTTGTAAAATAGAAGTCATAATAACAGCAGCATCCAGAACCTAGCCATTTCCACTAACATACACTTCCTAGCTTAGAAAAATATTAATTACTTTACCAGACAAAAAAAGAAGTAACCTTCTAATTTTCTCATTTGCTCTAAACTCTTTCCTTTGAGATTAATTTTCTCTAAGGAAGTATGCACATGTATCACTAATTTTGCATAGTTTCTCCATGTGCAAACTTTTTCTTCTGCCTTCCAAATGCCTCTCTTGCTGTAGATTCCAAAAAGTTTTTAAACTTCAGAAATCCCCAAAGCTCACTGTTTTATTTCCCTGTCCTACCTGTATCTGAACTATTCCAATATTAACACAGCTAACCAAAATGATCGACAAAGGGCAAGTCACTGCCAAACGGTGTCAGAGTTTCCTCTCACGTGAGCAACCAAGTGCTAGAGAAACACTAACATGGAAGTAATGAAAAACATCCTTAAAATAGAAACGTAAGCACGCAGTGCAAATCGCCAGCTCACAGCACCAGGAGGGAAAATGCTATCTTTTGATCTTTCTTCAGGGATATGTTAAGCATGTGACACTTGTCTGCAATCGCTATCCAGAACACAATCTTCAGAATTCGTGTCGACTGGTATTTTTCTAATTACTCCAAAGAACAGCTTTGTTTTTCACTCCTGACAAAACAGCTGTTCCAGCAAGGCATTCTTGGATGAACTTTTAGTATCTTAAACAGGATTCTGGACAAGACCATTCAAGTTCAATGACTTATTAAGTACTGTGGTACTCATCTATAAAATACATATTCTTCATTTAACATCGCATCTGACAGTTGAGAGCATCTCCCCAGCAACTATCACTACCACACTCGCAGTCAAAGGATATGAAAACATTTGCAAAGCCTACAATAACCTCGTACAGGAAATGCTATTTTGAAAAACCGACATGAAATACAGAGGAAATTTTAGGACTATCATATTCAGCTAGGTGGTTGGGTTGGTTGGGCATTTTTTCGGTTGGTTGGGTTTCAGTTTTTTCTTTGTTTTCTTAAGACCATCAGGGGAAACAAATAAGAGGGAAACTCAAGGGAGAGGATGCTTTCAGCAAGCACTTCTAGGAATTTGTTTCAAGAAAACAACCAGGTTTTCTTGTCTTCCACTTGACAGCAAATGGAGTGCAGGCCCAGTTAATCAGATCTGTAGGATCACTTCTCCAGCTCCTTTCTGCAGCTCTGAACCACATGGTCAGACCCCACTGCCTCCAAAAGTCACAGTGCCAAGACTACACCAGACAAACTGCTGGAGTTGGCTATGAATAAACTGATGGATTTATGTCAGAGAAAGACATGAAGAAAAGGAAGGTTGGTTCAGAAGTCCAGGAAACACCTGGAAACCACCATTCTGCTTCTGCTTTATATTCTCACCACTTTCAGAGGCCACAGATTGTAGTCAGGATTGGCAGGGTTCATTTCTAACAGTACAGGTGTAAGGTAAAATCAAAGAGGGGGGTGGAAAAAAACCAACTTCTGCAAAAAGACCAAGTTCAAATGGAGAATTTTTTTTTCCCCCACTGCCAAAACACTTAACTAC
Source organism: Rhynochetos jubatus (assembly GCA_027574665.1). NCBI lineage: Eukaryota > Metazoa > Chordata > Aves > Eurypygiformes > Rhynochetidae > Rhynochetos > Rhynochetos jubatus. Next base: position 13,130,174 of record CM050654.1, read on the forward strand.
TACTTGTTTACAGCTGCTTACCATTGTTCTGGCTAGAATAAGCCAATCTGCAGAACAGTAATTCCTTTGTGAGCAAATCTCGGCCAAGATACTGCTTCCCTACTCTCTCTGCTGAGACCTATAGTGAAGCTTTATTTCCAGTATAGTCGAATGCCGAGTAACAGTCAAATGCTCCTGATCTGCAAAGAATCTTCTTAAAAAGGAAACTCTACACAGAACAAAAATATGCAGCTTTCAGCTGTTTTCATTCATTTTCTCAGTAAGAGAGAAAACAATGTCCCTGACTGACCTGCACATTTGGAATAATTACCATACACTTAGAAAATTTCAAGTCACCTGCTGGAGATAATTATATTTCAGACTGCTAATTAGGATTCCATGGAAGACTCAAATCTCTAACTTCCAAATAATTTCCATTCTGTCATGTGTTAATTACTAAGGCCATGATTAACACTGTCATTGCAACAGTTCATAAGCATGGTGCTTACGTATCACATAACGTGCCAAGTCACATACCAAGGCGTTGACATCCTCAGTTTTGTAGATCAACATCCGTATCTCTTCTGGATCGCCACTGAAAATTGCTTGGACCAGTGGTGGCTGGAAAAATGAAACAAAAGCAGCAGCATTAAAGGTTTGTTCGTTTTCTGTTTAAAAGGCAAGCATATTATTCCTGCTCACATTTACTAATGCTGCCCACAGACACTGTATGACCCCAGTAACTAATCACCATGAGTATCGCATCAGTAAGAACTATCAGTTTGCTCAAGGATAAACTGAAATCATGAGTATGTTTGTACATATAATGAGCACAAACAGAGACCCCCATTAGAATGGCAACTTTGGTCAACAACACCCAATTAGTCCAGATGTTCTCCCTGGCCTGTAAAGGGAAAACTAATTACATCACATATTGCTGCATGCTTGCTGTTGGTGCAGACTAATGGTCATGCAATACACATTTAGAAACAGAACATTATGTAGATAATGAATTTCTGGGCAATTACTAAACATCTTGTATCTTTTTACTGAATAAATATGCAATAAGCACAGTTAATTTTAACCACCCAAGAAGCTAAATAATTATCTTATTGTTTCAAGTCTGTTATTATGCTATTATGAATCGGAATGCATAAATAAATAATCAGGCATACGGGAGAAACAATATGCCATGCTCAGTCCTCTGGCAATGCTGGCGTCACTGCCCGTCAGTGGGAGGGAGCGCTGCATATGCTCAACTGCTCCGTTACATGTCCAGAGCTGGCAACTCCAGCCCTTCTGCCTGGCTGTGCTCTGGACTCCCCCCGGCAGCAAGCATCCGAGTTACTAACCAAGCTGCTGAATTAAAGGCACAGAAACCTTGCTGCTGGAGACTCAGAAAATGCTGTGAAGCACAGAGCTGAAACAGGCGGTGGCCCCCTTCCACCCGCACCCCTCCCAAAGGCAGTGTGCCCCCCTGAGCTCGCTGCCCACCTCCACACCGCCTCATGGCCCTGCTAGCAGTCAGTTTGTGGTGTTATGCAATCACCAGAATTTAAAATAACCCTGCAAAATGGAAGCATATATGACTACTTAAGCACATAAAACCGCAACAGTTCTTGAGGCCCTGCAGAATTTAACTATCGTGTAAACAAGTTACCTCTAAATTCGCAAACAAGCTGGAAAAACAGAGAAAATCCCATTTTGCCCCAATCTTTTCACTGCAAAATTCCTCATATTTAAATATGGAAAATACATTTCTAAGTTGATGCTTGCTATTTTAAGATATATTAATCCCTTATGTCCTTGAGAAAGATTCACGCTGGAATTTCATTCTTGCCACTTCTCTGATAGAAAAAGGACGAAAGCAGCATCTTCTGTCACAACTGTCCGCAGCCTTACATGTTGCAGTGGATGTTTGAAGGAGAAAGAAAAAAACCCTAGCATTTCACTCAAACCTTTTAGCTTGCTTCCTTCCCAGCCCACGTCAGAACGGACGCAGACTACTCCCCACTAGAGGATGTAAGCACCAGGCCTCAGAGTCTGTTCCCTCTCCCGCATCTGCCAAACTCAAACAAATCAGAATTGAGCTAAGAGTGAGAAGGTCTCATTTCTGCCTTTTTCTCGACCAAAAGAAACTGTTTGAGATGATTCTCTAAGCTTATGCCCCCTAGCACGCTAATAAACAGTAGTATTTCCTAGACTTAGGGCAAACCTAACACTAACAGTTGTGAAGAAGAACCAGTGAACATTTGTGAAACTGGAATGCTCACACCAAAATATTTCCATTTCATGCACATTTATCATAATATTTAAATAACAAACAGGAAAGCAGAGAACAACTCAGTTTCAAGCTGAATGGCAACACAACCCGGTGGCCAGGCAACAACTACCCCTATCGGCTGACATCAGTCTTCTAACCCACTTGCAGGTGGGATTTCTCCCTTAAATTTACTTTTTATAAATTAATGACAATAGAATCTATCCCTGCTAATTGTAACAGCAAGAGACAGAGACAACAGAGAACACTCAGAGCCTGTAAATGGGAAAGCACAGATAAAACCAGGACAGTCACCGCTGTGCAGCTGTCTCCAACTGGCCATTTGTCTAATTTACTATTCCACGATTTTACTCCATTTTCAAAGGAATTGGTTGTGAAGTGAGAAACATTATTGTTAAGGGATTTTTATCACATATTAAGACACATTTCTATGTAAGATGCCCAGTCACGCATAACGACATGTTCAGGAAAAATATGTCAGAAGTATGGAGCAGCATTGCTGCCACAATTTGAGGTCAGAGCAGGGAATGTGCGTTGGCCTCCATCAGCACGATGGAAAAAGCCTTGCTCCATTCAGCAGCTGACAGTGCTGAAATGCAACCTGTGCAGTTAGGTGTTGATGACGGTTGTCCAACTACCTGCACAGATTACGTTGTTCATCTTCCGCGACAGTGATGTTCACGTATGAATGACTTCAACTTCAAATGATTTCTTTTTTTTAAAATTCCTGAAGGGCAGATAATCACATCCTAATTACCAAAGGAGGATACAGTGTTTTGGAAATACTTTCTGAAACCTATGACAACATTGTGAACCGGTTATTTCATTAACAGAAAATTTTGCTTTATAATTCTTCAAATTCAGAAGTTGTTAAACACTCAGACTAAAGAAAAAAACAGAGCATGTTACGTATAACTATTACGAGAATTAAGAAAGGGTGCAGGTTCCTGACTGATGAACAACTGTTTCATCAGCTCAGCTCTCCAGAGCTTCCAAATTCTTAAAGAGGGTTTCAGCTGGGAGTGTTCACATTTTTTTCCTGAAAATATACACCAGCAGCTAACAAAAACTTTTCCATGTTACTTTTTCTACAGAGTTACTATTACAAGTGCGAAACTCATCAGCAAGCTTTATTAGACTGTTCTTTACTTGGTGCTATAACGAACGTTGGAGTACAAATAAAATTTAGTTACCTGCAGACACTGTTGGAATGCAACCCTGTCTTTACTGCATACGGGCAAATCGCCACCTGGACTTCACCACGTAAAATTAGCTCAGGGAACCGAAGGTCCAGCCAGCATTTCAGCTATGGAGTGCTTAAGCCCACGTGGAAGAATGCCCTGTGGCTCAGCTGGCATCCGGGGAGCCAACGAGCCACAGCAGCATTAAAAATTCGGCCTTGGGAAATTCTCCTCCATAGACACGGCAGTACAGAGGAAAGCCGAGACTATTCCCAAGCGGCATTCATAGGTCTCTGAATCCCAAATGAGATGAAGCATTGGACTGTCTCAAGTAGCATTTTAATTGCTATGTCTGAAGCAAGTGCTGAAGCTCCTAGCAAACCGCTTAGCATTTTCGTTGAGTAACTGTGACAGACATTAAATATTTTATCTTGATTTTAGATATCCTGACTCACTAGCTAAGAGTTATTTAAGCCAGATTTTCATCTGACAGAACCTGAAGGCACACAAGGAAAGGATGATCGATTCCCATGCTGATTTGATATAATATGCTATCGTTTGGTCTTGTGCGTGAAAAGATACCATATATTGATCCTTTACTTGTTCTAATTACATTACATCAAGTTGCTGGACTGAACACTTGGATATATCCATGTACTCATTTCTCTTTAACTAGCAAGACAATGTAGCAATACACATAATCATTTCAAAGCGGTATTGATTTTGTCAGTGTTTTGCCAAACACCTCTTTTCTCCTGCAGGTACTCCCATTAATCAAGATTACAAGGTTGTCTGCTATGTCACATCATGTACATCTATTTCCTTCCACTGCTCACAGCACAATGACTACTGCTCTTCCTAATTTTAATTTAGGACCTTCTCCCTCCGAGCGTGCAACATGTGAATATTTGAAATGCTGTTTTAACTTCTAAGCCTGCATGAGTGAGCAGTCATAAACTGGATTTCTCTTAATTCTTAGAGCGCATTTCCCTGGTGCCTGGTATTTATACAGTTCTGTGCACAGAAATTATTCAACACTAATTGTTTTGTAAGAGGCCTTGCAGTCTATTTCACTTGCATTAGTGGTTAGCCTTTTGCTGTGTTTTAGGAATTAACTGCTTGGTAAATACAAAGAGAAGTTTACTCTTAAATTGTTATTATTTGAAAGATTGTGTTTCTGTTATTGGAATTTATATACACTGGTTTCTAACAGCAAAGTGCTTTCACAGAGCTGGTATCCGGAGAAGAATGTCCTTGGATAGTTGCTAAGGGATGTTTCAGAGCAATTACAGAGTTTTACTGAGTGACTCCTAAGGAATACTTGTCCAAGCTACTGAACAGCCAGTAGAGAGAATCAAATCCATAAATAGGGTGCACTGGTCCTCTGGAAGCACTATGGCAAATTGACAGCACTGCTAAGTGAGCAAATATACTTACCTGGGACACTTATACAGACCAGATCAATAAATACCCTGTAGGCTGCAGTATTTCAAAAACAGCAGGAAAGAAGTTCTTCAACTAAATTAATCCTATCTTCTGAGTCCTTCTATTTTTTGCAGACCAATTATTTACAGGGATTGCACATAATCCACTGCAGAAAGGACAGCATGTATGCCTACTCATTGCCACTTATTGCAATTTGTTCCACTTTGTTTCCATGCTCAAGGACCAACAAACTTACATGATACTGAGATGTATTCAACAAAACACAAATCAACACTCCTGAAAGTAAGAAAAACTCTGGGTAGACGGCTTTCACAAACTTCAAGAGATCTTAATGTTATTTTTAAGCTATTGGTTAAAGGACACAAAATAACTGCTCTGACACTTCCCCCAGACCAATGACTTTATAACTCGCTGTCACACCACGCTCTTAAGCTGCTTAGAGGGATGTGCTGGGCAGTTAAGTTTCATGGCAAGAAGTGCTAGCTTTTCCTGTAATGCCTCCCCCTTTCTCTCCATCTCATTTCTAACAGCGTCTTTCTATCTAACTTCTCCAAAACCTCAGGCTGCATTGATCCTTCAGACCATAAATAGGACTTCAGTGTCCATGGCACAGGGCACACAGGAAACCCTCTCTGGGAGCAGCGGAGGATTTATCACTGCTTCATTCCCTGTTACTCACTCCTGAGATTAGGAAAAAACGTATATATAAACTATAATTAGAGCAGATGATTAGCATCAAGAGCAGCTTTCTACCTAAACTTTTTAAAGAAAGAGGAGCTGGAGGGGGGTGTCTGCATTTGCCTGGACAACCTAGCATCTCCTAAACCTGCCCACGGTCTCAGCACCCAAGACCCTCCCCCTCCAATCTGTCGATCCAAACGGTGGATGGCAACTTCACCAAAACACAAAGAAATGCTCAGTGACCAGATGTGAAAATACCCCAGTGCACACCTATGGCGACCATTATGGTCTAACCCTAAGGGACGGGTACTGAACGGCATCGGAGGATGTCTGCAAAGATGTTCAATGTGTTACATACAGTGCTAGTTCTCTCTTCAGTGCTTCTTCCCCCCTCCCAGTGATTAGTTAAATGCTCAGTAACGCATAAGTGGTTCCCGATTTCAAGCGGTTGTACACAAATGTCTGAATAATTCACGTTATGCTAACGCGGTCTGTAGGTAGTTCCCACTTAGGAAGGCACTCAGCCTTTCCCGCAGTGGCTTCACAAATGAACACTTGAGTATTTCCAGAAACATTTGGTGCTGAAATAGTTGGGATACGATGATTGTAACATGATCATCAGATATTGCCATTGCTGGTGACATTAATAAAGCCTGAGTTTAATCACTGGCATACACTGCTAGCAGGATGGCGATTAATCTCAAGCTACCACAACAGGGCAGCCCCAACCTTACCCTGTGGGACAGCCGCAGGGGCAGTGCAGCCCAGGGAAGAGCCTGCATCCTGGGAGCACTTCCACTCCTCAGCCTGAATTCAGCCTGGTGCCTGGTATCCAGTACTGATGAGGTTTAGAGGCTGGAAATTCAGGCCTAACAAAACACCTTTCTGCATCTTGAGGATGGAAAAATCAAGCAATCAGCTTTAGGCTAACAAGTATTTTTTCCCAAAACTGTAAGTTCTCCTTCCTTATAGCTACTGTACATCCTCGGGGGAAGGAAAAAAAAGAGTACGATCGCTGGCTAAGGGCTGAAGTAGTAGCAGTAGTCACACCCGAAATAAGATTGTCTGACAACAAGCTAAAAAACACCTTCCATTAAGGTTCTTGCTTCAAACACTGCTTATGCTTGGAAAAGGACAACCCAAACTGCTTAGAGCATGGCTCAGCCCTGAAATGACAGCAGGGCCGTCGCAACACATGCTGCATCACCTGCTTTTAAATTATTTCCCCTCCAAACCAGTTTAGGCCTTTGCAACTGGGCTTGGGACTGAAAACCCAGGATGGGCTCCCACACGCTTCTGGCTCTCTGCTCCCAGTCAGCAAGACTCCAGAAGGCTTTTGCTTACACCCCACCTGCAAACTCCAGGTCTCCAGCCAGACAGAGAAGGCAACAGATCTGATTCTATAATTAAACATAATCACAATTAATGATTTAGTAAATGATGTGCAAACCAGAATACACTTCTGCTCATTTCCCCATAAGCACTCTGCCTGTAAAGTAAGGAGAATAAACCTGCTTCAAACTCCTGCCTCCCCACCACCCCTTGCACCCCTCCTGTTGTGCTCCTCTCTGTGCCCAGCACTTTCCCCTCCCTCTACTTGCCTTCTCCAAGAGATTTAGACCTTTGCCCCTCTCTCTGCTGCCCCATTGCCACACCGCTAGAGCAGAGGAGCTGGAGTTATTAGGTAATACACACTTGAACATCTTGAATTGAAAATACACACCCTCAAATACACACTCGCATTTCAAGCAAGCAAGTAAACCATAAGCAAAGTGAAAACTATCTGGAGAAAAAGTATTACAACATACTGAGACAGCTGAAACATTAACACAATGTTTATTTAGTCAAGCTTTCACAATACTTAAAAAGGAAAATAGGATTGACTCTGCCTGTGCAATGCTGGATCAAGCCCGGTATTTCTGTTCGCACAATTTCTGATATGCCATTCTGGACGGCGCAAAACAAGCCTCCCGGCAGATCTATTTCTGGCTGTGCGCTTGGCTCCAGATTTTGGCTGCCTCCCATTTTTCATTATGAAGCCTATCAACTGCCCCAAGAATTGCTTATGTTTCCAGGTGAAGCGAAGGTTACATCCTGCCGTGCCTGGAATCCTGAAATTCCTCTACACACCAAACGTGCTGTGAGTGGCCTATGTTTTGTTAAACTTATCAGTTAAAGGCACCAAAATAACTCATGGCATGTTAAATTTAGATCACTTCTAAAAAGGAAAAGAGCTAAGCATGTTTAATTCAGCTTGCCCAGTGTCATTTCCTTCACTCTCATTACCGCAGGCTGTCTGCTGGTCTCTGTGTAAGTGGTGGGGTTTAGTTTGGGCATTTGGGGTTGGGGGACGTATGGGTTTTTAAGTGCCCGCATATCGTATCAGAAAATTATTTAATAAATGCTGTCTTGAAGTGACATTGATCAAGTGGAGACAAAGACTCAGCATGCTGCAGACTAGTTAAAATAAGAAAGAATTTTTGCAAAGGAGACAAAAATAACCATAGTAGCATAACATTTGTTATATTTGCCAGCATTTGTTGCCCATTTTAGTGGAGAAAAGTCTGTTGCTAACAGCATAATAAAATTTGTTGGAATATCTACAAAGATTGAGGATAATTGATCTAATGGTATTTTGAATTTTTCTTGTCCTCTCGAATTTGTTGAGGGTTTGCCTTGATAGTAAGTGTGTGTTGTGTAATATGTCACAACAGACACATCGACGACACCATTAAACAACAGTCATGGGATTGTAATGGCACCACCAGCATTCCCAGCAGCGAGTGCTGCACTATATCCATTTGAGTTCTTCTTGTCACATCAATATTTTCACTCTTTTTGCCCCTTTTTTTCCTTCCCCAAAATCCATCCATCATCTAGACAGTAGCGGGGAAGAAGGCCTGGCACTAAGGATGGCAGTGTTTTCTGAAGAAGAGGACAGCAGAAAGTAAACTCTCTGGGGGCATAAATTCCAGCTGCTGTTTAAGTGAAGTCCCAAGCCAGAGGTGCTGCACCACATTATGTCTCCTGCTTTCAGAGGAGCCATGCACTTTCCCGCCAGCAGAAGCAGGGCTGATGGGTGGCCAAGGCAGCACGAGGTTACGAACCTCAGGAGAAACGAAATGGCCATCAGCAGGACAGAGCAACAGCAACCCCAAGAGAGCTGATCCTCGCCAGAGATTCGAGAGTAAAGCAGTTAGGGGAGAAACTCACTTGGAAAACATCAACCCTACCGAAAGTTTCATTTCCTGCTCACTGTCCCGCAGCCATTCAAACACATTTCAAGCACACTTCAAGCACACCAGCACTCTTCTTTTTTTTTTTGGCCAATTTCCTAGGTCTTGTATTGCAGAAGGTAGGGGGGAAAAGTGATAAAACCAATCCTGTGTGCAAGGGGAATGCTGTGGGGAACACACAGGTTCACGCTGGCTGCAGCTGTCCACTTGACCTGACACGTCCAGTGGCCCCACATCCGCTGGAGAGCACCGACATCCTGCTGTCACCCCACTGCACCAGCAGCAGTGGCACCCGGGAAGAGAAAAAGAAAAAATAAAAAATAGGAGAGAAACGGAAATGTTGTAAACGTACCTTCCTTCATTTTATGAAACCGTGACTTGCCCCTCTCTTCCCTGCAGAGGTAAGCACGAGCAAGCACTGCTGCACACCGCAGCTGGTCTAAGCAGCCTTTGTGTTTCCCCCCAGCTGTCAGCGAGACCTGCCTTCCACCTCGCGTCCTGAGCACCCAACGGTGCAGCGCAACAGCCCGGTGAATCTCTGCTTGTACTATCATTGAGTGCTGCACCTGATATACGCAGCCGGCATTGATACTCAGCGTGCACACCAACAAAAACCCTTTCATTTTTAGAAAAGTAATCCTGATTTAGAGTTCTATAAAGTGGCATCCAATATGCTAAGATCTTAGTGAGATTAGAACTTCCGCTGGCTAACGGTGTCTGGTTTGTATTAATGTACACACAAAGACGGCAGCTATGAAACAGAGAGTGCCTTAATATATTTGCAGATACTTCAGATTTCCAAGTGACTACAAGGACGTTGGAGGGCAGGATCAGAATTTACAACCACCTTGACAAACTACAGAAACAACTGGGCTGGAGGGAGAGGAGGGCACTGCTCAGAATGGAGGAGAGCACAGCATACCTTCTAGCAACAAGTCCGGAGTTGTTACATAGCGATACTGTGTAAGAAAGAATTTGGGACTGCAGTTTTCTAATGGAACATGAGCAGGCAATGTTATGAAAGAGGAAGAGACCTTAAAATAGGAGTACGGCTTGCAAAACACACGATAGTCCTTCCAGGCTGCTCAGTACTGTGGAGCGAGACATTTCGTTTGGGGCATCACTTGACTCGAGGAGCAAAACAGAGCTCTGAAACATGATTTACAAGGAAAAAAATATATACAGAGTGGAGCTAGTCAGCCTGCAAGGAAGAAAATTCACAGCGAACATGAGAATGACTTGCAGTATGTAAAAAGGCCATATTTCACCATACAGGCATCCCACACTGCCCCTACACCATAAAAGAGGCAGTTATTTGAACAGTGTAGCACATGCTGCTGGAGAAATTTCTATAGAAATCAATAAAAATATATAGATTTCCAAAAGTTCAAGGAGCCTTTGGGTAGAAACACCCTGTCGCATGGCATAACCCCAACACAACTTTCAGGCCCCGTTTGGTTCACTCATCAGAAGGTAATTACAGCTACGATTTTCTTCACAAGTTCACATGCTGCATTTCTCTTAAGGACAGATGTATTTTGCAGTCATGACAGCGCACGTTCCTGAATCTCATCTTCCTCTTAGGAGTGACCTGCAACGCTTACAAGGTCCTGCTGTCACGGGTGTCTAAACCAAGCCCCAGACAATAGCAAACCTCTGGGGTCACAGGAGTGACATAAGGTAGGGACAAGATATTTTAGGGACTTGAGCAAAATCTGAAGCCTCTGACTTGCTCAGTCCCACCCTGACACTACAGGCAGACCTCACTCAGGTTCAAAGAACTTCCCCTTGTGTTGCAGATCACACACAAAGCTTCCCCACCACTCGTCTCCTATGCACGGCAATGCAGCTCATTCCTCTGGTGAACAAGTGCCATCCCAACAGCTGTTCTCCTGCCAGCTCCAGAAAAACTCAGTCTCCCCCAACTTACCTTCTCATACACAGCCAGTGTCAAATACACTTTAAAAGACATTAAAAACTAACGTTTATTTTTCCTGATTTCTCTTAGAGGATCACGGAGCTCACAGTGCTCTTGAAGAGCACCGTGGTCAGTTATTACTGTTTTCATAAAATAGTAACATCCTTTGCAGATTTTAGTCTCTGGCATTCACCTTCTGCATAGCTAGTAAAAAATTGAGATTAAAAATGTTGAACTACTGAAGCTGATGACAGTGTTATTTCCATTAACAGCAGAGTAACTATGTGTGAACATGCAGATCAGTCCATAACAGCATTTCGTCTCTTTGCATTAGGCATGCTACAGTTGGCATGGAGCTCCGCTCAGCAACCAAAGGCAGATGTTTTACCTCTATGTTGAATCTGGAACAGATTAGCAAAGTTAGCTTGATTCAACATATCCTGATAATATCCTCGTACTCATCATCAACTAAACTACTGAAGCTGACAGGGAAAAAAAAAAAAGAAGAAAGAAATCTAGCTTTGCTGACACAGGCAATGTCAGGCATCCAGGCCAAAGAAACCAAATGGACATTTTAAAAGGTTTCAAAACTGGCTTCACTTCAGAAACCAATTCAGGATCTTTCACACATGATGCATCTGACAGTGACAAATCCAGCAGCTTCAAAGTGACTTTGTACAGACGCAAATTTAAGCGGAAGATGAGCCTGAGAGCTGTAATGAGCTATTGCTCTATTTCTTCCAACAAGTTACCACCACAAGTTATGAACATCTTTGCCTGGACACCCTCTGGAAAGGCTGTAAGATGTCTCTGAGAATACTGTCACAGCTTTGAGAGTCAGTTTGAATCTTCCCTACATCACACACAATCCCATCCATTAAATACATTTCTGCATCTGAGAAAAATTCATCTCGATTGAGAAGCATCAGCCAGAAGTGTAAGCATATACATTCTCATCAGCTGAGGAAGTAGGATACAAATCTTCCTTCTTCCACTTCTCCTCCAAGAGCTTCCAGCCAAGGTCACTATCTCCTGCTGAAACCCTTCGGCACTGAGAAGGGGGGCAAGAAAGGGATTCAGTGCCCCAGCTCCCAACACAGTGAACTCATTCTGTACATGCAGCTCTCTCTTCACCATCACTTCCAGGTCCTGCCACACTAGCCAAGGGCTAGGGCTTGCAGTCAGACAGAGCCCAGCTATGTCGGAGACCCTTTCTCTAGACACACCGATTCCCTCTGGCCTCAGATAACTGTCGCCCAAATGTGTTTGCTTTTCTGGAGACAAAGGCTTGGTGTGGCTTTGCTTGGTCATGGAGTGACTGACAAGGCAGCCCCACTCGTTTTGGAACGGAGGCTCACAAAAGAGAGTGGAGGGTGGGGGGAGTGGTGGGCGTGGACTAAAAAAAGGGCCAGTTTTTGCAAAACCCTTTTAAATCAAAAACCCCAGGTGCCGTTTGTAATCCAAACCCATGGTTTATTTTGCTAGAGAGGCCGTTGCTTATTAAAGCCAAAAGTTAGTTTAATTCGAGTTGCACAGCCTAACACTTCAGCCTCTTATTTTCTGTGAACCATTCCACTTCAGAAATGCCATTCTCAGGCCAGCGTATCACTCTGCTAAACAAAGCAAATCTCTCTGTCTCACAGCCTCCTCCTCTTATATCTTGAGAAGCTCCTGCCTGCTTTTTATGGTGATGTTCATAATTCAAGACCTGTATGTGTCCTTCTCCCATGTCTTGTTTACACTGGTATATGTAGCTCACCACTCACTGGCTACCCAATGCTTCAGAAGAGCATGTAGGAAGGCACAGTCTTCTTGTGTCACAGACCGTAGATTTTCAGGATAGGGCAAACAAAACCATTTAAGGGCCACCTAACTCTGTCTGCATTTAAGTGGATGGGAAAGACTTTCAAACTACACCAAGAGACTGAGAGCAATGATTTGTGCTTTTAAAAACCCAACCCTCAACATACAAAGCTGTATGATCCTTCAGAGCGGTGAGAAAGGTTGTGCCAACTCTTCATTCAACATTATTGCAAAGATTAAAAAAAAAGAAAAAGAAAAAGGAAACAGGAAACAGGCTGTTGCCAAAGTCTGCTTTCACTCAGGGTTTTGCATAGGGAAATAAAAGACTCTTCTGCTTGCAGCCATTTCATGTAGGCTCCAGATTCCCTTCTCCTCTGGGGTAAGATGAGTAGGACAACGGTTTCTCTACACTATCTGCAGTCTCACTGACCAACTGAAACTACACTGTAAATGGGACTTGCCCAAGGGGAATTCAGCCCCAGTGGACTGAGTTAAAACAATGGTTGGCAGAGAACTTTAAGCCATGGGAATATGGTGATGTTAGCAAAAAAGGTGGGTGTACCCTTCTCCATCCCAGTGGGATGACTGTACAGGTAATTTTTGGCTGTTTAAACACAGGCAGAATCTTGAGGTCGTAGCCAGAGAGAGGGGAAGGAAGAGCAGCAAAGTCTTCTGGGTGAGGACAAGCCACGCACCGCACTCTGCCTTCCTGCTTTGGATTAGCCAGGTCTGCGGTGTAGACTGCAGAGCTGACTGGACCAAAACTGGGACTGCACTGGTCCTACTCCTCCAGGCCTCAAAAGGAAGCAGCTATCCTGCTACATGCTTTGAGTAAGGCAATCAGGATTTTTAGTGGTCTTCATTTATAACCTAATTCAGAATTCCAGCTTGTAAGCTGGTCATCTTGTACAATATAGAAGGTGAAATCCATACAACCAGAAGCAGCAGAGTGAAACACAGGCAACCTCTCATCCTCTTCCATGCCAGTATGTAGCCTTTGGGGGGAGACTGCATATTTCTGATGTATTGTAACTCCAGATCCTATGTTCCCCAAAGCAGTTAAGAGTCCTAGAGGCGTTTTAAGTATTTCTCCCTTGAATTTTATTTCTGTCTCCACAGGAGGAAGAAGAAAAAAGAAAAAAACCCAGCTCTGAATCAGATCAGATTCCTACAAACCAAGAACAAGACATTTCTAACCTTCTTCTTACAAAGATATTACAGTGTCACCATGCTAAATTTCTACTCTCAGACAGAGCTGCCACTAACTAACTTGCTGCGCTAACACAGATTCCGAGGAAAGCATCAGGAAATACTTTAGGCAGGTTTCTGTGAATAAAGAAAAACACGAATCACATCTCTAAATGGCTGCATCTGAATCCACCAGCCCGCTCTGTTTCAGATAACCCAAGTACCACACAACACAGCTTGCTCTTGTAGGAAGTAACAACTGATAACATGCCAGGCTATGCAGTTTTTCACTGAAGAGTTATCTGACTCCAGCTTGCATTCAGCTTGCTCTAGTAAGAGAGCAAAAGTTGGGCGCAATGCACTCCTAGCTGGCTAAGCAGTGTTTAACAGAGATAAGGGGGACAGTAAATCACAGTTGGATGCCACTAGTCTGCCTCCAGCCACACTCGATGCAGGCTAGATATGCACAGTTATGTTCAATCCCCAAACATATCCTTTGCTCTGCAAATCCTACATCTGTCCATCTTTGTAACCACCTAAGTCTTTCTTATTGACCAAGTTCAGCTCCTTTCTCTTTCTATCCTGACAGTTAATGTCAAACTTATCCTTCCCTGCTAAGCCTCCTGAAGACTAGGAGAGCACGGGAGAGGAAGAGGCCTAGGATTTTGCAGGGAAGAATCATGATTGCTAAAGACAAATCAGTGACAAGAAAGCAAAGAGGAATAAATACTGTGTTCCCCCTCATTTGCTACAAGCACGAGAGCTTGTAGATACTAAAATGTACAAGCTCTCTGATGACTACCGCCCGTGTCCTCTGCAGCTTCCCTCCCAGCTACATCCACAGAGATACGGACTCCACCTTTCCAGAGCAATGTCACTTGGAAAAAATTCATCCTCTGTACATGATACAGCAGAAGTAACCAGAGAAGTAGAACATGAACTACCTGCCCACTGCAACAAGTTCTGTTATTTCAATTACATGTGAAGAATGAATTTGTTTTTTAAAAAAGGACAAAAGCAGAATAGCCAGATTTAAGGCTACTATTAAAAACCAAGTCCCGAAACGCAGAGTTTAAGGGAAGTTCACCAGGTGTACAGACTAAGCTCAGACCTTGCTTACTGAGTGCAGCCCTGTTAATTATCAGCATTACATGTGCCCAGCCACCCCAGCGTGCTGTGACGCAGGGCAGACGGTGAGATGCTCTCCTGCTATTATCACGGAACACGACGCAGTTTCCATGCATTCATGAGGAACTGTCACATACCTCAGCTTAAAAACCCCCCAAAATTTCCATGACCTGTCATGAAGGTGAAGCAGCTTTCCTGGCACGGGTACAATTCACAGCACTGTCTGCATAAGCCCTGACTGGAAATTTAGAAACAACATAATGAAAAGGAGATTAAGAAGTGTATATATTAAAGAACACATGGCTTTTAAAGCAGGAGCAAACCTTTAGAGCTGTCCAGGATGGATTTACAAACCTATCAGTGTTATCCAGCACCCAGAACGATCACTTCAGTTCAAACCACTGTGTACTGCACTATTCACAGAGTCTGGGCTTCTAAAAAGTCAACACCTATACCCTGAATTAGAGTCTTCAAGTAATGCCCAAAGCTTGCCCCATGACAGTGATGTCTTTGCACACCTCTGCCTAGAGTTTATTTTAGAGTCCCTAAGTTGTACTGTTTTTAAAGTAAGGTGGTAAGAAATGTTATTGTCAGTCAGAAACCTACTTGTCACATTCGTTTCTCACAAATACTACTGCACAAACACCATCATACGTGCAAAGCATAATTAAAATGTTCTAGATATATGGACAAATGACAAGTCTGCACAACAGGAGAGGAAAAAAACTCACCCTGAACAGGCTGGAGGTTCCTGAAGCATAGAAGCAGGTAACTTTGCTGGTTTGTAGCAAATCAGATGTGTTACCCAAAACTGACCAGTAAACGAAATGCTGCATTTACAAACCTCCACTGAGGTGACACTGACAACAACAATGAAATCAATAATCAGAAGAAACTGACAGATTAGTATTCCTGCCGTTTTGTTCTGCCAAAGCCATAGCAGGGGTCCCAGACAGACCATGTTTTATACGCAGTGTGTGCTGCAGTGGTTGAGCAGAGGGGTCAGGAAGTACTTCCCCCTGAGCCATCCACGCCCAGGGCTTGGCTCAGCGTGGCACAGATCCATACAGCTCCTACTTACTTCCACTGTTCCATTCTGACAGTGCTGACAGCCATATCGATGCTGGAAAATGTGTGTGCCACTGCCTCCAAACTAAACAAAGCACTCTCTGCACTTGGTGAGCAAGCTAGACAGGTAGCAAGAGGCTGTCAGAACTGCACATCGCAAAAGATGTATCTACTAAGTACATCAAATTTGCAGGTGCTCTAAACACATCTCCTTGCATCAAAAATGACCCAACTGGTTTGTCCCCGGGCCTTTCAGTCACAGACCAACTGGCCAGCACTAGTGAGTAGTGAATACCCGCAGCATACTGAAGATCTCTCTCTCTTTCACTTGTTCAGCAGCTCGGAGGAAGCCACCTGAATTGTCACATTTCCCTCTTCCAAACTGGGGCTCAGAGCCACCATGCTTTGCAGGTGGAGACAGCAAGACTTTTTCATCCCACAACCTCAAAGCACTTCGTAAGGGTGGATCCCAACATCATACACTAAGAAACAAGCACAGAGAAGCGTGTGAAAATTGTTACAGGATTGATTCTCCTTTCAAGTATTTTCAGGTTTTATGCTTTCAACATTTGCAAAGCCCTGAATGTATTTCTACGGTAGTTTTCGATGAGTGACAGCATTATTAAATTTCATAAGTAAATTGGCATTTATAGAAGAAGTGGTGATAAGATCTATAAATGAACTCCAGGCACCAGAACAAATGGAATTACAAGAAGCTAGGAAAAAGGTTTGTGCTCTCCTCTTCATCCTGTTCCACCCAAAAAAGGCATTTATGTAACAGAGAACCAGGCATTTGTAAGTTTGTACGGCAACACAGCGCTAGGGTCACAGCTGCATACCCATCATTCACTCAAAAAGCCAAATTTCAAAATTCTTGCTCACACTTACTCTCTGTTCACTTCCACTCCCAGATGTTTGCCTTCTATGGAAGCAAAGGGTCAGGCTGTGAAAGTCAGTCCCAGCTCCTTCCCAAGGTAGGTGCCACAAAATCAAGCCAGAGCTGCATGGAAAATACCATCTAGCTCTGAATCCAGTTGCAAACCCAAAGATGCAGAAGTACTTACTTTAAGCACTTCCCCTTCAAGGCCATCCATCAGAACATGAGCTGGGCACAAAGGCTTCCAAGAGGGAAACCACGGTAAGTGACTGAAAAACACATACGTATCAATGAAGAACCACCCAACACAGGGGAGTTTCACAGTTCAGGCACTGCAGATGCGGTGGAACAGGCGGAGGAGCCCCAGACTGCTCAGGCCTCCCACCCTCCACAGCCGTAGAGCATCCTGGTTACGCCAGAGGAACCTGTGGGAGTCGAGTGCCCACCTGCGTTAATCACGGCTCATCAAAAGCTGGGAGCAAACATGTGGGCACTCAGGAAACACAAAGATGAATCAGTTTACGGGAGTCCCTTTGCACTCTTGGTTCCCACTGCTAAGATAACATTTTATTTCTCTCACCCTCAGGTGGGCATCACTGCTCATTTCCATGGCCAGTGCTTGGAAAACCCAGCCAGAGGGACAGCTGAGCAGCCCAGGGACTCCTCTTCTCCTTCCTAAGCAGCTGGATGTCAAGTTGTGAATTAACCCCAGCTGGATCAGTAACTGTTCACACAGTAACTGTGTTCACTAGCACAGCGCTGTCTCCTATCACACCAAAAATGCTGCCAACACCCTCTGTCACACAGATGGCACAATAATTAATGTACTGTTAGGGGGAAATTATCTTCCCTGCCCCTTCTCCCCATGGACTAACTCAAAAATCAAAGCAGAGCAGCAAGAAGGTCTGCATCCCCAATACCAACACTTCACAGGGTCCATCACTTAGGTACCAGTTACCACAGCTACCAGCTGCCCAATACTCCCAGAGGACAAAACACAACCCACACCTAAGCAGACAGCATCACATCAGAGAAAGAACCCACCATTTCTCAGGCCCACAGCACACATAGGAAGGAAGGCAAGAAGTAGGTAATTTTGCTGTGCTATAGATACAGAAGATGAAAAGCACTTCATGCAAAGTATAAGGCAGAAAGCAAGAAATATACATTGATTTTAATTTCCTGTTTAACCATAGATTGCTTTTTGCAACTGTATCTCAGAGAGTTGTCTAAATCCACTGCCAGCCATTGATTCAGCAGTTTTTCCAGGCTCATAGTGTAACTCAGGAAGCACTACATCGTACACGTGGTTTGGTCACCAACACATGTGCCCAACACGAGAGTCGGGTTGCAAGTGTCACTGCACTGCCACTGCCAATCGCTGAAAGTGATCCCACACAGCAGGTAACTCTCTGCACCCTCCCTCTGACATGGGATTCACTGATAAATCCCTTCGTAGAAAAAGAAGGGTTAATTAATCTCTTTAAAGAACTATAATTAGTCAGACATGAAGGTCAATTCTGTCTTCCTGATTGAGCTACAGTGCCAAGACATCTGAACATGCAAGTGGGGCGTGCAGATACACACAGCCTTCAAAAGCAAGCCCTGGACCAGTCCCTCCATGTTGGACATAATCCAGTACTGCGTTTGCCTACCTGCTCCAACACCTGACTTTATACGGGGCACGCAGGCTGACCTCTCTTCAGCAATCTTGTCTATAACGCACAATGCTTTGCTGGTTTTTGCTTGCTTTGGTTTTTAAATCTGACTAGGAAATCTAGACCATGCCATACCCAACCCTCCTGCACCACTGCTGCTGGAATTTCAAATGCAGGTGACTGTTCCTTTTTTTTTTCCAAAGACCAAGCAACTCTAATACACCCCAATTACAGTAAGAGGACTCTAAATAAGACCTTCAGAAATTACCAGTTCCTGTAGTTGATATATGAAGCTTGCTTTGTAGATCTAGCTGAATAAAACATTAAAATGCAATACTGGATGAGTTTCACAATACTTTTTTCCCCGTGTAAATTTAATTTCATTTATCAGTTCAGCCTCAAGTCAGGAGTTCAATATTTAGTTCCCATATTTAATTACGTTTTCTTTCCATCATGGCCTTTTCCAGATAAATGTTTAATCAGGGTGTTCACTGTAATATAAAAACTACTAGAGTGAAAAGAATGAAGTAATAATGTTCTCATCCTTATACGTAATGTCGTATGTTAAATTCACAAAGGTTGACTAAAAAGGGGCAACGATGTCACTGAATGAAGAAGCTGCTAATAAGCCCTCAGGGAGAAAACGAGCTAAGTAGTGGTAAAAATTAACCACCAGAATACGAAACCATCAGACCTTTTAGAGAGTATCAGGGACCCATTCAGGCTTCAATAAGGTGCAATAAACACAAAATATAAATTTAAGTTCAATGTATCCCGATTTCACCCGTACGATAACTGGTGACAACAATGCCACTGCCAAAAATGCAGCACGGATTTCACTAAATAACATGCCGGGTCTGGAGGCAGAGTCAGCAGCCCACACAATGGCATTGTCAGAACCATCACCGGGTCTATCACTTGCACACCAGGTCAGGGGCTAGAAGTCTACTTCTTTGATATTCCGATAAGAAACTGCACGTCCTGACACAAATTCATCGTGACACCAAACCCTCCTATTTCATGAGAGCACAGGGAAGAGCTAACGCTTACTTCTGACACCAACTGTGTGCTGTGTGATAAGTGTTGATGCTACTGTCATCACCATTACCTATCTTTCACTTTGACTTTGCCCACACTGAATCACTTTGTTTTCCATGATTATCCAAAACCAAAATTGCTACGGACCAAACACTTCAGTTACCAGAAAGCAGGCAAATTTACTGTAAAACCTGCTGCATTAAAAACTGTGTATTTCTTACCTATTTCCAGGTAGTTTTTCCTGGCTGTAGCTCCATAATATCTACACTCTCTCCCCTCATTTTGCCTGGTTCGCAGTTCTCTTTTCTGCACCTCTTCTTCTCTGTTGTAGTCACCGACAAGGCCATTTCTTCTTGCAGAAATCACTCATTTTTAATGGGCACTGTCAGTCTCTGGTACTGCCTTTGCTTATTGGGAATAGAGCAAACTTCTAGCTCTCCATTCTTCCAAATTGTGTAATGACATATTGTTCATCAGACCCTACCTACAGAGGAAGTTTCTTTCTAAACTAGGCAGGAGGTGGCTGCTTTGCTTTGTAAACTGTGAATTGTTACTCAGATTTTTCATCTTTTTTTTTTTTCCATTTTCTGTCAAATATTTTTTTGACATTTAAACTTCATGCAGCCACATAAATCTTCTGGAAATATATAATATTAACAGAATTTTTAGACAAGCCTCCTTTTTAGGAAACTCTGCAAGGTTTTTCTTATCCATCAACATCCTCCATTTAGTAGCCTGAAGAATCGCATGACTTCTAATCTTTCTTCCTGTCTTGTGAGACTCCTAGAATTTAAAGCAGGGAGCCTGCTCCCTAATTTGGGAGACAGCAGGTGACAGCCCCATGGGCTACTGAGGCTGTTCTGAAAGTTCAGTCACCTCAATTTTCATGGACTTGACAAGATGAAGACCAAACCCCCCAATTTAGGTACCGCCTCTGTTCTGGAGATCTGCATGGCCAGAGTTTTTTGGCATTTTGTTTTCCAGTTCAAAGAACTCACTTTGTCTTAGGGCTCTGGCAACCCAGGGGCAGGGGTGAGCTGTGACAGCCTGAGGTGCTGTCCACAAGCATCTACTCTGCAATCCTCCGGTAGCAGAGACACTAGAACAAGGCATGTACCACCTATGCAGCCTATATAACACAGGGGCACGGCTGGCTGTACTGGAACAAGGGACAGTCCTGCTCCCCCTCAACCCTGCTTTAGCCACCTGCTCCCCTACAGACTCTTCCGACACTCATGGAGCCTGCAGCAAACAATTCTGGGGAGCCAAATCCTGCACTCCAAGAGGCGGCAGGTATTTTTCTGCTGGCTTGAGTGTCTCAGAAGCTCAATGAGCCCAACGAATGCCTGTATAAGTGTGCAGGATGAGACAAGAGTGCAGGGCAAGGGGCAAACAAGGGACCACCCCCTTCCAGCCAGCCAGCCAGCCATCAGTTCACTGCCAATGTGAAGCCTTGCTGGCACTTCAGTTGGGCTGTGCCAGCAGGAACAAGCTTTTACTAGTGCAAAAGCACCAGCGAGCCATCCGTTCTGTTCTTGAGGATCTTGGGTCAAAAACTACTAGAAAAATATTTAAGATGAGTCTAACAGTCACAAACCTGTACCAGAGAGGGAGGAATTCATTACGCTTCCGTCAGATCTGCCAGAACTTGTCCATCAGAGGCCTTATACAGGGGAAAAAATTCTCCTCTTGCAAGGGTTCAGCCCTGTGTTGATTTTCAGAGCATTAACAACAATCCAGCATGGCACATTTGAAGCACTCTCCCTTCCTCAGTTTTTCTCGATGATGATTTTAACGAAGTGCTTCAACTTTGCTTTCGGAGCTTAGATTTGCAACAGGGGAAACGCACTTCAGCCAGGAACCTAAAATACTTTCAAGGACTGAGGTGTAACAGAAAGCAGGTTTAAGACCTCTGCTTTCATAACTAACACTGTAAAAACAACATTTTGTTCCTTTGATTACTTAAAAACAACAACAAAAAATGTCACATACGGATGTAAATTATACAAAGATTTCTTGTAAAGATTTCCTCAGCTACTCAGAAGACTAAAAGCCCTAAGGATGAGTGCTAACCCAGCGCAGAGCTGTCTGCACTTTGGGACAACATCCCCTTGCCTGTGATTATTCTGTTTTCTTCAATGTCAGCAATTCCCTCAACTTTTCTTGAGATCTCCAAGAAGGCCCAATGGAAAAAGGCTGGAGGAGAGATAGGTAAACAAAAGGGAAAGAACCCTGAAAGATCAAACAGCAGCAGTACCTTCAAATGACCCAGTCCTGTGCTCCATCTCACAAACCAAAAGCCCCTGTCTGCTGAACTTGAGCTTTAACAGGCTCCACAGTTTAACCGCAAAGGGAAAATGCCCAGCATATACTGCATGCAAGGCAACAAGCAACCCTGAGCAGCAGTTTATGTGCTCTCCTTCATACAGACATAGAGTCTGGACAAAATAAACCACATAAAATGCATTTTCATAAGAGGTAGAAATTCATTTTCACAAAGTAACTGGGAAGGCACGAGAGACCTAACAGACAGACCACTGAGCTCTTCCCTTTCAAAACACCAGCTTGCATCCAGCCCACATCAGTGACGGACAAAACTGTGACATGAGGGTTACCCAGTAACCTGGATCAGCATCCATATCCCTGAAAAGAACGTCTTTCCAGACAAAATTCAACCCAAACTAAATCTTAATTCATTAGAAAAGCAAAATGTGGAAAATTATCAACAACTGGGGTGCTGTTTCTGCATGCCTATGACCAGCAAATTATGTCTAGAAGCAAGCATCTTACGCTTAGGTGATTTTACAGCCCATGACTGCATAGCTGGCATTGGTCCCACACACTAATCTCATTTTCAAGAAGTCACAATTACTGCTACACACCAATGCAATTCTCTTAGGTGCTAACTGAATTTAACCAGATTTATCCAATATGAAACAACTAAATAAATGAATCAGCAGAGAAGAGAGCAGTAGAACGAGAAGAAGTAAGTTTTTATCTACAGGAAAGTTGGTTCTTTTTCACTCATCCCTCACAAACACTCGGAGAATATGCTCTGCTGAGCATTAAAATGCTGTAAGACACTCAAGACAATAATAATCTCTTATGTATGAGCCATCCAGCTGAGGGAGAAGGAAAATGATATTCCACATTTAGTTTTGCTGATGTGACTGCCTAACAAAAAACCCTCAGTGGAGACTGGAAGATTTAGAAGAATTTTCAACATCTTTGTGGGTTTTAACTTTTTGTCTACGCAGTTGATTGAACAAGCTAAAATACAGCAGCACTAAATCTGGTATGATTTGGTATAACTGATATGACTTTGTCTATACTAGAAGACTAAAAAAAAACCCAGTCAGAACCCCCTCCCCACGTGCCTTGGGTTGGCACAGACACGTTAACAGAAATTTCTAGTGTAAGCAGGATATTACATAAATATTGTGATTCAGATGTGGATATACACAAATATGGATACATGCACTGCATATGTTCATCCCATTCTGCAGAAGTAGTCCTGGCCCAGGCAGCTGAGCTGACCACACTACCGGAGTAGCAATAACCTAGTTGAAAAATATTCACTTTTACTTTTCCAGGAACATGGCATTCCTCCTCAAAAACTTAGGGCTTCACAGCCCAGATTGATGATTTATTGTTAGACCAAGAACAACTCTCATGATCCCCCGATCTTCAGGTCTTTCATGTTTTATTTGGGTGTTTTTCAGAGCTGGAAGAGAACCTTGGGAATAACTGATGGGAAAAAAACACCAAGACCCAGTAATGCCAGCAAAATGCAAAGGATACCAGAAGATGTGCAGGAGAAAAACTACAGGAACAGACACACACACTTACCAAGCTTCCTTCTATGTGCACATGCTGGTTACATCAGGCATCCATCTCCCACCACCACGCCCCCCCACCTCCGAGCATCCCTCAGGTAACCCACCTCTGTGGGCAGCTCAGTCTGCAACAACTTGGTACAAACTTGCCAAAGACATACATGTCAGATACAAAGTTTCTCTGAAAATTACATTTCTGAATACCCAAGCCAACCAAGGTTTCGGGCCTGAACCAACAGCCAACTCTGCCTCTGAAAGCATGGTGACAAGAAGCCCATCAGCTCCCTGGGCTCTGGGCTGGAGTGTTTGCTACTGAGGAAGACCAGATGAAAAGCCAACACCGACGACTGTGTGACTCACAGCACTCACCTCGGCCAACGCAGTCCTGACAAAAATATCACCGGACTAGAAAAAGCAAGTAACCCTTGGTCATCTTGCAAAATAAAAGGCAACAGACAAGGAGGTATTATTTTTTTTAAAACAGCACAAGACTGCCGTGTGACAGTGTGATGCTAATTACCTCATTTCAGGAACCCTTCAGAGTCACGGACAGGAGGGAGAGGGGAGAGAGAGATAGAAATGAAGACTTTATAGTTATTATTTTTAAACAAAAGACTGCTGAGTTGCAAGGCTGAGCCTCTCCACAGCAGCTCGGGCTCCTGCAGCAGGGATTCTGGAGCAGGGGCTCAGCCAGCCACAGCTCCAGGCAGCACGACCGGAGCAGCATGGCACTGCCAGGCAGCAAGTCTCCAGCAAAGCGGGACCAGGAAACTGGCAGGTGGCCCATGCTGCCTTGGACTAGCACTCATTAAAATGCATTGCTGGCAGGGCTCCTGCAGCCATAGAAAGAGAGGAGGAAAATTAACTCAGGTTTAGTAAACACTGTAGGGTAAACATGATTTCAGATAGACACCAGACATAAATATTTCAGTTTTCCTTAAAGGCACAGTCAAGGTCTAGGCAACAGCATCCAGATGTTAAAACAAGGTCTCACACTGCTTCTCCTTATGTCTGTCCAAAAGACAGGTTTCCAAGAGGTTTTTTTTTCCCCTCCCCCATTTCAAACACAGGATCACAACGTCTCAGATGACATCAGAAGAAAGTGAGAATAGGGGGTGGTGTGTTACTGAAGGCAGGTGTCTGTTACAGCCCAGCCAGCTCGAGTATCCTTCACACCGGGCCACCTTTCCGTCAAGGCAAACAGTGTAACTAGGGCAAGCATGTTTGTAGGGTCAGGACCCAAACACAAACCCATACGGAGAGTTTACAAGGCTTCACCCCCATGTAAGAGTGCTGCCAAGAGCACCCAGAGATACGATGGCCTCAACAGTACAGATCAAAAGGATAAACGCTTCTCCAAGTTGCATCGACAACGAACACCTACTGTTTCTACATGCTTGGAGCCTTGGTAGTTTGACATCGTGAAATACCCACAAAGACTCTCAGACCACATAAAATAATTAATAAACATAAGGGTGCATAAAGCACTTAATTGTCATGTAGTTTTTAGGGAATAAGAGAGAATCTCTTCCAAATAGATAGCAAGACATTATTATAAGGCAGCATCCGAAGAAATAACAAAGTTAACCTCTGCCTACAAGTTTGGCACACAGGCTACATTTCATGAATCTACTATAAGAAAAGATATTCTGGTCCTTCAACTATGCCCCCAAACCATCAGCAATGATATTTTTAGTGCAATGCCATCAAGATTCTTCCACTCATGAAGGTGCCCCTTTTAGAAGACAGCACCATTAATACCTTGATCCTGATACATTGTTGATAGAGAACTGCTGTAAATCACACCAGCTGTCACAAACAGCTGGTGCAGTGCCACACTGCGCTGGCCCCAAGTTTCTCCCTGATACGCTGTTGGCAAGTTAACGAAAATGCATCCACTGGCTCAGATCAGAGCTTCCTCCAGAGCAGCAAGGCAAGCTGCAGCAGATGACATCTTAGAGGGTTTTGCTAGCGAGTATCATAGAAAGCAGCTGAAAACACAACAGAAATGAACATAACCATATCAAAAGACAGAAGGTAGTACTAAGTGACAACCCATCCGCTTTGCTCCAGAACTGTATTTTGACAGGTAAGTACAGGATCTAGCAATCTACCTTCTGGAGGGGAACTGCAGTGTGAGAGGCTGCCATCCAAATAAGTCCCATTTAAAGCAAGACAAAACTCTGAAGGCAAGGAGGGAATAAATCATATGAGTAACTGCGGGTTACAGCTAAATGGCAGCACATTTCCTAGGATAAGACAGCCAAAACATATACAGATATAAAAAAAAGGACGAATTCTCCATGAGACAGAACAAGAAGAGATAAGGGAGGCCCCAGGAAATTTTGGTCTTGGTTCCAAACATCATGGACATATTTAGGCTGGGGCAGAACAGAACTGATATGCCCCCACAGCCTCGGAAGTCCACGTTACAGCAAAGCCATATGATAATGAAGACATGTTGCAGATAGAAATCATGTAATCCACGAAGAAGAGTCCAATTACACAGGCTCTGCTGACAAAATCAGATCTACAAGGCCGATTTACACAAAGGTAGTGAATGAATTAGTGAGATGCAGGGCAGGGGAAGAACAAACCATGCATCCCCTGCAACAGGAGAATTAACACAGAAAAATGTAAAAACCCTCTGGGGAGTTTCCACTCTGCACATGTTTCCCCATTACTTTAGTTTCAGTGTAGAGTGGGAAAAAGACAAGAGGACTCTGTCGCAGCTTACAGCCCAATTAACACATGACAAGCCTGAAGATTTCAAATTCCTTTCAGGTGTTGATCCACGAATCCACCCACCTCTATTCCTACAAATATCCAAGAATATCTGGAACAATAGACTGAAGTGAACACTCCCATAAACATGTCGTCAAAAAGACAGCTTTGCCTTGTTAACTTTGGCCAACAAAGTATCAACAGAGCTTCCCACTTTCAGCCCTAAAACTGAACCCAGGCCACGATGAGAACAAGTGTATCCGTTTTCCCTACCGACAGAGGCACAAAACTCTGAACAGGCCTAAGGAAGGGACGACACTGATTTTGCAACTAAGTGATGGAAACCCAAAAACCCACACAGCAGCTCCGGTGTTTCTGTTATTCATCAGAGTGATGCGACGATTGCTGTTTGCCACTGAGCAGAAAGACAGTATTTTCACGACAGGAAAATGCTGCCATTGAGGAGATGTTGCTGGGTGACCAGCGAGCAAGCCATGGCTGAAGCGGCCAAAGCAGAGAGGTTCTCCAAGGACACCACCAGCACTCCGCAGAGCCAGTCTGCATTCCCATGCAGAGTGCGGCCTGCTGTTACCCTACCCTCCAACCTTCTCTGTCACACATACTTTACACAGCCCACATTCATTTTTTCCTTCCCACATCTTCCTGAAAGAAGAACCTAATCGTGTATCAGTAGAGGCAGGCTGTTATTATTATCTACAGGAAAAACAAAAGATACTCATCTTATCTACGGCTCAGCATAAACAATGGATGGGAGAAGGGAAGTGGAGACCACACCGCCATTCAGTACAGCCTTTACAAACACTGAAGGTCTGAGTGCTTTGCCCCCCTTCTGCAGGCAGACAAACAGGGAGGTGAGGAGGGGCACTGTCCCAGGAGGGGCAGAGCCCACCACTGGCAGTGGGACCTGCAGGCAGCCCTCCTGTGTAACTCAGGGTTATTCCAAGCAACACTCCCCAAGATGTGGCCACCAGCACAGGAACAAATCACCGTTTTCTTAACATAAAAGAAAAATGTTTCCCATTCCACAGGCAAGCGATTTCAGCCACACCACGCTTACGTGATTGCAGCTACAGGGAACAAAAAGAAGCATGGTGTAGTCGGATACAGCCCAGCCCAGATCCAAGTTAATCGCTTCCTCGGACCGGCCGTGGAAGAGCAGTGCTGTCACAGATGTTTACAACATCCTCCCTTGAGGACACCGAAGGGACCTGCACGAGGACAGAGGCACTTGTAACAGCAGAGAACGGTGCAAGGGCTACCACCACCGCACCCACCCTGCCTACCCTTCACCACAGCGAGCTCCTCTCCAGGGAATAAGGAGTCTGTCCTGCTGGGAGAGGCTCTCATCATGTTTTGTATTGAGGGGTCCCTGGGTAATGTAACACACTGTCTTTTTTCTTTCTTTAAAAAGAAAGAAAAATCTATTACTTTCTCTACAGAATAACATGAAAAAGTGAGCAACAACTCTGTTTACACAGACAGGAACAACTAGCTAGTATATTATTCCGAAAGACAGAAAATCATTGATGTAGACCCTTTTAGACAGCTGTTTCATTTATTTCCTTCTAAATAAACTAAAAATAAAAAAAGGTTTCATTGAAATACAAGATAACTTCTCATTGATTTTGAGGCGGTAAGAGAGGGAGGACTTAGAAGACAAAAGGAATCTTTTGTGAAAGGGCAGAATAACACAGGGAAGAGCATTATGTCAGTGTCAGGTAAGAATTTAAGCAACAAGTCTGCAGGGGAATATGAGTGTCCAGAAGTTCAGTTGCTCAGTAAGCTTCAGCTGCATGAAGAAAACATACAAGATAAACAAAACACCCCAACGTTCAAAGTCAGGTTCATGAGCAGCTCCATCACTTCATTACGCTGGAAAACAGCAGTAGGAAAGACACAGTCATTTCTAAATGTTTTGCCACCACTTCTTGCTCGACAGCACAGAACCACTTTTCATAGGCAGCCATCTCAGACCTGAAACAGAATTAGATGTGCTACAGCCAGGATTTATAGTTTCTTCTGAAGGTCTTAATGTTGCTTCCTGCCAGCACGGCTTGGCTGGCATAAAAGGAAGGATATGCTGCAATATAGTGGCATTTACTTGCAATTATCTGTTTGCTTCAAAATATTAGCTTCTTCAAAACATCTTGGGTGGAGGAAGGAGGTGACAAGTCATCTAAGGGGTGGCAAGAGGAGGATGAGAATTTCCGTTGCAAACTACATGTTAGGTAGTCCCACCCCAAAAAAAGTCATGATGCTATACTAGGATGTGAGAAAAGAAAGATCATGGTTTGTGTATGTCAAATTACACACACCCAAGAATAACATTCGCATTATGTTAGGGCAGCTCACGTCCAAAACCGCCATGAACACTATTAACTTTGAAGAAGGGCAGCTCTTAAAACCCTTCCAAGTGACCCTTGTATTTCAGCCCAGCTTGAAGAGAAGTCTGGATCAGAGCTTTCTTCAGACATTGGAAGAGTCTTTAGCAAATATTTTCACACATCATAAGCACTTAATTCCAGTCCCAACTACAGAAATGGACCAGGCAAAGGTACAAAGCAGTTTCCCAAATAAATTTTTATACTGGTAGATGCCCTGTTAAAAAACCTCATGGCTCTAAGGAAACCTAGAACTAACAGATGATTTGGCTCAAGACTTAGCTCACCATAAAATACTTCAGGATGAGAGACACTGCCCCATTCACCAAGAGACTAAAATGAGAAAAGGCAGGCAATTTACAGAGGCCACCATTTGCTGTCTGAATCTCTAACCCACTTCAGACAGGTGAAAAACTATCCGTTTTGCCACACTTTTTTTTTTTTTAAACTTAACAATCACTGTTTTGGAAACACTATTTTGAGGATAGAAATTATGTTACAGACAACATAACCTGTTCCTGAAAGCCTGCTAAACCAATTTTTTTAAGGAACTGAGCTCATTGTGCCACTTACTCATATATCTTTGCTCTGTTTTCCTTCAGAAACTGAAATCATAGGAGAATTTCAATCTTTGTCTCTCTTTCAGTTTATACACATGAAGATAAAAAGAGCTGTGGTTATAATTTTAACATTTTATTGAGTAATACTAGGGTAGATTCCAGAACAGCATACCGAACACATGTCTACAGGTCTCTACCACCAAAACCAAAACAAAAAAGTCCTAAATTAAGCTATGTTTGACTTGATTATATGTAGCAAAAAAAGCATGGGTATTTCCTCCACCACCACCATCAGGCATGCTGATAAACAGCAAGCAATGGCAAGTAGCCAAAAAACGCATCGTAAACAGCCAGAGCATTTTTCACTACCAAAAGACAACAGTTAAATGAGTTGGACTAGGGGAACCCAGCTGGGAAGAGATTTTTACAGAAGCACATTCATGGATTTTTGAGTTTATAATTTCCAACATGTACATATGAAAAGGTTAACGTTTTTCTGTTTCTTCCCTTTGGAGGTCACAAAGGAGGCAAAAATAAAGCACTCTTTGATACTATCACAGCCTACATGGAAATGCTATTTAACAGTACGAAGCTGTCTGGAGAAAGGCTGACTAATTTTCTTTAAAGCAAATCGCAAAGTCTTCTATGAACTCTTCACATAACAAACCTCTGTTTCACATTTTTGAAGATAAAATCTGGGGGGAAAAATCATTACTCTAAAGTTTGTAAGTCCATGAATTCCTGTGTTACATAATAAACATTAATCACTGTTTTAAGTTAAACCTAGAAAAACATTAAGAAAATGCAGCTTTGTAGCCGTTGCAGATGAGTGTACTTGGGTTTGCACTTTGGTCTTTCCCCTCTCCCAACACATGAGCTTTACAGCCCAGCAGCAATTCCAAAATAAACCTTTAAACCAGCTTTTTGTTGCGCTGCAGTGTGTTCCCACAAAACCAGAAAAGTTTCAATCTAATAAAGGATGTGTCAAGATGTAACAATGTTCATTAAAATTCTCCATAAAGTTTAAGCCTTTCCATAGCAAAACCTCGTGCTATGGAAAGTTTCCATCAGTTCCTGTTCCGAACTGTGTCTCTGTGACATTTAACGCACACTCACTCCTATCCCTGCCACACAGCGGGGAAACCGAGGACCTGAAGGACAACCAAGAGGTCTGCGAGGAGCTGAACTGCGAGACCGTTATCCATTACACGGCAGGGCTGAAAATACTTCTGCATTTCACCAAGACGTCGCCGCGAGAAGAGACAGTGCCCAACTCCCCTGCAAGTAATGGAGTGCTATCTAACGGGATAGATATTTTGATTGGGGATTGCAAACACACTGCTGGGTTGTTTTTTTGCCGCTTCCTCCCCCTTTTGCCATGGCTGACGCTGGCTGAGCGAGGCAAGTGTGCACATTTACGTTCAGCATTGCCTCCACCCCAGAACAACTCCCACGGGAGAAGCAATGCCAGGCCATACATAGTGACAAACTGGCAGGTCTGCTGAGGTCCCACCATGCTGTCAGCCAATGGCCTGGGGAACATGGTGATCCCAAGGTGGTGGTTGGGTTTCAGCTCTCCCAAATGATGTTAAAAACCACAGGAGAGCAAAACAAAGACTCTCCCATCTGGGGGGCAGGCAGAAAACAAAAAACGGCACAGGTTTTTGGGGCTTGGGTTTTATCCCTTGCTTATTGAAACAAACGCTTTCCCACAGCCTTCCTCCTTCCCCTCTAATGCTCAGGCAGCTTCCTGTAGTTGATCACTGGGAACTGGACTTCATTCAGCACCTCGCAATCTGCTTGCTCAGATTGCTCCTTCAGGCACTGGCAAAGACTTAAACTAATAAGCACTTGCCTGTTAAGCTGAAGATGAAATTACTTACAAAATGAATTATATATCTATTATCTTGCTGGTTGAACTGGTTTTCATTAACATCTGGAAGAAAGGCTTGATAACAGCTTAGGGTTTTCGCCTGTTTCCGTGCAGGATGTGGCCAGCTCCGCACGGAGGGCAGGGGATGGACGCCAACAGTCCTGGGTGCCCCTGGAGGACAGCTCCGGCCACCAGCCACCTTCACAAAGCAGGAGGAGAAACAGAGGATTGGCACTACAGCCTGGGGAGAGGCGAGGATGAGGAGGTTTTACCTGATCAAAGGATAACACCATTGCAATTGTAATGGCCACGCACTTATCCCCGTGTTTTTACTCACTAGCACTTTAAAGAGAAATAAGAATCAAGCTTGACACAGAGGGGAGAAGAGAGGAAAGAAAGGGATAGAGAAGTGAGGGCTCAGGTTCTGTTTGCAGCAAAAAAAGCTCAGTTCTGGTGAAAGAAAAGATTAGAGGTGTTATCTGAACTTCTGCGTGCATTCATCTCAACACAGCAGACAAGGTCTCCCAACAATTCACTAGGCAATACAAGTCTACAAATTGCATGTATGCTCTGAAGCCAGCACCGAGTTTACAGTGCAGATGGAAAACATCCTCAAGGTCTCAAATGAAAGGCCTGAGTTTTCCTGAGTTAAAGGAAAGTAAACATGCATAATGAAATCAACTTTTATTCTGGAAGTCATGCCTTTTCCCTTTTATAACTAAAACCAGATCAATAGTTTAAAAATGAATAAATGCTCACATAAGCCCTGTAATACTAGGCTCACAGCAACAATGATGGCATTCATGAAGTTGGTTGGCATTTAAACAAGAATGGGCAGAACTTGTTTGTCATTTTCTGGCATTTCAGCCAACCAGCTGTAAGGCTGGCGTAGGAGGGCAGCATCCAAACTTAAGATACAGAAGTAAAACAGTATCAAAGTACTAATTAACAACAAAGTAGCCTCGAGAATGATAGTATCAGGTAATCATCACTAAGAAGATTTAACTGCAAAATTTGGAGTTGGTTTATTTGTTATGGTTTTTTAATTATGATTAGTTATTTCACCTTTGGCCAATGATTTTGAAACTAGCCAAGGCTACTGAATGTTGCTTAGGGTTCACTGTCAATTGAATTCACATAGGAAAGAAACAATGAAGTACCTGGCTGTCAGCAACTATGTTAACCTTTAACCTCCGCAGTATGACACTCCTCCTCTTAAGACAACGAGGGCAGAAAAAAAAGAAATCCTTCCCAAACAGGGCAGGGCTTCTGAAGAGCAACGATTAACACACCAGAGCACAAAGCATCCATATAGACGCCATATCCTACCTAGTCTCTTGGACACACTTTCCATCTCTGCTGTGCAGCTCTTTGCTCACCACAGACAGATCCTCTGCCCACATGGAGCCAATTATGAGTTTCTTAGTCACTAAGAAATTATGCCAAGCAGAATTTACCCTGTAGGTTTCTGCTGAGACAGACGATTCATCTTCTCTTTCAACATGGACAGTGGCAGACAGTTTTGAAAATTGCCAGTAATTACTAGGAACCTTTCATTGTGCTTCCTTAGGTCAAGAAATCTGTTGCATCTAGAAGTCAAAACTTTATAGGTAACATATGCAATACTTTATACATGCACATGTGTATTCTATACACACACACACATATATACTATATATCCCACAAACATATTTAGAAAAATATCTATAAACTTGGATTTCAGGCCTTAATCAAACTCAAATAATTTGGGCATATGGGAAAACCTTTATAAATGGGGAGATCATCTTCCATCTGTGTTCTTTTAGCATTCTTGCAACCTTCTTCCCATTTCAGAAGCTGACCACAACTAAGAATGATGTAATGGATTAGAAGTCGATCCAACCCCACCAGATGCTTCTTAGGTTCTTTCACCCATGAGGGGTTTTGCAGAGAGGAGCAGGGGCAGTTTGGTGGGGGAAGGCTGCTTGGGGTTTCTTTTGCCAAGTCTCTTCTGGGACTGTGTGTCACACAAAAGGGGTTGGGGTAGCTGAAGGGAGAGTTTGAGGTATAACACAAGGTATAAGCACTGCCATGTCCTAAGTGGTAGACAAAGGCAACCAAATCAGAAAACAAGCAAACTGCTATGTTTGCCATACAGATGCCACTGTCAGAGGCTCTATTAAAACAAGAGCTCTCCAGTACCCAAATCTGATAGGTCAATAGGTGAGATACATTTCAGGTGAGTATCATACCCTTCTGAGACTTCAACTCCACTAGAAAAGACAACTGCAGTCAACTATTCCTAATAAACACCTTACTGTAAAATCAAAACATATACACCCCCCTTCTGTGTGTAATCGTAGTACTGTTTTACAGTAAGTACCCAAAATAACTGTTACATTTTGCTGTACCGCAACATCTAGTAGCAGATTTGGGGATCCCATCATTCTGCACGGCTATTGTGTCACAACAGAGCAAGAATAGTATAGTACAGTATATAAGGTATGCAGTATTCAAGGGAAAATGATGTGTTAGTTTCACTGCATCACTGGCACAACATGCCATGGCCATGCCAGACAGACTGGCTCAGGCTGCTTCCACACCTACTAGCGCTGCTGTTCAGCCAGCACAGGGAGAAGCCCTGCGGGCACCTTCGGCACTCAGGCTCCTTTCTTGATCACCAGCAGCCACTTCTGCACCAGACCCTCGCTGCCTGGAGGGCAAGAGCCACAGATGGGTCCTTAGGGCTGCCCCCCTAAAAGCAGACTCAGGTTTTATATGCCTTTTTAAAGCTGTGAAAGGTCCCTGCCCAGCACTCCATCTGCAGGCACCCAGCGCCAGACTCTCCTGAGGCTGATACGGGGAAATCCAAACACTAGCAAAGTCTCCTGCATTTCCATAAACCTCCCACAGAGGTTTTTATTTCTGAGAACAACAGCTGAGCCCCTGCAGAAGCTTGGCACCATGCAAGGCCACTGAAACACAACTTCTGCTAGTGTACATCCCCAGAAACCCAAGGGCACTTCTTAGAATTGTTATTAAAACAAGCACAGCAGCATAACTAACTGATCCTGTGCCATTTCAACCTCCGGCTATTGGTAAAGGCCAAATCATTAGATCAGATGAATTACAGAAGACACAGCGCTTATAACATCTATGCACCTGCTGACCCTCAATGACAAGTCAAGTCTTGATTATGCACATACAAAGATTTAAGAGGTTGGGGTGACTAACGTAAGAATACAGGAGAGAAAGGGGAAGGGTCTGTGATAGCTTCAACCGCCATCTCTGCACAGCTTACTGTCAAAAGAAGCGACAGCAGTGCAAACCACCTGGTTTGGCCGGATGGCTGCTTGGCAGGGCACTTGACCCCAGGACTTCCTGAGCTCCCTGTTATACTGCATCTCCAGCAACAGCCTGGATGAGTAACCACCAGACAGCACTGACATGTGGCAGCAGGGTTACAAACAACTTCCTCCACTGAGACATCTCCCGCTGTAATTATGACAGAGGAGAGCAGCACGGGCAGGGAGAGCCT
Organism: Rhynochetos jubatus; assembly: GCA_027574665.1. Taxonomy (NCBI): domain Eukaryota; kingdom Metazoa; phylum Chordata; class Aves; order Eurypygiformes; family Rhynochetidae; genus Rhynochetos; species Rhynochetos jubatus. Next base: position 13,164,568 of record CM050654.1, read on the forward strand.
GCTCGCACTGCAGGGCAGGGCACGCCAGCACCTTGTTCAGCACTGTTTGCATCTGCTAGCTACAGCGGATCAACCCCGCTCCTCCACCTTCTCCCCCACCTCAGTAACTCAAAAAGTCTCTTGAGCATGAGGTCAAGCAAAGGAAAAAAAAAAATGTATTAGGAAGTGGAACAAAACAAGATCATGTCTCTGCGGCTTCTGGTTTACCTACAAGCTTCTTACTCATCCTTCAAAACAGAAACTAGCAGAGCTTCCAGCCGCAAACAGCCAGGCAGCTTAACAACAGCAAACGCCAAACACCCAGCGCGAGCCCCAACACTCAGTTTTGATGCCTGCGGCGGACCCCGGCTACGCTTTTGGTCAGCACCCTTCCCCGTCAGGACTCCACATCTCCTCTCTGCATCACCACATCCAGCTGCTCAGCCAGACTCTGCTCAGGGCAGCACCCAGCTCCCAACTCCGCACTGCCTGCTTCTACTGGCTGTGCTTTTACTCAGCCCCAAGCAGAACGGACAGACAGGGATGTGCAGGAGTGCATGGGTGAAGAGCCATACAAAATAGGTGGCGAGAACAACAGCAGGGCTTCCTCACACCCTACCGCACAGGCCCAAAATACAAATGGAACAGTAAGGAGCAAGACCAGCAGCCACCAACCCCCTGACCCCAGAGAAGCCAGGTGGCCACGTGGCATGCAGACCCCCAGCACAGGAGGGCCAGCTTTGAAGGAGCCAGAGCCCCTGTCTCCAGGTAACAGCAATCTGCAGACATGCAAACTGCCCTACAACATGAAAATAAATTTGCTGCTACATCTTAGCCAAAATTTCTCTTTGAAAAGTTACCGGAAGCTGGTTGGGGGTTTTTTTTTTTTGGTTGGTTTTTGCATTGCTTTTTTTGTTATCTCTGCTCCCCCTGGAAACAAACCCACAAGCACACTTCAGTATAAACAATAATGAGCCTTAATAAATCCGGATAAGAGACTTACAAAGATGGTATCTCCCCTACTTCTGGAGAGTTCACCAGGTAATTCAGTCACAGTCAGTAACTTTCATTATTCCCCACGCTAAAGAGAGAACAGTACTTGGCCAAATTTATTTGGGGGAAAGGAGGCGGAAGAAGCTTTAATTATATAAATTAAGTTAGATCGAAGCATGGCACAGATTGACCTCCTAGACCTGCAATTATATAACTAACCCTGCCAAGTTTAGAACGGATCTGTTCCAGGTTTTCTTGTGAAACTTGTGATTTTCTCCCATGTTATTACAATTCCTTTTTTTAATATAGTGATATAATCAGAGCTCTACACTTTTGCACAAATGTAGTCTATTTTGTTCAAGCAACTTCTTAAAATACAATTGAAGCTTTAAGGGTGGGTGCAGCTGATATGTTTTGATAATGTTTCCTGTTTATAACAACCCTAAATTTCACTGCATAAGGGAATGAGATCATCACTAAGGCATGGAAGGAGGGAAGGAGGATGTTTATAGCAACTGATTCATTTTACCTGAGCTTACAGACTTCATCACTTTGCAAACCTTGAATAATTCAGCTGAACTGAACGAAGCTGCATACAGAAAAGACAGACTCAATGAGCAGGACACTATGGCTGAACTGTATCCGTGCAGAGCAAAGTCATCACCCATTTTCCAAACTCTGTACCGTAAGCATCCTCTGAACATGCTATGGAACAAGGGAAAAGAGAGAAATCTGAAAGTTTCAGGGGAGAAAATGCAGAGTACGAACACATCTGAAATAGGTTATGGGCGAAAGAAGTCATTCAAGAATTTCTCTCAGCAGAAAACAACTGGAGAAAGCTGTGCTATACCATCACACTTCACACCTGCCTGAAATCTAGCCTGATTTGCACCCTCCATCCAGAACCTGGAGCTCAGCTTCTACCTGGCAAGATGAGTCTCACCATCAGAGATCACTCAGATCAAAGGCAGGATTTCACAACACTTGAGAACAGGGAAGAAAGGACAGAACAAAAAAATCTCAACACTTGAACCTGAGCCATTCATTAATTTCTCTGAATCAGTATCTTCCACATAGAAAGTCTCAACTCGTGTAGCTTAGTTTGAGACTCCCATCTGACTGATGGAAGAGGAGACAGCAGGAGTCAGTAAAAGTGGTTTTCAATACAATCAGAAATACAATGGGGGGGGGGGGGGGGTGTGGAGTCCTGCTTACTTTTACCAACTGCATGTCAAATCCAGGCCACTGCTTCTACTGCCAGACATTAGCCCACAATATATTATTCAGTTCTTTCATTATTAATGAGGCACAGCAAAAGAAATCATGGCAGCACTAAGTCTACATCTAACACGTATTTTAAAGTATGAGATACAGACAGTGCTCCTCAGTGGGAGCTCGCTGGAGCAGTGACCAGCATTTTCACACAAACACTGCTACACTGCCTTATCTTTGGGGCCCCAACTGCTGCCCACGCCATTTGTTTGCCTTTGTGTGGAAAATTTCTAAAACCTACCCACACAAGCTATCTGGTGAGAAAGCACCAAAGCCAGCCCCACACCACGAACACTGATCCTTTCTGCTTTCTAAACTCTGAAAGTTTACTTTGAGCTAATGGTATATTTAAGAACAAACTTTTGTGCCTCTTTGCATCGTGTGTACTTATTTCAGTGTGTGCCCAGCGAGGTCTTTTCCACCCCTGAGTTTCTCAGACTGCTGGCGGGAACATCTCACTGACACAATGCTTCTTCACAAGAGAGGGCAGGGAGAATTGGTGGTAGTGGGTAGGGAAGCAAGGCCACGACCCGCTCCTGGTCAGCAGTTCAGTGATGAACACGTTCCAAGTCAGTGTCAGACCTTCCTTTGTGTTTTGCTGGGATGTAAAGAAAGCAGCAAAACCTTTCCATTGCAATGATTTAAGGAAGCAACAAAGAGGTTATACCAACAGGCACAGAAACAAGAACTAGTGAGACAGATCAGAAGAAAGTTGATTAAGGATGTTGTAATGCTGTCTTCCAACTCAGAAATACAACACAACCTTCAAATGAAGGCAAGCTTAAGCTTCCATACACATTGATATGTGACAACTTGCTCACCCAATTGTAGAAAGTTTCCAGCCCTTGTCTCTGTTCTATATGTCCCTTGCTCACTGCAGGCCAGTCGGACGAGGTGACCTTTAAAGATCCCTTCCAACCCAAACTACTGTATGATCCTATCTTTTGTTGTACTAATCCTGGCATTACTCCAGCTGTATTTTCACATACAGTTTAGTGTCACACTCAACACTGCATTTTGAAAACAGCTGCAAAAGCCTTCCATTCCCAGCAGAAGCCCAACACATTGCACTTTCGTACCTCACAAACTGGACCTCTTTGGAAAAAAGTGTACTCCCGGCTTAATAACATTTCATGGAGGTGCTGATGCTGCTCGCAATACTCCTTATTCTTAAAGGAACATCAGCTATTACATCATGTGCTATATTTTAATTTTGCACAGAGTACTAGTATGAGTAAAATTATAATTGGTCAGTATATATACAAACGCACTACTGGAGGCAGAAAGCCTCCAGTTCTTTTAAAACTACCTTACTCACACAGTCTGACCATGTACCCTTTCATTTATATAATGTGGAAGCCAGTAGGCATGAATTTTCCCTGTTCCTGCTAAAACCCTAGGCTTCTTTCTTGAATTCAGGGTATCAGCATCACATAGCAAACGCCCTCCACATGCACACACATTGATCTCCTCAATATCCTGAGAGATAAACATGCAATTAACTGCATTTAAGCCTTTTTTTTTTTTAAAGCAACCTGTTTGTATTCTAAAAGCCAATTACGTATTTATTAAATATGGACAAGAGGTGGGTCCTCCAGCTTAAAGAAACAAAACAGTCGCATTTTTCTAAAGGCTCACAGAGTTTTCAGCAGAACTGCAGCACTCAGCAAGCGATGAGCTGTAGAGGATGGTCCTAAATTACCACCAATCCAAACACCGAAAGCTTTGGGCTGTTCCAAAATATCCCTTAATCCCATCTCTGCCATCCTGGGCTGCGAAGGTTTACCCACTCAGTCTTCCCTTGTATCAACTGACCCTAGGACTTCTTTGCATTTTGCAGTGCACGGTGATTTCCAGGCTGAACTTCAGTTCTCAGCCACACTCCCATACAGTAGTTTTACATCTGCTTCAATCACAAAAAGTAAAGCTGAGACTTGCAAAGCAGGATGACATCAGAGGTTTCAAGAATTAGACGCTTCTTTTCTTGCATTTCTGCTCCTCTGCCTTCATGCAGCATTGCCTTAATCAACGTTTGTGTATACAAGAACCTAGGAGCCCCAGCTCTGCTACCCAAACCACAATACACCAGCAGAGACATACACATCCATATTATAATATTGTAAAGCCTAACCAAAAAGGAAGTCATCAGGCCAAGAGAGAGATTTTGTGACTCAGTCTGTTTCCTCACACTCTAATCTTACTCCCTCTTATTTCAATCTACTCAGACTGAATTAGTCAGTACCTGTCCATCTAGAAAAACAGGCAGCTGTCACTTCATCAAGCAAGTTTATCTGAGTATTGAGACAACTAGGCAAGAATGTCACACAGGGTGTCAAGTTAACATATAACTAAGGTCATTTCCAGCTGAACAAAAGGCAAGCAAAACCCTCCAGCATACCACATTACACCAGGAATAGTCACACAGATCTGACTACAGGGACCACCGACCCTTGGACACCAGAAATGATGGCAGAAAAAAACATGCACATAAAATTGTCTGTCACAATGCAGAAAACTGTGGTTACAGAATGCTGTTGCCGTTAACTGCAGCAAATTGATATATATTTCACATGTAATCAAAGACAGCAGAGATTGATTTAAACTTGCAGTTAATACCATGAACAACAAGGTATTCAGAAATTGTATTTTAAATAATTAAAAATTCAGTAAAAGACTCTTTAGTGTCTAAAATAATATGGTTAACAAATAACTACTTAGCAGCTACATCATGTTCTTCCCTTTCTTATAACACTAAGACATAAATAAATTCATTATCAAATAACTGCAGCAGATTCTTGAGGGTACAAGTCTGGTTGGGAGGAAAAGAAATCTCTCAACTTAGACACATTACCAACAAATTAAACTAAAGCTTATTATCATATACAAAAAGGGACAACTCTCGGCTTTTAACCAGGTGCACAAAGGGAAAGGAGAGAATATGTCAGTTCTACTCCTGTTTTTTTTAACCTCAGGAATGACAGATCACTTTAAAGCAAGGGATGTCAGACAGAATCCCTAAGCCCATGCATTCCAATACACCCCTATGATTTTCCATTCCATTCCTTCCAACAACATCCTAAAAACTACTCCAATTGCAGGCTGTTTCAGCAGCCACAAGAAAGGCAGACTCAACCACAAGCTAGAAATTAGGGATGATCTTCCAAAATTCTAAATACAATCAGAGAATTCCTATTACCCGAGCCCCAGATACTCCTCTGGATTAATACTTTGGTACAAAAGCTCCCACAGGTATTCCACAAGCACTGCAAATCCAGCCCAAGGAGCCCATGCCAACAGACATGGAAGAAATGCAAACAAGAGTGCTTCTCGAGCTCTTGCAGCACCAGGAGCCAACATCCAAGGGGAAAAGCTAGTCCCGCTCCAGGTAATGGCAACATGCCCATAAATTTCGGTGGAGCCAAGCTTTTATGGCTGCACATCTAAAATATAGACCACTAACGTAAACCCAGAAAGCTGTGCTGGGAAGCAGGGCTAATTGCCAGGAAGGTTTCATTAGGGTATTTTATGAGAGGTTAATTGTAAAAAATTACGTCCAAAGGAAATGGTTAACAATCGGAGAGATTTCTCTTTATTCCACAAGCAAACAACTGCGTTTTATGTTAGTGCTACGAGGCTGCTGTCTCTGCCAGCAGAAGATCCGTGCACTTCTGCCAGGCTCAACCTGCACATACTGCATAAGCATATTGTAGAGTAACAACGCATATGCAGGGAATTTATACCAGGCCTGCAAAACAGATGGCCCCACAAACCACTGACAACCCTCCAAAAGACTCCTTTGTCCTGCCATACCATCTTCACCTTGAAAGGTGAAGCAGGAATGAATGCCTCACAGAAGATCAATATTCCCCATACTTTGTTCCTCCAAAAAAGAAGCCTCTGCATCCTCTGATGATAGCGTGCCAGGCCGGCTAGTCTCCGACATCCCAAGCCAGTGCCAGAATGGCACATGTTAACAGCACAAATTACTCGGTGGAGTAATTTAGAGCAAGGTGCTCATAAGCAGCACAGGATGCAGCGTCGCTGCTCGGGGCGGGGGGCACAGCCTGGGGATGGCAGCTGGCAGCAAGGGACCCGGGCTGCTCTGCCAGTTGTGTCTGAGCGTGTGTTCTTTGCTGCCTCTTAGGTTCACCATCAAGCTTATGTCTTACCTACAAGCGCCCAAAGGTTGCAAGAGATACTGTGCCAACTAACACACTGTCACCCTTTTCAGTCTTTAGGGGAAAAGTAATTGTGATTTAAAGGAGACGGAAGACATGCATCAGAAATAAATCAGACAGGAGCAATAAAGGTGATATAACACAGCTGTAAGGCACATTGCTAAAGCAGCATAAGTGCAGAGGAGAGAAATCAGCGGGTTACTGGATGTGCTGCCACATCCTCGCTCTACTGAGCCTTCAAAAAGGAGACTGCTTTTTTGGGTGGGTCGGATTTTTTATGGAAGACTTTGTAAGGCTAGGTTACAGAACACTTATTTGGTACAACCTTCACTTCCTTGGTTAGGCTGGAGCATCACTCAGCTTTGGGAGCTCTTTTGGCAGCCAGTGCCTGGGCCCGCAGAGTGAACTGATGGCCACTGCCCTGGCTCCTAGGGACCAGGGAGCTGGGGCCCTGGCTGGTTTGGGGCAGTCAGATTCAGAGAATCCAGGTCTTCTACGCACTGTTCACAAAATATCCTGCCATGACATAAACGCCACAGGCCTATTGTTATTTTAGTACTATTTTTTTATTACAGTATTCAGGGATTTAATTTTTAATTTCTGTCTGTATATTGAACACATTCCTGAGCATTCAATAACACTTCTTACCTTTTAGAGACAGGATACGGTTTTACTGCTGTTCTAAGCATGAAGCTACATGGAGACACACACCAGAAGAAATTCTTTTGACTAAAACCATCAACATTTTCAGAAACCCAATTGCAGCTACAAGAGTAGGTATCTTCTAATGCCACGACAGTGTTTCACACACATTTTAGCATCAGAGAGTTCAAAAGCAGACAGAATACAAAATATAAGGCACAGGATTTCATGGCCCTACAACAGAGAACGACTCTCAAAGAGGAATTTTTGACTGAAATGGTTCCAACCAGGAACAGGTGGAACTATCTGGAAGGTTCGATGTTCACAAGGTACTTTGGTGCAAAACTGTTGCTGGCACATGCGTGCACAGTCACGCAAAGCATTCTTCAGTTAACACGAAATACCTGGGTTTGCCTCCCGTCTGGGTGCTAGTTTTAAGGAGACAAGCTGAGCCAGTCCCACATCACAGCAGCTTGCCCACAGGCCATCTGCAGAGGCCTCTTCTCTCTACGGAAACCCTGCAAGTTGCTGAGAGCCTAAGTCAAGCAAATCACAGCTGGCACAACACACAGCATAAAATAATTTCAGAAGACAAGAATAAATCAGGAGAAAAATTCAAAGAGAATGAACAGATGAAAATAATTATAAGATGATTTCAGAGACAGACTTTGGGTGGCTTAAAAGGAAGCAAGACAAAGTTCAGGAAGGGAAAAGCAGAAACAGCCAAGGGCCTCAACTACTCTGATAACAAGGAGAGAACTGTCACAGGGGATCAACACACTGAATTTAATAACCGTGTGGAGCCAGGATGAGGTAGGAAAGAAGGCGTTAAGTTTTTATGAAAGATGCGAGCTTTGGCAACAGACAATAGCTCCAAGTGGTATTTCACAAGCTCTGGAGGAGTACAGTAAAAAACTACCATCATTCTTTTTTGAACACCGGGTTCACCTAGGCTGTCCAGTACCAGAAGTACAGGCGCAGGGTCACGGGTTGCAGCGTAAGCTCGCAGTGGGGCCAGCGCCTCCCTGCACTTTAAGGAATTGTGTTTGGTTATGTTCAGGCCTACACTTCGACAAAACCAGATGGGACCATCCTTCTACATTCATGGGGAGGAGGAAGAGGAATACTGAAGCCTCCATGTTGGAGCAGCACCGTCACTTAAAAGGCAATTCTTCACATATGCCAAAGGAGATGCTATAAGCATGATGTCCGTATTGCTCCTTCCCAATGGAAACACAGCAGTGCATCATTCCCGTTCTCCACTGTGTTCCCCCTGAGGGCTCCCTCTGTTTGGAACAAACACCTGCAGTGGTTTCATTAGGAACTGACTGGAATGGGAAAGAGAGAGATCAACAAGCTCAAATGCTTTCAAGAACGCATTAAATATAGCTGTAAGAGCCAGCCAACCTGCTACGGCAAAAGGCATGTTTACAACGTGGTTTGAGAGCACAGGCTTCAAAGAAAGAACTGGCATCAGAGCCACAGAAAGCTTTGTCTTATCACAGAGGCTTCGCAAACGACAAAACAACCTGTCCCAGGTATCTCAGGCATGCGGAAATCACGTTTCCTATTGTTACTCTCCTCATCTAACTCGTCCATTTGTTTTCAAGATTTGATTTAATTCATTTTGCCTTGAAGGCCACTCAAGCAATTACAGTGTATGTTCTGCAGTCGTGAGAAACAGTTAAATGTACTCTCAGATCTGCTGTGTATAGATACCAGTTCTTAACTGTCTTAAATCACTATTCCTTTCAGCTGGAAATTATTATAAATGTAAAAAGAAGCCACATATATAAAACTCTTAGAATCCATATAGCAGCAGAAAGCCTGGTTTGTCCAGTGGCAGCCAGAAGAATAAAAGTATTTAAAATTCTGAACATTTAACAAATATATTAACCTGTGCATCTGGCAAGCCATTAAGCAAAAAAGCCTTGCTTCAAGCAAGAGTTCTGATACTAACAGGCCCATGTCACCCTCCTAACGCTAAAGTTTCTGTTCAGTCATCCTTCAGCTATACCAATACAACCAAAATGCCCTGAACACACAGTTCTTCTAGACCTATTAAAAAGAAAACTTCTTATCAGAAAACATCACTTTTACCTCTCTCCCTTCCATTCATTCATCTATCTGGCAACATGCTGGAAATATTTGTACTAGCATGCAAGAAAACAACCATCATGCACCATTTAAGGATTAAAAATGCTGCTGAATAGAAGAGTCAGTATCTACAAGCCATATAATGGCTGGTGAGATTCAGAGGCTGTTAAATTCCTTACATATTTAAAAGGATACTTTAGAGTACATTTATTTTCCTTCAATTTTACAGCTTTCATGAAACTACACAATGGCATATTTTTTTCCCCTTTGCATGCTGAAACAGGAATTGCTTGCCTTGGCAACAAAATCCTGTAATTTTCATTCATGCCAAAAGCATCTCTCTTCCTGTATCACTGACCAAGTTTGCTGCAGCTATGGCAAGAGCTTGTTCAGAAAGCTGTATTACTGACAGAATGTGAAGAGCACCCTTCCAAGGGTCCGCCAAGAGAAGAGTCACGGAAAGGAAGTGATGAAGAGACAATGGGTTTTTCTATCAGCTTCCTAATTTAGAAGCAGCCAAAAATTGCCGGTGTCAGCCTATCGCACCCACCCGGATGAGGAACAAGCCCAGCACATACCGTTCCTTATGATTCCTCGTGTGGCTGGAGCAGTTAGCAAAAGTCCAGGGCCTTTGCAGGGTTGTTTCTGCTGGTGTAGTGAACACAAGTTTCAGAAAGAGTTCAGAGAGTCCCATTTCCCCGAACAGAGTAGAAAAATCAACAGCAGAGACTTCACTTCTCAGAAATCCTGACCCCTGCCATCCCAGACACTTCTAGGAACAAGACATTTTACAACTTCTCAGTATTACATTTCTCCTTTTCCTATGCTATCAAAAAGGCTAGATGCCACAAAATGCAGGGAAGTTCAAACATCACTGAAATTTGGGGGACCAGGATGCAGCCCACTGTACTCACAGCTTTGAAACACGAACCAACTCTAACAAGTGGTATTGTAGTTCCATAATCGGAAATAATGCCAGTCTGAATCTTTGCAAGAAAAAAGTAAAGATATGGGCCCTTCATTAGGATGAACATTTGTTTCCACACTCTTTTGGGGTTTTCTTTTTATTACCTTAACATCTCAGATGCCTATAAATCTGCTGTCTGACAATTTGCTTTGTACTCTTCACAATGTTGGCATTATATCGACTAATTCCCTGGCTCCTCACTTACCCCCTTTTAAAAACAGTGTAACATTTGTCTATCTCCAATCCTGTATTTTCGCCATTCTTCACAGACTCAAAAATAATCTTGGTAAGATTTCACATTGCTATGGCTACTTTACATTTTAAGTTTTCAGTCTTTTCTGACTGCATCCCTTATCGGCACACCTTCCACATCATCGAACAGATCTTTACTGTCATTTCTCAGTCTGAAACTTACACCCAACATATTTATACAAACATTCCATTTTGCTTAAAGAGGAAAAAATATGGGCTGTGTGTAAGGCCAAAAAGAATGAGGAAGAAAGTCTCTTCTGAAACATATGAAATGATGAGCCAAAAATGACATATGATACCTAAAACTATTTGAGAACTAATGACTCTTGCTTTTACTGCCACCAGCTCCAGTTTTTTGATGCTGTTAGGGGAAAATGATACTAGTTCTTCTGAAGCTAAGAACGAAGGGGATAATGAAACTTCAGCAAAGATCCAAGGGATTTCGATTAGCATACCCAGGGGAAGGACTGCTGCAAAGGGAGCACAAGAAAAGAGAGAGTGCGTTGAAAACATGAAAGGGGGAGAAATGCAGGAGAAAAGTCCAACTTTTAAAAGTCCTCTGTGACAGAAGCTGAGGCCAGGGGAAAGCACAGACCATCTTCCATCAGATTCTGAAAATGTGAGAGGCGTGAGGAAGAACAGATGGTTCTGGTGGATGGGCTAGAAAGAAAGCGCTCCTCAATACAAGGAATAATAAACACGGCTCTGAGGAAAACCATGGTTGAGGTACCTCAGAAAGCCAAAGAAATACATGTTAAGGGTCTATACATGCACTACGTAGTGCATATGTTTAAACACACGTATGTTGGACCATTGGCCATAGTACTAGAACTAGAATAGTTGTCATTAATATTAGCTTAATACAGTATTGCCCATTCACTGGACTGAATCCCCTGCAGCTCATGACAAACCAGGCACACGTCTGAATTTGAGCAAGTGTTACATACCCAACTGATGCCACACCTCTGACTGCGCTGTCTGGATGGCAGCTGGATTACAGGATGAGCCACCAGCCTCACTAAGTCACACCAGCCTGTTGAAGAGGCAGCTGGATGGGAGAGCGGGAAAGCAGGAACACCAGGCCATTACCACTAGCTACACTTTGGGGTTAATAGAGAGAGGTGCCAGTTGACTGCTGTTTCCCAGATTGGGGAGAAAAAGCAACCACCACAATTGTTTTTCCATCATTTAAGAACTACTGCCTCCCTTTGTCTCAAACACAGAAGCTGTGTGACTGCAGCAGAAAAATCTCATTTGCAGAAGAGGGATTAGCTGAATCATCACTTTCCTCTGCCTTGAGATCTAAAGTGAAAGCCTCTTCCTCTCCCCCCCCCCCCTTCCTCACTCCTGGGATGCCATAATTAGTTCATCCTTACAAACTGTTCAGAGCATTCCATTACCCTTTAGAAATGAGGGTGAATATGGGGAAACCATTTGTCTCGGTAGACAGAGGAGGCAAGTAAAACAGCTCCTTCACTACTCAAAGCAAGAGATCATCACATGAAAATGTAAAGAGCAGTTAAAAATCCTTGAAGTCTCCTAGCCCTACAAACGTTATAGCAATAAAAGCAGGCATTAGTAGGCAGTACATTTTCAGCCACAGCAAGGCAGAAGAAGAGTAAGATTCAGACTATACATTTTTTGCTCATCTATTTCTGGCCCTATTTGGTCACCATATCTTGTGGGAGTATACGAAGCTACTTGTGTATTAGTGATTTACTAAATGGGACTCTGTAATTAAGACTAATAGCCCAGATGGTAGAAAGAAGGAAGAAGAGGAAGGATTACACTTATTTAAAAATTTTAAAAGCAGTGTTTCTACTATACCTCTAAGTTAAATTAACCTCAAGAATAAAACCAGAGCATATGAAGTCGTCTGACTCAGGAGGCTGTACATACCAGCCATAAGAAAACAAGACCCAGCTGCTTTCTCTCATTTCTCTCATATTCGAGATGCTCAAACTCTCCAAACTGGCTGTTGCTGGGCACTGTTGTTGCAAAGCTTAAAGCACTCCGATGGCTCAGACTTCTGAATTCTTCCATGACAGAGTCTTCAGTGACTGCAGATATGAAAGTGGTTCAAAGGACATCAAAAAAGCAAAGCCAGATGACTAAAAATGTACAATCCCAGGTTAGAAATCTGTCCTTCACATGAATACACACGCAGAACCATTAAAACAAACCAACAAAACAATGGTCAGTGTCACTCTCAAAAGCCAAGCCAATCTCATACTTCTAAGCAGCTCTTACTCAGGAAGGTGACAAGATCTGTTTGGAGTGTGGAGGGGTGAATGGAATGCTTTTCTCTCTGATGGTATGCTGAGTCTTGTTCATTCCCTCTTTTGGGGCTACCTGTCAAACTATTATTAAAAAACCACAAGAAAAATAAAACCCTGTATAAAGTCTAAATGAGGGCTGATGAGTGTAACTTTGAATTATCACATCGATTCTCAATTTCCTGGGCAGTCCTATTGGATTAACCTGACCAAAATCATTGTCACAAGAGCCCTTTGTATTCCCAGTACTCCAGCACTCCTCCAATGGCTTGCTTCCACCTTCTACGTGAAGGTGATAGGAAGCCTAAGGGTCATGGTGACACAGCTAAGGTATGCCAGAGCATCAGTGCTGCGGAAGGAAAGGACCTGTGGGAACAGAGTGCGAAGCCCACTCACCTAGAGGAAACCTTGCTCCCTCTTCAGCATCAGTTTTGAGGGAAAACTGTGGGAAGGAGCCAGGTAGCAGTCAAATGAAACATTTTCAGCCTGTAGTGCTATAGAGATCCAGACAGTTCTGCGCAGCGCTTCCTGTGTAAGCAGCACAGTTAATTAACTCTGTGTTGATTAATGGTGTTCTCTCACATCAAGAATTTATTGAGTCTGTTATTATATACCAGGTCATAATTGCCAAACAGCCACAGCTAAATACCATTTCTTGCAGTTTACTCCCTAAGCATCATAATGTAAAATTAATTGGTACTTGTTTGTTAATTAATATAAAATATTTTAAGACACGCACCATAAAACTTACCACTGGTATGCTTTTTTCTAAGCAGCCATGAATGAACACAACTATTTTAATACCTTGGGAAGAGCCTCCTCTTTAGGACTGAGGTACGATGGGGGGGGGTTGTTCTTTGTAGTGGGGCTTTTCTGCACTCAGGCACTTACCAAAAGAGCTATTCTCAAATAATTAGTGAGCAGTTATTCTACTTCTACAGTGCATTAAGACAGACCAGCAAAAGTCGTTCTTATTCAAGACTACGAGCACCCACACCAAAATATCTACGCACAATAATTATTTTGGAGTAACTGTTTCAGTAAATTTGCAAGCATAACTGAGACGAGCTCATAGCAAAGATCTAACTTCACCTCAGGTAGCAACAAAGATCAGAAAGACACTTCAACTCCTTTGTCCCTTCTGGGATCTTTAAATCCAGGGTTAGCCTCCGTTTAGGGAAAGGGCTGGCAGCGTAACAAAGCAGATCCCTGCTGCGAAAGAAAGAAGCCTGCAGGCTGGACCCCTAATCCTAAGGATGGGGATGTAGGCTATAACCAGACTGTGGCAGTCCCCCCCATCTCAGGGCACAGCAGCACACAGACCTGCCTGGCAGTACAGCCAGAAACAGCATCCCACATCTGGCTCTGCCATCCAAGGAGAGCAGCGGGTCGCACGAGTCCACCGGGGAACAGAGCCTTGCTCCTGCAGCCTCATCTCTGCCTCTAACCAAGCAAAGCTTTAACTGCCCTCCAAGGGCTCATTTCCAAAAGGGGCATGTGCAGCATAAACCAGGCCTGAGTGGGTTTTAAACTCATTTAAAGCAGAGCTCTGCAGAGAGATGACTTTTGAGCCGATTCTACTCGTCGTGCTACGAACACGAGGGATCAGCACAACCCTGCAGGGAATACAACGCACACGAGCGTATGCCGTAAGGCACAAGTAACCAAGCTCTCCTCTGGCTGAGTAAACTCTTTGTCCCTCTGAAGAAGGAACTACCTTATCGGTGACTTAAAATTATTACTGTGTGTTTTCAAGGTTCAATTAACATATTAGCTGAACACTTTGTTAAAAACACGCAAAAATCTGGCTTGTTTTCTCTCCAAGCCTACTGCTTGAAAGCAAACAAAATACAGCAAACAAAATACAGAAGCAGCATCAGGAATGAAACAATCCCTCTTTCTCAAATGCAATGTTATTCTTGGGATTGCATCCACACAGGTGAAATGCAGTTATTTGCACAGCAATGCTGTGATGCTCCAGTATCCCAGCAAGCAGCAGTACAATTCAGTCTTGCAGACTCTGAACAGATCCATAGTCTCACAGGGCCAAATGATACATGAAGAGATTTTCTTAGTTCTGTGGGTCAGCCTTCCCTTTTTGCTGGGTACTAGACAGACAGCTGTAAATAGGCACTAAGTGAAAGCTTGCTCCATGCCAGAGCTTTTAGAAGGCAGAAAATAAAGGAGCAAAGGTTAAGGCACTGAATCGCACCAGCTTGTCCACCTCCTTTTAAATTTTGTCCCTACAACAGCGGCAACAGAAAAATTCTCCAGGCAACTGCCTGAAAGTGTGTAGGTCTTTAAAGACCCTTTTAAAGTGCCAGAGACCATGTGTCTGCAGACTCATGTCTAAGGAGCCACACAAGGGTTTTCAGACAGTTGCCTGGAGTTGTCTCCAACGGCCCTCTGGGAACAAGAATTACGGAGCATCACATGCCCGCTCTGTGGTTTGCTGTCATTTGTGCCTCCTTTTGCAGGCAGCTCTCCGGTAAAGCACACACCCGCCTTGGAGAACATGAAGCACTCGTAACAAACCCCTGAAGATAAGCAAACTCTACCCAGGAACGGGAACCAGGAGATCCGAAATGCAACCCCTGGTTAACGTGAGAGCTGTGCATGAGCCTGTAAGAAGAGGCTAACGGCAAAGGTGGCTGTAACCAGCTACCCCAGGCAAGCGCTCCTGCAAAGCCAGGGCACGCGGGCACTCCTGGGTTGTGCGACCTCCTCAGCAGTGGACACGTTCTCAGAGGCTCAAGCCTGGATAGATCACTCTCTGAGCTACCTGGAGATAAAGGATATATGGCCCTATGAGCCTTCCCCTTCTCTGTGAAGGCGGACAAATCTGTTCAGCTCCATTTGCTCCAGGCTGCAGAGAAGAAATAACACTCCTCTGGGTAGCAGAAGTGACGCACAAACATGTCAGTCTTCATGAAGATGCTTCTAAAAGGAGCACCCTCTTCTAGTTAGAAACAAGATTGTATGTGTACAAACATTTACATGTAATAAACAAAACTTAGTGAGAAGACTGCTCAGTTTCAGCCTAAGGTGAAATGGACCTTGTGGGAACATACCCAAAAGGCACAATCTGATTCACTAAGATTCTGTATTTGGGAGGCTATCTCTATTTCTCTGAACCCACCCAGCTTTGTGTGCGTGCTCCGTGGCCAAGAGTCACACAACCCTGGATTATTAGGGCATTTAGTCTAAACCAGTGACACGGATACATAACAGGCTGATCTCACTTTTACCATTTGCAGTGCCAGAATACAACACTAAGCCTATGACACAGGATTAGTGACCAAAGACAGCCACCCACTGCAATCAGCCAGAATAAACCTTTACCTACCGGGTGACCTAGAAACCATTTCCAAGCAAAGCACCTTCTCTTAAGCAGCACCAATGTCAATTTTACACTTCACAGAACAAATATCTAAATAAACTATATGTTCATTGAATTTAACACTGCAGTGAAGCTGCATATCACCGTTCATTTCTCATCTTGCAACATCCTAAGATTGGCATCAGCCCACACAGTAAACAGTGTTAAAACAACCTGCAGGGAAGAAGGACACTGCAATGAATCAGCCACTAAAAGAGGTAAACCGGGATTCAGCTCCTGCTCTGTCACCCACTCCCTTCTCAGCCTGACCTCGGACGCAGTTTCTCCACACCCCAGTTCTCCCACTGCAAACCAGGGTAACGACCACCTTCTCCGACAGTGTCATCAGGCAGCACCACTGCACCTCCAGCTACTCATTGCCTGCCTCCTCCTAGGCTCCACAGGGCAGCTCTTCCCATTCGTCCTCCCTCTCTGAAGCCACCTTGGCAGCTTCTTTAAAAAGTCTCAGATTTGTCTCCAGCCAAGGGTATCCAAGCCACAGGTTCCATCTGCAGAACACACCACCAGAAGCAGGGCCACATCTCCTAACAGAGGAGCAGGATTACACACACACCTGAAGGATCAGTGCTTATTTACATTGAAAGAAATAAACGTGCTCACATTAGGCTTGGTTCACGCCAAGTAGGATGCAGCAGATCACCCACCTAAGCGCGCTCCTCTCAAACCCAGGCAATGGTTGAAGGATCCAGCACACTGCGTATACTTGGTTGGTAGAGCACTTTGGAAACGTTCCTGGAGTCAATGACTAAATAAGTCCCTCTCTTGATTTTAAATTGGAGATAAATGCTGCGTGTCATATTGGCAAGCACATTAAAGCAACTGGAAGCACAAAGACAATATGGGGTATTTCAGGCCTTTGTTCTCTCGTTTTTTACCCTTGGCATGTTAAACAACTACAGACCACGCTGAGCAAATCAGTGTTTTACCAGATAATACTGCAGGCTTCTAGCTTCGAAATCCCAGGCTCCCTGCTGGCACCAGCTCACACGGCAAGAGGGCAGATACCAGCCCAGCTTGGTGGCCTGTGGACCCAGCCTCCCACGGCCTGCGAGGCCCAACAGCACAGGCACGGCTTTGCTGTGCTGCCTTATTGCATGGCAGACAAAAGAAATAACCTTTACTTAAAAAACCAAAACACCTAGAATGAAAACACTAGTGAAAAGGACATGTTGTCCACCTTTGTCTATTCTAAGTATGGAAAAAATAAACTTTATACATAGCAACACAGACAGGCAGGTGCTGCTAGCAGTGCGTTACCATAAATACAAGCAGCTTCCCCATATTCCTGCAAAGCTGGTCTGGATTCACTGCAGGTGAAAGCAAAACTTTCTCAAAGGATGAGATTTCAGAAGGCAATCTGCCACCGTTTCACCTTGGAAAGGCAAGGAGCCTACCATGTTAAAATGCCGCTACGACAAAGTGGGTTATGTTCTCCATCTGCATGGTACTGCCTACATTATTAATGACGAAATGCACATAAAAGCTTATTAATGTTCACATGAGTTTCCTTTCCCAGAAATGATTTGATCACACTTAGAATGTGAAAGCTTGGGCATCTCACAGTGCAGCTGACTGCTGTCTTCAGTTTACACGCTGTAGATAGCAACACTTGATTTTTATATTTTCACTATTAGATTTCTTCAAGCTACATGCTCTCCACTGCTGGTTATGTTTCATTTACAAAGACATCAGTTAGAGGTATGCAACTCAGTAGGTACCAAACAACTATTCTGCTAAAAGCTTTTGCATGGACAAAAGACAGTTGATCAAGCAACAAGTCTGTAAAATTAGACAGGCAGCAAGATGGAGAAAAAACAGGTCATAGGATGAGCTCACAAAATATGCCAGAATAGAAATGCTAATGCTTAAACAGCAAATTATTCATCACTAGTGATTATTTGCAGACTTTCTGTGTCATTACGGATATCAACATGTGGCCCCTGGAGCAATCCTACACATACATAATTCAACACTCCCAAGCTTTTCTGTGACATAGCAACTCCTTTATGCAAAACAGCTCAAGCCTTAGCTCAGGAAACAGATGCTGTCAGGTGAGACCGTGCGCCGAAGCCAACCATCATGGTTTGGCTTACTTCCTCATGAACACGTAGTATCGTGCAGCTGCGAGGAAGCGGGGTCTTTTTGAGGGCATTCCCCCCATGTACTCTTTTTAAAATAAGAAAGCAAGCATTATTTACACCTCCGTCACAAAAAGCATGTCCGTACACAAACCCAGCTCCTAGCACGAAGTACAAACACCAACCAACCCACGTTCGGCTAGGAGGTTCAGCGCCGCACGGCAGAAACGTACGGAGCAGCCTCCATCTTTGGTTGTACATCTGCAGCCAGGAAAGGCTTTTCCTTCCCCCAAAAGCAAAACACATGCAGATGTCTGTCATCAGAAAGCACATACTGGTTCAGAACGTCACAATTACCTAGCCACAGCTAAATGCTGTAATTTGTTGACCAACTCCTTGCAAGCTTCAGTAATGACCTCAAACCCTTGGATAAGACTGCAAAATAATTTCCCCCCTTTAAACGCAATTTTGTAACGCTTTGATTCCCACCCATCGCCAGGCCGGAGGGCTCCAGCAGCATGCTGCTACATGTTTCTAGCGCAGCAGTTACAACAAAGCTGAAGCCACAGACAGCAGCTGTGAGAACTTGCCAGCCCAAGCTTTCCAGCTAACCAAGAGTGACAAACGTCAGATACGCACTTCTAGAAAAAACCTGGTAATTTAAAAACGCAAACAGCTGAAAATGCAACTTTTTCAGCTAATAAGAGTTCAAACTAAACGGCTAAAATACAGAGGTATTCTGCCAATGCGTTTAGCTCACCTGTATGTTCTGCAACGTACACAGGCAGCAATATGAAATAGGACATTCAGGCAGAAAACCAGGAATAAAAACCAGAAGAAAAGGTCAACGTTATCAGAATGTACATTGAAACGTTTGCCTAATAGGCTGAGGCCCACAGTACCTGGCTCCTGTAGGCATCTGATGACACTAGAACCACTGAAAAGAAAAAAACTCTAGACAACAGAGATTTTTTAAAAAGCCTAAAAACATAATAATGCTGAAGCATGATGTTGTACAAATATTACCCAAGCCTCAACCAACAGCTCCTAAAGAGTACGCTGCTCGTTTCCCAAGCAAACAGTCAGAGACCTGCTGACTGGAAGGACAGCTCTAGGAAGAAGGGGAAGCGCTTGGCCAGGATCCTGTGGATGAACACTCCACAGAGGTCCAGGCCAGCACGGGGACACCCTTCCTGTCAACACCAAATCCCAGAGTCTCTCCAGCAATGAACGAGCAGGATCAGCTACACCCAGAGCTCTAGAAACAACCCTTACAAGTTTTCTTTGACAGACTTCAGGGATTTGCCCCCGAGACTGGCGCATGACTGACAGCAGTGCCACGGTGCTGCCAAGGGAGCAGCACCGGCTGGAACCCAGGAGAGCTGCAGAGTGAGCAGCCGCCACGACCAGCAATCAGCTAGTTCCAGCTTGGGCACTTACTCCTGAGTCAGAGAGATCAGCTGCCCACCCTCAATCAAGGATCCCGATAAAAATACCCCCTTGCCTGAACCCTACCATTATGCAAGCACTCAAGTGCGGAGGAACGTTTCTCTCTCCACTAAATGTAGTCATGACAACCACATCTTCATTTAAGAGATGAGCAGGAAGAGGTCATGAGGCACTTGTCATGCAGGGATAAAACACCACACCTCAACTGCACATGGGAGGGTACATTTTGCTGGCTGCCATCTGCAGTTCAAGAAAACTAACATCCTAATGTGACAGGCACACATGCCCTCAAAACAGCCCAGGCATCTGGGCGCAACCACTGCAATGCTTAGCCCTTAGAGGATATCAAACAGCAAACTTGTGGAGGATTTCTCTGCTAAAGAGATGCCTATGATAGACTTCAGCAGGCTACACCACTCCAGAAATTCTCCCGATTACAGCACTGCTTGTTTACCTTGAAATAAGCTACAAAACTATCAGAAAGCAATACTTATTGCAAACATGATGGCCAAAAAAAAGCAAGCAGCTTCCTTTCCAAGCCTGTATCTTGCTCTCATTGGCAAATTCCAGCCTTCCCCACACCCTTCCCTGAACAGGACGATCCCTGGAGGCATTTAAAAGACATGTATGGACACGGTTTAGGGGTGGACTTGGCAGTGTTAGGTTTACAGTTGGACTCAATGACCTTAAAGGTCTTTTCCAACGTAAATTTGTCTATGTGTCGGAGCTCAGATGCCATCCATACCAGGCAGCACCGACACTCATTTCTACAGGTCTGAAAAGGGGCAGGAATGCTGGTACATCCCTTTTTTTCCAAAGTTTTTATTTTATTTTAAAACACAGGACGCCATGTCTCGCAGTATATATGGCATGCCTAGGAACATCCCAGCTCTAGAAAGCCAATGGTTGCTGCAGTGGAGTTATTTTGGTCCAACTACATTTTCATTTCACAAGAAATGAGAAACACTCTTGTGGCCAAATTCCTCCTTCTTCCTTCCCCACATTTACCTTTGTTTTGTGGCAACGTATTTTGTACTAAACCAGATTATCTCTTCCTTGCTGTGAGCCCTTTCAAAAACACTTGGCAGCCTGCAAATTAACGTACACCTTGGTATTATCTGGTAATAATACAAGGAGGGGCAGAATCATGGGACCTCATGCCACACAAAATTAACCTGTGGGCTGCCTGTGGCCACAGGTTCATTATTCCTGTTTTATACAGCAGATTCAGGGGCATCTTCTCAGAAACTTTTACTTGTCAGAGAGAAGAGGTACACAGAAGACAATCTTGTCAATTGAATGGTTCTGAAATAAGTTAGACACACCATCATTTGGCAATTTAATTGGTTTTGTTAGGAGATTATTTGTTACTGCTGTGTTCATTTTGGTTTTCAGTGTATTCAGACACAAGTCCAGCCTTTGCCCAGTCAATTTTTATGATCTCTGATATCTGTTTAAAATTATTTAAACATCTGTTTAATGCTGTTTCTCTGTGACCATAATAAAAATGATCCTGATGGTCAGTGGAGAGCTGTCAAACACAGGAAAACATTTGGGAAAAGGAGGGAGAGAAATGGCCCTTTCAGTTCTAGTCACACTGCATTACTCTCAGCAATCAAGGGCAACAGGCAAAATACCAGGAGACAGGATGGGGTTTTGCACTTAATAGCAGCCTAAGTGCACATACTAACCATTTATCTGGGCTTCATTACCCTTATGGAGGCATATGCATGCTTGCAAGGGTAGCCTAGTATAATTCTGTTGGTTTGTATGTACAGGGCCTGAGCCGGCAACACCAAAGTCACAGTAGCTGAAGGCTAAACAGAGTCAGTGTCTGTCTCAGATTTACAGAAGGTTCCCACTGAATTTGGCAGTGCAGGCATAAAAATCTGAACCACTACACTGCGTAAAGGTAGCTGCACAGGTTTCACAACTAGGTACCTTCCCATTTCACTTTTGTTTACAGAAAACCTTCCCAGTGTCTTTCAAAGACAGAAACATACTTTCACCTGTAAACTCGCATAACTATAATCAACAACCAGGCAGGGGAGAGCTTGCATCAGCCTCTCACAGTCATCAATAAGCAGGGCATCCTGTGCAGGAGCCGCTCGGACCATCGCTGCCACCGACACCGCTCGATGGGTGCATTTGTGCTGAGGCACATGAAGGCAACCCAGTCTGCGTAGGCAGATCCACAGCATCCTACATCCAACTCTGCCACGCACGGAGCAACTTCGCTGGCTTTACACAGGAGGAAGAGGAAGGAGTTAGCCACGGAGACAACCTGCTGGCTGAGGAGGGCCTCAGCTGGCAAGGCAAGCCTGGAAGTGAGATGGAGACACTACAGAAACTTAGCTTCTTCCAAAATAACTTTCCAATTTCCATCTTCACAGAAGTCTACATAGAGAAATCTTAAGACATTCTACCCTCTCAACAGCGCACTGTCAGGAGCAACTGTGTGTGCTTGCTGCGCAGCGCTCGATGGAAAGATGGAAGGCACACTCTGCACGAGTTGAACTAACAGCCTTTCTCTGGGCAAGTCTGCAAGCGGCAAACAGTTCTCAAGAAGCCAAGTTACTCAGTGCAAGTATGAAGAATAAGCTGTGCAAAGAACTGGCGTCAGCGGGCAGGGACAGCCCCCTGCACCTGCCCGTTACTCGGAGGATGGAAGAGAGGGGTGTGCAGGCAACGACTGCTGCTCAAAACGAAGTCAGTGGACCCTTTCACACTTGGAGAGCTTTGGTGAAGGGAAAGGAGACTCACAAGGAGGAGGGAATGGCAAATCAAAATACAGGAAGGAATGAAGAGCTGCAGGAAGCAGGTCTCCTCAAACAGCACCCAAGGGACACAGCAAGGGTTTTCATGCCCTGCCATACATGCAGAGCCAGGCTCCAGCTCTGCCAGCTCAACCCACACCTGAAAACCTCTGGCCACCCACTTGCTGAAGCACTTGTCTTCTGCTCCTTCTGAACTCTAGCTTGGATGCAAAGGCTTTTATCACATACAACTGCACCCTCACATGACGTAAAACACTAGCACTTACCAAAGTGGAAACGGTACAACCACTAAGTTGGATGAGGAACAACACAGCACTGACTCTGCGAATTGAACACATTTCAGTCCTTAAAGCAATGTGCACGCTTGCTGTAATCCACATGCACTGCAGGGATGGTGAAAGAAAAGGAATGGATAAAAGTTTGAAGATTTAGAGTAAGTTTTACAATATTTGTATACAACAACTGAAGCATTTAGAACATCAGAACGTTTACAACTGCAGACACACCACTACAGACAAAGATTACAATCCTCGGCATGTAATCTAAGTTTTATGAATTATTTTAGGTTGTTTTCGGCTTAACAGTCATTCAAAAATGGCTAGCAGGGGGTTACTGAAGAAAGGCAGGCCTGAAAGAAATTCATACAGAAACGAACGATGATAGAATACACTTCCTGTGGTTAAATGATTTAAGGGTTTCTTGTGGCCTGACTGATGAGCTAGCAATTACCATCACTGGAAGAAAATTCAAGTAACCTACACTAATGCTAAACTCTTAAATTAAGCTCTCCTGCCTAAGGAGTGAGTGCAGCCAAAAGTACCAATAATCTCTTTGAAGGATTAAACACAGCAATACCATAGCACCTTTCAGCTATAGAAAAAAAGAAGCAATAATTAAAGTCTGTCTGTCTTCAAAGACTGTATGGAAACAGTGTCATTAATTTCTCATCTATCTGAATGCTCCACATGCTGTTAGATGCGGTTGGTAAGAGAAGCCAAAAATGGAGGTGAGGAGGAAACAGGTTACTCGGGGAAATGCGTGTTTAAACTCTCAGCGTGGGGGTTCTCCAGTCGTCTCCTACATGATGCTCTCCTCACGGGTCAAGAAATTCATGGATCCAGAAGAGAGTACATGCTACAGAAATCCCAGTGACAGACAGGAGAGAGCTCTCTGGTTTGGAGCCGATCTCCCCTGAGCATCGCAGCTAAGAGCTGAACCAGGCTTCACACTCAGCGCACAAAAAGCAGCCCAGGTCTTGACTGTTGCAGGTACACGTGGTATGCCATGTCCTACGTACCATAATTGTCACTGCAGGAGACTGCACGCACAGAGACTGCTATGGCCTCTGGTGTTTCAGAGAAAGGAAATGGTTTCCTGAATCGCTGCAAGTTATCACTGTCGCAACTGCCTCAATCCTCAACAGCAGGAAGAAATGCAGAAAGATCCTGCTCCTGCAGCCTCAGTGAGCCCGAGCACAGACAGGAGCTGTTACAGGAATGTCAATCTTCCCAGGTACATCCTCCTTTGTCCCAGCTTCACCTCTGTTACGCCTGGGTCTGTCTGTAACATGCGGGACCTCTGCTACTGTGTCTCTTAGTCAGAGGTGGGGCAGCCTGGGGAAAGCACTCTTCAAACCGGAGGGAGATGAAAAGTTCAGCTTGGCCTGATGCACACAGAGCTGCTGCTGCAAGCTGCCCAGCCCAGTACCTTGGTTGCAACTGCTCAGGCTGTGTGTCGGAAAGCACAGCTCTGAATACACAGAAACAGGCACACTAACTTCTGCACTCAGTTTAAGAGGAAGCACCACAGCCAGTTTTGAGCGTTTCCGCCCCCACCTCCAGCCTCTCAGAAGTGAAAGAAAAAGATCTGGTGAAGAAACTGAAGAAAATCAAGAGGGATCCAATAGGATGAGTACAGATAGACCCTTTCTAAATGACAGGAGATGCATATCCACAAAGAAAAAGTATCAGCCTGTCATATCATGTCCCAGGCCACAGCCTGACCAGGAACCACCATGAGCATCCCCCCAATGTTCTTCCTCAGTACCCCCAAAGCAGGCAGCTTTGAGGGTTCTCTGAAGAGCAGGGAGAATGCTAAGACAACTGCCTGACGTTGTTTTCCATAGCAATACAGACTTCATCAAGACGTGATCTACTTGACTTAAATCTGCTTTGACTGCCGCGGAAGCAAAATCCCCGCTGCAAGATTTCAGCAGAGGCAGTAAATTCAAGGGCTTCATTGAACATGCAAAAAAGCACTGAAATGGTACTATTTTGGTCCCCTGTAAAGTATGTAATTTTTAATATTAATGCTTGCTGTTTGGATTTGTAATAGGCAGACCCTACCTGAATCTCCTTATTTCTGAGACTCAGTCTGTGCACCACAGGGTAGCAAAGCCTCATGATGTGAAACATTTTCTTTACCAGTGATAAGCACCACATCTGAAGATGAGGATGTTGGACGGACATGTCAGGAAGCAGCCTGTAAGTACTGCCTTCTGTTACCCACGGAAGCACGTTACAGACTGCACTTGGTCACACAGTGCCACTTTTACTTTAGAAGCAGCTTTACCCTATTTTCCTTTCCAAACTCTTTTCAACGTGTTACATAGCGACTGTGTGTACACGGAAGATCATCTCAGAAAAGCATAAACAGACTGGGAGTGAAGCTTGTGACCTATCAGTAAGGGGTGTTCAGAGGGGCTGGCTGCACAGCCCTTCTGAACCCAGCAGGAAGGTCTGAGGCTTGCAGGACACCCACGCTGCAGGTCACACAGGCAGACCCCAGTGAATTAAAAATAGCAGAATAAAGCACGCAAAGTGTGTAACAGTTGGTCGAGTATGTGGATCAGCCAGGATGTGGGAGCCATAATATCAATTTACGAAATATTTTTAAATGCTTTAACTACCAGCGATAAGAAAAGCTTTAATATTGATTACAGCTGTCTGCCCATAGCTAAATTTAACACGATCTAAGGATACTATGGTTTTTCCTAGCAGCCTGTAAACAACGGCGACAGCTAAACCGAAGAAGCACTTCCTAACTAAAAAGACGACAGGGAAAATCATTTTAAGGTATGGCACAGCAAGGAAAGCAGGGAGGAATCCCAAGGAAGGCTATGCAGAGCCGAGAGGCCTTTCGAAACGAGCCAGCATCCACTTCCACCGCTCCCCGCCGACGGGAGAGGTCAGGATTCCACCGGGGACCGCGGGCGACGGCGGCACGCTCGGCTGGTCGGCGGGGCACGGCCGAGAGCCTGCGGCGGGCACCCGGCTGCCGCCGCGACGCCCCGCGAGCTGCGCCCTGCCGGCCCCGCGCCCCCGGCCCGCCCGCACACGCCGCCGGCGCGGGCACAGACAATGTCCGCCGGGAGGGAAAGAGAAACGCATCGCCGGCGGGCGGGGGTCAGCGGGGAGCCGGCCCCACACGGCGAGCGGCGGGCGCCGCCGGAGAAGGGGGATCGCGCCTCCCACAGCGCGGCCGCGGCCGCCTTCGCTCCGGGCCCCGCCGAGCCTCCCGCGGCGGCTCGGCCGCCTCACACACGGCCGGGCCGGGGCGCGCTGCCGTGGCAAGCGGAGGCTGAGGCAGAGCCCGCCGTCCCGCTCCCGCCCGCCCCGCGGCGCGGCGCCCACCTGGTCGGCGAGCTTGAGCACTGCCATCCTGCGCCGCTCCTCCCCCGCACATGCAGCTCCAGCGACGGGTGGCGAGCTCGCCCCGCGACCGGCGCTGCTGCGGCGGCGGCAGCGGCTCCGCTCCGCGCCGGCGGGGCGGGGCGGGGGCGCGGGGGCCGCCTCGCCCAGCCCAGCCCGGCCCGGCCCGGCCCAGGAAGCAGGGGCGGGCGGGCTGCCTCGCACGGGCCGCGCCGCCGCCGCCGCCTTTGTTCCCGCCGGCGGCCGGTGCCGGAACGGAGCGCGCAGGGCCGCCCCGGGGGCTCTCGGCGCCCCCGCCCCGCCGGGCAGCGCCAGGGGCGGCGGCGGCGGCAGGGCTGAGGCGGTGCCGCCGCACCAGGCCCGCCCCCCCCTCTCCGGGGGGCGGCCCTGACCGGCGGCGGGACCCGGGCGGTAGCCGGGGGTGCGGGGGCACCTGCCGCACGCGGGGGCGGGACGCGGGGGAAGCCGGACCCCGAGGCCACCTTTCCCCTCAGGGTGCCGGGCGCACCCGCCTCCCGTGCTGCCGGAGCGGAGGGCCGCGGGGCCCGGGCCGCCCCGGGGCAGGGCACCCACACCCCCGTGCCGCTCAGGGCCGCCGGGGCTGGCGTGGCTCCTGAGGAGCGAGGTGCGTGGGCCCGCTGTCGTTCCCACCCCGCTGAAGGAAAGGGGGAAGCGTGCGATTCCCAACCCCTGTAAACAGGGAAGCCGAGGCCTTCACCCTTCCCTTTTTTCCATGTTCGAGGGAAGGTCAGACCTGACGTCCACTCTTTTTGGTCTGGGTTTTTTAACCTCTTTTTGGATGGTATGGCTTTAAACAGCTGCCGTACACAAGTCTGGTAACGCCTTTCCATACTCCACACGTTATTTCACTTTTTGAGGACTAAGACATCAGATACACCGCACTTCCAAGCCAACAAGCCCTGCATCCCTGCCCAGTGCTGCAGAGGAAAATGAGCATCGCCCAATGGTCCTGTCCAGCTCACCCAGGTGAAAGCGCAGTTTCACCCTCAGATCCAGCTGTTGGTTTGACTCGAGCGCCAGAGCGAGACTGCACAGCCCAGCACGAGGCAAGGTAGGGAAAAGAAGGAACAAAAGCATGAAGGAGTAAATTCTTCCCCGTCCCTCAGAGCTGACAAGCTGAATCCCTGGAGCATGTCATTTGATTAAAATCATTGGCACAATGCACAGCAACAGGAGCTACAAACACACCGAAGGTAACGAGGGTAATTACATTTTTCCAAGGAGATGTAACTGCAGAGCAAAGGATTGAAGATTCCCTCTCCCCCTCCTCCACGTTGCACAGAGGCCAGGTATTTCCCCACTGGTAAGATTCTGCAGTAACAGGCTCCCGTACCCCGTGACACATCCGATATGACTGATATATGACTTTACAACCCTTGATTACAGAACAGGGTGACTTTAAGTAGTTAAAAAAAAAAAAGGAAGTGTCTTCTATGGAAGAAAACCAATCCAAGAAGGAAACAGATGTCGGTTTCAGGCTTCTGAAGCATCATTATAAATGGGGATTAAAAATAACATACAAGTTACAACACACTGACTCCATCTATTTTAAAGGGGTCTCAATGGAAAAACAGCGTTAATATAAAATCAAGCTTTTAAAGAATAAAAAAGCAGCAAGAGACAATCCAGTACCTGTTAAGAACGTATGAACTCAGGCAGTTTTTAGTGCCACCACTTCTTATGGCCTTCATTGTGCCAGAACACCTATAAGCACTCCGCTTGCATCAGCAGATGTGCTCTGCGTCAAACCACACACTAAGAAGGGCAGCTGGCCGTGCTGCTGTGCGCCAAGGGCCAGAGCCGCCTCTGTGTCCCACCAATTCCATCCTGTGGAACGTCTGCTTGGACAGTTTGCTCACAGGCTCCAGCACAACACACAACACGCAGAGCTCACAAGTAAGCAGAAGTTAGCTTCCAGCTGACAGCAAGCAAAGAACAGGAGAGGGAAAACGGAGGGAACTTTCAGCATTATAAGGAAAGGTCTGTTTTGTTGTTTTTCCATTGTAAAGGCCTGCTTCCAAGGACGTAGCGTTCAGCATTGCATTTTCCCTGCAGTTAAACTCAGTGGATATATAAGGGAAATGATTTTTTGGATATGCTGTGTGCTGCCCTCACTTGCAGGTCAAGCAATCTGGTACATACCACGGTACCTTCTTTGGGACTCCTAACAATCTCCTACATGCAGGCTAACAGCAGTTTGCATCCCATATTAAGGGGGCTGCACTCTGTTTAGAGAAGTCCTAAAAATTGTATTTACACTATCCATTCGAAGTGTCATTTGCATGAAGTACCAAGATTAGTCACAGTGCTATTCCCAACACAGTAAAGGAGTCCAGGATTTCTCTGACAGTACAATGTCCTCCTCTCCTGTTCACAAAACAGCACAAAAAACTATGTTACAGGCTTCTGACTTACCACACAGAATCAACTCTCTTCTCTGAGGTATTTCACTCAATTTCTTAACCCTGGCTGGCACACAGCAGTAATCTCAGCACATCTTCACGTGAAACGATGCAGTACACTCAACTGCCTTCTGTGGGGAAGAAAAGGCACAAAGACATCAGTATCCAGAGCTGATTTTTCAAGTAATGGTCATATCTGCAACTCTCACACCTGTAGCATTACACTGACTTTCCATACTGAGACACTATCATCAAAACAGGTGTGCAACAGCCTTAGTGAGGACACGCTTTAGCTCGCCAGATATTCCTATCTTGGATTGAAGCTGTACGTGGAAAGGAAAAAGCCCTAGGGCTACCCCAGGCCTCTGACAAGAAGTGGAAAGAAACCCTCTCTAAGGGCGGCTGGTGCATTTGCTGCTTACTGAATGGTGCCCGATCCTAAGAGGATTCCGTGCATTCAGTTGAACTTTTCCATGAAACACAATCACATGCCCCCCATTACATAATTTTAAAGGCAAAATAGGAATATGAAGCCTTGAACTTCAGCACTTAAGTGCCTTCTGGCCAACAGCAAGGAAGAACAGAACTGCCCCAAATATTCTGCAGTTGCCCATACCAAGATTTCTTGATCTTCTGGCCACAACCCAACAGGGCTCTCTAGGATACTGTCCCACTTTGACAGGCCTCTGTCATTTTTAATTTTTTCGTCCCCAGCAAAACCAACGTACCTCCAGTTCCATCTGAAACTGGTAAACGCCATTTGCTATTAGCAGGCGTGCGTATATGCATGAGCCACTTCCTCATTCAGATTTTGTGTCAGTAACACATTCTTACAACCACTTGGACTCAGCAAAACTGCCAGGCACGCTTAGATTTGAGCGTGTGACTCCAACAGAATTTAGGCATCATCATAAACGACCTGCCCTTTGCTAAGATCTCACATGCCACTTTCACGTGGTGTAATACTGCGAGTCTTGGTTTGGGCACTGGCTTAGGACTTGAGAGACTCGCTACCAATTCTCTCTCGTGCCACAGTGTTCCTGCATGGTCCCAGACAAGCAAACCAGTCTCATGGTGCCCAGCTTCCTGCCTGCACGAGTAAATTCTCCCACCTTGCGAGGTGCAGTATTCTGACACGGCTTGGGGAAGGATCTCGGGTAAAGGCCACCAGTTGCTGCTCTGATCATTACTCTGCCATCACAGACTCAGCACTAGTCTTTCCATACAGCATCAGGAAAACTGGTCACCTGGGAACTACACCAGAGGAAAAGAAAACAACCTCAATATAATACATCCATTTGCACAGTACTTAAATGCTACAGAGACACAGGATGTAGGTGGAAAGCAGGTGAACAGAATGAGCACAGGAGCAAGGTCAGTACTCCCTGCAGCACGGTTCCTCCTGCCACAATACAAACGTGTCTGCAAATCATCTGCTGAAACCCCACAAACACTCCTACATCTCAGACAGATCTCTACATTCGTCTGATGTTTCCCCAGTCTAACAGGATGTGGTCACTTTAAGGCAGCCAAAAGTCTGCACCACCAACCTCCTCCCTGCTCCTGCTTTGAGCAGCAGAGGCAGGGAAAGTTTTGCTCCCTGAAGTCAGGTCTGCTGTATTTAAGCAGGACCATCACTTGCAGATGGAAGGTGCAGTTGCCTCTAGACACGTGCTTGGCTCCTGCCCCGTGAAGGAAGCTGAAGTAAATACGGTCAGCATATTCCTGAGCAGTGCTTATTTGCCGCTGCTGAGCATGGATCAAAGACAGGACTGATGGCAGAAGAGACATCTGTTACCTCTAACCATTTCTGATGACTTCAGATTCCTCACATGCCTCTGGTCTCTACCTGTTGCCTATCCTCCATCAGCAGCACATAAACATCCTGCTGTGCTTTCTTCCCCATTACAGGCTTGGTGGGAGTCAGATCAGAGTGACATAGGAGCATCATTAGGAGACTGCAGTGGTAGAAACAAGCAAGAACACATAGAGCTGTGTGAGTTTGAAATAGAGGGGCAAACAGGCCACAGCAGAAGACTGGGCAACACCAGAGACAGTAACTAATTATTGCTGCCACCATCTCCCCTCCTGCACTGCTACAGCACACAGGATGATTGGGGTGGGAGAGGGGCAGTCACCTCAGAAAATGCTTCAAGCTGCCTGTCATTGCCCTTTCAAAGTCTTCTCCCTTCTGTTCTAGTATGCTTTATTTTCACAAGGCAGAATTTATGTTGTAATTTTTTTACCAAGGGAGTCTATCTCATGATTTTTTTCCCCAGATCTACTTATTTAATATTAGGGGGGGAAGAAACAAGACGCTATCAAACAAAAGGAATGAATTCATTGGGCAGAGAGCGGAGCACGGGAAACCTTAGCAATACCTCCTTTTATTCAGACAGAATCTTCTCTCATTTCAAATACTCTGCGTTATAGTTCTGCAGCCATGTAGTTAATGTTCGAGAGGCTCAGGCATATGATACAACTGGAAACTGTGAATTTGAAGCTGAAATCATAATTATTGCAGTCTTCTGTGTTAACCAAAAAGGAATAAGCACTCCCCTGTATGCTAAGGTGTTCCTACAGTCGGTCTTGGCACCCCTCTTGCAGATGTCCGTGTAACTGGTACTGGGTATTGAAAATGGGAGGAATTAAGGCAGATGACAACTAGACGGCTAAGCTGGGGCAACTCCTTTCTGGTTACACCAGTCTAGAAATGCATTTCTGCAAAAGGGGAAGATTTCACCGATAGTGGTAAGCACTAAGCTCACTTCAGCTCTTAAAGCGAGGTGGTAGTGGCCTGTGCAAACACATTATCTGTCGTTACCATCCCTGACAAAAGACTGCCACAGTAATTTTCAGCAATTTGTCACACAGCCCAGCGCTTGGTCTAGAAACCACGTAAGTTATCAGAAAAACACATTGATTTCCACAGGCTTTGAACAAGGTTTTACATGATGCAGTGAAGACAGGATAAGGGGGGGTGAAAAAGCCTACACTTTTTGCTTCCTTGTATCACATGAAGAAACCCAGAGATCTGGGTTATACTACTGTTTGTTCGGGGGTTTTACTTTTATTTCCTGTCATTCTTTCCTGGAAAATACCAAGTTATCTGATTCTGCTTGAAGTTTTCCAACAGACATAGAAATCCCCAAACAAAACATCAACACACAACAGAAGAAAAAACAAACAACCCACACCGAGCACTTCACCACGCTACGGAGCTGCTGGCCTGGCTGTGGAGTCTGGGCCCTCCACCAAAACAGACACTCTAGCAACTGGTGCTAGGAGACGTGGAGTTGAAAAAAAAAAAAAGAAAGAAATGAGAAAAAAGACGAGCAAAACCAAGTTTGCGAGAGGGAAGCTCAGTATTTAAATTTTCTGTTCTCAGCCCTATTCCATTTATGGGTATATACATTATTTTCAATCGCCTGTGTCATTAATCTTCTAGGGGAAACTTGGAGAGAAGATAGAAGGGGTAAGAAAAGTATGTTTAGGGGTTCCTTGTGTAAGTATATATGAGTTTAAAGTATTCCAGTCCTACCCACCCCTCCAACCCAGGACAGGAGTCTGGACTTTAAAAACAGTATCTTCCGGTACTCACGGTCTGAAGTGATTCACCAGCTTTGAAGTATTCTTTTTTAATCTAAATCCTCATTTTCCACTGACTTACATTTTTAAGTATGCCTGGCCTTTAAAGAACTCAGCAAATGGTCTCCAGGGGGTAGGATTCCTGTCACATTGAAACATCCCGTATACCCTGCAACATCAGGTAATTGTGTAAGTTGTATTTATCTACTGAGTCACACTCATTAGAAAGGTATCATTGATCTTTCAAATGGACACTACGCCAACCTCCCTTCATACATCCGCATCGCCTAAGTAACCTACAGCCATTAGGCATTTGTGATCCCTAGCTCTGAAGTCTGATTTTTATTTTCATCCTCAAGATCAAATTCATTGAACGGTTGCACTAACATAAAATACTAAATTTTAATCTCAGTTACATCAGGACATCATTACTATTTTCACAGATTTCATGTCCTTGGTCTTTTTGCTTTTCAGTACCTACATAACCTTCACTTCTGTCTGGCACTAGATACAGCTGACGGGACACTGATGGATGCATGCCAGCAACACTGAAATCTATCAGTCCAAACAGAATCATTTTGGAAAGGAACAACTGGGTTGGTTGTCCAAGGTCACAGTCTTGGAAGTGAGGAGCACGGCACAAGGTAAATTAGGTAGGAATCCCTATCAATCCATTCTCAGCGTGCAAAGAGGAAGAAAGGGCCTATGCCTGAACCTCTGCCAGGACCTAACAAATCCAATGCCAGCTCCAAGACCCAGCTTGAGATTTGGGACTGTTCTGACAGCAAATCCCTTCTGCAAACTCAACTATCTTTTTCACAGTGCCGAGATGCCAGCGAGAGATTTCATTTTTCAAGTCACATTAACAAAAAACATCCCATCCCTGAAGTTGCATTTAATTAGAAGGGGCATGGAAGCACACAGCAACTAACATGAAGTTGCCACCAAGGAGGGAGCAGCTCTGTGGTGGTTTTCTCTCTGATGTCAGGGTTTAGCTCATAATACAGAGAGAGATACTTTCCCTTCCATCAAAGAAAGTAGTGGCAGGGACAATGATATGATAGAGGGTGTCAGTAACATTATTTTTGGAGGAATCTTGGAAGTGTGGATTAACTTCTGATCTGCTGGGTGAAAGCTAATAGCAGCAAATCAGCCTAACAGACTGTAGTTCATGTTGCTTTATGGCTAAATATAAAACATGCTATGCAGTACTATATATTCCCTTACAAAAAAGAAACACTAGAACTGTGCAGAATGAAGGTCTGTGAAGTAAACCAATTAAAATAACTGAATACACTAAAATACAGATAAGAATTTATGATTTGTTTTCAGGAGGACAAAGCTGGGTGAACAAGGGTACATGTATTATGGTACTGCCTTACCTCCAGCTAGTTAGGTCATCACAGGCCAAGCTAAAACTGCTAAGACATCCAAATTCTTCCTAGAAGATAAATCAGAAACAGCCATGATATACCCTTTTGCTGCAGCGATATTTGGAAACAGCAGAGAGCCAATATTCACAGTCACAGGCTGCACCCTAGAAGCTTGTCTGCGAAGTGAAGGGGATAACTGGGCTCAGCTCCCCATGTCTACATGAAAAAGGCAGAAAGCCAGAGGGATAGCCAGCACAGCTCTGAAAATACGCAATTTGGGGCGCAGAATCGATGGGAGGGGCAAACTTGGAAAAAGTTTGCCCTGCATTCAGGAACAAAACTATCTACATTCTCCTGCAAATTCAGAACAAGATCATGTGTCACAGATGATTCGCAGGAGTTTCTTATTCTTCTATCAGAAAGTATTTCCAACAACCCCAAAATTCATTCTGCCACTCATGCAATAGGATAAAGTAGTATTTTACTTGTAGTGTTTCTAGTGCCTGGTCCAACTGCAGTTTGTATACCAATACTTGGCCAACTGTACCCACTGCTACACAGGCTGAAGAGGACAAAGTTCCTCCTCTGAAGAGCACAAACCTTTGGAACATGAGGAACAAAGGAAATCCAACAGGACAGTTGCCTTAGCTTTGTTTTACTATATTTTACCTTACATGCTTCATTAACTGCTAAAGAGACATGGGTTTACTGACAGCATTCATTCTGAAGTGTGTACTGGTGGTTCTTCAGATTATACATTTTGAGACGGTTTATTCCTTATTCTCACTACTTCCTTGCTAAAACTGGGAGTTGACTTTGTACAATGGTTTATACTGTAAGCCTGAGGGAGGGAAAAAATCCATTTTTCTTTCTATGCTTCAGTTAAAGAAGGAAATAAGTAACATGAGCCATGAAAGGACTTTGATCCAGAACTAGGGAATGTAAATGCTTTACAGATGCCAAAGAAGGATGTTTCCAAAGGAAAAGAAAACAAAGTATTCTGTACCCCAACCCCTTTTTGTTTCCAAACAAGGTAATGGAAGGAGAATTTTGTGAGATTTTGATGGAAGTTCCTTTTCTCCAAGAGGTTGTTCTGTTTTCAATAATTACATACATTCATCAGTATAAACAAGCAATTGTTATGACAGAGGCTTATGGTGTTCCTGGGAAGGAAAAAAAATTTTCTTTAGATCAGGAGTGTTTCTTAAAGCCCTATAGCGACTGGAGAGGGACAGGGTAGAGGCAGGAATCCATCCTTAAGGGCAGTGAAGTTACTGATGTTGTAACAAGCTGCCTGGTGGCCATACCGCCTGCACAATACACTCTAGGAGAGTCCACAGGATTTACTGACACTGGCGAAGCCCCTGCAGAAAGCGCTATGAATACGAAGATTCTGTGGTTGACCAGTTTTATTTGTACTGGATTTTTGGATAGCACATGACCTTACTCTGCTTTACAAACACAGCATCAACATCAGTTCACCTTGCACCTTCTTTACCACAATCCAGCCACTCTGGGTAAGAACTGCTGAGAGTCTTCAATAAACGAACAAACAAGACCCAACAGACTAAAGTATGAGGGTTTCCAACTAAATCCTACTTTCACTGTAAGAAATGAGGAGCCTGCCCTCTATTTATGTGAGCTGGAACAAGGTACCCAAGAGCAGAGTCATGACCGAGTAACTCTGAAAGGGGTTTGAATAGACTGCAACAAACAGATCTGTCTTTCACTGTAGAAGCTTTTTAAAGCTCATAGAACATGTTTTGAAAATATAACGTGAAGTACCCTTTACGTATGCAAAACAGTAGTTGAAATTCTTTTGGCACTGTATATTCGTAAGCATGCATTTTGCACAATATTTTGACTCAGCAAAGGATGGAATAAATAATGCTCAGGACACATGCTGGGTCCCAAGACAAAAATCAGTGGATTGAGCCCATAGGGATGGGCCCTGCACTTGCACGATGCCTCGAGGACATTTGTAAGATTCTGCATAAGCACGTACGTTTTCCCTGATCCTCTTGCAAGATCAGAAGACTGGGCCAGTGGCTGTGCTCCAGATAATGTCACTATCAACATGTCATGACATAATCACAGATATAGCTATAAGAATAAAGCGGGTCAGAAATGAGCTTCTAAGCTTGTGGTACAGCTGCCCTACTCCCCCCTAACTCCCTAAATCCAAGAGCACAGTGAGAATGAAAAACCACCTTGCTGGTAGAAAAACAGCACCATGAAGCAGCCAGTGTTCGGACACATGAGACAAACATTGGCGTTCGGAAATGGCAAACCTATACCTTCGGGGAATGGCAAGGTGAGCAC